>OX375783.1:3512816-4712816 GCA_947359385.1 Chesias legatella
TGGTGAAACACCTATTAAAACTTACTAGCCTTAATGATCCCATACTATTGTATGTATTTCTCATGATACAAGCTATGCTTAGCTTACTTTGGGGCTAGATGGCGCTGTGTGAAATGTCCACCAATATTTATTTATTATTTATTGTAAGTAACAGAGACGATAACATTACATATGTTCTTATTAGTTTTTCCCAGTTATTAGGTATGATATATAATACAAGATATTTTAGTTCACATCCCTTCCGTTTCGAGTCATGAAGTGATAGTTACGAACGCATATCTCTGGAAATTACAGTATTAATGGTATTTTGTCTTATCATGAGTAGTAAGCTAATATACCGTACATTTTTTTTATATTTCGTACCTTTTTTTTATAGTCTCCGTCATTTATAAAGAGATTTCTAAAATTCTTTTTTATATTTTAAAACTGAAAAAAAAGGCTTCCAAGTCCGAGATAATGAGGAATCATTCTCGTTTATTTGCGATGAAGTCAGTTTTTCCGTGTTGATGAGCAAAATTATTATTTTACATACTTAGTTAAACACACACTTGTTCTTCAATCAACCAATCGGTATAGTTATTGAAAAATCATTGAACAAATTTACTGCCATTTTTTGTCTGTTTGAACATTGGTCTGAACAAAGGAAAGGTCACAGGTCTGTCAGCAACTTACCTACGCGCATCACGACGCGCTTCTTTTTATTACTCAGTTTTTGCATACTTCAATACAAATTATATGCAAATACTCACCTACACACTACAATACCCATATACGTTTTTCTGCCAAGCAATAACGTATTGAACCGGTTTGGAAGTTGTGTTAGCCGGTGGAATTACAACAGATTTTTGGACCATTACAAATGCACAAGGTAGGAAAACGCATCAGTATAAATTGCCATTACTTAAAAATGCCTTTTGTGGCTGGAAATACAGTTAAGATATAAAATATTTTCCACAAATTTCACATATATTCAACCACTACCGTCTTATCTTATATTATATCTTAATAAGTTAGGCTTTTTTTGTAAAAAGTTGAAATAAACTTTATTATTATTATTATTATAGAGAGATTAAAGATTAGAGATTATTATTACAGATTGTGCTCGCGAAAAAAAGGAAGCCCTCCATTAGCGGTTTCTTGATTGTTCTTCCCCATGGAGGGTCGGATAGGGTTTGAACAGGCGTCAAACTTAACGATAAGTACGCGTGACCGTATGTTTTCAATATTATTGACGTTTCCAAGCCATTTCTTTATGAATTCTTTGGAAATAAAGTTTGTGACTTTGACTTTTATAAAAAAACCTAAATATGATTATGCAATTTGTTCTCAGACTTCTATTATCATTTTTCAGATACAACTGTATTACAAGTTCCGACTGAACCACCCCGACTACTGCCGTGACCTACTACCATCAACTAATCGCTCCACGTTCGAGCATTCAGTTGTCTCCATACTATCGCCGAGGGACCAGCACGGGCGGCGCATACTGTTGATAGAGGCTGGAGGTGTGTAACTTGCCGAGATATTAAAATTACAATGTCCTACCGTTTTTTTTTATTTATTTTTGATGTGAAACATCTATAGCCGCACGTAAAACCGATTTCTGGCGTGGCGACGCATGCCGTCATGACTGATGTCATGATACGTCATTATGACATATTTAGTTCCTATCACAATATGTTCTTTTCTGCATATTACTTTTACAAAATAATGTCGATGTTTCACATCTGCCAGGCGTCCCGTGACAGCTCACATTTTTTTTTACGGATTGACTATATTGCTTTTGGCCGCAGATGGCCTTGACAGCGTTTACACGAGCTGATAAATTTTGTGTATATCTGTTTTATTTATTAACAGGCCTCACAGCTCATTTGGTAGTAACTCTCCCTTCTGCGATGTAGGTCGTGGGTTAGATTCCCAACCAGGACAAACATTTGTGTGACGAGTTTAATTTGCTCTGTGTCTGGGTGTCAATATGTATTATAAGTATGCATTCACAAAAAGTATAAAGTATTATATCATTTGTCTGGTTCCAATGGTACAAGCTGTGCTTAGCTTACTTTGGGGCTAGATGGCGCTGTGTGAAATGTCCACCAATATTTATTTATTAATTTATTATTTTCGGGAGTTGTCATGCCATTTACTATTCATACTTTCAGAGCGATGGAATTACCGCGAGGTTCCGCTCATGGACGTGTTCCGAGCCACCCAGATGGGTCTCGAAGGGGCGATCAAGGAGCCGCAGACTCAGATTAACGGCGTCCTCGCTATCATGGACATGAAGGGCCTCTCATTCGGCCACGTCATGCAGTTCACACCGTCATACGCCAAGACTGTCATTGAATGGATTCAGGTTAGTAAGTGCACGAAAGGAGCATCTTTGAGGCGCATTTCAATACTTTCACCACACTGGTTCGAGAGGACCAGTGACACGATTTATTATTATGTACATATTCTTATTTCAAGGACATTCCGGTTTCCGCACAATGTTTTCCTTTACCATTTTGAAACCTGGTATCGCGCACATTAATCTTTCAAGTGAATTTCTTGATGCTATCAGGATTTGAACCAGCGACCTCCAGATTTAATCTCCGGTTCTGTACAGTGAACCACCACGGTCTGAAAAAGCCTTCCCACAGTGACTGCCGAAAAGTTGCTATTCAATATATTTATATGCATTCATATACATACCTGTGCTTGGATATACAATTCCATCATTACGTACCTAAAAAAGAAAATGCAAAAAATTCGCGGGTTAATCTTGAGAGAAGATGACTATTGATTTTCTCTACCAAAATGTCAAGGCTATGGTCAAAGTTTTTGCTGATTGAACAATCGTACAATGACGCTCAATGAGTCACACACAATGAGATGAAAATAAGAATGTATGTGACCTTCGTAACGTTCATATCTTTCTTGAAACAATGAATTGTTATTTTTTCATCATTCAGAAATAACTGCTGGATCTGTAGATATTTATTACAAATCTAGCTATTTTGCCTATCCTAGTATTAACCCGTTTCTGATACAATAAAATAGCTTGTATCATGGGAATGGACAACTGATATAATACTTGTATACTTTTTTTTGTAAATACATATTGAACACCCAGACACAGAAGGAACACCTATGTTCGTCACACAAATATTTGTTCCGGGTGGGAATCGAACCCACGACCTACAGCACAGAAGGCATGGTTACTACCAACTGAGCTATGAAGAGTCATAGGACACTGTAGGTGTCTCCGTACATTTTCCTTATTTTCATCCTCAGGACTGTGTACCAATCCGTCTAAAAGCGGTCCACATCATCAACCAGCCCTACATATTCAACATGATATTCGCGCTCTTCAAGCCGTTCATGAGGGAGAAACTACGATCCCGGATCTACTTCCACGGGACAAACAGACAGTCGCTCCTTGCTCATGTGGACGCCAAGGCGCTTAGGAAACGACACGGAGGGTCGCTGCCCGAACCTGAGATACCTGGCGAAGTGCTGTATAATATGCTTGCCCACTACGAAGACGATTTCAAACGTAAGTAGAATATAGGCCAAACGAGGAATAATATTGCTCGTGTTTGTGCTAAGGCGCAGAGGCAACGACGCAGATGGTCGCTTCCTGAACCTGAGATACCTGGCGAAATGCTGTAAAAAATGCTTGACCATAACGTATAAGAGATGCAGAACTCAAAATAGTAGTCGCTTTTTGCTCATGCAAGGCTCTGAGGAAATGACAAGAAGGGTCGCTGCCGACCAAGACCTTTTCCATTGAGCGTACAGATCATATAATCATGTCAGCTCTAAGATGTTAAAGAAGGTATAAAATTTTGTTAGAAAATAGTTCAAATAAGGAATATTAGTTATTACTCGCGTGGTTGCAAGGGAGCCAAGTATAAATGTAAGGTTTGGCGTGGCGTTGGGTTAAGTTCAAGACCATCATCAAGCAAGGGTAATAGGTGTAATGTTAATACGACAGTCCATCCGTACTGAGCAGCGCTGATTGCCCAGTAGGATCGAAAAGGCACTCAAAAACATAAACAGTTACATAGACAGCTAATAGACAAGTAAGAAGATTGGAAAGTAGCTAAAAGTAGATTATTAATCTATTTTTAACTACGATTGTCTCACATCTGAGATGTTATCTTTGTGGTGGAATTTAACTGGTAGTTAGCCTACGCATAACGCGCTACTAACATTATCGAATTATTTATATCTTAAGGCATTCTCGTATTCAAGAAGTGTCACTTCTTCTCACTCATCACTTTCTTTGGTAAATAACATATTTAATGAATGTTTGTTACAGTGGCTAACTCCTACGGTTACTCTTCGAAGCTCTCCATATAAAGACTCGGATGAAATTTCCACATGTCTCCGATGAAAACAGCTAGAAGTTGTTGACGAAACTGTTTTCTGATAAAGGTCTGCTTTTGAAATTGTTAACTTACATATCTAAAGATAAAATTGTTGTGATGTAAACCTATATAGAATATTCTTGGAGATTATATATATATTTTAATTTGGTTTTAATTTTAAATTATACAAATGTTAAGATTTTAATTATTAATAGGTTAGCTACTAATGTGGTAAGCAGGAAAGGGTTTAATAGAGAACTGGTTACAAAAAATAAAAGTCCAATGACATTTTTGAAGTTTTATTATTGAAATATTAACATAGAATTAAGACTACTGTGATTCAGTTACGAAAAAAATTGTTACCTAAGCAGGCAAGTGGAGTACGAATGGAAATATGCAATTTGCAATGCAGATTTCTTCATACATTTAATAGTAAATTTAAAAAAGCGGTACTTGTATTAATATTTCACTAAGGTTATTTTATAAACTGAACTCTAATTCCGTATATAACTTTTTGGTCCCTTATCACTCCAGACAACAGATCAACAGATCTTTTTCTTTCATTAAACATATCACCGTATTAAGAGATTCAAGAAATATATTCCCTCTACCTTAAATTAATTGTCATGGCGTTTGTGAAAAAAATACTACAGAGAATTTTACAAATCAAATAATTATCCACAAAACACAATGACACCATACAATGACACTTATTTAGTAACCAACAATTTAAATGTGATTTAGAAGAGATTTTAGTAATGGCGTTACTAATGAAACTAACGTGTGTGAAGGTACGATTTATATCACAGCCAACATTTATATGAAAATGTTTTGAGAATAGTTTCTATCCTAAAATGTTATTATCAAATTTCAGAACAAAGTTGCTTTTGGAATGATTAAAAACTTTTGATTAATTTATTTACTACATAACTAAATGTCTCGCCATTCTCCAAACATTGCACAGATAATTAAATAGTACGTACAAAGGTAAAAAAGTAAAATTATAAAGGAAAAAAATACGCATTTTCAGTACCTTATAAAAGCGTGTTTATAAAATGCTAAATTTGAACTAAGATCTTAACCACGCGATAATTATATGGACACGCATTTATATAAGATACCAACTAAATAAATATACCTACCTAATTAGACATTAAATTATTTCATAGGCTTGTTCATATCACGATTACATTAATACACAGTATCACATAATTAGCCCCAACACCCGAAATCACTTCTTGTATCCGTATGAGTTGATTGCTGAAACAAAGAAAAAATAAAATTACATACATACAATCACACACACATGATCAGAAAATACAAAAATACAAAAGACACATTCAATAAAACCTCTTAGAATATTCTGTTTTCTTCATATTTATTTATAATATCGCCATTGCTAGTTTAGATATTAAAAGTCGATACTAAATGACTAAAAATATATAAATATTGATGGACATATCACACAGCGCCATCTAGCACCAAAGTAAGCTAAAAATAGCTTGTATCATGAGAACCATACATATAGAACATATAACCTAACTGATATAATCCAAACTTAATATATATTTTTTGTAAATACATACTTAGAAAACATATTAACACCCAGACACAGAACAAACATCTATACTCGTCACATAAATATCTGTCCTAGGTGGGAATCGAACCCATGACCTACAGCGCCGAACGAAAGCAGCTTTACTACCAACTGAGCTGTGAGGCTATACAAGAATATTTTACCTTCAAATTCCTGGTCACACATCAGAAGCAGTTCCAACCATTGTGTTCCAGTCACATTGGGGATAGTCACGGTACCACCGTAGGCGTCCGGAAGGCATTTGGGACTGATGTGTTTATGCAGCAAGTCCCTATCGTTGCCCATGAAGATGATTCGGGAACGGAGCTTCTCTTTGAGGAACGGTTTGAAGATTTGGAACACCATGTTGAAGATGAAAGGTTGGTTGATGATGTACAAGCCTTTGATTCTGAGGGGGATGCATTCCTGAATGAAGAAAAACAAACGATTAGTTTAGTGAAATGTTCTATATTATAGACATATATGTGATTAGGTACTATACAAGAATAAAGGATCCAACTTTCTATTCTATGCTAACCTTTATGGTGAAAGGATTTTGTGTACGCCTAAAAGAGGCTCCTTTCGTGCACTTGACACATGTCTTCGAAATTTTAGTTCTAGGACATTTAGGTTTCCTCACTAAGTTTTCCTTCACCGTTTTGAGAACGTGGTATTCGCACATAAATCTTTCAAGCAAAAAACTCACAAGTTCACGTCGAGATTTGAACCGGTGACCTCCGGATTGAAACTCGGGGTCAGTACCACTATACACCACGCTCTCACATCCAACTAATATTGATGGAATATCTGCTGCCTATTCGTAGCGCTATGCTATCGTTTAAGTGTAAGGTTGCAGGTTGAAATTACAAGAAGTTCTGCTCTAACATAACGTCTCATGAGTGACGGACTCCATTTAGGATAGATAGATAGATAAACTCTTTATTGTACACACAAAACAAAGAATAATAATTACAATATTACCACTATATTAAAAATGAGTACAATGGGCGGCATTATCACTTAGAGTGATCTCTTCCATGCAACCTTTGGATGGATAGGACAGTTAACAAACATTAGACGGCAGTGTACACTAAAGAATATTTTACACCTACTGAAACTATTGTTGAAAAGTATATAATTTGTAAATACTTATAAAACAATAAACTTACATAATCAATAAATAGATAAAGATATACAATAATATATAAATATATACAACAAATTATTATTATTATTTCATATATATATATACATATATATATCAATAATACATATAAAATAAGAATATAGACAGGAAAAGCGATTGGGTAGACCTGGAGATGACCTCGGTAGCAAATATGGTAAATGCTAGAACTCACCTGCAGCCAGTCCACGATTCTCTTGGCAAACGGCGGCGTGAACTGCATCACCTGCTGCATCGACAGTCCGTCCATGTCGAAGATGACCACCGCCCCGCAGATCTGCGTCTCCGGCTCCAGCATCGCCGCCTCCAGGAACAGAACGCAGCCCTTGAACACCTCGTCCAGGGAGCATTTGTTGTGCTTCCATTTCTCTGCACAAATTAAGACGTGATATATGATTTACTAGCTGCGGGTGTTAAGTAATCCCACGGGAACACTGCATTTTTCCGGCATCAAAGTAGCCTACGTGTTAATCCAGGATATAAGCTATGTTGGTACCAAATTTTATCCAAATACATTCAGCCGTTTGAGCGTGAAAGAGTAACAAACATCCATACAAACTATCACGTTTATAATATTAGTAGGATAACTATCGACCTGGTGATCTATGTATGGCAAAAATAATAATGAAAAGAATAAAAAAAATATGAAAAAAAAGAAGGTATGATATCTGACAAAAGGTAATCTTATAATTAATTATTTTCGACTTTGACCAGGTACATCTGTTTTACAATGAATGAAAAAAAAAATTGATTTTGAAAGGAATTAACAAAATATGTAGGTACATTTACTAAAAAAAATATGAGCTTATAAAATTAAGTTAAGTATTTAATTTTATGATTTGTTGCATTGTTTATTTCAAGTTCTCAACAATTTTGGAGAAGCACTGAGTACACGGAATCAAGCTTTAATAGTCTTTTAAATATTTAGATAGAAAACACTAATCATACAATTTGTAATGTACGGAAATAACCGGCACCTAAACTCATCAAAATTTTTAAGGTATCTGTGTAATGGTTTTTAATGACTTTAGATTTGTTTGCGTCAATGGCCCGTAATGCGAAGTATTATTATGAAATAACATCAAATAACAAGATTACGATGTAATTACCTAACGTGTATGCGATCCGGTAGTAATTTTACCGTCATGTCAAGTATTGTCCGAACAATGTAATTTGTGTATTTCATTGTCATGGTCGCGTGATACCAAATCTTCCATCGTGAGTAAAATGCTTGCCAAACTAAATATGCGCAGAGATGCTCAAAATATATTAGATACTAGCTGTTGCCCGCGACTTCGTCCGCGTGGAATTCGGTTTTATCACGCACCCCTATTTTACCCCTCGGAAAAGTAGCCTAAGTTACTCCTTGTTACATCAGCTATCTGCCACTGATAGTCCCGTCAAAAGCGGTCCAGCCATTTCAGAGATTAGCCGGAACAAACAGACAGACAAAAATTGAAAAAAATGTTGTTTTGGTATATGTACCGTGTATACATCCATATGCACTTAGTAAAAAGCGGTTATTTTAATATTACAAACAGACACTCCAATTTTATTTATTTATATAGGACAAGCAATTCAAAGTGTATAATAATAGACGATAAAACATGATGTACTACTTTTTGCTACCCTTTTTTACCAACGTTCATGGTATGAAGTGCCGGCAACTGTTTTTAAGTACGTGTTGTATAAAATGTACGTACAAATCAAATCCAAAGTCGACGAAATCTAACAAATACAAATTTGCCTTCGTTATTTTGTGTATCTAGTTATTCACCCAAGTTCCTGTGTCGCTCACCCAAGTTCTTCACATATTGCCAGGTATTAGTAACTCTTCACCCGTTGCAATGGAAAAACCTCAGCATTGCATATTAATAATAATAATAAATAATAATATTGGTGGACAATTCACCCTGCGCCATCTAGCCCCAAACTAAGCATAGCTTGTACTATGGGAACCAGACAACTGATAGAATACATATATATATACTTTTTTTTGTAAATTCATACATAGAGATATACTATTTATTAGCACACAGGCACATAATAGTCATGTATGTTCCTCATACAAATTTTGTCCCGGGTGGGAATCGAACCCACGGCCTACAGCGCAGCAGGCAGGGTGACTACCAACTGAGCTGTGAGGCCAGTCAATAATAGGATCTTCGTTACAATCATAGGCTCTGACGGGTTTATCAGTTAATATAATATGAAGGCCGACATTGAGACATGAAGCTGGAATGTGTCATGAGCCTGTTAATTAACCTGCCCTTTCAAGCCGGAACACAGTAATGTATCACTGCGTGACACCATAACCGAATGTACTGACACTGGAGACAGCACACTGCCTTCAGCGCCGCAGGTCGTGGGTTCGATTCCCACCCAGGACAAACATTTGGGTGACGAACATCGATGTTTGTTCTGTGTGTGCGTGTATATGTATTATATTTATGTATTTACAAAAAAGTATGTAAGTATCAGTTGTCTGTTTCCCATGTTACAAGCTATGCTTAGCTTACTTTGGGGCTAGATGGCGCTGTGTGAAATGTCCACCAATATTATTATTCTTTGAATTTTTGAAATATCATCTTTTCACCCTGTTGGCAGCCACTGCTGCTTATACTGCTCCTCTTCCAAACGCCGTTCTTCACAGTCCCTTGCTAACTTCAATAATGATAAGGGATAACGACATCCGTCGCTCAGAAATAACATTCCAACAATTGATGAAACAACTGTGTATGAACAGGTAAAGGATTTGGGCGCAATACCACCGACCGGAGCAGTCGACGCGACGTCTTGTTTGGATTCCGTATAACCAGTTTCTCGCCGAGTGCGACATTAGGACGATTCACGGTTCATCCAACCAACCGAATTCGTGAAGAATTTTTGATGTAAATTAATTTATATATGGAACTAACTAGGTGTGTACCCGGCATGTTGCAATGCCACGTTAAGTTTCATTAAAAACGAAAAAAAATAATCATTTTTTCAGTAATCGACCACCGAGGGTTGAAAATTATTAGAGTACAAATATTGCAATAAAAAAATAGATTTGGTGGTAAAAGGGTGAAAATTTAAGGTTGTATGTATTTTTTAATGCTGAATCATAAAAAAACTAAATTATTTTTTGTCCAAAAAAAAGTGCTGGGCCACCCTTATCACTTAGGGGTATGAAAAAGAGATTACGTCTTATTCTCAGACCTACCTAATATACACAAAAAATTTCATTAAAAATCGGTCAAGCCATTCAGTTCAAGTTTGGTTACAAACACTGTGACACGAGAATTTTATAAAAATAATAAATAAAAATATAATAATTTTATATTTTTTTGTACTCACTGCCAAGCTCCAAGAGCAGTACCCGCCTTCCGAGCTGGTCTCTTGTAGGCAGCACGGTCAACACATTTTGATTGAATACGTTCGTCTCCTTGCTGGGCACCAACCCATCGTAATGCTTGTGATGTTTCACTTTGAACCCGTAGTACCGCTTAATCTGAAATAATTTATCGTTACTAATTAATAGGACACATATTTTAATCACACAAAATACAGATTTAAATCACGTTTATCAAAAATTCCAGTGAGAATTGCATGTTTTTATAATTAAAATTAAGTCTAAGATAATTTGCGTTTTGGTTTTTACTGTAAAGCAAATGTCTAATTTAAATAAATCATTTCAAATAATGTGAACATGCTATAAAGTGAGATATAAAAAATGGAAGACTTGAATTTTGCGATCTTATAAACGATATATTCGGACAAAAGTATAATATCGATATGGATAAGATACATTAAATTTGATAGATTCCAATTATTGAAATATTCATATCATTTTAGTGCTTGGAATCAATAAACCTAAAATCAGGTTTGACCTTTTACCGTCTTGATGGCAGTAAAAATATATATATAACGCAATACCTAACTACTCCAAGAATAAAAGCCATTATATGTTTCAATAATATAATTAACGTTTTTCTGTAATACGAGTAATCATCTGACGGACGGGCTGTCTGCTGTCAGCTTTGGAAGTGGAGACCTGAATATCGAAACACGAAAACTAAATAAATAAAATAAATATTGGTGGACATTACACACAGCGCCATCTAGCCCCAAAGTAAGCTAAGCATAGCTTGTATCATGGGAACCAGACAACTGATATAATAGTTATATGCCTTTTCTTTTGTAAATACATACATATAATACATATTAACACCCAGACACAGAACAAACATCAATGTTACAAATGTCACATAAATGTTTGTCCTAGATGGGAATCGAACCTACGACCTACAGCTCAGAAGGCGGAGTTACTACCAACTGAGCTGTGACGTCTGTGTGTAATATTTAATACTAGCTGCGCCCCGCGGTATTCCCCGCGGTGAGTAAGTCAACCCACGGGAACACTGCACGTTTGCTGGATCAAAGTAGCCTATGTGTTAAGCCAGGATATAAGCTAGATACCAAATTTCATCCAAATCCATTCAGCTGTTTGAGCGTGAAAGAGTAACAAACATACAAACTTTCACGTTTATAATATTAGTAAGTTTTATGAGATTTTTCGTATCATACATGTAAAAATGAATAATACTCAGTTGCTTAAAACATTTTTGAATAAACATACCAAATCATACGCGCTCTCTGGATAGAACTTGCACGGCCTCAGGAACCGGACCAACCAAGCCTCGTTGTCTGACGGCACCCGGATATCCGGGTCATCTGGAAATATGTATACATATTTATCAACTGACATTTGTTATATGATTAAGTCACGGAACGAGCAGATGGCTCGACCTGGTTTTAAGTGTTAACCTCTGCCCATAATAATACATTTTATTTTTGAAACAAGTCCAAATTACAAAAATAAACACGCACACACAAAGCATTTTAAGATTAATTATGGGTGCACTGCTAGGTAACCAATGTCTGAAGAACCTGTTCGTGCATTCGACTTGGGACCTCTCGTACTTAGGTACGAGAAGACCCAGTCGCATCTTATGTGCCCGTAGCTCTGGGATGTGAACGTGGAATGTCTCATGCGCTTGTAATTTCACCGGCATCCACAGCTTTCAAACCGGAACACAGTAACGCGAATTTCTGCCTGGCGGCAGTACTTTCAGTGACGAACTTGGCATAAGTTCTACTCCATCTATCTATGTATACTTAATCAATACTCTAAACTAGATCCTTCTTTATAGATAGATAGATATCGTTTCAGCATATTCATTATGATAAATTTGTAACCTTGCCTTGAGTTAAATCTAGTAATTAAGTATCACTTAATATAATACAACTAAAGTTTTTGGAATCTTTGGATTTGGTGATATCAATAAATAATTTAAACCTCCCCGGATTTCCTTTCATGTATATTATACATAGAAATGTTTTTTCTTATTCTATTATACACAGTTCACTTGAGCTAGCCCATTAGGTAAATTCATAAAATTATTATTCCCTATGTTATGTATTAGTAGTGGTGCCTAATGGTGTATACCCCGAATTTCAATCCAAAGGTCGCCTGTTCTCATCCTGACGTGCAACAATGAGTTTTTTTAAATTATGTGTTCCGCACATACACCACTCTCAAAACGATGATAGAAAACTTTGTGAGGAAACCTGTTCAAGAACCAAAAACTCGTAGACATGTGCAAGAAAGAAGCCTCTTTTGGGCGCACTTTAATCCTTTCGTCACACTGTTTCGAGAGAGCACAATCGCAGATCGCTTTTTGCGATAAGGCCGCCCATTGTGCCGGCCTTATCGCAAAAAGCGATCTCGTCCAGCTAACCTTATGTATAATGTATGTTTTGCATCACTGTTCTACTCAAAATTGTTTTGACATTGAACTTCTGCAATATTATTCATTATGTTGTAGGCTCCTATAATCAGAACCTCCATGCAAACTTTGTTAATAAATAATTTCAATTCAATTAAATATTTTAAACAAATAATTTTTAAAAGTATAATAAAATAATAAGAATTAACGAGAAATATACAAACACAGGTTCACGACTTCACCCCCGAAGAGGTAGGCAGAGCTACAGCGAGACGCTATTCATCTTGTGGGTAACACTATCGTGGGAACGCAGACGTGGCGAGGGGAGAGCTCATCGCCACGAATAACTCAGCTAACACTTTCTTCAGTAATCAAATCAAATCAAAATATTTATTTGTGAACAAAACAATGGATACAATATAATTGAGAAACGATGATTAGAGAGTACTTACGAGTAATTCATTCTTCAAAACGACAAAATAACATAAAAAGAAATATCGATTTTTGAGTTTTGGTTAGTGTATAATATATGATTTTTAAGCTATTGCATAGCTTCTATCGCGGGCCTTGAGCGTGGAGACCGAATCCAGAAATTCCGTAACGAAAAAACCTAACACCCCCCGGCACTCCGACCGGCACAGCGGTGATACTTTTTAGTTTTTCCATCTATCGATAAATACCAGAACTTTTAATGACTTTTTGAAATATCACGCGCAATAGCTTTACCGCGGTAGTCTCCGAGTGCCACACGTCTTTTTTTTATTTATTTATGCCATCCGTACTTATAAAGTATTTAAATAAGCTTATGCAGGTTTGGTGACTATTAAGTAGATTTTGGGAAAAAATAATCAAGATTAAAATTATGTAGCTGTAAGAAAACATACACACACCCCTTACTTACCTGACTTCACTTGAGGACTCAACGTGAGCATCCTCGTAATATTATACAATTTATAAAATTGGAACAATGATTACGATCACGTGTTGGAATTACCTAATTGTTTACAAATCCGGTTTGCGCTGTGGGTACACGTAATTTTGTGTAAAGTTACACGCGAGTTCGTTTTTTACAGGGAGTACCTAAATAGATAATGGCGTATTAAGATTTGTCCATCCTACTTATAACGTTAATTAAGCTAAACTAAACTTATTAAATTCAGAATCTGCCTACAAAAGAATAATTTGTCATCTTCTTATCATGACAATTGCTCAGCACTCCTCTTGCAATAATTATACTAAATAATTTAATTCGTAATCTGCCAGGAGAATTTACATAAAATACCTTAAAACTTTCTGTTAAGAATCACTTGGTATTTTCGGGTAGTTGCGCTGTCAACGCCAGTGATGATTAAAATAACGTTCAAGCGTCCTCCAAAATAGATAGATAGATGCACTTAATTGCTTATCAAATCAAATTTAACAGATAGACAGAACAGACTATATATATAAATTATATATAAACAAAACTATATCAAACATCAGAGTGAAATACAACAAATACTCGAAAATAAATATAAGGTGAGACAAATTCCGGTTACTAGATTTTATATATTCGGAAAAAGTAATAATTACAAAAACGTTGTCTGGTTTCATCTCTTCACTGAGATGTTTACAAGAGAACCTGCCTCGTCATTATCTAAACCATACACTTTACAGATTACACAAATTAAGTAAAATACCCAAGAAGGTATTGTATTTGCTTTAAAAATATTCAACATAAGATTAAATATGCTTGTTTATGTAAGTCCTGAACACATATTGATTCGGGTATATAGCATAAAGTACCTTATGCGAAATTAAATCGGTGTTCTCTCTTCACAAACTGAATAAATGATATAAAAACTAAATAATGTGAAAACAAATGTAAATAGTTAATATACTTTGCGCAGCAAAACCAAAAAACCGACTTCAAAGCCAATGAACGAGAATGATTTCTCGTCATCTCGTACAAGGAATGAAATATTTTTCCAATTATTTTGATTTAAAAACCAATCTACTGAACCGACTTACATGTTTTTTTTTTATGGGAGCAATCCGAAAGTTATCAATACATCCTTACAAATAACAGAATAATTTTCCAAATCAGTAGGTTGACCACCACTCTTTCCTTTTCTTCATCACATTTTTTTTAAAGGCACCTTCTAAATTAGGATAGTCGTATGCCATATAAGAATATGATGTCATAACTACTGAAAAATGATTTAGATTAAATAAAATATTACATTTTGAGTCGGTTACTAAATCTTTAAGTACCTACAGCCAACACAGGAAGCATCAAAGCGTTAAGCATTATGTGTATTTGCATTGACAAGAGATGAATAAATACTTAGTATTCGCTAAATATATTTATTGGTTTTGCACGGAGTTCGCGACACTACGTTTTTGAACAATACCCATAGGTCATAGTATTATTAGCACTTGTCAAACAAATGTCATGTCGTATGGTTAACAATACGTTGCTGTCAAACTATTGTCTACAGGTAGATAAACTTAATATATATATATCTTACTATATTTAAACGAGCAATTCTTGTATATATATAATCTGAATCTCGGAAACGGCTCCAACGATTTTCATAAAATTTAGTATACAGGGGATTTCGGGGGCGATAAATCGATCTAGCTAGGATTCATTTTCAGAAAATGTTGTTTTATTCGTGTTTTCAATAATCAACTTAACGACTGCAACGCCATCTCTTGTCGAGTAGCATAACTGCTTGAACGTAAACGCTACCTAAAAACCCGTGAATTCTGGAAATTTCGCGGCTTACAGTCTCACTACTGAACTGATGGCTCTTTAAAATGAGATTCTAAACCTTTGGCTATTCATTAGATACATTTTTTCATGCATCATTTCAATATCATACCTTTATCATAATATGTTTCACCTTCGGAATATAACATTTTGAGTACGATGATTGTTTCTAACCTTATAATCTGAATCTCGGAAACGGCTCCAACGATTTCATAAAATTTAGTATACAGGGGATTTCGGGGGAGATAAATCGATCTAGCTAGGATTCACTTTCAGAAAATCAACTTAAACATAAACTTATTTTTTTTTATGGAAAGAATATAACAAAAAGGTTTATTTACGTTTATTCTGTCGGTAAGATCGAAAAATATTATTCATATTTCATCATTTTATCAGTATGTACTTCGTACTTAAATATAATTTCTAAAAAACACAATTTATCAAAAAAAAAAACCGAGCAAAGCTCGGCCATCCAGGTACTACATAATATAATACATTAATAATGCAAATATCTACACAAACAGGGAGCTCACCTCTCTGTTTGTATATGTATTTCTATTATTATATGGGGTTCCCATAGTACAAGCGACGCTTAGTTTGGGGCTAATGTCGCTGTGTAAAATATCCATCAATATTTACAAGTCGACCGCCCATACGAATCCGGTCACTTGTAAAATATATATGAAACAATATACCTTATTTCTTTTCTCGCCACCAAAGTGTAAAGTTAGATTTAAGTATAAGATTGTTTACTGTGCACCAATCTAAAACTGTCGCTAGATGTATCAACATCATTTAATTTTAGTTATTATCTCTGGATCTATCGACTGAATAAAAGAGTAGTATCATCAGCAAAGAGCACTATATCACACAAAGTTTTAACACAAAACGTTTTCGTTGACATATACTAGAAACAAAAATGGACCCAGTCTTGAACCTTGTGGCATACTCATGTCGGTAACCTCAGAGGTGGAACCTGAAGAACATTCATTCCAATTAGCAAATGTACAAGATAAATAAGAATGTACATCATCAATCACTGATTGACATTATGATCTTTTAATATTCTGTTGATTTTCAATACAATGTTAACTCAGAAATAAATCGTCCTAGCCAACATCTTCCGTAACAACTCAATTCTTGAACTTTGTTGCAGAGGTCAAGGTTCGATTCAGACTAATAAGTACTTGAATAACAGATTGAACCTCGCGGCTATAATTGCTTTTCGTTCAACTTGTAAAAGAATGCACTCGAATATATAAAAGACCTTTTTTAATCATTGCAATCACGGAAATGACTTTAGCTTGTTTCGGAGGAAAACAAAAAAACATTTTGGTAAAAACATTAACTGCGCCCTTGTTGGATTACTTTTTGTTCACTTTATCATTGTATGTCTTATTCTTCGAAACGAGTCTTGGCGGTCATTGACAAAAAACTTACGATGATGCTGATAACAGGTTACAATTATTTATTACTTAGGTTACAATTGACAATCGATAGGAACGGTTAAATTTAGGCAATCTACCATGTAAGCCTACTCACTACAGTAATTACTTTATTAAATACAAAATGAGACGTAAGTATCCCAGTAAGAGTATTCCAGATATACGTGTAATATAACTAACTAAGCAGTAAGCAGTACAATATTAACGACACTGCATGCAAGTAAATATTATAACTAAAGTAACTGCATAACATTGTACTTGCATGTAATTTAGTACTATCAGCACTTACTAAATTTCAAAATCCCACTCATAGTATCAGGCTTACCTTCTAACATCCTCCTCAGTTCTTCGACAGCCGGCTTGACGACTTCCGGCCTCTCTCTGAGCTCATTCCGCGCGATGTCCGTCACGGAGTCTCGCGGCTCGTCCAGCTCAAACTGCAGGAGGAAGTCTCCCAGCTGGACGCCTGGTAGCTTGTCCAGATCAGTCAGCATGTGTTGCGATACTAAAACAAAGAAGTACCTCATAAGTAACTAGATGCGATAAAGGTTGCCTGGAGGAAATCGCTGTTGGCGATAAGGCCGCCTATTGTATTACTTTAGCTTAAGTATTAATCTTTACGAAATTTACATGTATGGTGGTCAGTAAAGTATTATCTATCTATTCCGCGTAGCGTTATTTTAGAGGAACCAAGTTGTATTGTTTTTATATGGTCAGGGGGTACAGCTTTACATCAGGTGGGCCGTCTGCTCGTTTAGTCACTTGAACACATTAAAAAAGTTTACATCGTAATATCCTCGATTCCTGTCGCGTCGCCTATAAGCATATTATACCTGGTAGTATAGGAAATGCATCCACTACCCTGGATACAAAAAAATATAGAAATTATAAGTATAAATACGCCTTTTTCTTCGCTTTGGAAGCAGGGCTTCAAATATATGTTTGTGTGCGTAGTACAAGAGAATTTCGTGAACATAAGGACTGGAAATTATAAAAAAATTGGTATATGATAACAATTTCCAGACTTTTAATCCTATTTTCAAAACAGATGAGTAACAAGTAAAAATATGTATTTCAAAATATTTTCCAAGTTATTCTCAGCCTCAACAGGTTTTTACAAGAGGACAGAATTCTCTTAGGGCCTTACAAACTAACCTATCCCGTTACTTCCTTTATGCGAGACATTATTATCCTCGTAAATTAAGTTATACCTATGTATAATATTATACGGTTGAAGGAAAAAAGTCATAGGAGCTTATAAAATCAGAAGAAATTTGTCGTTAGAACGCATTGTGCATACTTGCTTGCAGCCCGGTATTAGGCTTAACTTTGTTATAATAGAGACGTAAATATCAAAGATGGGGTAGGCAAACAACGGCATTTTTAACTGTGGTTTATACTATAACGGAGAAATTGAATTGACAAGCGAAGAGCTCATCGCCATTTAAAAAAACATACAAAACAACAAAATCCAGCAGAGAATTCTTCAGTGTTTAAAAAATATATTTACACGTGACTTGTGGATATATGTTTCCTGAAAATTGACCTCTGCCTAAAATTATATTTTGACATTTCGTAATTGCAGTGCTTACTTAATAGTAAATTTTAACATTAATATCTTTTAAATTTATAACTAATCCTTTTTTTCTAGTAATGAATGAATCTGACAAGTCCGCGCTGAAGCTGAATCATCTGAAAGCTGATAAAATCTAAGTTAGCAATGCTATATAACTGACAGCTAGACTTGCTAAATAGAAGTTTGAATAGCACGTGCGATAAATCGAACCCACATTTGAACCGGTTTCAGACAATGACCCACTGAATCACATGGACACGCTATATTGGTGAATCATTATTATTTTTATTCTAGATTCTTCATATTGAATTTTAATTGATTTCTCACATAGTTATGTAGCCTAGCTTCCAAGTCCTATTAAGTTTTTAGAAAACTTCATTTGTATCACTAAGCAAAATTTTTTTTTGAGTTAAATGTTTACGAATTATTATTAATCCTTTTCATGTGCTTGAATTAAAACAGAAACAATATTTTGATTTTTAATTACAGAATGTAAATTGGTAATTACTTGTGTTATTATTAATTATTTGGTTGGTATTACTTATATAATTATTATCTCAAAACGGTGAAGGAAAACATCGTGAATCGAAGAACAAAAAGATCCAAGCATATATCAAGTGCACGAAGGGAGCCTCTTTGAGGTACACTTAAATCCTTTCACCACACTGGTTCGAGAGAATCAGAGACTCGAATAGAATAGAATAGATTAAGTTAGCAATAGCATTTATTCAGTTTTAATCTCTCCATGGGGGATGATTCCTAATTTATAGTGAATGCGATTTTAAATAGATATTAATTATAAAATACCCCATTTTTTTTTTATTAATATTGCTTGTTCCTTTACTGAAACAAAAAACTAAAACAAATCAAACGGCATCCATCTTTGTTTCGGATGAAGTGAAAAAGGCAGATCGAATTTTATCCATAATCGATTACAGTTTAGCTTGATACCAGAACCAACACTACAAAACATTACTACAGTAGTCATTACTACAAAACAGCACAATTTTAATAATATTTCCATATATCCGAATCTATATAATCCGATCTATATATCCGAATCGAAATAAAATCACATTAAATTCAGCCCATTCTGGGAATTTCTGATTTCCGAAAATACTTTTACATTTCGTATGATAATTATACATTTCATATTAAAACTCACATTTTCCCATTGTTGTAGTTGAAGAATATTTTAAAATATCCAGTTAGTGAGTTCACTGTAGGCTCGCGATCACGGAAAGCAAACACATACGTGACCGAGCACTGAAGCAACACTGCGTTTCGGCTGACCAACGTTTTGCTTATAACGGAGAACCAACTTTACCCGCATTCATGTACGACATAACAATAAAATGTAATTTACTAAAACTCTCATTAGAAAAACCGCCACGATAATTATTCATTACAATAAGAATCATTTAATTAGCGAAGCTGCCGATGAGTTCTCCTTAAATACAATACCAAACCGGTCACAAGGTGAAATTGACGCAAATCACACTTGCGGCGTGGTCTAAAACTACCCGGAAATAGATGATAAACCTTGAACGTTTTCTAAACCGATCTTGATTCCTGTAACACACGTAGTTATAATGTAACATTTATTGGTATTATTAATATTTTAACGTATTCTTGACACACATTTTCAAACTCGCGCTACGCTACTCAATAATAACAATAATAGCCCAATAAATAAATAAGTATTGGTGGAAATTTCACACCGCGCCATCTAATCCCAAAGTACGCCGATTATTAAGTATCATGGGATCAGACCACTGATATATATACAACTTATATACTTTTTTATAAATATATATAGTATACATATAATACATATTAACAGCCAAACACATTAACAGAACAACATCTATGTTCGTCAAACAAATGTTTGTTCTGGGTGGGAATAGAACTCAAGTCCAACAGCGCAGAAGACAGCGTTATTACCAACTGAGCTGTGAGGCCAGACAATTTAGTGTTCAACTGCATAAAACCGGAATTCTCCAAAATATCTATAATGGCTTACCATCTACCTTCCCATACCCACCTTAACGTCCAAAAGGTAAAACGGGTCTCTTGACGGCTTCGGCTCCACCGGGAATTAATTAGAAATTAATTGTGCAATCTTAAATCTTGAACTTTTAAAAGGAACTTTTTTTGTAAACTATTCCTTCGTAGATACTAAATAGAAATTGGTAGTCGAACTTCGCTATAAAACAGTCAGTTTTTTCACAGTTTAGGAAGTCGGACTTTTATCACAATTTCTTCATTGCACTTACCTAAATACGTGTCATCCAGATGGTATATTATTATATACTAAACAAAGGTCTACAGTGAAATTAATTAGGATTTTTTTATTATGTATATATAGTTTTTTGTTGTACCAGGGAAGATCTGCCACCATGCTGATGCTCATTTCTGCCGGCAAGCAGTAATGCATTCGCGTTACTGTGATCCAGTTTGGTTGGAGTGGTTGCCGACGGAATCACAGCCACATGAGCGTCAGAGTTACGGGCGCATACGATGCAACTTTAATCTTGCCTTGCCCAAGTATGGGAGGATCCAAGTCGCATCGGTTGTTATGGGCAGAGGTTACCACTTAACACCAGGTGGGGCATCGGCTCGTTCCGTAACTCTATCAAATGAGCAATATTGGAATTTGGGATGATTGTTGTCTGGTCTGTTCTGTTTCTTTGTCTGGTGTCTTGGTGACGTCACGCAAATGTGTTATGTACTTACACGTATGATTCATCACATTTTTTATGAGACGTTTAGTAAGCATTTCTTGAAGAAGCTATTGTGTTATCCACATTATGCATATTGATAAGTGTCTGTTTGTAATGTCAAAATGACAGCTCTTTACTAAATGCCCGTGATACTAATCGTGTCACTGACTCTCGACTAGCGTGAAAGAATTAAAGTGCGCTTCAATGAGGCTCTTTTCGTGCGTGATAGTAGTATATATGGTATAAGTACCGTACCGAAGAAAAACAATTTAAAAAACAAATATGTTTGACTTTCTTTCTGCTTGTTCCGGCTAATCTCCGAAACGGCTGGACCAATTTTGACCGGATTTTCACTATCAGATAGCTGATGTTATAAAAAGTATTTTAGGCTACATTTATGAAGGTTATTAATTCACAAATTAACAAAAATAACTAAACAATTTAGCTACTGTTTTTGTCACAAACTGTATTTACGCTGGCGAAGCTACTGGCACATTACCTCCCATTTCTAAAATAATATAGCCAGGACAATACCTAACTATAATTAGTCACTTAGTAATTTTTCGTAAAATGTATTCATTTAAATTGTATTTTTATTCATGCTATGTTGATTGACATAGTTATTATTATCATAATTATTACTTTAACCATATTAGAAAGAAAGAAATAAAGAAAATTATTTATTTCTTTCTTTATTCATTTATTAAATTATTAACTAAGAAAATTAACTAAGCCGGTTGCCATATACAAAACTTGTTGTGTTACAATTTACTTAACTTGCAAGTTCACGTCAGTTGAAATAACCCTAACCTCACAATTATGTATAATTCTTATAATAAGTGAGATTAAACGCGCTAGGCATTATCTTGTAGCAATCATGCAACTACCTCGGTATATTATATTCGTATTTATATAGATGTCATTTAAATAACGAGTCTTGAATAATTCACATATTTTTTGGTTAATTTCTTATAGTTACTTAATTACAATGGTGTCTCCGTAGGTATTATAGCTTTAATTTTACGTGTATTGTTCAGATTTGGAAGAAAAAACAAGTTTGAAATCGGTTTAGAAATATAAATTCTGCTCAGATATTAATGTGTCCAGTTAAGCATAAAATAGTGCTTCGTGGCCATACGAAAGATCACAAAAGATTGATAAATTACACTGTTTAAAAAAATAATAACAATATGTAGTAGAACTGAATTTTAAACAAATTTTATAGACGGCTCTATCAAATTGGAATGTAGGTAGATAGGTAGGTACTCTAATTTGCTTTTTGAGGTGGACCAGGACATAAATCTACGACATGAGATACATATATAAAAACACTTCCAAAGCAGTCGGGGTAATATGTTGTTCTTAATCCATTCAAAGTGGTCCAATAAAGCTCAAAAGCTCTCACTGAGCTCTGCAACCGAAAAACAAAATGAAGCAAAGCAAAGGATATTTCAAAAAACATATTGTATACTGCCATCTTTCGTCAATTTGTAAAACTACTATTCCACCGTATTCCACCGCAGAGACGGTTATTCAAGAAGCAGCCGTTGTAGTTCCTAAAATCTATAACAGATGTCGCTGTATGAAAATTGTTTGGGTACAATATCAACATGATATTCTAAACCGTTCAAAATGATCAGAAAAAAATAAAATATTTATCTCCTTGGAAAAAAATCATGTTAGAGCTTCGATATACCTGTCCTGATATTCTGTAACGAGTGAGCAATATTATTATTTGCTATTATTATTTGATTCAGTATCTCGCTCCCAATAAAAGTTGTACCTACTAAATTGAGATTGCATAGTAAAATGAATTTCATTTCATAATAATAAGTTTTTATGTAAAAGACCTCGAGTTGAAATAAAATGTGCCTAAACACGATGAAGTACACACGTTTTTATTGATTGATTATCTGAGCTCACCTTCCGTTTCCGCCATCAGACTAGCTCAACGATACCATTATATTTGATTGTCTCTGAAACTAAACATATAATATAATACTTATCAAGCATTTTAATTATCCACTTCATCGAAAAATTTAAGTATAGTAAGGTATACAAATATGTCCCCACTGAAGGGAATTATAGGAAGGAAACAGAAATAAAAATTAAGCCCCAAGAATCATAAACACTAGCTAATTTTAGCCCACCTAATTATCTAAGTAATTACATGTAGTTTGTAGGAATGTGCGTTGGTGGAATCCATGTGAATTTGTGATTTAATTAATAGACATTAGAAGTTCCCTTTGTTGTGTCTTCCAAGTTGCTATGGCCATTAAAAACTGCTAATTAGCTACTAAATTCAATGTCGACGGTAACGTACCTATTTAGGAGAGAAGGCTGTAAATTCCGCCTTCTTGGCACCAACATTCCTATAATATTAAAGCAAGGTATGGATTAACCCGTTGACATAAATCTTTATTTCATTCTGAATCGATCAAGAGAGCTATAGCTTTAAATATTTCTCGTGAATTCGCGTTATTTTATCGGAGCTTTTGATAATAAATCTGGAGTATCTTACTATATTGTTTGCACGGATGCATGTTTATTACTCAATCACGCAAGAACGGCTGAACGGATCTGGATGAAATTTAGCACAGATATAGATTATGGTCTGGAATAGCACTTAGACTACTTTTATCCCGGAAAAGTGCAGTTTTCCCGTGGGATGACTTACAAAATAATGTTATAAACAATGTTGTTATTCCCGTTGAATTTTTAAAGAAATAACTTGGAACCATAAGTTGCATTTAAAGATATCACGCGGTTAATTAAAGCAAATTTTGGCGCGTGTCATATTTGAACAATATTTCTTAGGAAGTTGAGTGGTAACATAAGGAACATAATGACACATATATGTTGATATAACGACGTAGTAATGCTTCTTTATTTGTTGGGGCTATAAAACAAAATGATCAAGATCGTACATTTTTTTTGGTGCTTGGTGCGCGATAGCGGGAATCCAAACTACACCGTACAGCGCAGAAAGCTTTCAACTACCTTTCTACTACCTACTGAGATGTTAGGCCAGTCGAGATGCTCTATCTACTTGTCTCAGGGTGTTGGGTTCGATGCCTCAGAATATATAAACGTAACACAGAATAAAACACGGTATGTTTTGTTATATAAAATTCTATTATATACTTTCCATAAATATAATATTCCATTAATATTTCCATAAATAATTATAAATTTACATTATTAATTTTCATTGCCATGGGCGTTGACTATTTAGATATTTATAGTTGGAAATCTAACCGCAAATGGCTAGGTAAATAACTATTCATAAGTTTATAACCAGACTTGGTTCTCCCAAGATCAAAGTTTTGCTCAGAAATCCAGTCAGACGTCCTACATTCGCAAAATTTATCGCAATTTTTCGGACATTCACGAGTTGTTGAGGTAACTTGGAGGCCGATCAAATCATTGAGGCACCTAAAAAAGTGGTATTCTGGGTCAGCCGATTATGAAAGGAACCAGCGCCAGCGATCCGATTTTTATGTAAATGATACTGCAATATATGCTCATTCAAATTCAAGTTACCTGCTATAGTCCACTTTTAGATCTGCTATGCTACAGCCATTAAAATATGTAATTATTTTTAGTTTCATCCGTTATTCGCTCAATGAACCAGTGCTAAATTCCCCATTTCAACTGAAATACTTACGATATATAAAAGTATTCGTATTCATAAAAAGTCGTCTGTACGATTAAAGCTTTCTGGGTTCAGATTTCATTTAATGCCCTTGTTTGTGACGAAACAGTCTTCCTTGCATCCGTACTTTCGTTTAAAACGACTATTTGTGATAAAAATAGAAAACATTTGAATTGTGTTTTCAAAAGATAAACCCAGACGTAACGATCAAATTTACCTTTACGTGAAGTTCGATCACAATTGTATAAACAGCTTCGTTCGACTCGATTTAATGTATTCATCAAACCTTTATATATGGATCTAATACAAAAGAGTTAGTGATTGTCTAAATTAAATTAATATCAATCATAGGGCATGTATTATGGTACACATATTTGGGATAGCGCCAATGTCCCCTCAGGTCAATGTACGATACTAGCCCGTGCTGGTGGAAACTGTGAAAGTTCATATTATTCAGGGTTATTGGAATAATATACCAATAACCTCTGGTTTTCTGTACATCTGTAACTTATCATTTGTTCTGTATTTTTTTTTTCGTACTTTTGAGTACATAATCAGAATGCAGAGAGCGTGGTGGTCTAGTACTGACCCCGAGTTTCAATCCGGAGGTCGCCGGTTCAAGTCCCGACGTGCATTGCATCTATAAGTTATTCGATTGAAAGATTTATGTGCACAATACGATGCTCTCAAATCGGTGAAGGAAAACATCGTGAGGAAACCGACATGTCCTAGCACTAATAACTTGACATGTGTCAAGAGCACGAAAGGAGCCTCTTTGAGGTGCACTTAAAATCCTATCACCACACTGGTTTCGAGAGAACCAGTGACTCGAATAGAATAGTTCATAATATATAGCCATCCAACAACTCTATGACACAAGTCTAGTACATATGTGTCTATGATATCCAATGACGTAGTTGGAATACTATGTAAGGTAAGCACATGATTGGACCAGCACCAAAATGTACGGGTGAATGCACGATTACACGTGATCATGTACATCACAATACTAATGGCCTATTGTGATGGTCTAAAAATATATTTATCATCTGCCACGAACAATGTAGGAACAATAGACACAATACCTTTAGATATATCGGCCACTATGTAAGTAAAACTAATATATGATCTATAGATCGTTGGAAACGGTCTTTAGGTGGCTCAATTGATTTAATTGTATTTTGTAAATATGATGTACTAAGTATTATATAACGGTGCGAAAGGAGCAACCCAAAGCAGTAGAACTTGTGCTAAGTTCGCCCGAAGACGTACTGCCACCACACCTGGTAATCTGCCGCCAAGCAGTGATGCACTCGTGTTGCTGTGTTTCGGTGGAAGGGAGTGGGTGCCAATTGCAGGCGCATGAGACGTAACATCCCCGTCTCGGGGTGATAGACGCAATGCAATGCGACTTGAGTCATCTCTACTTTGTTGGAGAGGACTTGAGTCGTATTGCTGTTGTCTATGGGCGGCGGTTACCACTTAACATCAGATGGGCCCTCAGATCGTTCGATCTCTATATTACATAAAAAGAATACAGTTATTTCAGCGAGTATTTTTTCTTATTACTGTTTTCGATCATTGTGTCCCTTATGGAGATAAAACAGACATAAATATATCGCAATTTAGGATACAGTTGATAAAACTCCAAACGTATTTATCTCTTTATAACGCTGTGATAATTACGGGACGTGACCGACGTGATATTTCAGAACAGAATAGATAATGAGCGCTTGTGATAGGCGGCGCGGCGGTGACACAATTCATTGATTGATAAAACTCTTTTGACATGAACGTAGAATTAGATAACAACCAGTATGTTGCTACATAATAAAAGTGAGTTTGGAAAATTTGGCAAGATTGCTAAGCTCGGTTTTACATGATCATTTGCATACGAGACGTGGGTATAATAATAATTTATTCTTTCACAAATCTTGAGCACAATAACTCTTACACTCTCCCTCACCCTGGGTTAAAAACCTGTGTTGGTAGCCTTATCGGTAGATAGTCCTCCAGCGTCTACAATATAAACGTTATTAAGTACTCTGTTGAGGAGATATAGTACTACAGAATAATATAATAATATATAATACCTCTTTGAGGCGCACTTACAATCCTTTCACCACACTGGTTCGACAGAACCGGTGACTCGAAGAAGAAGAAGTACTACAATAAAGTAAATTTATTAATATTATTACAATAAAGTAATCAGATGTTTCATCTTTGTTATATTACGTGATATGGTGAATCTTTACGAAATTTTCATGTATGGTGATCAATAAAGTATTATCTGTCTATCTATCTACGGCAAAGTTACGGAACAAGCAGAGAACCCACCTAATGTTAAGTGGTAACCCCTGCCCATAACAATTACAATACAAATGGATAAAAACTTCATACAAGCCTTCCTCGGACTTCAACAAATATTTGAAAAGAAAAAAGATATCCGCATTGGTCCAGCCATCTTCCTAAGATATTAGTTATATTTATTATATTGAAATATGACAAAAGTTTTTACGGACTTTTTAAGAATAATGTTATTAATATCTAATATTTGTAATATAGCAACAAAAGAAAGACGGACTTTTTTTTTGCGTATGTATTATGTATCAATATTTAATCAAGCAAAAAGGTTGTTTGGGTGTCACTAGACTAGGTAGAACGTATATTTGGGAAATAAAGCGTCGCAGTGCAAACATTGTCAAAACATAATCACAGGCAGTTGAACTTTTACCAAGTTTGACCGGGGAAGCACTGTCACCATATCCGTTTCCGCTGCCAAGCATTAATGCATTCATGTTACTGTGTTCTGAAGGATTGATAGGCTTGAAAGGTGTGGTTGCCGGGGAAATTACAGTCGCTCGGGACAAGTCACTTTCCTTCAATTCACATCTCAGTTACGGGCGCATACGACGCGTGACTTGGTTCTTAGTAGTGGATTACCCAAGCTTTGTTATGGGCAGAGGTTACCATTTAACACAAGGTGGACCATTTGATCCCTTCGTAACTCTTTCACATATATACAAAACTCACAGAAGTAGCATTGAATATAAATGATTAAATAGATGACATGTCATTGACCCAGCGGCGAGGCTTTCTCATCGACCGACCCAATTAAATCTACGCCAGTGTTACAAGGCTGTTTCTAAGGAAAACGTTGTCAAGACAAAAGTATTCACTTAATGTTTACCTTCATACTGCCATTTCATAGGCCGTGAAATTAACCTGATAAAGTGATAGGCTTTTTATTTTAGATGTATTTCCAAGAAAATGTTGTTGTAAAACTGTATGAACAGGGCCATCTGCTCCACTTAATACAAGTATTTCATACTTAAAATTTGGTTTCAATGGTGGATTTATATGTATGTATTTACAAAAAAAAAAGATGTATTCTATCAGTTATCTGGTTCCCATAATACAAGCTATGCTTAGTTTTGGGCTAGATAGCGCCATGAAATATCCACCAATATTTATTTATTATTATTTATTTATGTATTTACCTTTTTATAACGAGATTTAGAATATAATAAATAATGATACAATTATACATAACCGGATTAACGGGTCGGCTGGTCAAGTAACTTCATGTGTTATTCTGTAACATCCAGTAATTAGTCATTGTTCCAAATAAAATGGCAGCAATAACCGTTTAACTAGTATCGAAATAGGCCGCAATTTATCGTAGTTGTCTGACGAGCTGATGATCTACATTTGCTAATTAACTACGAGTAAATATGTAAATGGAAATTGTATCGATTCTTGGACTTTGACAAGCAATGTAAATTCTAATGTTCACAGTTGCGACTGTATTATTATAAAATAAACAGTAAATATATTATTTTTATTTGTAATAGTTACGGAAAGAGCCGATGGCTCACCTGGTGTTAAGTGCCCATGCCCATAACGAGCATTACGGCTTGGGTTCTCTCCTACTTAGGTATGACAAGGTCGCATTGTAAGTGCCAGTAAATCTGCGCGTTAGGTGGAGTTCCTCATGTGTCTGTAATTTCACTGGCAACCACACCTTTTAAACCGGAACACAATAACGCGAATGCTTTGCTGCTACTGACAGAAATGGATGTGACACACCTTACATTATCCACGAGATTTGTTACAAATATTGAAAGCTCAAATTTCTCCATACATCATTCAAAACATATCAACATTATTATTTTGACACCGGTCCATACAACTTCCTCTCGTGAAACATATCACCACCATCAAGTAACTTGAAAATTGTGCTATACACACAGTTTTCTCCATCAATTTATTATGCATTTGCGTACAGTACTCACCGAAAGCATCTACGTATATATAATGATCAAAGTTGAAAGTTATTTGAAAAAAATACAATTATCCTAGATAAAACTTCACAGTAAATAATTGATTATTTACAATATTTGCTACTTACTTCTCCTATCGGTAAGTATTTCATGATAAATTGCTTCTTAGCTATGACGACTGGGATGTAGTCATCGTGAATCATACATAATTCCATTGTTGGTTATATTTCCGCTATAAACATATTTTTCAAAACATCTCGCTTTAAACATACTCATATTAAACCTATTAAATTTAATCATTACTATTATATTATTGTTAATAAAATAAGTATCAGAGTCAACACAAGATTAGTTCCTACATAATATTTATTTATTTGACTAATACCGTACAACCAATAACATTAAAGATAAAACTAATTATTCATAACTACATATAACATTATTTATCGTCTATAAGTCATAAGGCGTGTGCACAAGTGCTAGAACTACCATTGCTGTCAATTATTTGAATTATTTACAATTATTATTCAATCAATTATTATTTTATTTCAATTACTTACAATTATTGAAAGGCCCCAACATTTTTTTACATTCTTCATCATGACGTAATAGCCACTGATGAATTCATTATTTAAAAAGGAAGCTTTATTATTTTCTCTTGGTAAGGCATACTGTATGCGTCAGTGATCACCGAAATGATAACAGGTAATAAATAAAACTTCATGGTACCCATTTTAAGTGACCTCTTGTATTCCTTTTTTAATTGTCTGTCACTTTATGTAATTGAGTAATTATGAGTTTGTTACATTTCCCTAATTCTACATAACATTTTTCAAATATATTATTTGCATCAAACCAGTATTTCAGTTATTAGTTAAAATACAGTTGATCTGTATTCGATTTAGGGTATTCAGCTCTTAATTTCTATGAAAAATATATTTCAGAGTCTAATGATAACAATATTAATATTGGTGGACATTTCACAGCGACATCTAGCCCTAAAGTAAGCTAAGCATAGTTTTATGGGAACCAGACAACTGATATAATACTTATACTTTTTTTTTGTAAATACATTCACATAATACATATTATGTGTTATAGACAGAAAAAACATCTATGTTCGCCATACAAATGTTTGTCCTGGGTGGGAATCGAACCCACGACCTACAGCGCAGAAGGCAGGGTTACTACCAACTGAGCTGTGAGGCCTGTCTAAATGAATTATACTACCTAAATATGTGAAAATGTTTGCCGTTACTAGGTACAAGGCGCGTTTTATGATCATTCTATCGATTTAGTGTGCTCTACATCGATAATGCTACTGATAAAAAACAACAACCCAAAGTTGCTTGGCAAGGGGGTACCCGAGGTCAATACTCTGTATCCCTTAGGGTCTAACTGAGGAAATCCGTGGAAGGGTCAGAGACAGTGAGTAGGTATAATAAGCACAATGTGATATAACCCATACAGGTACCAGCCTAACAACTGTTACTTACACACCAGGATGATACGAATAGGAGACAATGGAATGCAATGGAAGATATTGTAGTAGACATAGTAAGTTGGACATTGTCTAAGTGCATGAATATGCATTTGAAATATCATTAATCTATCGAAGTTAGTGGACTGAAATCAAATCAATGGCAAAAAATTATGTGAGCTGTCGGATAAAATATAGATATAGCTGTCCCGGTAAACTTCGTAGTTCGTATTTTTTTGCCGTCCATACTGTCTAAAGTTTAAGATGTTAATTTTAAATATTAGCTATTTTTTTTTTTTTTTTTTTTTTTCATTTAAACCTTCTCCTGACTATAATAAATATACAAACACACAAAAGAAAGATTTATCCAATTTTGTGCAGTCGTTTAGAAGTTATGCGCGTACAAACAATTCGGTGATTCATTTTTTATTTATATAAATATAGAATGGTTGGCATCTGCAGTCTGAGTATTAGAAGTAGTCGGTATCTGGTATATGAGACATAGATCGTAGTAACTAAAAGATTTAAACCATCATACTGGTGAGAGAAGAGAAAATATACTTAATGATTGATATAAATATGAAGCAAAGATGAGAAAAAACGCCACAATCTAAGTTCATTCGCCTCGTAAAGCAGGGTTGAAAAATTTCAATCATAACAAAAAAAAAAACTGCTTATTCCCAGTTTTGAATCCATCAATAAGGTGGAAAGAGAATGCGTTTTATAATAAAACCACAAGAGATTTACGAGTATTATCCAGCAATTGAATTTGTTGCATTATATTTACTCACACAATACAGTCAACGCGTCATATAGCCTTGCTATTGTTTTCGGCAAGTACCTATTTTCTGAAAACAATTGATACATTTTACGAAACCTCATTTATTGACCAACAATAGATTATTTTTTTACTGAAATTCAAATATAACTCGTGAGTTATATTATAATATGATTAGAAAATGACTGCATTAGAGATATCCTGTTTGTAGGTGGCTCGCAATATTAAAATATTAATAATAAATAAATAAATATTGGTGGACATTTCACACAGCGCCATCTAGCCCCGAAGTAAGCTAAGCATAGCGTGTATCATGGGAACCAGACAACTGCTATAATATTTAAAAACTTTTTTATCTAAATACATATATATAATACATATCAACACCCAGACAAACACCTATGTCCGTCACACAAATGTTTGTCCTGGGTGGGAATCGAACCCACAACCTACATCGCGGAAGGTAGCGTTACTCCCAACTGAGCTATGAGGCCAGACGATAAAATTATTAGTCTAAAAACCTGATTACATTTCGTAATGAAATTTGTCATTCGCCAAGTTTCATTATGTAATCATTAATTTATAAATCATGTTTCGGTAATGTTCACTGGGTCACTTTTTAAACCCGTTTTCAATCTGATTGGGTATTCTCATTCTAAAATAAATATGTACTCCACTCCACCTATACTAATAGTACAATATCCAAAAACATGTGTTTTCTTGTTATATACTTTTCCAAATATAGTTATGGAACCCTTGGATTTCAGATGGTTAATTGAATCGCAACTCCATCAAGCAAGTTTGTCTAATATCTATAGACAAAAACCCCCACGAGAACAACTCACAATCCTTTACCAGAGGATTGGTAAAATACAAATAGTTTACCTATTCATATTTATTTAAAATTAATTTTAATAATTAATGAATATGACACTTCTTGCATGTACGTGGCTGTAAAGTCAAGTGTCAATAATATAGAGGTAGATCAATACAATAAAAATATTGAGTGTGGTCATAGGGAGAGATTGGATTAAAGATTAGTATGACTGTCCTGCCGTATAGATTATCTACTAACAATTAAATATTAATTATCTAAAAAAAGAGAGTTAGATAATTATTTTCATGCAAATGAAATTAATTTTCTAAAACTGACTAGGATTTTGACAACTCTCGACAATTTCTCGATAACGAAAACAATTATTCATATTTTATATCCAAAAAAAAATGGTCTTAAGCACGCTGAGACATGTATTTTAACGACTATTCTATTTTATTCTATTCGAGTCATCGGTTCTCTCTAACCGGTGTGGTGAAAGGATTTTAAGTGCACCTCAGAGAGGCTCCTTTCTTGCACTTAAAAAGTATTCAACGATTGAATATAGCTTTCTACTAAATACATTAAAAACGTCACGTCAATAAAAACATTTCTTAAAATAAGCATTATGTTACGCACCAAAGGATTAATGTCTTACATCCTTGTTTTTAGTTAGAAGGCTTCATTAAAATTCTCAAGCCTTCCGACGCACTGGCATAATTTTATAAGGTCTTCCTTACCACAGTTATTTGTTTCTTTGTAATACACTAAACCTCTAATGATTTTTTTGGTCCGTCTATCTGGTTGAGTGCATTTTGTACACTTAGCACGTATTTTATTTATTTTTAAATAAAGCTTTCATTGGTTCAGGTATAAGAGTGGTTTAACTGTTAGATACGTCTTATTAAGCTCACGTGAGTCATAGAATGCATGAACCATGGTTATAAATAGGCAGGCAGATTGTTGAACTTGTGAATAACAAACGCAACTATAGAATACATTTAAAAACCAATTTGTAATCATCAATTTTGTATCGTGAAAACAGCAAGCATGTCACGACTTCATGTCATAGAAGATAACTATTTTTGGTTTCATAAAGCGACTAAAGAAGCTCTATACGAGTATTCTGGATATATAATAACTCACTTTCTGGTGTGACATCCCTCAGCACAATTCTGACTTCAGGTTGGGCGGGCATTGTTGATGTCTGAATAACCTCTACTTTTCCACTGAGCTTTCGCAAAAGCTTCTTGAATGTAAAGCTACCACAAATATAGACGTATACTATTCAATTTGTGCGAGTTCAGTTGTTTTGATGTCACTTTTATCTCATGTTTTTGTTTAGAGTGACGGTAAAAAGCGCGGGCAGCAGAGGCGGGCGCCTTTGGCCGAGAGTGAACCGAGACTCGCGAACGAGACTGTCGCACCACTCTTTACAACGTCTGCTTCCCTAGTATTACGATAATACGCTTCATTGTATCAATTGGTCAACACGAATATCAATTCGTGCTTTTTCGCGCTATGATGGGTATCTGTCTCTTGAGAAACTACGAAGCAAAACGTTTTTGGTGAAGATTTATCAGTAAACCTGTCAACAAAATCAGAGCAACTTCTTATTTATTTTTTTGGGTTTCCGCATTGGTTTCTTATAAAAACCCAAATTTATTACAAAATTTGTTGAATTTCGTTTTGTTTGCATCATAAGTTAAAATTCTCTTCCTCACTTTTAAAGCTTTTCAAATAATTATAACCTCAAATTTTCAAACGGTTCTTGAAACTATATATTAATTTGTAGAATAAATATTATTGTGTACAATGTACAAAAGTTACCCTGAAAAGGATTTTAGCATATAAATTACAATCACCTACCTTTCAAAGTAAAGCTGATGTAAACTCGTGTAAATAGATGCATATAATTACTGATGCATTATTGGATCATGATGAAATGCTTTATAATTTATATACACGAGACTTTGTTTAGAACACCTAAAGTACATGTTACTTTGTTAATTTCCTTTGGCTTTGTACTAGAGCTACATTGAGTTTATTTTTGTCGCTGTAATGGTAGATGGATAAAATGTTCTGTATTTAATGTTAAGTTCTTTCAGGTCACCTTGTCTATGTGATCATGACCCGAGAACTGCTCCCTTCTGGCTTAAGCTGCCAGCTTTGTTTTGAACACAATTCCACTTGTAGAGAATTGGATCATTGAGCTATATCAAATCGTGTAAAATGGCCTTTCTTTTTGTATTTTATAAATATTATAATGAACCTGAGATCTGGGATAAGGCCACAATCATTGGTCACCGAGTAGCCTCGTAATTTGTGAAGGAAAACATGGAACCCACTCCTGTCCTAGAATGACGAACTCGAAGACGTGTGTGTCATTGCTAACCAATTATACTGAATACTAATCAAGTAGGTAACGAACGTTAATACTTGTCTGTAAATTAATCCCACATGGAAATTATGGTTTTTGATTAGCCTCACTGCTCAGTTGGTAGTAATTCTGCCTTCTACGTTGTAAGTCGTGGGTTCGAAGTTCGAATCCCACCTACAATGTACAATTTGGTGACGAACATTGATGTTTTATCTGTTTTGTATGTCTATTCTATTCTATTCCAGTCACTGTTTCTCTCGAACCAGTGTGATGAAAGGATTTTAAGTGCGCCTTAAAGAGGCTCCTTTCGTGCACTTTCTTTCATTTAATGGTAACCTATGCCTATTACAAGTAATAGGAATTGGGTTCTCCCCTACTTAGTAGGTAGGACAAGAACCAAATCTTCAAGCATCTTGTGCGCCCGTAACTCGAGACGTGAAAGGTGGAATTACTCATGTAATTCCACCAGCTCCAGATTGAAAGGTGTGGTTGCCGGTGAACTTACAGGCGTTCACCGGCAACCACACCTTTCAATCTGGAACGCAGTAACGCGAATGCATCACTGCTTGGCGGCAGAAATAAGTATGGTGGAAGTAATTCTACTGCTACTAAGTGTGTCTGGGTGTGTTAATGTACCTATTCATATTAATGTATTTATAAAAGTATGTAAGTGTTCTATCAGCTTTCTAGTTCTCGATCAGTAATCTAGCTTTTCGAGTTTGGGACCAGACCTCGCTGTGAGAAATGTTCCCCAATAAAATCTACTACAATACCGATAAGCTGATATTACTACTACCTTTTCCCAGTACCACCTAAAGGAAGTAGCGGACACCAAGTAATCTTAATAAAAGGTTTATTTAAATGGTTATCAAATAGAATTTTTTGAACTACGATAAAGTTGATGTAAAATTAGCTGGGAGTCCCGCAGGGGTCAAGGCCCAAACCTTCGGAAGGATTGTGCATTCATAAATTCTTCGTAAATCACCTACAACTTTGCTGACATGTAAATTAATTCGTTACAAGACATTTTAAATAGATTTTGTACATATAGAGTAGAATATGTTTATCGTCATACATGAAACACATAGCAGTAGAACTAGTTTGGGTACTAATGTTTTTCCAACCAAAAATGACAAATGTTTTTTATGTATGCTACCTATGTATTTTTATTGTGTTTTTATATTTAATAAAAACAATAAAAAATACATAGTTTACATGTCACTGTTGCCCGCGACTTCGTCCGCGTGGAGCCTAAGTTACTCCTTGTTACATTAGCTATCTGCCAGTGAAAGTCCCGTCAAAATCGGTCCAGCCATTTCAGAGATTAGCCGGAACAAACAGACAGACAGACAACAATAAATTTTTTTTTTTTGGGTTATTACCGTGTATACATCCATATGCACTTAGTAAAAAGCGGTTATTTTAATATTACAAACAGACACTCCAATTTTATTTATTTGTATAGATGTTTGTTGTCAAAAAATAAATTACATTTCAAATTTCATTTCATATCATAGCAAATTATATAGCACAAATAAGATACTATATTAATCTTTAAAATAATATATTTTTTGACAGCTGTTTTAACATGAGCACACGGTGACATCTAGTATTAAGATGAAGAACTAAATAAGGCTCTACCTACCTCTAGCGAGGTCTTTTGAGTTCGGACTGCAGAGCAGAAGCTTTATAAAAATGTTCCATGTTTTCCCGCTAGGGGCGTCTCTTATTTTAATGTTAGATTCATCAGGTAGATTTTTCTGACACAACAAATACACTGGATCCATCCATTGTACATGTTTGTGTGGTATTAGAGTTCTGGTAATATTTTGTGTCGTCTAACTTAACTAAATGGTATAAACATTACCGAAAACATGGACGTATCATCGTAATATCGCATTTGTACCAAAGCTACCATATTCTGTCTAATATAAATATTAATTGGTTTAAATAAAAATGGCTTTTCGTGGAGGCTAATTTGCAAATTAATTCTTCGAAAAAACGTTCGATAGTAATGCGTTTCTTACTAGCGCTGTTTTTTTAATCGAGCAAAAGGAATCGTTTTTTCACAAAATGTTGCATAAAATATATATTTAACCTCAACTTCCATTTTTTTCATAGTAAATGATTCACTTTTTCCAAAACAACAGAGCATCAAATTAAGCTACTCGGGGACTGGTAAGCCCTTAACAGTGAGATATAAGAATGCTATCGTTAGAATATTTGTTGAACTTAAATAGGACTGTAAAAAAGTCCACGAAAACATAAGTATCTATAAGTTAAGTTTAATTCATAAATTAATAGAGAAAGACCAAACCATGCAGCTGCTATTATAGACATAAACTGAATTCCACGCGATTGAAGCCGCGGGCATAGCCTAGTATCGTAGAAAATTACATTCTTTGAAATGTCTTCTATTACCTACACCTATTGTAAAAATATAAAACGTTAAGCTATAATATCAATAAAGAAAAGTTATTAAATTGTAAAGGCGCACCTAACATTATTTAAAAGATTAAAGATTTAAGAGAAATTAATTCAATATTACATATCAGAAAATACTCTCACATCTGAACTTTACGACAGATATCCGTTCAAAGTGGTAGTTTTCGGTTAAAATGCATTAGTTGTGCTGAATTAATATATATGAAATATTTTGCAAAATATGTATGCTGTCATAATTTCGATTAAGCAAATTCGATTTCTAGTTTCCCAAACTCTTAGATGCGGTCTAACCTGAATTCTCCAATCACTAAAAAGACTTTAATTGCGGATTAGTCATGACCGGAGCTGTGAGAGATATTAAGAGTTATAAAAGATTATTAAAACATTCAAGGTACCCGATGAAACTATAGACACATGAGGCGTATCAAACGACGAATAATTTAATTCATTATCTGCCTAACGGGGATCAATTTGTCCAAATAAGGATATGAAAACATGACGTAAAATTACTTTTTCTTATTTTTACATCTCACGTAGGGCCGGGAATAGAACTCTGGAGTGGCGTAAGTAGATTGAAATAGAATGATCGCATGTTGACGAACAAATGTTGTCATTGATATCTTCACGTGAATGACAAACCCAGCACTCGGAAAACAAAGTAATATAAATTATACGAATTGATATAATAATATAATATTGGTGGACATTTCACACAGCGCCATCCAGTCCCAAAGTAAGCCATGTTTAGCTTGTATCATGGGAACCAGACAACTGATATAATACTTATATACTTTTTTTTAAATACATATATATAAAACATATTAACGACCAGACAGAGCAAACATCTATGTCCGTCTCACAAATGTTTGTCCTGGGTGGGAATTGAACCAACGACCTACAGCGCAGAAGGCAGGGTTACTAACCAACTGAGCTGCGAGGCCAGTCGCATCTATGTTGCTATACCACATTTGTGTGATGACAGATGTTTGTCGTGGGTGAGAATCGAACCCACGACCTATCAGCACAGCGCAGAAGGCAGAGTTCCTAGCAACCGAGCTGGTGTGTGTATCATTTTTAATAAGGTATTTAGCACTGTATTACATAACATAATAAATAACCTACCAAGACAGACCATTTACCATTTTATTTTGCAAACCATGGCACATGCTGTATAAGGAATTTGGAGATATTCATCAAGTTCACCTAATCTAGGTCATAATATTCTAGGTTCGGTTGCAAAATCAAATCATCGAAAGTATTTTTTTATGCGAATAATTTACGAAACGAGCAATAGCCCACCTGATATTTTTCGGTAACTTTTGTTGACAACATAATCAAAATGTCTCGGGTGGGAATCGAACCCACGACCTACAGCGCAGAAGGCAGGGTTACTACAAACTGAGCTATAAGGCCAGTATTGTATACTTATATATATAATTTGGGTTGTTGTGCAATTAAATATGATGTATCTGTGTAAATTACAAAAGGTTACTATTAATTTTCAGATAAACAAAAAGAAGATTGTTCCTTAATTAACCATTCATAATTAGCCTTCTCAAAGTTCCCACGCAGCACTGACCGTGAATGCTTCATGTAGCACTTTGAACGGGCCATGTTTTCAGCGTAATATGTGGCTAGCAATACAGTTCCAACAATGTAGTACCTATTACCCAGCAGAAGTTTCGGGTTGGATACAATAACTTCGGGTGATAATTAAGCATATATAATCTGGCTACATTTTGCAATAAAATATTGTACTGCCAGGTAGTCTGGTACCGTTGAAATATAATCTACAAGCTTATTACGTGAACGTTGAAAACGAATGTATGGGCCCTTCTCAATTCGAAGCTTTCGTAATTAGTGATTTAGTATTACTAGAGGTAGGTCTAGACTACTAGGTTTAGTGATTACTAGAGGTCACCTATGAATTAATCAATTACAACTGATCGCAACATACTAATATTCAAAAAAGGTTGAAAGAAAGTACCGCGGAAGAACTAGCCAAATAAAGCCTATTACTTAATTGTCTAGATTATTTATTGTTCCAGTAATAATATAAAACTTTTAGGTGTATTGCACGATGATTTTAAGAGCAGTAGAACTCTAACCAAGTTCTTTCGGGGAAGTACTGCCACCATACCCGTTTCTGCCGCCAAGCAGTGACGCATTCGCGTTACTGTGTTCCGGTTTGAAAGGTGTGGTTGCTGGTGAATTTACAGGCACATGAGACATTCCAACTACACGTCAGAGTTACGGGCGCATACGATGCGACTTGGGTCTTGTCGTACCTTGTAAGGGAAACCCAAGTGGCATCGGATGTTATGGGCCGAGGTTACCACTCAACACCAGGTGGGCTGTAGGCTCGTTCCGTAACTGTCTCAAACATAAAATAATAAAAAAACAAGCATCTTTTTAAATTACCAACTACTATTCCTTTCTGTTATATACAAAAATCCTACTAATATTATAAACGTGAAAGTTTGTATGTATGGATGTTTATTACTCTTTCACGTTCAAATGGCTGAATGGATTTAGATGAAATCTGCTATCAAGATAGCTTATATCCTGACTTAACACATAGGCTACTTTGATCCCGGAAAAGTGCAGTGTTCCTGTGGGTTGACTTACTCACCGCGGAGCACAGATAGTCTGTCATAATTTTTTATGAGAATACCTATATCGAGGTCGATATTAAAAATCTAATCCATATATAGTCACGTTGATTAGATTCATGTCATAATCATAATTATGAACACAGTTTTTAACATAATAATCAAATTAAGATAAGGTTCTTAGCGATATTAATCTCAAGTTCAGAATGTTGTGTCATGCCTTAATTTTAATGTGCAGAATTTGGTGATGCCTTGTTCCATTTTACAAGGCTAGACATAGTCTAGGCTTAGTGTATTAATTATTTTATGTTAAATTATCCCTTTAGAAACCTGCAGTTGTCAATTATTGCTAATAATGTCAGAAATATGCGCGACACTTGTAAACCAATAGAAGTTGATTGAAAGGTGATAAAAGGTATCTAATTTAATTCATAGGTATTTCGCCAACTGAAACGACTTTCTTAAGGACATGAAAATACTTAAAATCCCGCAAAGTATCGTAGATATTTTTTAATTAAATATAATATAAGATATATATTCTAAGATATTTTAGATTTTATATTTAGACTCAAACAGAAATAATAGGCAGAGAATTCAGCCGAAAAATGTGGGTATGACTATAATACTCCGGTTTAGGAGTGAAAAAATAAAAACAAAAACTAGAAAGCATAAGCCACACCTACCGATGTAGCTGGGGCTCCCACTCTTCACAAAGCTTACATTCTTACCACACAATTGAAGAAATATAAGAGATTACCTACTGCGGTTTCAATATATAATCATTGAAAAGGTTAAAACTGTTGAGGATAAAACAGCTGACATTTTGCAAAAAAACGCTGCTATTGTGAAACCCGTGGTCGTTTTAATTTAGTTAGATGTACGTTGAGAGATTTCTGCCGCCATTCAGTCGTAGTCAAGGTAAGGTGCGCCTGATGTAAAATGTGAATTAATTAGTGCTATCGGTATGAACTAGAGGACACTGTGTTTTCCAAGCTTTCAGATCACTAGACGGTGGCCTTCTAGCTAAACGCCGCGCCCCTTTGACGCGATGAAGTGAGAATACTTTCAAAGGAGATGAATACGAAATTAAGCAGCCGCGGTCAACACGCGGGCTCGCTCGCGTTCGTTGTTTAGACCTTTTTATGTAATAATATTGGTGGACATTTCACACAGCGCCATCTAGCCCCAAAATAAGCATAGCTTGTACTATGGGAACCAGAGAACTGGTAGAATAAATATATGTATACTTTTTTGTAAATACATACATATGATATATTAACACCCAGACACAGAACAAACACCTATATTCGTTACACAAATGTTTGTCGTAGGTGAGAATTGAACCCACGACTCACGGCACAGAAGGCAGGGTTACTACCAACGAGCCGTGAGACCAATCATATGAAGGGAACTTTTGAGGTTAGATAACGTTGTAATTGAGATTTCTAATACTATACGAGATACTGAAACCAGTGTGGTGAAAGGATTTTAAGTGCGCCTCAAAAAGGCTCATTTCTTGCACTAAATTCTAATGGGATTTCTGTTATACGCGGATTATACCTTGAATTATGCAATTAAATTATGATTTGCCAAATGTTCATTTACTGGGTTTGTTAGAGTTTTTATATTATAATACACGGTTTAACGCAAATGGGTTCTTTTTTTTTTTTTTGTATACATGTCTGTTTGTAGTTAAGCGTGATATGAAATCAGTGTATATTACTTTTTTATTCCCGAAATCCAGTTACATTGAAATGTCATTGGACCAAAGTAAGAATATTTTAATATACCATTGATTTCCGACGCTGGATTGAAACTAATCAATCTAAGGCATGGTTCAGATGGTCGCGCGACTAGAGATTCCTTGTGCCTAGAAGTAGAAGAGAGTCATCGTCGCGCAAAAGCCGGCGACTGACTGTGCGCGACAGCCTTTGCTCGCGTTTAATCTGTTAGACCACAATACTATCCGAATTAATCCTCGGCCTTGTAAGACTGAATGTTAAGTATATTCGTATTACTGTTAAAAAAAAAAAGATTAAAATAATCCTAGATTGGGTAATCTGGCTAGACATGATGAAATAAAAATTTTGTAACGAATAAGTCAAGGCATGAGTGGGTATTTTATGCAAAATAACTATATTTATATAAATGGAACGTAAGTGACAGGTGACAAAACGCATTCCAATAATAAATAAATAAATATAAATAAACAATGGTGAACATTTCACAAAGCGCCATCTAGCCTCAAAGTAAGCTAAGCATAGCTTGTGTTATGGGAACCAGACAACTGATGTTTGTTACCCTTTCACGCTCAAACGGCTGAATGGATTTGGATGAAATTTGGTACCAAGATATTTTATATCCTGGATTAACACATAAGCTACTTTGATCCCGGAAAAGTGCAGTGTTCCCGTGGGGTTACTTATTCACCGCGGGTAACACCACGGGGCGCAGCTAGTTTCAAAACAATTTACACTTCAAATGTTAACGTTTCCCTTAGTGGTAAATACAAATTTTTATTTTGATATCATTATGAACCCCTGTGTATTGCTTTGGTTTAAACTACCTTATGCAACAAGTTTCAGTCGAAAGCTTACGTAAAGTTAGAATTTTAAAAGCCTTCAAAACCAGGCAGACGTAACAAATGAGAATGAGTAACAAAAAGCCTTTTCCATGAAAAACACATATGCCAATTTTTATGGTGGATCAGTCAACAGGTTTTAAATGTCAACGTCATACAATTCAAAATCCCATTTACTACTACAGATATAATTCATTTTAAAAATTCATTTACAGGTATAGATAAAATTGATTACTGCTTAAACCATGTTCTTTTCATATTTTTGATAATTACTTTTCAATTTAAGAGGAAGCCGCCAAAGAGAGAAAATCATTTGCTTGCATCTAAATGGGCAGAACGTATCAAATTGTCCGTGCAAATGGTTATCCATGTATATGGTACTATAAGGTCGCATTTGACTGAAATTCCAAGTGGCAAACTAGCTTTCAACTTTTGCGGCAACGAGTGGATAAAATCGACCGTGAAAATGAATGTTAGTGGCGGGCGCTCGCTATATCAAGGTTTTTGTATGCACTGCACTGCAATAAGTAATTAGCAAGTAAAATTAACTAACCTAGATTAATTGAGCCATTATTAGGTATACATACTTGCCTTATGTATCTATATGCTTTGTATCGAGTAGCCACCCACCTTTTTTTTTTTTTTTTTTTTTTTTATGTAATACATTTACGGAACGAGCCGACGGCCCACCTGGTGTTAAGTGGTAACCTCGGCCCATAACAGCCGATGCGACTTGGGTCCTCCCAAAGTAGGTATGACAAGACCCAAGTCGCATCGTATGCGCCCGTAAATGTGAGACGTGAAGGTGGAATGTCTCATGTTACTGTAATTTCACCGGCAACCACACCTTTCAAACCGGAACACAGTAACGCGAATGCGTCACTGCTTGGCCGCAGAAAAGGGCATGGTGGCAGTACTTCCCCGGACGAACTTGGCGAGAGTTCTACTGCTCTTAAAAAAGTGTGCGTCGGCCGGGTTAACCTGATGTTAAGCTGTATCCTCAGCCCTTAATAACATGGCTTCTAGTCAACAAACATACCAAGAGACAGACATTAAAGTATTCCTTAATAATTAGATAGATAAACTCTTTATTGTGCATCACACCTTAAATAAACAATTACATTTTTAAACTAAAGTAATATAATATAAAAAACAGAAATGCACAATGGGCATCTACTTTTTTATTTATTTATTTACGAGACGCTAAACATTTATTTATTGTATTATAAATAAATAAATAATTATTGGTCGACATTGCACAGCTCTCAACTAAGCATATCTTTTACTATGAAAACTAGACAATTGATATAATATTTAATACTTTTTTTTATGAATACACACGCATAAACATTAACACCAGACACAACAAAAAAAAACAAACAAACATGTTTGTCAAACAAATGTTGGTTCTGGATGCATCAAACCCAGGACCTTCAAGCTTAACAGGTAGATTAGCTATCAATTGAGCTGTGAGGCCAGTCAAATCTATAATTTAGTCTTAAATAATAAGACGGCTAAAATACTCGTATTGCTATGTTTAAGCCATAAAAATACTTTGAAACGCGGATTACGCCTCCGACTCGCATATGGTTGCGTGTTACTTCTTTACTTATAATCAATTAAATCTAGTTTTAGAATTTATGTTCGCACTTTTAACTTAACGTATGGAATGTAAGTTAAAGTGCAAAAAATAAATTCTAGAAGTAGTAGAAAATATTTGCGGAGTTATCTCCAATCAATGATTATCAATACAAATAAATAGAATTGGAGTGTCTGTTTGTAATATTAAAATAACCGCTTTTTACTAAGTGCGTATTGATGTATACACGGTACATATACCAAAACAACATTTTTTTAAAAATTTTGTCTGACTGTTTGTTCCGGCTAATTTCTGAAATGGCTCGACCGATTTTGACGTGACTTTCAGTATCAGATAGCTGATGTAACAAGGAGTAACTTAGGCTTCTTTTCCGAGGGGTAAAATAGGGGTGTGTGATAAAACCGAATTCCATGCGGGCGAAGTCGCGGGCAACAGCTAGTTTGAACATAATTATAGAGACGCAAGTAAACACTCTATACAAGGGCCTTGAAAGTTCTAATTTGTCGCGATTTTCATTCCTGGCCCGTGTCATGGAAAACAGCTCCAGTGCCCCTGCATTCAAACCAATAGCTATACTTACATATTATGTATCTTATGTCACTTATTATATAATTATTCTACTTTATATTTTAATTATTATTTATATACTTCAACTACACATTGACAGCTTCGCCAGATACGTTATTTAGATTTGGTCCCACCTGTAGGATTTTTAGGTATCATTATTTTGACAGGCCTCACTGCTCAGCTGGTAGTAACTCTGCCTTCTGCGCTGTAGGTCGTGGGTTCGATTCCCACCCAGGAAAAATATTTGTGTGAAGAATATAGATGTTTGTTCTGTCTCTGGGTACTAATATGTATTACATATGTACATACATAATTCACAAAACAAAAGTATTTCTATCAGTTGTCTGGTTCCCATAGTATAAGCTCATTTTGGGGCTAGATGGCGCTGTATGATATGTCCACCAAGTTTTTGAATTGAATATTTTACCAACGATAGAAATATTATAGTTAATTAAATATATAATATGAATATCATTAGTTATCTGGTTCCCATATTACGAGCTTTGTACGCAGCATGACAGAGTAATCATTTTTATAAGCAAACTACCTTTTTAAACAAGATATACTACGTAATCATGCACACCTGTTTATATAATTAATTAATAAAGTCTGGGCCAAAAGAATGGATATATTTATAATGGAAACAGAGTGCACCTAAAATTCAGTAGTTTAATATCTGAGCTTGAACAAATAAGACAACAAAAAAACCAAGCTGGTGTTAATCTATACAAATAAATAAAATTGGAGTGTCTGTTTGTAATATTAAAATAACCACTTTTTACTGAGTGCATATGGATGTATACCTACAAGGTACATATACAAAAACAACATTTTTTACAATTTTGTCTATCTGTCTGTCTGTTGTTCCGGCTGATCTCTGAAATGGCTGGACCGATTTTGACGGGACTTTCACTGGCAGATAGCTGATATAACAAGGAGTAACTTAGGCTACTTTTCCGAGGGGTAAAATAGGGGTGCGTGATAAAAACGAATTACACGCGGACGAAGTTGCGGGCAACAGTAGTTAATAAATAAAATTTGTAAAGTTTATGAGTTGACGCAGCGATCATAGACAAAGAGATTGGAATGCACTTGCAGTTGTATTGCTTGCATTAGGTACGTATAGGTATTCGATTGGCTGCGCATACGCAGTGACGTGTTATTATTATTGTATAGTCGTGTTATATCATGTCGGCGCTTTATCCGCCAGGTTCAAGAGCTTACGCGCGGGAGTTGTCGCCGGCAGTGCCCCGCGAGACGCTGTACTGAGCGCGCGCGCATCCATTGTCTATTTATTTAGAGGGTAAGTTATTATTTTATTTTTTCAATTCGACCCATGGATTTTATGAAATTTACTTAAATAATAAAGTAGATGATTTTTCATTTTTTTTTAATATGTTTAATCTATATCGTCTGAAACATTTCAAAGATACCATTGATTCAGATATACAATAGAATAAGTTATGTATGTATGCCGTAAATAAGCATTATAAATAAAAAAGGTGCCCGAAATTTTTTCAGGCATTAGCCAACTTCACCTGAAGTATTGCAACCTTTGACTATTTCTGCCGTTAAGCAGAATTTGGTACACGTTACTGATTCCGGTGTGAAATCATTTTTGCCGGTGAAATTACAAATAGGACATTCCACATTCATGTCTCAAAATTACGGCCCTAAAGCAACGAAACTTAAGTCTTCTCATACCTATGTAGGGGAAGACCCAAGATTTATTGCTATTGTTATGGGCTAAAGTTATCGTTTAACACAAGGTAGGCCGCCTTGCTCATTTTGAAAAAGGCCTTGATGATTATATATGTTATCTCGCGATATAGCCCTGAACCTTAGAAACCTAACATTAGTAATCCTTATCGTATTTATTGTGTGTTACATATATACCTATTTGTACAGTAAGTTGTGAATTAGGTATACATAAAATAAGATCCCATCAATCACACAAAAAAATCTGCGAGGTAACGCATATTTTATTTGGTTAAATTTGATTTAATTGGGGCAAATAATAAAAATATACTTGATAATATTTTCTTCCTTGGTAATTATTTGTTCTAGATATGCCTAATCTAAAGATAAACGCAAACAAAATTCAATAAATAGATGGGAATTTGAGTAAATGAACAGTGTTGTGAATCGGATTGCGCATTAAGTGGTTTTAAATGTAGGTACTACTATTATAATGGTATGTATGCGTGTAGTCTTTTTTCTTGCCCTCAGAACGATTAACGCACTTGTGCCTCCTTATACATCGCGAGAATATCAAGGCTCTTGACAGAATGCTGTGTCGTTAATTTAGTATTATTATCGGTAATTAACAATAGTAGTGACTAAAAGTTACCTTTATAATATACTAGCTGTTGCCCGCGACTTCGTCCGCGTGGAATTCGGTTTTATGACGCACCCCTATTTTACCCCCTCGGAACAGTAGCCTAAGTTACTCCTTGTTACATCAGCTATCTGTCAGTGAAAGTCCCGTCAAAATCAGTCCAGCCATTTCAGAGATTAGCCGGAACAAACACACAGACAGACAGACAAAAATTGTAAGAAATGTTGTTTTGGTATATGTACCGTGTATACATGCATATGTTTGTTCTGTGTTTGGGTGTTAATATGTATTATATGTAAGTATTTACAAAATAAAATACATAAGCATTATATCAGTTGTCTGGTTTCCATGATACAAGCTATGCTTAGCTGACTTTGGGGCTAGATGGCGCTGTGTGAAATGTACACCAATTTTTTTTTTTTTATTATTTATTTATTTATACAATATATAATTTATACCATAGGAGTATTTTGCATTTATTTATAGGGGTAGAATTATTTTGATAAATCTATATCTATATCTATATGGCTACGGCTTTTCCCACGTGAACTAATTATTCTAAATGCAGTGAGCTAAACAGAATTTAATTCGTAATATACTAGTAGAACTCAGAAATAACCAGAATACAGAACCCAAAAAAAACTGACATTGATATATTATTTTGACCTATAAATTAGTCAGAACCTATAAAAGACTATTCTAGTCGTATTTTTTGACTTCTGGATCAAAAAACAAGTAGTGCCTACTAGGACAGTTTTTCTGTTTCACTTTATTAGCCTGAATATTAAATGAGCTAATACATACTACATGTTAATTAGATCAAGGAAATATGTTTGTTAATTAATTTATCCTACCTTGGTATTTAAAATTCATATTATATTGCCACACTCCGCTGTTTTTTAAATCATCAAGCGTAAATAATTGAATTTAAAATATAAGGCTTAGTTCAGTTCTTCTGTTGCTGTCCTTGTACAAACAAATATTTGCTGACTAGTGGCAGTATTTTGACTGGCCTCACAGCTCAGTTGGTAGTTACTGTGCCTTCTGCACTGTCGGTAGTGAGGTCGATTCCCATGCAGGACAAAGATTTGTGTGACGAACATAGATGTTTGTTCTATGCTTAATGTTTTTATCGTATGTATGTTTTTACAAATGATATACATACATACATTAGAATTCTATAAGTTATCTAGTTCCCACAGCACAACCTAATTAGTTTAATTCAATCAGTACAACTAATTAGTTTGACGCTATATGTATAAAATATCCACCAACATTTATTTATGTTTTTATATTATTATTATTATTATTTATGCATTATTAAAGGCAGTTTTGAACTCTATATCGCCCAGATGGTAAAACTATCGGAGCAACTAATAAATCAGCCTGTCTGTTATCATTATGTTGTCTTTTGACATTTGATAAATCATTGCTCAAGTAGGTGTTAAGTACCAATGATGATTTATTTGAATTTGCATTTGAATTAAGACACAGAGTAGTTTAAGAGCAGGAGAACTCACGCCAATTTCGTCCGCGGAAGTACTGCCACCGTGCCCATTTCTACCGCCAAGCAGTAACATTCGCGTAACTGTGTTCTAGTTTAAAAGGTGTGGTTGCCGGTGAAATTATAGCTCATGAGACATCCTACCTACATGTCTCAGAGTTACGGGCGCTTACCATGCTACTTAGGTCTTGTTGTGCCTAGTATCCTAGAGGTTGTTATGGGCAGAGGTTACCACTTAACACCACGTGGGGCGTCAGCTCCATCCGAACTGTTTTATTTTTTTATGTGATGTAGTTACGGAACGAGCCGACGGCCCACCTGATGTTAAGTGGCCTCGGCCCATAACAACCGATGCGACTTGGGTCCTCCCTTACTAGGTACGGCAAGACCCAAGTCGCATCATATGCGCCCGTAACTGTGAGACGTGTAGGTGGAATGTCTCTTGTGCCTGTAATTTCACCGGCAACCACACCTTTCAAACCGGAACACAGTAACGCGAACGCGTTACTGCTTGGCGGCAGAAATGGGCATGGTGGCAGTACTTCCCCGGACGAACTTGGCGAGAGTTCTACTGCTCTTAAAATCGAACTGTAATCACGTAAAAAAATAAAGATATTATGTTGACTATTTGATTTCGTGATCATTATGAGTTAAATGGCCATACTTACCAGTATATCTGAGGAAGGTTCCTCATAATACATACCTAATAGCCGTTTTGGTCTCCACCCCTTCAATTAATGAAAGGTATAATCAGTGTTAAAATACTCAAGTACAATATTTTGTAACAGTAGGCACACTATTACAACTCTTATATGCCTCATAGGACTCTGTCACAGTTAGGCACAAAAAATTATTAAAAAGATATGGTTTCCATTCTCTTTTTTTTGGAGCTGCCTGCTCGCTATATCACAATGTTAATAATAAAAACCATTATTTTTGCTTTTTGGTTGTAACCTTCAAATATTCATTAGCCTTGAAGTTTTAATTTACGAGTCATTAATGAACTAGCGACCCGCCCCGGCTTCGCACGGGTGCAATGCTGATGCTGTATTGCTTTAAATCGCTTTGTAAATAAGCCATTATTTATCGTAAAAAGTAAAGGATAAAATATGGTTATTGTGGGTTATCACTAAGATATACAAAATACAAAATACAAAAATTTTTATTCATACAAAGTAAGGGTACAAATAACTGTGGAAACTCTGCCTCCTGTTTTAGTTTATAGAAACTGTGTTACAGGAAGCAGTGTAGATAGACATATACCATCTCAAATTTATTTGTAGACCTGTTTAAGGTGTACAATACTGTAGTACATTATTTTGATCTATCTCGTAGGGTTCAGCCAGCGTTTGCAATGTAAGCGCAACAAAGTGTGTTTATTTACGACATCAAATTAGAAACCTCTAAAATTATCAGTGTTTCTCTACTATATTACGCATGTATTATACATATAAACCTTCCTCTTGAATCACTCTATCTATTAAAACACCGCATCAAAATCCGTTGCGTAGTTTTAAAGATCTAAGCATACATAGGGACAGACAGACAGCGGGAAGCGACTTTGTTTTATACTATGTAGTGATATTAATGTACTCAAATCGAATTATTTTAATTTAAACAACCTTACTACACACGCCTTTTTTCGAAGGGTTACGAAGACCATTTTTTTTACGTTGTTGATTACATTATCCTGTGAACGTAGTGTGATAAGTGGTGACCTCATCGCCAACTTTGTTTTCCCACAAGTCATTTTACCGACAATATTTCTTAAAAATCTAATAGCAATTACAGATGTTATACCAACAAAATTATCGACATATCGATTATTATCAAAAAACCTAATGTTTTTAGTTTTTATTCATTGATTAAATTAATTTCATTTAATTCGTCGAGTTAAGTGAATTCGTAAAATTGCCAGTCGATTGGATTGTTTACGGAAAAATGCAATTCTACCGATGGCCTAAAAAACGATTATACAAATTCATCTTTATATGACGGAGTTATGCCCGAACGTAATTAATTGTACATAAAAAATATAACCATCCATATTCAAAACTTTTTTTTTAAAGTCGATTAAAAAGAAGTACTACGTCATAATGTGTACAGTACTGTGGGTGCATCAATTGACCTTGGCGCGCGGGCGACCCATCCACTGAGATTGATTTGTTATTGATTTTATGCATACACTCTTGTGTAGGTAAAAGATAATATTCGTGGTTAGAGCGAACAGATCTATTGATGTTACTTTATATGATGAAACAAAATCATTTATTTTAAATATTGGTGGACATTTGATACAGCGCCATCTAGCCCCAAAGTAAGCTAAGCATAGCCTTGATACATGGGAACCATACAACTGATATAATACTTATATACTTTTTTGTAAATTAATAAAGAAAAAAAATATATTTTAGTAAAATATTTGTAAATACATACATACGATACATATCAACACCCAGACACAGAACAAACATCATTGTTCATTATACAAATGTTTGTCCTGGGTGGGAATCGAACCCACGACTTACAGCGCAAAAGGCAGGGTTACTACCAAAGTACTAACTGAGCAATGAGGCCAGTCAAAATCAGAAAAATTATATCTTGTTTTTTTTTATTTTAATTATTTTATACTTTGGCTGATGTATGTAAGGTTTTCTGTTCGAAGAAAAACATTGAAAATATACTTAATAAATTCTAAGGTAATTGACATTTGCCTCTAAATATTTGCAATTATAATAAGTATACAAATAGGTTCCGAATATAACAGGCATGAACTGTGATGCCCCGAGTACAAGTAGGAGATTCTTGGTGCATGAAATCAACGCACAAATGCAACATAAAAGTTTCGAATTATAGAAATTCAAGTATATGGTCGTTTGGTGCGTGAAAATTCACTGCATAGTGCATAAATACATTTAGTTAAGGAGTAGTTGTTTTCGTTCATACATCAAGGAACACCTGGAATGAGGATTTATAAAAGTGTGTGGAATAACACTGATTATTTCATTTAACAAATTTTGTCCGTGGCTAAACGATGCTATTTTAAACTTCAATTTTGAATGGTATTTATAACAATTACAAATTTCATTTAACCCAATTTTTTTTTTGCGATTAGCTAAACGAACCATAATTTGAACTCCACAGAATTATTTCATTCGTGTGTGGGTTAAAAGTCCTACATTGATGTAGCATTCAAACGAGTAATGCGCAGTTTAGTTATATGATCCGAGTATACTCAGAACTATGAGTCAGATATCGCTTCAAGCCTCGCCAGCAACTGATAGTGGATATTATATATTTGATTGTTTCGCGGCGTCCGGTGCTGTTACAATGAATGCTGAGAAATCTCTTTGTTACAGTAATGTTGTGTTCGAATCGTATTACAAGCGTTGAGCGTTATGTGAAAACAATGCGGTTTTGGGTCAGCGGTGAAATTCTAGTATGGTGCATTAAAGTTCTTAGTAGTAGAACGAATACAAAGTTCATCCGGGGAAGTACTGACACCATACCCATTTATGCCGCAGTAATGCATACTGTGTTCCAAATTGAAATGTATGGTTTTCAGTGAAATTAAAGGCACATGAGACATTCCACCTTCATGTCTCAGAGTTACGGGCGCATACCATGCGACTGGGGCTTGTAAGGGAGGAACCAAGCCTTATGTTTGTTATGGGCAGTGGTTACCACCAGATGGGCCATCTGCTCATTCCGTTACTGTATTACATAGAAAAAAAATATGAAAACCAAGATTTCAGAAATAGATTTCGGTTTTTGTTAAGGCTCACTAATACGAACGGGCATGTTAGATTATAAAAAATATAATATAATATTGGTTGACATTTCACACAGCGCCATCTAGCCTCAAAGTAAGCTAAGCATAGCTTGTATCATGGGAACTAGTAAACACAGTTTTTTTTATATGCATACATATTATACACCCAGACACGGAACAAACATCTAAGTTCGTCACACAAATGTTTGTCCTGGGTGGAAATCTAACCCACGACCTACACAGAAAGCAGGGTGAGGGTGACCAACTGAGCTATGAGGACAGTCTGATGATATTATATTTGTTAAGCATCTTACAATAATTTATATTTTCATAGAAATTAGTTTGTTAACCCAAATGCAGCTAGTGCGCATATTGTTATTTTTCGACTGGCAAAAATCCAAGATGAAAACGTGCCGTTCTTTCAAAGGAGAAGTGCAACAATATATTGAACGTAGCAATACTAGAACTCAGTTGCATTTGCATGATTTATATATTATATTTTTCCAAATAAATTTGAAATAAATCTTAACTATTATGAATTTAAAAATGCCATTGTACAATACCACGTTCTCAAGTCAGAATATATTATATTTGACCTCTTTTATTTGTGCTATATGCTGTGTTATACGTAGCATGCGCGCGAATATGTTTATTTATATGCGCAACTATTCATCATTTAAATTATGTGTTGTTTAAATTATATATTTGGAAATGTATATTTTGACAATAAACCAGTTTTATGTACGAGAAAAAAAAATATAATTTTACCACACTAGATCAAGAGTGGTAGCAGCTATTAGTAGTTATTATTATTAGTTTTTTAGTTTTAACCAGTATCATTTTTTTTTATAAACATATCTCTTTTAATTTTTAAACATGTACAGTAAGTTAAGAGAAGTTCATCATGTTTTTAAATCATCGAATTGCGATGAATAAAAAAATATAAATTTATATTCAGCTACATTTCTTTCACGTAAAGAATTCCTGTGTTAGTTTCAGGAAGTATCATAAATACACAATTAAATTAGCCTCACCATAATTTTGCATGGTGGGGAATGTTCCAGCAAATGGATTTGTTATGTTGAACGTAGCTTAGTGAGGGCTATAAGCACCAATACTCTGGGGGCATATGGGAGGACTAGGGTTTTGCTCCTTTTTTGCAAAACCAGTTTGCATTCTTCACTCTTGAATGAGCCTTTCGAGCTGAACCTTGGACGAATTCGCTATTCAGCGAAATTATTATCGCACAGGCCGGTTTTTATTTAACCTTGTGTTTCCATATTCGTGATTTAATATGGTTCATTCTGGATAATTGGTACCATAAACACACAAATTATTTCCGTTTTTAATGGTGATTTACGTTGAAATAGGCGTTTGAAAAAACATTTGCCCTCAAAATTGATAGCCATGTGCATTTGCGGTAATTAGACCACAAGACAATTACAAAAAATATGTGTATGAGAAAATTTAATGATGGAGTTGGTCATTAAAGTTACAATCACAAAACTATTCACATGAACAATAATTTAACTTAGATCCCATGGAATGGAAATGTTACAAAACGGTATCTCCGAGTAGAAAATATAGTGTTGATTCCGAAAACGGCAGATGAAAATTATATTACTGTGTAATTTATACTGGGTAGAACATGTGGTCACCTCGGGATAGTAATAAAATTAAGTTAGGTAATATAACTAGGGTATGCAGAGCCACATAAGATTTACTCTGGTTATTAAAATATATGATAATCTTCACAAATTATTCTCCTTCGTGAACCACGCCTCTTGTTCCACTTATTGCTGAGATCTTGTTATCACATTAATATGATACTAATTTATTTATTTTACTGAACGTAATCTTGTTTAACGTAAACTAGTTTTTAATATATCCTTGGCCTTTGGTGGCCTTACGCGGTAAGCGCCAAAGTTTTATGTTTAAGTAAATCAACTCCTCTCTCCAATGGCTGTACGAATGAAGTGTAGGAAGTCTCATTCTGTGTGTTTAAGTATTTAAGAAAATAAATATCAACGCGTTGACATTTACTGGTGTTGAATTGTTTTCTCGAGAACACCATAGAAATCCATAGAAATGTGATCCATACTCTTCCAGTTTTAGTATTTTACTAGCTGTTGCCCGCGACTTCGTCCGCGTGGAATTAGATTTTTTCGCGCACCCCTATTTTACCCCTCGTAGCCTAAGTTACTCCTTGTTACATCAGCTATCTGCCAGTGAAAGTCCCGTCATAATCGGTCCAGCCATTTCAGAGATTAGCCGGAACAATCATACAGACAGACAGACAAAGTAAGTGCATATGGATGTATACACGGTACATAATACCAAAACAACATTGTTTACAATTTTTGTCTGTTTGTCTGTCTGTCTGTCTGTTTGTTCCGGCTAATCTCTGAAATGGCTGGACCGATTATGACGGGACTTTCACTGGCAGATAGCTGATGTAACAAGGAGTAACTTAGGCTACTTTCCGAGGGGTAAAATAGGGGTGCGTGATAAAACCGAATTCCACGAACGAAGTCGCGGGCAACAGCTAGTTATAAATAATGCATGTGCCTCTCAAACACGGGTACAGGTCATTATGTGTCATTAATGCATATAAAAAAGTGCAATGACCTAAGTTTCGCAAACATTTGTTTGCATTGTACGTGCCTATATCGTAGTTAGTTTAATAAAGAGCTCTTTTGAAAACAAATAAACAATGCCCTATGAGACTGATTTGCATAAGAAAGGACTTGAAACCAGTCTTGCAAGTTTCCCGCTCCGCTGTTGAACCCGGCCCTGACTTCGACAGCGTCACCTTCGGTAGGACAAGCAAAATGTTTTCCAAACAGTTTATTGTACCATCCGAGCCTTTGTAATGACGTGTACCTTTCATGTTTTTTATTCGCACAACAAATTAGGGCTTCTTGTTTTTACCGTCACACTCGCACTATATTTAGAATTAAGAATATTTTATGACAAAGTTAAATGAGGTAAATTTTGATCAAACCAAAATTATATATAACTAGCATAAATAACAAGAAAACAAATATTGTAACTATGTAATTTTATTTTGACTTTAGATAAGTACACAAAACTTGCCAGGAATGAGATCACGCCTCTGCTTTGCAGTCAGATGAACTACTATGAGAACTATTTTTATACAAATATATTTTAAAATTATTATTATAAATTTAAAAAATAGTGATTGACTAAACAAACTCTCTTGTATATTAGACTGGAAAATAATAGCAGTATTGCCGTGAATATTTGATATTTCATTTATGTACGTCCTGGTTGTTGGATTATTAAAGAACTCATTACTGGGACTACTGGAATGAGCTAATCGTGGAAAAACAATGGCGACGATGCACTCACTATTTGTCACGTCTACGTTACCATGGTGTAACCAACAGGACGAAAAGTACCCCAATGAGGTTTTGGTTTTATAATTTATTTACGTAATTCATGCATTAATATTGCGGAATTTTCCATTAAAAGTAATTAAAATGGTAGATATAGTACAAAGGGCCAACAGCGATCGAAGCCGGTCAAGCTCTTCCAAGGTGAACCGCGAACATAATAAGTCTCACATCTATACAAATAAATAAAATTGGAGTGACTATTTGTAATATTAAAATAACCGCTTTTTACTAAGTCAGACAAAGTCAGACAGACAAAGTAAGTGCATATGGATGTATTTACGGTACATATACCAAAACAACATTTTTTACAATTTTTGTCTGTCTGTCTGTCTGTCTGTTTGTTCCGGCTAATCTCTGAAGTGGCTGGACCGATTTCGACGGGACTTTCACTGGCAGATAGCTGATGTAACAAGGAGGCGGACGAAGTCGCGGGCGACAGTATAAACAGTATTATAATAAAAACCCATTTGTTTCAAAGCTTCATCTATGGCAAGGAGATGAAACTTCTAGAGATGTTTAAATAATAAGATGTAATTGATGTTATTAATGACCTTTAACATTAGACAAGGCGGTGTGAAGGCGGACGACAGTAATCGTACAACCTATATATCTACATGATGTCATTGTTAGTACCAATCTATACAATATATGTATATAAAATATTTAAATTGTTAAACGTTAAAACGACTTCATAGCAGTTATTTCGATTACAAAACGAAACTACTGAACCAATTTTTATAATATTTCTATGTCTATTCTGTATAATACTGAAACATTCCATTACTTTCAAGTAAAAAAAATTATTTGTCCTTATCTGTTTATAAATGACAGAGATCAGATCTCCGTTACGGTAACAAACATACAAAATACAACCAAATTGAGAAGGTCGGTTAAAACAAGTATTTTCGACGTCATTGGGGTGATTTTGAGTTGGTTGTAGTACCTCTAGGTAATCGAAACAATAAGTTCAACGCATAATCCTTGACATTAGTACTGCAACGCGAGAGTAACTTACACCTTTCACTTTTCAGCGCGTTACCCGTTTAACTCATTTAGACGTAGGTTTAGTTTCTTACGCAGTTTTTATCTTGAACGTTGATAAACTACTTTTGGTATGCCCTTCGCATTAACCTTAACAGTCACTGAGGTGTTATGTGGTAAAACTAAAATGTATATTTTAAATTCATGGCTTTATTTAAATTAAGCTTATTTTATTTATAACTAGCTGTTGCCCGCGACTTCGTCCGCGTGGAATTCGGTTTTATCACGCACCCCTATTTTATCCTTTGGAAAAGTAGCCTAAGTTACTCCTTGTTACTTCAGCTATCTGCCAGTGAAAGTCCCGTTAAAACAGGTCCAGCCATTTCAGAGATTAGCCGGAACAAACAGACAGACAGACAGACAAAAATTGTAAAAAATGTTGTTTCTGAATATTTCATATAAGAATCGGCTACTAGATGATGAGAACTTACTCACTGGAGTCCACTCAATATACACTTACCTCTCACCTATTAACCTAGCTGACACAGGAAAGCTATTCCCATAGAGCAGGCATATCGTGACCAGTTTAGCTGCTAGAAGCCAGTTCCTTGGCCATTTCACTGCACTTTCTCCATACCCTAGTACCTTCCACCCCACGCGATTATGTGCGCTGATTGCTCATGAGGGCAGTCGGTAGCAGAAGTGCCTTTTTGACAATATCTTTCGATTGAAGTTCGGATTTCATTTAATAATTTTACCTATCTTACCGGAGACTTGGTAAGCATTACTAAGTTAATCTGTAGTCTCCATTTGTTTTCGCTTAGTATGCTATATCTTTAGTTGAAACTAATAATAATACGCCATCTAGTGCCAAAGTAAGCTAACCATAGCTTGTATCATGGGGACTAGACATCTGATATACATAATACTTATTTACTTTTTGTGAATACATTCATATGACACATATCGACACCCAGACACAGAACAAACGGTTATATACGTCATACAAATGTTTGTCCTGGTGGGAATCGAACCCACGACATACAGCATTGGAGACAGGGTTGCTACCGACTGAGCTGTGAGGCCAGTCGAAAAAACTGCCGTCAGTACGGTCATAAAGGTTCTCAAATAACGCTCGTAAGCGCCTGGATTAGTCCAGTAGCGCCTTGCGAGCGTAATTTGAGCGAGGCTCATTGATAATCGCGTAATAAAGTGCCAACGCAATTTTGACCGCAACACACACCGTGTCAACAAAGGTTCTATTTATAATATTATTTAAGAAATAAGCTCCATACTTTGTTCGCACGAACGTGAGCAAATATTGATGACTGGGCCTTGATTAAATTTATCCGTAATATTTTACGGTAAACCGGAATCTTTGGATTAGAAGATGGGACTTTCGTCATCGTCTGTACGTGTTCCTACATTAGGAAATAAATTAGTACTAATACAGGTCTAATAGGGACAGTTAGCACATAAGTGGCGGTAGGCATTTTGCAAATCACATTATTTGTATGATTGGCTATCATTCAGAGAAGCAGTGCGGTGGCGGATGACTGATAAGGTTTACTGCCTAATTGGGCGGTGTGGTGGGTCAGAGACAGTATTATTATAATATTTCAATTCGTTTATTAAATTTCAGTTCAGAAGTGTTATCTTTATTTTGGTTAGATATGCTTAGTACGTACTAGCTGCGCCCCGCGGTGTTACCCGCGGTGAATAAGTAATCCCACGGGAACACTCCATGTTTCCGAGATCAAAGTAGCCTATGTGTTAATCCAGGATATAAGCTATGTTGGTACCAAATTTCATCCAAATCCATTCAGCCGTTTAAGCGTGAAAGAGTAACAAACATCCATACAAACTTTCACGTTTATAATATTAGTAGGATCACAATTTCTACAGATGTGCTGTGTTATAAAAGTGCTATAAAATCAGTGCCCTTCATGGAGAAAGATAAAAGACAAATTATTGAGATTAGAAGCTTGAGTGATTGTGAAATCAATTTGGTAGCGGCCTGTGATAACCCAATTTTGATATTTTATTAGTTGTTTAGATACGAGGACTATATCCAAGGATGAAGCAGCTTGACCAAATTATGTAATACTAGCTGATGCTCGCGACTTCGTCCGCGTGGAATTCGGTTTTATCACGCACTTCTATTTTTACCCCTCGGAAAAGTAGCTTAAGTTACTCCTTGTTACATCAGCTATCAGCCAGTGAAAGTCTCGTCAAAATTGGTTCAGGCATTTCAGAGATTAGCCGGAACAAACAGACAGACAGACAGACAAAAATTGTAAAAAAAGTTTGTAATTGAAAAAACAATTGTTTTGATATATGTACCCTGTGTACATCCATATGCACTTAGTAAAATGCGGTTATTTTAATATTACAAATAGACACTTCAATTTTATTTATTTGTATAGATTTTTCTACCGCACATTGAAAAGAACAATTGTTTTATTGTCTGTTTACTTTTCAGTGAGTGAGTTTTATCCCATTTGGGAAAATAGACTGTCGTATATTAATTACTATCATTGCAGACATAAATTTATCAGCTAGCATCATTAGTAATTAATACGTGAAATCAAATAAAATGCTAAAAAAAAAGGTCTTTAGGTCTTTAGTCTTTTTTTTATTTAATACAGTTACGGTACGATCCAACGGCCTAACTGGTATTAAGTGGCAACCTCGACCCATAACAACCGATGATACTTGGGTCCTCCCCTACTAGGTACGACAAGACCCAAGTCGCATCGTATGCACCCGTAATTCTGAGAAGTGTAGGTGGAATGTCTCATGTGCCTGTAATTTCACTGGCAACCACACTTTTCAAACAGGAACACAGTAACGCCAATACGTCACTGCTTGGCGGCAAAAATCGGCATGGCGGCAGTACTTACCCGCACGAACTTGGCGAGAGTTGTGCTCTTCTTAGTCTTAAGGTATTTTATCATAAAATATGTAAGTGACTACAAAGCAGGCCTGATTCTTAAGGTTTGATCTAAATCTTTGTACCTTACAACACATAATTAAGTTGTAGTAATGTTTTGTTGAGTAATAGGAAGCTGGAGTACTCGCAATGGGCTATTAGACCATTGTGATCGCTAACCGTTGGGAATCCGTATTGTCATTGTTTTCATCACGTCCACATTTTCCGAGAATGTGACGTGGAAAATTTTGGATAAAATATGCGGGCTGAAAACTTGGTATTTATGAGTATTCACAAATCTTTAGCCCAGTCACTCTCTGGAGCTGTACGTGAATCAAATGCAGTCCAAAAAATGTGAATTACTTGCATTTATGTCGGGTAGTGCGGATAAATTAATTTATTTTATATCCGTTCAACTCGTCGTAAAATAGATATTAGCATAATTAAAAATCATATCATTTTTTATTCATCACCGAAATTATATTTTATGCCATTAGCATGCAAAATAATTCAATATTCATAATTAAGAGTCAAGTTATACAAAATGAGATGCATAAAATTGAGCGTACGTCAAATAATAGGAAAGATGTATCTCATTTTAAACTGAGTAAAATGATTTCGTATTAACTTAGATCTGTAAAAAATAAAGCACAATTCAAATTAATGAATATATTTGAAAGTGGTGTCTATTTTTGTAAAATTTTCATAATTTGCACATAATTAAGATTTTGGGATTCAAAAACTGGTAAAACAGAAGAATCCTTAAATTTTACCGACTCCAAACAGAAGGAGGTTATACGTTCGTCTGTATGTATTTTTTAACGCATAAATTTTTCAACAATTGTATTAATGGGTTTTCCTTTTCCTCGTCACTCGCGTTCTGCGCGTATGTCTTATGGAGAGTACTGACTAATGACCTTGTTAAGTGAAAAAAGTTGCTTGGAAAAATCAGAAAATATAGTACCTATCTTTAGTCTAAAACGTAGCATAGCAGTTACCATCTAATACTTTATTTGCAAAATTACTCGCATCTGATATTATTAATGGACTAGCTGTGTAATGCGACTTCGTTCGCGTGGAATTCTATTTTGTCACGCACCCTTATTTTACCACTAGGAAAAGAGCGTAAGTTACTCGTTATAACATCAGCTATCTGCCAGTGAAAGTCCCGTCAAAATAGATCCAGCCGTTACAGAGATTGGCCGGAACAAACAGACATATAGCCAGATAGACAGACAAGCATACAGAAATACAGACGAAAAATCTATTATAATTATCGTATATACTTTCATATGCATTGAGTAAAAAGCTGTTATTTTGTTTTTTTCACACACAGACACTATTTATTTGTATATATGTATTTATATGTGAAAGAAAAAAGCTAAGGCCTTAAGTGCTGTTTTCATATTAAGGCATGGAACTCGACAATTATATACTAAGAGTATGTTACGCACTATGTGTGTGTATGTATAAGAACAAAAAATAAAGTATATTGAATATGAATCATCGGACCTTGTACAAGGTGTAGCCTTCGCCTATCCATTTTGGTTAGTAATCGAGATCGTACTTTATTTAATTTAAAAGACAGTGAAATGGATATATATTAGCAGAAAGAGTAGTTGTAATCGGCGCAAACATAGATGTTTTTCTGTGTCTGGGTGTAAATATGGATTTATATGTAGCTATTTAGAAAAAGTAGCTAAATTTTCCATTACTCATCTGTTTCTCATAGTACCTACTAGTAAATTTGATGTCGCTAGGTGAAATGCCCAAAAAAAAGTATCGTAACCAATTCAGCCTCAGACCACAGGGATGTCTAATCCTTCTAATAACAAGCAAATTCCGCTGGAAGAAAACACAATTTAGGGTTAAAATCGACTTTGTATGGGTATACCATTTATTCGAGATTAATTAAATGAATTAATATAAACGCTAATTATGTATTTAAATATTTTGTGTAAATTAAATGTACACGTATAAAGAATTAGACAACCAAGAATATAATGCACACCCTAAAGCTTTCTAACATGACTTCTAGGCAATTTTTTTTGGCGCATCAACATACTTTTTGTGGCACATCGATTACATTTTATCTAGAAATCTAAACGATTGCTAAATTAGTAATGGATAGATTGAATAAAGGTTACCTGTCTGCATTGAATTCGATTTTACACAATGAATCAATTTTTTTGAAATAACAGCTTGATTATGTGTAAAAGAAGGTTAGAACTGATAGGCCTTACGAAAGTAGCCGAAAGATTTATCACCGTGCAAAATCTAGTATTGTAAAAATATACGAAGATTTTTGTATGGTTTGATTTTTTTTATGACTGGTATCAAAGCTCAGTTGGTTGTAGACCTACTTTCTGCGCTGCAGGTCGTGGGTTGGATTACCACCCACCAGTAGTAGTGTAGTTTTTGAATACAACGAACAGTTGATACATTTGTATACCCGATATCCCGCGTCCATAGGGACATTTTGTTTGTTATTTAGTCTACATGGATGAAACCGTACGTCAACTGTACCATGTAGGCAGTTCGCTAATTGAGTTTTTGGTTTATTTCAGAGTAAGATGCCGACACCGGACTACAGCGTAGACCTGGATCTGGGAGAGCCCCCGCCGGAGATCCAGGACTACGCGCGCAAGCACTGCGGGGAACACCCAGAGACCAGGCTACAGGCTATCTACGAGCTCAGAGAAATGATCTATGGTAATTATATTTGACTGGCCTCGCAGCTTAGTTGGTTAGTAACCCTACCTTCTGCGCTGTGGTTCGTGGGTGGTTTGTGTGGCGAACATAGATGATGTGTGTCTGGGTGTTAATATATATATTCAGTTTATTAAATGTGCTCTCTGACAACAATGTAGATATTTTCTACCACCGCAACCTGCTGAAGTTCATGGAGATAGCTCAGGAAGTTTTAGAAAATATATGTAATTTAAATTATTAATATTAGATTTGTTTGTATTGTAAATTTTGTATTTTTTTTAATTTATGTATGCTGTTTTTTTTTTTTGTGTGTTATAACATCGCTTTGGCGTTGCTGTTAAGGTGTTATAATTAATTCTAAATAAATAAAAAAATAAATAAATATTATGTGTATGTATTTACAAAAAAGTATATAAGTATTATATCAGTTGTCTGGTTCCCATGACACAAGCTACGCATAGCTTACTTTGGGGCTAGATGCCGCTGTGTGAAATGGGCACCGTTATTATTATTATTATATCGACCCTTGACCGCCGACTTATCGTAAGAGACAATTTTACCCAAATAGCATTTTTTGTCAAAAGTGATATTTTAAGATATAACGGATAAGGGTTGTCGAGATTTCCCGCCAAAATGACGTTATTTAGAATATATAGCGAATGCAAAGTTTATCGTTAGCACGTCGTTTTTCACATTTTATTTCAAAATATCATTTGCAAACAAAAATGCTATTTGGGTAAAATTGACACTTACGATAAGCGGCGGTCAAGGGTCGATATATTTTATACAGTTACGATTGTGAGAAGAAGTATATGTATATATTATATTGGAAGAGAAATAGTTTTTTATTTAGATTTTTTTATATTTCTCCTGTTAGGTTTTATTCTTTTAATCGGCGAATTGCTAATGGAACGTCTTATGTTCTTGTAATTTCACCGGCATCCACACTCTTCATTGTGAAATACAGCATTCCTACTCAGCGACGGTTAAAGTACGGTACAAACTAATCCGATTCTATTTGATTATGAGATTGAATAAAAAATATATATGTATTTCTTATGAAATAAATTATGTCGCTTGGCTGGAGCTAAGTCCGGATATGTAGATGATGTATTCGATTTTTATTCTAGGACATGTCCTCGATATTGTCGTGCATAATTCTAATGAGATATTGCGCAGACATTACTTGCTACTTGCTGCTGACATTATATGAGAACAAGACTGATTGAATTTATAAATTGTTGCCACTATTAATGTAAATTGTCCAAAATGCTAATATTTGCTCGTTAAAGTATAAATATCGTTTTAATTTGACTTATAACTGGTTTTGAGCCTACTTCGATTGATTGCGTGACCAAAATAACCTTGGCCATCACTCCACATCTGGTATTAAGGACATTTTTTATGTTATATTATTCCTATTGACTATGTGAGAATAGTGTAAATATAAAATCAAGATTTTTCCCTTATCAAAATCATTTACCTAAACACTTACCATCTAAATTCAAATGAAACGAAGTACTAATTATGTTTCGTGTTCTGCTGATATTCACACGTTCACATTTTATTGCTGTCTGAATAACTGTTACGGAATACAGCCAAAATTCAATATACATGTATAATAATAAATAATAACAGATTATTAAAAACTTGATGTGGTCATTCATTTTTATGTGTGTTATAAATCACGTTTGCAATCAGAAAGATTATATTTTTAGTAAGCTGATCTAGAAACTATTTTAGACGTACTAATATAAACTAAAGGTGATTTTTAATAGACGGCAATACACTATTTTGTGTTTAATATTTTTTACATCGGTAAAAATCTCACACTTTTTTTTCTTAGAGCTCGAACGCCTTACATGTATTAGAGGACAATGCGCATAATGCAATAATAGTCGATAAGTTTGGGGCCTCCCATACATATGGGAAGATTCAATTCACATTGCATTGAGCTTGTCACTCGCAATTCAAATGGACTAATGTTTAGCGGCTGATACTACTAGTCGACTCACTGATTCTATCGAATCACTGCGGTGAAAGGATTTTAAGTGCGTCTCGAAGAGGCTCCTTTCGTACACAACTACTTTCCTTTAGCGGCAGAAATTGCTTAATTTTATAAGTTAAGTGAAGGTAAAATTACTGATTTTAATTCCAATGCTAATATTATAAACGTGAAAGTTTGTATGGATCTACTCCTGTGTTTGTTATTCTTTCACGCTCAAACGGCTGAATGGATTTGGATGAAATTTGGTAGCCAGATAGCTTATATCCTGGATTAACACATGGGCTACTTTGATCCCGGAAAAATTGAGTGTTCCTGAGGGATTACTTATTCACCGCAGGTAACACCGCGGGGCGCAGCTATATATAAGGTTTAATACACCAAACGATGGATAGTATCGTAGCTAAGCCGTGTCTTTTCCGGTCACCAGAACTAGAGCCTTTTTAGATTTAATGTACGAGTATATTGATAGCTAGCTAGTATAATATAATTACTCATTCTTCATTAGTTACTGACATCAGGCATAAGATTTTGGAATCAAAAATGATTCATTCTCTTAATTTTGCCTTTCAAATCATTTTTGTTGAAGTATTTTTTTTCTATATCCTCTAGCTATCAAGAATATGTTATTTCTGTATCCTCATGCTTCCACATAGCGCATGTTTAAATATGCGAATGAAGGTAAAACGTACAATTTCGGCTGCATATTTCAAAATAAAGAAACATGTTTTGACAATTGAACAATAGCAGCTATCGACCGTGAACATGAATGGATCATCTGAATTGTAAAGAGAATTGAGTAACGTTTTCTAGGTCACAAAAGTAAATCATTGAGTATTAACACAGTGACATTGTGATTAATAAGTATAGCGAAGAGTTGACAAATTGCAAGTTAAACAACGACAAAGAGACAAATGACAATCTGTCAGAGACTGATGATGGTTGCGACTGCAATCAAGAATAAATTAATAATAAAAAAACCTTTTTTTAAAAACAAGCTTTTAATGGAATGGACAACGGAGTTTACTTCGCATTCGTATCTCAGCAAGTCCTTTCATTTGATACCCATATTGGAGGAAAGCATAAAAAACTTAATCCGCCATCTTTAGAAGTTCGCCATATTATTTTTAAGAGTGACGTCACTTTATTTTTCGAGTTGTTCTCAGCAAGCCCTTTCATTTGATACCCATATTGTAGGAGTGCATTGAAAATAACTAGTCCGCCATCTTGGGTATTCCGCCATGTTGGATTTAGAATGACGACACACAGCTAACCATGCATTGTCATCCAAATTAAACATGTATACAAAATTTCAGCTCAATTGGTTGAAGATATCTGCTTCAAAATTGAGTTGCAAGACTCCACCCGAACAAACATAGTTACATACATTGCAAGTTAAATAAAAGCTTGTAAAAAATTGACAACTAATTGACTACAGGGCATCCTGATGCAGGGGCAGTATGTTAGCATTAAATAAACATCGATGCAATTAGATCAAAAGAACATGGAATCGCAATCTCATCATTGACATATATCGTATTTGCACCTAAAAGCTTCGGCAATTTTTATGAGACATTATTACTTAGTCATAAATTAACGTTAGTTTATAAACAGGTTTGGTGTTGTTCTCAAAACTACTTTTTAGATCATTAATCATAGATAAGATCATTCTGAAGTGTCGCTGCTTTCCTCTAAAGGTAATAATACAATATTACCGTTGAAATATACGTTCTCTTCTCGTGTTTTTTTATTCCGGAAAATTCGTGCAGATATATAAAGTTTTTGACAAATGCTAGAAGACGAGTTTACGGACCTGATGGAAAGTGGACACCGGCGCCCGCGGTTTTTGTGACACAGTTATGGAACTAGCCGATGGCCCACCCGGTGTTAAGGGGTAACCTCGGCAACAACCGATGCGACTTGGGTCCTCCCCTACATAGGTACGACAAGACCGCAACGATAACGCAATGCGTTACTGCTTGGCTTCAGAAACGGGCATGGTGGCAGTACTTCCCCGGACGAACCCCAACCCCAGAGGCATTGCACTGAGACATTTTTTTTGTACGGGTTCTGTGTTTACCACATCTTGCCTTACCAACGATGAGGTCTATTGAAGCATGCTTAAGACGATAGTACGAAATCAATAGGAATGGCTAGAAGTGAGATACTCGTACCTATGTGTTGAATTAAATGCCTGATGTAAGAATGTCTTTTGTTCGTGAGCTGTGACTCGTTTCAACACATCTATCTCATTAGTCACGCACCGGCTAGAAAAGAATGTGTCATTCGTTATTCATGAAAAACATTAGTTATTTATTCAGAAAGACAGAAAAGCTGAAGGTAGTGATTGAGTGATGATTTTGAATCTGGAGTAAGCAAACAATTCAGACACTGACAGGCTTGTAGGTCGTGGGTTCGATTCCCACCCAGGACAAACATTTGTGTGACGAATATAGATGTTTGTTCTGTGTCTGGGTGTTGATATTAATATGTATTATATGTATGTATTTACAAAAAGTATATACTCTATTAGTTGTCTGGTTCCTATAGTACAAGCTATGCTTAGTTTGGGGCTAGATGGCGCAGGGTGAATTGTCAAATAATATAAAAAAAAAACATCTAATATGATCTGTGTTTTCCGAAAATTTAGTGCTGTTATTTGTATACGAGACTAAAACGGAATGTGGATCTGTTTAGAACTATCAGTATTGACCCTCAGATTGAGTTCATCAGTATTTGTTACAGGTTAAAGGCCTCCGGTTGATCGGTTCATTCGGTCGATTGATATCTGTTTCTCATTTGAACCTCTTTTGATCTTCGAGATGCACTGAACTTTAATTGCTCGAGGATAAACGATGTTTGCAATATCAGCAGTTGGCGACAGCACCATAACAATACCCTTTTCATTCTATTTTCGTCTTTCTGAGTTTAACAATAGGTACGTTTTCAAATGCGTCGATCCTCCTTAGACTACCCAACCCAATTTCCGAAATTTCTCAAACCAACTAAACCTAATAAACATTTTTTTGTATAGTATTTAAAATATCTCTTTCCAGTTATTATTTTATGTGCCAGATTATTCTTTGAAACACATGTGCTCGCAAATTAAAAGAAAATGTTCACAATACAATAAGTATTGTGAACATTTTCTTCTTCATTCTTTCATTCTGAACTTAACACCTTGTGAAAATAAATACCTATGCATGTGTGTACCATCTTCAGTCATATGTAAATTTGAATTATTACATATCGACACTATTTAAAGTTGCTGTTTGTTTGTTTGTTTAAGAACCACGAAAAGCTGCGTGACCAATCATTGTGATATTTTATTTTATTGCGGGTAAAAGACAGTTTGGTTTTAAGGTATTTAAAATCATCACTAATGACTCAGGAGAACATTTTAATTAGAGACTAATTGTGAGCGAGCGTCGATATAATAGCATATAAATAGCTTTCTCGCGTAATCTGAACGCACCGCTATAATATTTTATGACTCAAAATTGCAATAAATGTTGCTTGTTTTATTACTTATTTGATATTATTATAATTATAAAAATTTGGAGTAATGTAATGTTGCTTTAATTAACTTTCAAATTGTTATTTCCAGAGCGAGGAGAATGCACGCCGCATCGGATGGACGACGAATTTCTGATTAGATTTCTGCGTGCGCGTAACTTTATACCTCAACGCGCGCACAGACTGGTACGTTTAGTATGTTTTTAAATGTATAAAGTACATAAACTAGCAATTTATTTTAACTAGTATATGTTTAAACAAAGATAATTTATTTTGAATATGCTGATGTTGACAAGTTGTCATTGATGTCAAAGGTTACTTCCGTACATTAAAAATATAAAATCACATTACCGTCAATAGTAAAAAAATGGCCCTTGACCTTGAGACTGTGAAATCTTTTTTTATAAACATTTATTTTTGTTCGACGCAGGTAATATTAACAATATGTAAATACAGAATAAGAAAGGTTTTGAATGTCAACTTCTCAATGACATCTCAATGCCTTCGGTACGCAAATTACATTTCAAGGGCTTTAGAACTCACGCTAAGTTCGTCCGGGGAAGTACTGCCACTATGCCTATTCCTGCCGCCAAACACTTATCGCATTCGCGTTGCTGTCTTCCAGTTTGAAAGGTATGGTTGCCGGTGAAATTACAGGCACATGAGAAATTCCACCTACACGTCTCCGAATTACGGGCGCATACGATGCGACTTGGGTCTTGTCGTAACTGATAGGGGAGGATCCAAGTCGCATCGGCTGTTATGGGTCGATGTTACCACTTAACACCAGGTGGGCCGCCCGCCGGCTTGTTCCGTAAGAATCGAGTGCGACAAAAAGTGAAGTTGAAATGTTGCCCTTCCGCGCAACATATTCGCGCATCTTATGTATTTAAATTAACCACTAACCTTTTATTCTCATCTCTTTTATTTGTTTTATTCCAGATTGTGAACTACTACCAGTTCAAAGAGGATTATCCAGAGCTGTTCGACAACATCTTCCCGCTGGATCTTCATTCCATCGGCGATGCCAGCGTGATCGCTGTGCCGCCCTACAGGGACCAGGATGGAAGGAGACTCATGATCTTCAGGATAGGTGAGCTGAACTATCCGTTTCAGCCTCTTACCAGACATCGGATATCTGATTCGATTATCAAAATCAGTTCTCCGGTCGCATACTACTACTAATCGTGTAACTAGCTCTCTGGAACTAGTGTGGTGAAGGATTAGATAAAGTGCGCCTCATAGTGGTCCTTTGGTAATTTTAATATAGTGATATATTATAATATCTTGTCAATTTTTTCGTTTTACTTCGTAATAGTCTATCTATCAAAACAGTGAAAACAACAAATATTTGTTAGGCGTCACCTGCGCTACAGTGCAGCTCTTTGAGCCATTCTATTCTAGTCAGATTCCACAACCGCCTCCGCAAAGTATACAAAATTACGCCACAATTTACTTTGTTCCAGAATTTGAACACTCACAGCTCCTACGTAAAGAGATTCTTTTGCATAAAATGTAATTTACAAAAAGGTTAAATACCTACTTAGGTAGTGGGAGTTTTTAAATGCAACGCTATATTTTCTGTATAAATTATTCTGTCTTCATAGTTATACCAACATAGGGTGGTAGGGGACCTGACAGCCACTTTAAGGTTTATGCCGCGATAAAATATTCGCCATTAGATATACTAAATTTTTGGTATAAATACGGTTCTGATACCGCGATAAATAGAGCTTCAATGACTTTTTAGAGTGTGTTACATTTGTAATGAGTGCCAAGTATTTATTTAGTATACTTAACGTTGTGTTTAAATACAAAAGTAGCGAAATCGTCACGGTTATCGCTTTAATTTTCGATATTTATACGATAATAATAATAATAATAATATAATAATCAAAATGTTGTGATAAGGAAGCTCCTCAACATTATAATGGTACAATTAAATCAAATCTAAAGCAAAAATGAAACAATTAAGTACCTTATTATGATGCTTGGATTTCAGCAAGATTCTAGTTTTCGTAATTTCATTATTCAAATAATATTAGAAACCAAGTGTCAAGATGTTAATGATCCCAAAATCGTTTTCTAGTTGGTCGATATTTAGCCATAAACTCAAAACAAATTTTATCTGTGGCTTGCGTATTAACGTCTAAGTCGAATTTAATTTCAAATTCAAATTCAAATTCAAATTATTTATTGCACTACGTTTTATTATAAGTTATTATTACAAATTACAAAAAACTGGCATATACTACCTGACAGGTCTTCATAAATACTATGTTCTGTTCTTTCTGATTTTCGTTCATTGGCGATGAATTCTGTTTTTTCGTTTTGCTACACAAAGTAATTCCGCATTCCGCTTCGTAGTCCGCAATGAATAAATATTAATTGCGGACTACAAAGACTATGGAGCAGTTCAGTTAACGTCTTCTTCTTTGTGGCGACCCTGCCATGCCATCACAATTCTCAGTTCTTATTTGGAAGATTGCCTGATCTGTGACCTCGGCCTGGGTGAATTAACTCGTATAGTGAAAAACATACCAAAAGGTCATTAAAACATCGGTTATCGCAAGGTTATATCTAAGTTGTCCAGATATAGGAAAACAATAAACTTATTCAACTAAATAAATCTGTCTTTTAGATAGATCGATAAACACAACACGGAAACGACAAAAATTAAGTGTTGTTTTTGTATCAATACAGCCTGTGTTACGATTAGTAGATGCCAGTTATTTGTTTATTTTATTTATTTATTTATTTCAGATACAAAACTTACAGCTATTGTAGCCAAAACGTCTAACGAATTAGGTTTTATATAGACACATTAAACATTAGGTACTTAAAAAACTAATACTTTGGGCCGAAAGTTGATTCAGATTTAAAAACTAGCTGTTGCCCGCGACTTCATCCGCATGGAATTCGGTTTTATCACGCACCCCTGTTTTACCCCTCGGAAAAGTAGCCTAAGTTACTCCTTATTACATCAGCTATCTGCCAGTGAAAGTCCCGTCCAAATCGGTCCAGCCATTTCAGAGATTAGCCGGAACAAATTAACAGACAAAAATTGTAAAAAAATGTTGTTTTGGTATTATGTACCGTGTATATATGCACTTAGCAAAAAGCGGTTATTTTAATATTACAAACAGACACTCTAATTTTATTTATTTGTATAGATATCTACATCTGGTAGCTGAGAAATCATTGCGTTGAGTAGTGTTGTACATCCACAACACAAGTTTGTCTCTTTTTACAGGTCGTTGGGACCCTAAAACAATCCCAGTTGACGACCTCTTCAGAGCAACTATTCTGGCAATCGAGTTGGGAATGATGGAGCAACGCACTCAGATCCTGGGCGGAGTGGCGATCTTCGACCTCGAGGACATCGGCACGCAGCAAGCTTGGCAGATCACGCCAACAGTGGCTTCAAAGATAGTGAAAATGCTGGTGGTACGTATAAGCTAAAAGACTTTCTCTCGGAAAGATTTTTCTTCAAGGACTCCAAATAATATGAAAGTTGTAAATCTAAGCAACTGAAAATACATTAGTGTTTAAAATTATTGATGATGATATTTACATTGTTTACATTGTCACGCATTTATTGGACCGGTTAGCCTCACAGCTCAGTTGGAAGTAACCCTGCCTTCTACGCTGTAGGTCGTGGGTTCGATTCTCTCCTAGTACAGATATTTGTTGTGACGAATGTACGCATTTACAAAAAGTAGATAAGTATTAAATCAGTTGTCTGGTTCTCATGAAACAAGCTATGCTTAGCTTACTTTGGGGAGCTGTGTGAATATATACTATATATATTTATATTTATATTATACGAGCATATTTTACTGTGTTCCGGTTGGAAGGTGTAGGTGCCAGTGAAATTACAGGCACTTGACATTCCACTCACACGTCTCAGAATTACGGGCGCATACGATGCGACTTGGGTCTTGTCGTACCTAGTAAGGAAAGACCCAAGTCGCATCGATTGTTATGGGCAGAAGTTACCACTTAACACCAGGTGGACCGTCGGCTCGTTCCGTAACTGAATTACATAAAAAAAACCTGGTAGTGATTCACATCTGTCGTACAGTATGAAAGTTGCATATTTGTCACCGTTTGATCCTGCCTAACCCTTATCAAGGGACCAAAAAAATCTATATACCTAATCGTACATTTCAGTCCTGCTATCCGGCTTCGACTCACTCTATCCACGTCATCAATCACTCGTGGCTGTTCGACAAGATTTATAACATCTTCAAACCGCTGCTCACCGCCGAGATGCGCTCCAGGATCTACTTCCACGGCTACGACAAAACCAGCCTCCACAAGCATATAATCACGGATCACCTGCCGGAAAGGTACGGCGGCATCTGGCCAGACTACTCGTACACCATATGGCTAGAATCATTGAGGAATAACGTCACAGTTGTCAAAGAAATGCTCAACTGTGGCTATAAATTCAGAGAGGAGGAATGCAGCGACGAAGTCATGAGACAACTTAAGGAGGAAGGTATTGCCATTTCATAAAAGTAAGTTTACGATGAATATTACGTAGTTTTTATAATTAGTTTTTAAAGTAAAAATAAGTCATTCCAGAGTTAAATTACTTCATAAATTCAATGTTGCTATTATTTTAAATCGCTAAGTTTTTTTTTCTTTTATTTTTGTTATTTATAAGTTAGAAACCACGCAGTAGCAATAAATACATATTATTATGAAAAAGTTAATTTTAGTACACTCACCTATAAACGAACGTACCATGCCATATACTTTTTACCAATACCATGTAAACTAATAATAATTCCATTTCAGTACGACAGCTACTAAACTTACAGCTATTTAGAGCCAAAAGGTTTTATGTTAACACATTAAATACTCCTTAAAACTGATACACATAACATAAAGTTGATGTAGATTTGCATGAAATATAATATGTATACTTCTGGCAGCTGAGAATTACCTACTCTTTAGCGAAAGCTTTCCTTAACATTTAGTGCCATGTTGACTACTGGGTGGTGTAGATGTAGGTAGATTATAGCTAAATTAATACGGCCGCGTCTTAACTTCATGTTTTTTTTAGTCTTAAGTTCGTACATATAAGAAATTCGTCAAACGCCTGTGATAAATGTTGTAAATAAAAGTTTTTCTGTAAATTGTTTAGTAACTTAGATAGCTGTATAAGTGCCTTAAATATTTTTAATTCGTGTTGTAGCATAAGTATTTTAAAATTATCTAATTTTAAAAGTGTTTTAGAAATAAAGTTTTATAATCTTTGTAAAATGTTGTTTTATTTTAATGTGTAAGGCTCGTAAGGCTTTTCAATTTCAGGTAAAATGTGTAACAGCTACCTAAAGAATAAATAATATACATATAATAATTTCTATATCTAATAGTTTCTTGCATCTATATATAACTTTTAATATTTAAGGGTGAAATTAGCGGGAAACAACATGCGTAATTTCATCGTCGTAGAAGACTTACTAAGAACATAAGGCATCAATGATTTACCCAAGGCAGACAGAAAAATTCTCAGAATGAAGTCTGATCGAATGTCATTCAAGTCATAGGATCATAATCACGTCAAGTACGTACTTAAGCTTGAATTTGTAAAGAATTTGCAGTAAACACAAGAGGGTCGAGCACCTATGCTAACCCTTTAAAGATTAAAACGGGAGGTTTATGACCTGTCACGCATTTTTTCAATAGTTTTCTGTATGTTGGCCCCTGATTTTGCAAAAGTTTAGTTATAAAATTATACAAAATCTCGAATAACAAGTAAAAATAAAGTTTCTATTGATGTACGGATTAAGATTATAAGATTTTATAGTAAAATAAATTGTCAAAGCATATTGATGTCGATTCTTGTCATCAAACTAACGTGGAAAATATTTTAATGCTCTAAAAGTATTCTTTTCATTTACGCTCCATATGAAATAGAAAGAAATTCATTACGTTAACTTTATAATACATATGTATATTATTCTGGTACTAAATAATGACAAAATGAGAAGACGACTTTAAGACAGTAAAACTTTTACATGCTGTATTATTTATGCTAAGTTCGTCTGGGTAAGTACTGCCACCATACTTATTTCTGTAACCAAGCACTTATATATTACCGTTACTGTAAACCGATTTGAAATGTGTTGTTGCCGCTGAATATACAGCATTATTAGACATTTCACCTCTTCTCAGGTCTACGAGCCCATACTATGGGACTTGGGTCTTGTTGTACCTAAGTAGGTGAGGACAACAAGATTGACTGTTATGGTCAGAGGTCAACATTCAACATCAACATTTCAAGACACAACATCAGGACCATCAGCTTATTCCGTAACTTTATCATAAAAAAACTCCTTAAAACGACTGGCATAAATCTCTGCAAATAATATTCACAATAAAACTAACTAAAAATCTTTCAATTTTATGTACGAATGGAAAGAAAAAGAAGAACTATGATGATATTCCAAACGTTTAGGAGACAAAGAGTGTTTTAAAATTTATGGTGTTTATAAAGTGAGATTATAATATATTTTTTTGTATTTGCAGTTTATGATAACACGGGATAATATACTCCGATATACAATTATCCAGACAAAGCCACAGGAAAAGTAATATTATTTAAATTGCAGCCATGGTTGCGTCAACAGTATAAAACTTTGTTCCAATCATGTAGTCAATATTCAATCAATAAATTAACCCTTAACGATCACTGAAGCAAGTTTACATAATTGGTATATTTACATGATGTTCATGGGACCGAAGGCCTAGAAACTCAGGGTGACGACCGATCCGCGTTACGTCAAGAAACGCGCCCCCAACTAGTGACTGTGACGCCAAGTGTGTATCACTAAGTTTGTAAGGCTTCATGGGTTAATTTGGAACGATCACAGAAGTTTGTAGAACTGTGGCATTCATTGCGATAGGATTTACTGGAACGTGGCATTTCAAGGCGCTGGGCAGACATGATACTTTTGGCAGGGAATATTATTGTGCCCAGAAACTTAGAAACTTAAATATAGTTATGCTTAAGGTATTTTTTTAAGGTATTAAGGTATTAGTAACAATTTTAGTGAAAACAACTAGAACCTAAACTAAGACATTTAATTATCTTGTAATATAGGAACTAGAAAATTAATAAACCTTCAGAGGCCTTTTGGATGGTCCGTCCGAAAGAGATTTAGTTCATACAAAGTTGCTTATAAATTAATATAAATATTGGTGGACATTTTACACATCGCCATCTAGCCTCTAAGCGTAGCTTGTACTTTGGGAACCAGTTGACCGATACATATATAATACTTTTTTAAATGCATACATATGAATACATATTAACACCCAGACACAGAATGCACCAATGCTGGTCACATTAATGTTTGTCCTGGGTGGGAATCGAACCTACGACCTACAGTTCAGAAGGCAAAGTTACTACCAACTGAGCTGTGAGATCAGTCTAATTTATAATGAACCATGTCAGAGGCCTTCTGGATGATCCGATCCGAATAGGGCTATTATATATCATACACTTGCTCTCTACGTTTGCTCTTCGCCTTACGGTACCGAAGTTACAAAATGGATCACTGAACTTGTGGAGTCGATACACAAATGATGGATGTTTTTATGCTAACGTGGGAGAGAGGTTGATGATATGTAGAAAAATATACCTATAAAATCAGCTTTACTGTATAGTAGTGTATATAAGTATGGATTAGACTTAAATAAATAAATAAATATTAGTGGACATTTCACACAGTGCAATCTAGCCCCAAATTAAGCTAAGCATAGCATGTATCATGGGAACCAGACAACTGATATAATACTTATATAATTTTTTGTAAATATATACATATAATACATATTGACACCCAGACACACAACAAACATCTATATTCGTCATACAAATGTTTGTCTTGGGTGGGAATCGAACCTACGACCTACAGCATTGAAAGCAGCGTTACTACCAACTGAGCTGTGAGGACAGTTTAAAATAAGAAAGTATCTTGTTGGAATTTTTTATAGAGAGAGTGTTTCTTTAGGGACTAACTCATTTTGTAGACTCCCTTAAGACTGAGCGAATATATTAATTTCTTAACGACTGACGATTAAAAAGTTTATTTTTTTATTGTCTTGGACCGTTTTGTACATTTCGGTTGGTTCTACAAAGTAGTGACTTACATACTTATAAAATTGTGTGGGCAGGACCATAATTTAAAAACCAACAAATTAATGGTTTGGAGTGCCTATGTTCGGTGTGGACAATTTAACCCACGATTGTGGTAGTGAAATTTAGATAAGTAGAATGTAACTAAATCATTTACATAACCACTATCAAAAAAGAACTTTGAAACCCATAAAATCATATTTTATTCGCGAAATTTGAGAACACTTTAAAACTTGCGTCAGCAATGATTTAAATTACTTTTCGTTAATGCTTTGAAAATGTAATTGAACGGGAAAGTTTCTGTGTGCCACAAGTACTTTCATGACACGTGTTCACACACGGAAATAGACCTTCGCATTTCTCACACTGACGAAATTTGAAAGTTGATATATTTGACGTGTCGGATTCACTCGCTGTATCCAAGTTAGCAACTTTACATCGAAACTTTCTGAGTGAGTTTTTGATAGTCGTGAAGAAGCCCCTGTTCGTCTTCGGAAAGGGTAGAACTTGACTCATCGGTAGTAAATGTCGTTGTGTTGGTCGTTCTGACTTTGGGAGTCTCTGACATACTGGCCGGGTACTTGGTTGATTGAAACCACTCTCTGCTGTGGCTCTTGAACTCGACAATGCATGAAGATATTTTTCTTCGAGTCTTTCCCTCAGGAATTGAACACTGACTGAATAGAAATGCTCTTCATCCTCACTGAGTCCAGTTTCCAAAGATTCGCCTCCTGATGTGAGTTTTCGCGAATGTCGGTGCATCGCATAAATGTGTTATTTTAGAATACATTGTTAATGTTCATTAATGCTATGGTATTCAGATTTTTTTCCTAACTTCGGTACATAATGTAGGAAAATTTATGTTAATACATATTATCTTGCAAGAAATAAGGTTAGTGTCAATAATGTCAATGACAGTAATAATGTTCGCTCTTCGATCTAAAGAGAATTTATTTCGGTGTTTAGGCGCGGCCAAGGAGATTTTTCACAGAGAGAATTATGTTTTTTTTTTTGCCTATTTGGAGCTCCACATAATGAAGTTGTATGAATAGGGTTGTCTCAATAGAAATACAAAACTCGGGTCTTAACCTTCTTATTGCATCCCACGTAGCTCCTAGGGCATGCGTATTTCTTGCCAAATGCTTTTTTGGACTGTACTGATGGATTGAACAGATGACCCACGTGACACTAAGCGGCATTCTTTCCCATAAAAACAGCAATACAACTCAAGTTCTCCCCTATTTAGGTATGGGAAGACCCAAATCGGATCGGGACAATATTTTTTTTGACAAGCGTTTTTCTTCCACTTTTATAATGCGGACAGCCCAAGAGTGGAACTCCTTGCCTGCGTCCGTATTTCCTGAAACCTATAATGTGGTAGTCTTCAAGAGGAGAGTGAATAGGTTCCTTCTAGGCAAGCATGCTTCATCGTAGACCACATCGTCACTTAACATCAGGTGATATTGCGGTTAAATGCTTGCCTATCGCTAAAAAAAAAAAACTGAAATTCACAATCGTGTCTTATTCATATCTTCCTACGTAATACTGGGTTGGACATTTATTGATTGAAAGACGCGAATATAGTTAGACACTCAGCAAACAATGGAATATTCGCTGTGGTAAGGTGCCTGGGATGTTCCCGTAATACCAATACTGAACAGCACTTAGCAGGCCCAATTCATCGAGCGAGGAAAATTCCTACATTGTATGTAGGAAAATTCCCTCATCTATCGTTATAATTCAAGCAACACGCTCGTGCGAGAAAAATCTAACAGACAATTTTAATGTGTATTGATGATGAGTAAGTGACTGATTATCATGTCAACATTTTTTTCTTATCTTTGGTGTTTGCATTGCTACATATCCTTAAACCAAAGACACAAGGTATGTTTCACCAAATATCACGAAGTCACAACATGGCAAACTAAGGTAAGATAGTAAAAAAAAAACAATAATTGATCGGCTTGATACTGCAAGGAGTATATAACTGTATGGTTGGACGAATTCGTGTTTCATAAAGATTTTTTCTACATACAATATACATAGTTTTGTGCCTTGCAAAACTATATTAATAAAAATAGTATCTTTTTAAGGCATAGTTCATGCCTGCGTCTTTGAATATTAGTAGGTATTATTATGTTTATTATATTAAACATGGCTGTATAACACATATTCGTATAGCTAAAGTTGACTGACAATACTACGGGACGCATTCTACGAAGATTTCTACTGCAACTATAATAAGAAAAGTGTCAAAATCTTTTAAATGTGTTATAAACTTTCCAAGTGATAAAGAAACAAGTCACACATGGATATAGTTAGCAAAAATCAGTATAGACATACGTATAGAGGTAGAAACATCTATTCAAATAAATAAAATTTGAATGTCTGTTTGTAATATTAAAATAACCGCTTTTTACTAAGTGCATATGGATGTATACACGGTACACATACCAAAACAATTTTTTTTACAATTCTTGTCTGTATGTCTGATTGTCTATCTATCTGTCTGTCTGTCTGTCTGTTTGTTCTGGCTTAACACCGAAATGGCTGGACCGAGTTTAACGAGACTTTCACTGGCAGATAGCTGATGTTATAAGGAGTAACTTAGGCTACTTTTCCAAGGGATAAAATAGGGGTGTGTGATAAAACCGAATTCCACGCGGACGAAGTCGCGGGCAACAGCTAGTTATATATAAAACATAAAATAATCTCTACCCACACTTAAATAGGTATGTCAGTTTAATTTTTGTTTGGATGCTTGGATGAATAATAAATACACCATGTGGGCACAACGATTAAATACATGTTTTATTTTCTCTTAAAACTAATAATTACACCTTTTGAACTTTTATATATGCACTTATGCCATCTATTAATTTACCAGTCCACTTAGTGCTCAACCTATCAAGTGTTTACAAATCCCATAGCTCGTTAGAGCAATAAAGTCTTTATTATTTCCATAAAATGAAACATTCATAGTCTGGAATTTTTCCCCATTTCACGAACCGTGTTCGGGTATATTTTCCACGAGTAGCTAATTGCCTGCACGTGTAATACACTTTTAGACCGGTGAGGCTTATCGATAAATTAAGTTCATATCCATGTTCAAGTTATATATTTGTAACGGCCAAGTAACATGTAAATAGATTAAAACGGAAACGTAATGAACAATCAAAAAATAATGTATTGTACAGTAATAAGTTTATTCCCAATTTTATCTATACAAATAAATAAAATTGTAGTGTCTGTTTATAATATTAAAATAACCGCTTTTTACTAAGTGCATATGAATGTATATACGATACATATACCGAAACAACATTTTTTACAATTTTTGTCTATCTGTCTGTCTGTTAGTTCCGGCTAATCTCTGAAATGGCTGGACGACTTTGACGGGACTTTCACTGGCAAATAGCTGATGAAACAAGGAGTAACTTAGGCTACTTTTGCGACGGGTAATATAGGAGTGCGTGATATAACCGAAGGACGAAGTCGCGGGCAACAGCTAGTACATAATGTAAATACTTCTTAATACCCAGACACAAACATCTATATTATTCACATGAATGTTTATCCTGGGTGGGAATCGAACTCACGAGCTATAGCGCAGAAGTCAACGTTAACACCGAATGAGCTGTGACGCCAGTTAAAGTAAGGAAGAGAAAAATCCTGCTTCATGGTATAAGTTATTAAACTCACTTAGAGTTCAGTTCAACGACCACCAAGTGAGGCTTGACCCACTGCATCCGCTCCCGGAAGTTGGTATACAGACGTCGCTATCAGGCATTAAAGGAATTTAGGGCAGTATTCAAATCCCCGATCCGTGCGAAAATGGAACTCCAGTTCCTTGCCCTTTTGTAACCCTTTCCGAATTACTTTATTGAAAGAAATCACGTGACTCAAAGGTCGATAGCATCTTGAACTTTAATCCGTATTTTTATATATATTCTACAAAATTGCTTCCAATTATAGTTGCAAGCAGTATTGTACGTACTTAAACTTAACGGAGTATATTAACTACTGTGTTTTTTGAATGTTGGCAGCAATAAATGAGGATTTTGACTCTACGTTCATCTAAATTAAAACGTTAGTGTATTTGGTAACTTGCACACCATTAATCGTTTGACGGAATGAACGAATCTCTACACAGTATATTACATGATTAACGAATCCGTAGCTATATTTTATACGTGAATAAGTAACGGAATGAGCGAGAGGATCCAACTGATGCTAGCGGAAACCTCTGTCCGTAACAAAAACAATACGTCTATCACCAGATAAATGCTGAGTCGAGACCTTTTTGCTGCTGTAGCACACATCACACTATTTGTTACTCTGTTGTTTTTTTATTGTTATCTATTTCTTATTTATTTCCCTTTATTGTTATGTTTTCAATTGAATAATTTTTCTAAGTGTTTAATTAAAATAAATTAATATGTACAGGTAATACTGCTACTATGTAATAATGTAATTGTACCTAATGTGTTTCAGTGGCAAATAAATTAATGTCTATGTCTATGTCTTCTGGTCCTCCCTTACTCAGGTATGGGAAGACCGTATCGCATTCTATTGCGCCCGTAACTTTCAGATGTAACTTGAAGATGGGGTGTATCACGTGCATGTAATTGCAACGGCAACCACAATTTTCAAACCTGAACATATTAAATCCTACGCGTTAAAGCATGGCGGCAGAAATGGGTTGGTGGCAGTACTTCCCGGACGAACTAAGCACAAGTTCTACTGCCTGTAAAAATGACACCCTGCTTGTAACGAGAGTGATCCCGAGTTCGATTCCCGGCAGGGGAAAAGATTTGTGGGACGAACATCAGGTTTGGTGACAGTTTAGACACACGAGACACACTTTAAGAGCATTAGTACTCTGCCAGGTTCGTACGGGGAAGTACTGCCACCATGCCCATTTCTGCCGCCAGTTTGAAAGGTGTGGTTGCCGGTGAAATCACAGGCACATGAGACATTCCACTCACACGTCTCCGAGTTACGGGCGCATACGATGCGACTTGGGTCTTGTCGTACGTAGTAGGGAGGACCCAAGTCGAATCGGTTCTTATTGGTCGAGATTACCACTTAACACCAGGTGGGCAGTCGGCTCGTTCCGTAAATGTACCAAATAAAAAAAAGACTGGAAGTGAGTAGCATGTCGTTCCAAAGACTATCTCACAAATACTATTCCCAAAACTAATCAATCAGTCTTGGAAAATTGAGGCGAAGTAAAGACGTTTTGTTCCTTGCGAGTGGCGAGACATTACCTGGGACTGGGTTCAACGACCGCTATCCCAGGAGATGAGAAGGTACGAGTATTTGTGGGTCTCATTCGGCATTCGTTCATTGTTGTTTATCGCCGGGAATATCTCTCGTGCCTTTCCACCAATTTCGTGCCCACGCTTGGTCATTGATACTATAGAGGTATTGAGATTCTTTCATTGAAATAACAATGGTCGATATTATTTATAATGATCAGTTAGGAATAGATTTTTGAAAACTTGAAGCACACCTTTCTCTACCCTAGGGGCTACCCCTATAAACATTAAAATCCCTCCGTTCTTTCCGAAAGGGTTGGTAGTGGTAAAAAGTGCTTCACTTGACTGTGAGTAAAAAAAAAAGAACATCACAGAAAAACCGATTTATAATATAACGAAGTATGTTACGTTTCATGATAGTTTCTGCATCAAATGTTCTTGTTTGAAATATCGTAGAGTCCCCGCAATATTGCAAGTTTTAAAGGAGTTCAGGGTTGAATTGAATAAACTGAACTTGAGAAATCATAAATTCAATTCAACAAGTATTTCCCTTGTTTATATCCCTTCGACTGCTGTCTGAACTTTAAAATTTGGGTTTTGGTCAGTAGTTTATTATATTCTTCCCCAAAGATTAAAATAAGCGTAAACTTGGTCCAGCGTTCTCAATGCTAGCCACGAAAAGCTGGGAAATGTCGCAAATATAAAATTATTCTACGTCGGATTTTTCCCGTTCGTAAACTTCTGGTTTGACACAGAATGTAAACCGCAAATTGATGGAGAAATAATACAAATACCAGTTGAACAACCGTTAATATCATTACAGGATACTGGGTCTTTTCAAGAAATAATTATAAAATTGTTTTTCCTCTCTTTAATGGAAACACTGCGAGGTTAATGACTTGCTTGGAGACAGAACCTATGAATTTGTACACTCGAGCGAAAACAAAACGTGCAGCTGAAGTTTTATAATATAAGTTGTAGGTATACAATAATTTCACAAAGCTTTTTAAATTAACTGCTTGAATAGCAAACTTTATTGTTTCTTTGAGAGATTCACTATACTCAATAATTATATTTAATTTAGTTTCCTGACAAAATTATTTACTATAGTATTTTTAATATTTACTACCTCAGATCTCCGCCATTTAAAAATCTTTTTTTTTTTAATTTGAAAGTGAATAATTTCTGATTGGTCTCATAGAAATTTCATCAAGATCGGCTTAGTGCTTTGTTTTTGAATCAAAATAGCTGAAAAATATGTCATCCAAGTACGTGATAAAGAGGAATCATTCTCGTTCATTGGCGATGAAGTCAGTTTTTTACTGTTTAGCTGCGCAAAGTAATTATTTTAATCTGTTCCCGACTGTACGTTGAGTTCCTCCATTCCGTGTTTTCAGTCGAGGTGGGTCGAGAAAAATAATTATATTCCCTCCATAGTGACCTAGATAAAGGTTTCTTTTTCACTTCATTACGTTTGTGTATCATGTTGTGTTACGGCTAATGTTGTGCATGATCGTCGGATTCCCACAGGGAGTTCGGAAAGTAAATACGTAATTTTCATAAATGTTGTAATACATATGGTTCTTAACTACGTTGGTTGTATAAGTGCAAAAAAATTACTTCATTTAGTGAATGTATGTGGGCTTATGAGTGTTTACTATTATGTTTACTATACTATGAGTACTATATTATACTATGAGTGTACACTATACTACGAAAGATAATAATTTAGTTGTAATTAAATAATCCTTGATAGTACCTAATACGACTACCACTGAAAACCAAAAAATCATTTTGGTACTAGCCTACCTACATAGGTTTGAGTATCATTAAATTCTCAGTAACATATTTCTACTCGTGACTGAACCTTCGGGATGAATCTCGGCGTCAGTGCACTCACCCAACTCATTCTCTATATGAATAAAAAGAAATGCAAATAATTTATTTTAGCCAGTCTTATAATATTATCTAACCAAAGTGTTCCGTACGAGAAACGGCATCGCCTTAGGTTTAAGATAGTTAAAAATGTATAAGTTAGAAATAGCATCATAGAAGACAATAGAATAGTTCTAAGTAAGATCTTTTGTTATAACACCTGGTGTTTACGTGTGAAAATACAGATAGTTAATTCCCTTCTTCGAATAGTTCTAAGTAAGGTCTATTGTTATAACACCTGGTGTTTACATGTGAAAATAGTAATAGTTAAATCTCCTTCTTAGAATAAATACTAAAAGATAAGCCGCAGCATTGTCGTACCGCTCCCATTGGCAGCTGCGGCACAAGCCGGTTATAGTTAAATAGAATTAAATAGAATTGTAGTACAATAAAGGAAACTGGAAAGGGGTTCGGAAATATCTTTGTGACGAGTGGTATAAATATAACGCCATTTCGGGCGTAAGTTGTAGTTGGTTAATAGTCGCGTAACAGTTCACACGTATAGTTCACGTAGTTGGTTAATAGTCGTGTAACAGTTCACACGTATAGTTCAAGTAGTTGGTTAATAGTCGCGTAACAGTTCACACGTATAGTTCACGTAGTTGGTTAATAGTCGCGTAACAGTTCATACGTATAGTTCACGCAGTTCGTTAGTAGTCGCGCTATAGGCGACACGCGTTCCGTAAATAGTCACGTAACAGTTCTTCGCAACCAGTGCGTTAATAGTCCAGCGTCAAGTCGAGCAATAGTCGACACGTTGGCTTAAATAGTAGTGCGCTAATCGCGGAATAATAGAAATAGATAGCAGATCGGCAGTACCACTCGGAACAACCGGAACCCAACCCTCCAGTATAGAAACACCATCTGAAGTTTTCTTAACAGAATCCCAGTAATAGCGTGTACAGACCCCTCGCACCGGCGGAATAACAACACCAACATACAGTCCACTACCACCTTATAGACCCCGGTCGAGCCGTCCCGTACATTTTGGTCCTTCGAGCCGGATATTTTGATCCTTCGAGCCGGATATTTTGGTCCATACAAGCCGGATACGAGAAGACAGAAGATGGTAATCACGAGGCCAGGAGGAGGGAACAGGCCTGCGAGCACATCTCGTACCGAACCTTCGAATACCTCCAACACCACCGCAGCGCCTACCACCACAGCTCCAGTGATTACGACGGCACACGCTCCGTCAAGATACATGGAGCCGTTAATAGCCACGCCACGCACCCATTCTGTGGCGCATTCACCACCGAGAACCAGACCATTGGCTGACACAGTGTTTGCAAGGCGCGCCTCACCGACGTTAGAATCTGTGTTCGGGAAGCGCGTTCCTGCCGACTTCACGCCTACTTCAGCCAGCAGGAAGACCTTACATGGAATGACGAGTTTCTTCGTGCCGGCAAGCGATGCTGTCGCTGCCTCATCAAGTGGCGGAGCCAGCACAGAGAGCACAACAATAGCGTCGAGCCAAACAGCGAGTGATTCCAAGGAGTCGATTGTCACCGAAGTCACCGGCAGGAGGGACCAGAGAGATCCCGATAGAGAAACGTCGTTGCACAATGAGCAAACTACGACCACCAAGCCTAAGTCGACGACTTCAGCAAAGGCAAGAAATAATAGAATAGCAAATGCCCGACTAAAATTGCTGAAAATCCAGAAGGAAATAGCGGCCGTCGAACTTGAGCTCATGGAGGAGTCTGAGAACGACGATGAAATAGCAATCTCTGGCCCTGAAAACACGTCAATGATATCCGATTGGGTGAAAAACACAACCAGAGTGTTAGATATAGCAAAAGAATCACAACGAGAAGAGAGGGAAACAATACCCTCCGTGCTACCAACGGAGGAACAACGGACGGAGCTGCCCACTGAAGATAGACCGGCACCGCGCCCTGCACCCGCTGCGGTTCCTGCAGTCCTTTTAAAAACAGAACAGGAATTGCCAGCAGCGAACGAGGAGCGCGGACCGACGAATAGCAAATTCGTAGATGGACCTGGACTCAATAGTTTTAATGTGCCCAGACCCAATAACGGATATGAACTTCCAGTGTTAAATAGAACCAACATGAAAAATAGTGATTTTGGAGACAATAGTGCATCTGCAAACAATAGCGCGTATGCCAAAAATATTGGAAACGTGAACAATAGTGCCTTGGCAAACAATAGTGCCTCGGCAAACAATAGTGCCTTGGCAAACAATAGTGCCATGGTAAACAATAGTGCCAGAGTGAACAATAGTGCGATAGTGAACCAGATTGTGGGCCAGCCTGGAGGACCTACGAAACCTGAAAACACTTGTTGGGAGGAACCAAGATGGTACGATTTTAGCACGGAGCAACCGGCGGGAGAGCCTGATCTTCTGAAACTCTCTCGTTTCCTGGATAGAGAAGCAAGCAGATGCGGTCCCTACGCAGGGCCAGAAATAGTCCCACGTTCAGAAACCACCAATAGAACTAGTTTCAAGGATAGAAGTTATGCTGCGAGGGTGGAAGAGAAAAAAGGAAAAGTTTGCCTAATTTGCAATAGAGAAAACCATCCCACGACGATTTGTAATAGATTCACGAAGGCAGAAGTTCCGGATAGATGGGATATAGCGAAGAAGCATAGATTGTGTTTCAGATGCCTTCGATTGAAAACGGTAAATCACACGTGTAAGACGAGAAGGTGCGAAATAGATGGTTGCCAATACTGGCATCATGGACTCCTTCATTTCAAGAAGGAGGAAACCCAACAGAAAAGGGAAGCCGTAGCCTCCACATGGACTCCCAAAAACATCCAAACGTTTTTAAAAATAGTACCTGTCACCGTGTTTGGACCGTCAGGGAAAATAGACACGTACGCGCTGTTAGACGACGGATCCACGGTTACATTGGTAGAAGAATCTATAGCAAAGGCAATAGGGACAAAGGGAAAGAAAGAGCCCTTATCCATAGAAGCCATAGGAAACTCTGAAGTGAGACAAACACAGTCACAGAGAATACAGCTCACTATTACAGGCACAGAAGAGCACACAATAGAAGCTCGAACGATAGCAGAGTTAAAACTTTCACCTCAACTAATGAAGAGGGAAGATATCAAAACGATGTATAGACGCCAACCTTCGTCGCAAGGTATCTCGGCTGAAGAGGGTCATAGTCGCCGTGTACCCAGGAGCAGACGGAATAGTACGCGCAGTCAACATTTGATCCCTAGGTGGCGTGCTGAGAAGACCTACGCGCAAAATAGAAATCCTGCCCAAGAACAGACCCGACGTACTCCACACCATAGGTTGCAATGCCAGGAGGCATTGCACGGCGGGAGAGATGTTCCGTACGAGAAACGGCATCGCCTTAGGTTTAAGATAGTTAAAAATGTATAAGTTAGAAATAGCATCATAGAAGACAATAGAATAGTTCTAAGTAAGATCTTTTGTTATAACACCTGGTGTTTACGTGTGAAAATACAGATAGTTAATTCCCTTCTTCGAATAGTTCTAAGTAAGGTCTATTGTTATAACACCTGGTGTTTACATGTGAAAATAGTAATAGTTAAATCTCCTTCTTAGAATAAATACTAAAAGATAAGCCGCAGCATTGTCGTACCGCTCCCATTGGCAGCTGCGGCACAAGCCGGTTATAGTTAAATAGAATTAAATAGAATTGTAGTACAATAAAGGAAACTGGAAAGGGGTTCGGAAATATCTTTGTGACGAGTGGTATAAATATAACGCCATTTCGGGCGTAAGTTGTAGTTGGTTAATAGTCGCGTAACAGTTCATACGTATAGTTCACGTAGTTGGTTCATAGTCGCGTAACAGTTCACACGTATAGTTGTAGTTGGTTAATAGTCGTGTAACAGTTCACACGTATAGTTGTAGTTGGTTAATAGTCGCGTAACAGTTCACACGTATAGTTCACGCAGTTCGTTAGTAGTCGCGCTATAGGCGACACGCGTTCCGTAAATAGTCACGTAACAGTTCTTCGCAACCAGTGCGTTAATAGTCCAGCGTCAAGTCGAGCAATAGTCGACACGTTGGCTTAAATAGTAGTGCGCTAATCGCGGAATAATAGAAATAGATAGCAGATCGGCAGTACCACTCGGAACAACCGGAACCCAACCCTCCAGTATAGAAACACCATCTGAAGTTTTCTTAACAGAATCCCAGTAATAGCGTGTACAGACCCCTCGCACCGGCGGAATAACAACAGCAACATACAGTCCACTACCACCTTATAGACCCCGGTCGACCCGTCCCGTACACAAAGTGTCCAACAAAATATCCAAAATAACTCTCCAAAATAACATTAAAATTTATTTTAGGACGATTGATTCGGATAATGAAATTTTCAACGCAAACGTCTAAATCGCCCAGACAAGTGGAAACCTACTTGAACCTATTTATGCTCAGCAATTACCGTGATGTAATGAATCTTCTAAATTCAACCAGAAAATTTCCAATGTTTGTTTATTTTATTATTTGGATCGATTGAGTGTCATCATTCTTCCAACTCGAATATAATTGTCAGAATGGAATTTTGTTTTCGTTTTCGACTGTGACGGAATCAAACGCGCAAACGGAGCATAGGAAGTTTCCTATTAAAAAGTAGGAATAGTAAATATTCTGCAAGACGGTCAGTCTTGATACACTGAAGAATGTCAATTGCCAAAAAATCAATTAAACATAAAAAAAAAGAGTTTCGAGAAATGTGTTACTTTGGAGCAGCTTTCTTATTAAATACGTATGAAAGTATATAATATATCAATCGGAGATTATAACAAAATAGATTTTTATTTTTTTGTCTTTCTTTTTGTTTCGGCTACTCTCCGAAACGACTATATTGACAGGGACCTATTTTGACGGGACTTTTACTGGCAGATCGTAGGAATAACTTTTTCGAGAGATAAAATAGGGGTGCCTGATAAAACCGCCGGACGAAGTAGTAAGCAACAGCTAGTCATAACTAGTAAAACACCTAGTTTTTGTTTCAAAACGCTTCATCTACGCCCATATTTTCAATTGGGTTCGCGTCGTTGTGAGGGCCAATCCATGATCTCGCTGGCATTTTTTTTTGTTTCCAGACGTGTGCACTACTTCTGGGTTTAATGTCGTTGCTTTCTTAATATCCATGATTCATTTGGCCTTGAGAAAAGTCTTCGGACAGAATGGCTTCCTGGTACATTGGTTCATCCAACAGCATTCAGAGAAGAATGAAACAAGTACAAATTGAATCCCGTCTCCGAGTAGCATCCCCAAATATGCACCTTTACCGATGTCTGATATTAGCAGTAAACCAAGCATGTAGTGTGATACTAGATGCCTAATACGGAACAACAGAAAAGATCTTTGGTTTTTCGTGTCAAAGCCTTCATATTTGGTCCTGGTCAAGTTCCTGTGAAAAAACGCTTTACAGTATTCTGAATAACTCGGCGGTGAATATGCAAATATGCATAAAAGAGCAAAATCACACACAATTTCGACCTACGAGCATCTATACAAACAACGTGTTACTGACCCTTAGTTCTTTAATCTACCATTAAAGCAACCATAGACACTTTTTGTGTGCCCACTGTCGGGTCAATGGACCGTCTACATCTAAGTTCTCTCAATAAGTATCAATGCTTTTAACTCCGCTTTACCGTATTAGGGCAATGTCCTGAAGATGTTTCAGGAAAAAAAGACAAAGTTGTGCTAATGTAAAACTTTAATTACCGGCATATATTTTTTGAGGGTTCAAGTCTGTAAGTGATTACCCTTTGAATCCCTACACGTGTCCCCCGGGTGCGAAAGGAGCAAGCCAAAGTAGAGGTAGAACTTGTGCCAAGTTCATCCGGAGAAGTACTGCCACCACACCTGGTAATCTGCCGTCAAGCAGTGATGCACTCGTGTTGCTGTGTTCCGGTGGAAGGAAGTGGGTGCCGGTAAAATGCAGGCGCATGAGACGTAACATCCCCGTCTCGGGGTGATGGACGCAACGCAACGCGACTTAGGTCATCTCGTACTTTGGTGGAGAGGACTTGAGTCGTATTGCTATTATTTATGGGCAGCGGTTACCACATAACATTAGGTGGGCCGCCAGCTCGTTTCAACACCTACATCACATAAAAAAGTCATTATTTTTCACAACGCGGCTGTCGCGACGTTATCGGAAGTTGTAGTCGTAACAATAATCGCATCGCGAAAAAGTATTTCCCGACTCCTTCAAAACATCTTTATGTAGAGCGCTTATCTCAACTTCAAAGACGTCCATATTTACGATGTTTACTCAAAAAATAGATGCACTTTTTTATCTGCCGACTAAGACCGAAATAAAAGTTTAAAATATACCAAGGCGTTTTCGGCCTTCCCCGTCGACCTAGAGTTTGAACTTGCGGATTAATTGCTGCGATTCATTTCCTAGAGATAAGGCAAACAGGAAACTGGATCGGTGATATTGAAAGCCGCTCGCGTCCGAAGGCGCTAGCCCTGAGCTGGAGACTTCAAACATCTGCAGAACTTCTTGAAACGCTACACCTTAATCTCAGAAATGAAACAAGGATTGCTGAGGTATTCTTAAATTTAGTTTATTAGTCAAAAAATTACAATTTGTTTGTTGGTGATGGGTATATGTCAGTGTCTGTTGTAGATAGATAGATAGATAGATAGATAGATACATAGATAGATAGATAGATAGATAGATAGATAGATACATAGATAGAAAGATAGATAGATAGATTATATCTTTATTGTACACCATTTAAAACACAACAACAATGAAAATGAAAATGTTTTTTTTTTATTTGCAACAACGGAAAGTCCACATTAACCTACAGGCATATAAATAAAAAGAAAATACTTAATCCTATACAATTAATTAATATGTTCCTATGATGCTATGAGTAAACATGAATTTAATCTTCCAGCGGTCCCACACTACGCAAGCCTGTATCGTGGAGACCAATGAGATCATTTAACATAATTTAATTTTATACGTAAGCCTCGGTTGGCGGAGTTTTATTCAAGCAAACTAAGCAAGTAAATGCAGACACATTTGACAAGAAAATGGTACAATGGGCGGCCTTATCGCTAAGAGCGATCTCTTCCAGGCAACCTTCGGATGGTTGTACCTGACCGTCACTACTGCAGCCAGTGTAGCTGTCAAATAAATACTTGTCACCTACACCTTTACAGAGTTTAAAATAACCACTGACTAATCCGAATATGAAAACTAGCAAAAGTAAAACAAATGTCTTACATTCTGATGTACAGGTCAATGATAGTTGTCCTACATTAGCGTATTTATAATGTCTGTTTATTAGGCTATCTGGATCGTTCCACGATGATTTATCAACATTGTCGATGTTAATTTGTTTTTGCATTTATCTTCTTTTAACGCGCTGATTGATGTGTGAAACGTGAATTAGTGCCGCTCAGTATTCAACCCTCTTAAAAATGAGTGTACGAACTCATAAAACTTAGAAGATTGATTTTATTTAAGGTCTTCCATCAGGTATCTTCCATGGATTGGTTTTTTAATAATTATTCTGTTATTAAAAAGTAGGTGAATATAATAATGTGAAAATCTGTGATTATCTCTGTTTTACCACTCCAATGGTTATTTTCGGTAGTAGATATACCCTTAAGCGAAATAACTAAGAATAAGTACAGTTTTGCACCCTTCTCGTTGGTATATTCATCTTCGCGTAAAAATGAGAATTCTTGTGCACATAAATCATTAGGAAATATTTTGTAGAAGTACTCGGGCCGAAGTAAACATTATGGAAAATCTGTGTGTTGTGTTTTTAATTTCATAAGAATCGTTCTTGTTATGCAGAAACTACATTTTAAATAAACTTCTTTATTTTGAAGTTGGCTAAAAAGCTATGGGTCACCTTGGGTCGTGAATAGAGGTGTCCCCATATTAATTATAACGGCTTCCATGCTATAACAGTACTACAATAATATAACAGTACTACAATAATATATACGTACGTAACTTTTTCAGCTCTCACATCTCGCAAGTACAAGTAATATCTAAAGTACATCCCCAATTTAAATAGTTCACTCTGCAACCTACACAATATTTTTCCCTAGTTTTACCTAAGCAATATTCTACAGGCGCATAATAATATTTTCCGAGAAAGGTTAAACTTAGACGGGGCTCACCAGAGGTAGGAAAGCTTTCTGCGACAGCAACAAAATTATATAACATCCTGTTATATCACGTACCAACCCGTGCATAAACTTCCTGCTAAGTTTATGTACTGAAAGGTTTCAGCGCAGTCTGTTATGAACGTTCCAGATGTAGTTATATGTCAGCCGAGTGGGAAGTTAACCGTATTTCAAATGTAAAATATGTTGACAATGAATTTTTTGTTTATTTTTATTGTTTCTTATATTACAAGAAGTAAATTTATTTTGAGTATACTATTGCGCGTTGATTTATTATGAAATTTTCGTAGTGAATAACCTGTATACACAATTACTACGAGTATAGTAAGCAATAGCATAATCAAGCCTTTATACTCTAAGGGGGACCCGGTTTCCACGATGGTCTCTGTTCCCTGGCACTTTCAATATCGTTGGTGCAGTACCAGCTCATCGCTACAAGCTCTACTAACGCTTTCTTCATGATAAATAAATATCTAGATCATATATATTTTATAATTATGGGAATTATGACATAAACATATTAGTACCCTTTGATGTCCTATTGTATTATTAATACTGCTATTAATATTAAATTGTTTTCTTCTACGTTTTTATTATATTATATTTTATACAGATATTATAATTATATTGAATTCGATTATAGTTTATGCATAATAAATGCAAGTACAGTTTAAGATTTTAGAAGCAAAACACATCAACGACCTACCAGAGCGTGGTAAAACGGGATGTGAAAATCACCTAAAAATTGCCTTTTTTGGAGTTTTTTTGAACAACGAGTACCTATATTTATATTTTATTGTTCACAATTTATTAAATGGAAGTCGCTAATCGCTACTGGCAGAAGGTTGAGGCCTCGCATATATCGCGAGTGACTGTTATCGCAAACATTTTATACATGTTTTTATATCCCCTCGTGCCGGAAGGAAGGCGAATTTTCCGCTTACTGTAACTTTTGATGTGGCCCGTTGTATTTGCAAAGTCCTTGAATATGTTTGAGATACATTTATCTTGTTTTTGTTTAGTTGTAGTGGTGATGTTGTTATCCTTTATTTTTTTGTTTTATTTTTGTCAGTTTGATGAGCTGAAACCTTTTTTAAGGGCATGAGGTTTTTCTTAAATTATTGCGTGTTGTCTGCCGAGCCAATCCACAGTACAATGGTTTTTGCTAAAAGATTTTCTATTCAGATCAAATGTTCATGTAATTTGATTTGTGTAAAAAAATGGCTTTACATTTTTTATATTGATGGTAGTTTAGTAGGTTTGGTAGGTTTTGTAGGTAGCTTTTTATGTCATGTAGGTGATACAACGAGCAATAATAAGTGATAATGTATAAAGATTAGTGATACCACTGTAAAGAAAGCTTTTGATAATACTCTAGCACAATGAGTGTTCCGTTAAAACGCAGAATATATTTTTGTTACTCCTGTTCTGTTTTGTCGTTCAGTTCGAGACGCTCAGCGTGAATCAACTCGCGCTTGACAGGTATTTATTATTTTTTAGATTTTCTTTAAAATTGTTATTATAATCAGATTAAGATACTTATCATTTCGACCCTTGACCGCTGACTTATCGTTAGCGACAATTTTACCCAAATAGCATTTTTTGGCATCATCTCTGGCTACTTGACAGACTTGACTAACGTATTCACGATCCAATTATGTATTCACGAAGCCAGAGTTAGCTAGATTATAAATAATAGCCTTTTTTATGTAATACAGTTACGGAACGAGCCGACGGCCCACCTGTTGTTAAGTGGTAACCTCGGCCCATAACAACTGATGCAACTTCGATCCTCCCCTACTAGGTATGACAAGACCCAAGTCGCATCGTATGCGCCCGTAACTCTGAGACGTGTAGGTGGAATGTCTCAAGTGCCTGTAATTTCACCGGAAACCACACCTTTCAAACTGAAACACAGCAACGCGAATGCGTCACTGCTTGGCGGCAGAAATGGGCATGGTGGCAGTACGAACTTGGCGAGAGTTCTACTGCTCTTAAAACGCTACGCTTACTATTTAAGCTTGAAAAAGTAGACAAGTATCCGCGCATAAGCCTGTTCAACCTTCCGACCTAGATTCAGTATACGGAAATTGCTATAACTCATTTACAGAGCCAACATATGTACCCCACCCCGTATATGGTTGTACCTAAGCTTTAATGCTCGACAGTAAAACCACTTACGAGTTACTTCACTGAAAGGAAATTAGGATCTTGTATACGACAATCGACAGATTTGTGGAACTTGTTATATCACGTTATACTGTCAGTAAATATTCGCATTACTGTGTTCTGGTTTGAAATCTGTTACAGTTACAGGCGCAATACAACAGCTTGGGTCTTGCCATACCTATGAAAAGCAACATCCAAACAACTTAAATGTAAAAATTTGATCCATAGTAATGTATATTAAAAACCATATAAAACATACACATCATGATCAAAATTTTATTTAAGAGACAATTTCAGGGACGAATGTGACTGACGGAAAGTAAATTGATCAATTCAATTTTGCATTTTTATTTTGATAGTAGGTGAACTGAGCATGGTAAAAAGTTACGGTAAAATTTTTCAAGCAGTAGTAACATCCCGTAGTTCTTTTCTTTCTTTCTATTCGAGTCGTTTCTTTCTGTTCGAGGTTCTCTCGAACCAGTGTGGTGAAATAATTTTAAGTGAGCCTCAGAGAGGCTCTATTATTTTATTTAAGAGACAATTTCAGGGACAAATGTGACTGACGGAAAGTAAATTGATCAATTCAATTTTGCATTTTTATTTTGATAGTAGGTGAACTGAGCATGGTAAAAAGTTACGGTAAAATTTTTCAAGCAGTAGTAACATCCCGTAGTTCTTTTCTTTCTTTCTATTCGAGTCGTTTCTTTCTGTTCGAGGTTCTCTCGAACCAGTGTGGTGAAAGAATTTTAAGTGAGCCTCAGAGAGGTCCTTTCGTGCACAGTTATACTATAAATTAAGAATGCATAAAATCTCTCCATAGTTAATTTTCAGTCAAGTCTACGTTTTATTATATTATTATTATTTATAACATCATTTAACATAAATACTATCATCCTATCATCGTGGCATACTACACATCTGCTAACATGGTGTGAAAGAAGATGCAGGGTTGCTGCGAAGCCAGTTTCCTGTCCTTCATATTGTCAGCGGCTGTTTACAATGTTTAAAAGCAATATGTTGCAAGGATAAGCACACCATGTAAACGAAGTAGGAACGTAGAGAAAATTACTTACATTTTCAGTCTAATATATTTAAAATCCTTTACAAGTCGTAATTATTGTCAATGTAGTAGTGTATTTGCTAAGAAACTGTTATCTGTGAATGACCTCTTTAGTCCGCAGATTGTGTTGTATTTATATACTGTCTTATATAAACGGATTGCATCATATTGTTACAATAATGTTTTACAACACTCACTTCAATGAAATTATAATTGTTTGCGAAAACTGTACAGACAAAATTAAGTCATAGTCATTAGTACAAAATATAACTCACAACAGTACATACGAGTACATGCCTCTATGTAAAAATACAAATAATATTAAAAAATATACATAAATAATATAATATACATACAAAGAACGTAACTGAATTATCACAATCCAAACCAAGTTTCAGTCTTATTCTGTCGCGCCTCCATAAACGACGGTAAAGATCCCTGCTGCTAAGAAGTTGAGAGAAGAGAGGAACACATCTTACCATCAACCTGACAGCAACCCTATGACTAGAAGTTGGTCACTGGACTCGATTACACGGGCTGCATGCAATTTACCTACATAATCGGCTACGAAATTGAAATATAATCGAAAATACCTCAATTAACAACTAAATTTTTAACGCTTGTCTATCATTATATATCTGCTTTAGTATATTGTATTTTGGAACATATTACTGGTCCTTTAGTCATAAAAAAATATTCTAAATCAATATATATCTCTCAAGAGCTCGTAACATTTTATTGATTTAAAATTAAAACTCGTATAACTATACTGACTTCCGCAACATAAACTAACGCATAAAGATCTCAATGTTGTTCTTAATCCGAACCTCTTTGTGATGCCACAAACCCATTTCACACGTTGTCAGTAGAAATGAAGCGAAACATTAGGAAGTATTTACTCATCTCGCGTTTTATATCGCTCTCGCCTTCGTTGTCACAATATCAGAAGTAGTGATTTGCAAATTTTGGCATCGGAAATGTTTTTTAAAACTGATACATGTTACTGTAGCATTTTAATTATTTTATTATTTAGTGCTGATATCTGCTACTTGCACATAGATGTAAGTTCTGTCTCTGGGTAGACTACAGTTTGTAGCTACGCCTTTGCAAACTAAATCTAATATATAAAATTCTCGTGTCACAGTGTATGTAACCAAACTCCTCCGAAACGGATTGACCAATTTTCGTTTTTTTTTTCGTGTATATTCGGTAGGTCTGAGAATTGGACCTAAACTATTTTTCATACCCAAGTGATAAGGTTGGTCCACCCAAAAATTTAATTTTAATATTTTGGAAAAATATATTAATTTTAATTTTTTATGATTCATCATTAAAAAATACATATAGGTAACACTAAATTTTCACCCTTCTACCACCAACCCCTATTTTTGCATTGCAATATTAGTACTTTAATAATTTTCAACCCTCGGTGGTCGATTACTGATACAATGTTTTTTTGCTTGTTTTTAATGACACTTTTACCTTAACGTGACATTGCAACGCATGCCGGGTACAGCTAGTAGTTCATATAAAATAACCGTTCGTTTTAGAATGCTAAATTAAATCAAAGTCCACACATGTCCGGGTCAAGGCCATCATGTTCCGTCAGGGACGGGAAACAAAAATGGCTCGCATACATTTTGTATGATCTCGCTTACACCGTTCCAGGGTATATTCAGTGTGCCGAAGCATGCTTTGACGCACGCACGCTTCAGACACATGTGTGTAATGCCTTACTGAGTTGTTGGCTTATTCGAATTTTGCGGTTTGCTAATATGTAATCAAAGTGGCAGGCTGGCTGTGCCACTATTGAAAAAAAAACAATAAAATGAGGGCATGTTACTGATATGTTTCTGAAATAATAACAGTTGGCACTACTCTGATGATATAGCTTCAAAACAGTTGAAATAAATATATTTATAATTTCTTTTTTTTTTCACAACAAAGCTACGAGGTAGGACCAGTGACTCGACTAGACTAGTATAGTAGTAGTACCAGACAGTGACATCTATCCGGCAAGGAGGAACCGTTTTCGCATATTAAATAAAAAATCAAAAGCCCTCATTACATATGGATTACCGTAACGATTCTGTCAACACACGGAAGCAGCGTCGAATGGCGAATATCTCATTTTGAAATCCTCATTATTAAGCGGGATGTAGATATAGTGCGCAGCTGTCTGGCAATAGCACAGTTTACTGGTTATGAATGAAGTCGTGTGTAGATGCTAAGGACAAGGTCTCTGCCGTTTTGATGGATCGAGGCCAGTTCAGCGCCTGACAGCATAAACATTGAAATAAAACACTATTACTCTTTGTTATGCCTACAAATTGAATTTACTTGTATACAGATGCTCTTGTCTGTTAAGATTGTAAAATTTTTCAGCGACTTTCTTATTTACGACAAACAAATTTTCACATTTATAATATTAGTAGAGATTAATAAATGAACGTTGTTCCTAATATTTTCAAATTAATCTATTAACCTTGTTAACAGTGGGGTCTTGAAAGATGGCATAACGGAAGTGATCTTATTAATTCGATTGCAAAATGAAAAGTAAAGCTAAGAGTATGGCATGAATTCAAATGAGCATCTTCTATCATCATCGCTAACTCTGTATTCATCCATGTAAAGTAATCTACACGTCATGTCGCCCTATTGATTGGGTAGAACACGTCAAGGTCTTTGAGCAAAGTCCTCAATGGTACGCCCCAGCAGAGATACTACAGCCATACTGTAGTGTCAGTGAAAATAGAAATGTAAATTAAACAAAACACTGTGTAACAGCCAACAACTGAATTTAATGTCTTCATAAACCTGCAGTTTTGGCCCATCTTGCTGTTTCAACTCACCTACAAAAAACACAGTTGAATTTTCGTTTTATATGTATAATGAAAACCAATATTTCAAGAGTTCAGCAAAGAAATCAAGTGGTCTAGATTAAATATTAATCTTATAAAGTTAAGATATTTGGCATCACATTTTTAAGCGACTTGTTAATGTTTTTTTTTTCTATATGATAAAGTTTCAGAACGAGCAGATGGCCTTAGGTCCCACCAGCTGGTGTTAAGTTGTAACCTCTGCCCATAACAAGCAATATCACTTGATCCTCCCTTACCTAAGTAAGTACCTAGAACAAGACACGCCGCATCGTATGCGCCCCTAACTCTGAGGCGTGAAGGTAGAATGTCTCATGTGCCTGTAATTTCACCATAAACCACACCTTTCAAACCAGAACACCGCAACGTGAATGCATCAAGCTTGGCTGCAGAAAAGGGAATGATGGCAGTACTTCCCCATTATACTACTACAAACACGATGGAGGAAGGAAGCTTGTAACAAACAATATTCATCCATACATCTCTTTGTTTCTCGGAACGAGCCGGCAAATGAAACTTTGCATTCATTATCAGCTTTGAGATTCGGTTTGTTCACGAGTTTTATTAGAAATCCTAATTGTTTACTTGTATAACAAGCTTTCCAAGTAGTCCTATGGTGAATTTAAAGAGGAAACATGTCTTAAAGAATTAATGTCTTCTTTTAAATGGCCGACAATGCATAGCTCATGCAAATGGTGGCTCCTTAGCTAAATTTATAGTAAACCTGCTTTTAAAGGGAGACCCCGGCTAAGTGTCCACACAAGTGTTTGCTCGGCCCTTTTGTATGATGAGAATAAATACATTTCTCGGGTCTGGAATGCCATGTGTTTGGATTTTTAAACATAGGTGAACATAGGGAATCCTAACGCAGGTCAGTGAGATTATGTAAACCTGATAAAAAATGTAGCCATACATACCATCGGACTCTATAAGCTCAATATAGAACATTGTCTATGTAGGTATATGAATAATCTATACAAATAAATAATATTGAAGTGTCTGTTTGTAATATTAAAATAACCGCTTTTGACTAAGTACATATGGATGTAGAGGTACATATACCAAAACAACATTTTTTACAGTTTTTGTCTGTCTGTCTGTTTGTTCCGGCTAATCTCTGAAATGGCTGGACCTATATTGACGGGACTTTCACTGGCAGATAGCTGATGTAACAAGGAGTAACTTAGGCTACGAGGGGTAAAATAGGGATGCGTGATAAAACAGAATTCCACGCGGACGAAGTCGCGGGTGACAGTATAAACAGTATTATAATAAAAACCCATTTGTTTCAAAGCTTCATCCATGGCAAGGAGATGAAACTTCTAGAGATGTTTAAATAATAAGATGTAATTGATGTAAAAATCCGAGGGTAAAAATGGAAAAAAGGTGCTCGATAAAACTGAATTCCACGCGGATGAAGTAGCGAGCAACAGCTAGTAATAAATATTGGTGGACATATCACGCAGCGCCATCTAGCCGCAAAGTAAGCTAAGCATATATTTGTATCACGGGAAACAGACGAGTGGTATAATACTTATATACTTTTTTGTAAATACTTACATATGATACATATTAACACCCAACAAACATCTATGTTCGTCACATAAATATTTGTCCTGGATGGGAATTAAACCCAAGACCACGCAGAATTTTTACAGTTTTACTTTAATATTTACAGCGCAGAAGGCAGGGTTACTATCAACTGAGCCGTGAGGCCATGAAATAAATTGTGAAACGATAAGATAATTTTTATACAGTGCATCAGTTTATGGAACACACATTGAATGATTTGAATGATGAATGACCTGAATGATCAAAGTGGATGAAACACAACGCGCTACGCTTAAAAACATTGTAAATTATATGCGCTGTAAATATTATACATTTAAAGCGTAAGGTAGACTTTCGTAGCAAAACGTGTGGAATTGTACAGAGAATAAAATTGTATTTAATAGATACTCTGCAAATCGTCATAGTCCTAGAAAATTCAGTTCAGTTTTTTTTTCAAATTTAGTTTTCATGTTGTAATCGACCTTAAATATCATAGAAACTCTTATTACAGTTTTACATATTATCCAAATTTGACGATGATAATATTAGCCGGTTTCAAAATATTACATCAACTCTAATTCAAAAACTTTTTAAAGTGTTCTATTGTAAAGTTACTGTATTGCAGATCCGCCTTTGTTCTACGTATACGACAAAATGATTTTGAGTTGGATAGTAAGCGTATAACAAAGTAAACATTCCGCAGATCCATGCGCACATAATCCCGGCATGTAACCTAATTCTCGCTAATTTGATTACACAACCTACGGTGAGTGAACATTTTATGAATGGAATCTGGAACTTTGTTTTATTTCGCATATTTTTTATTTTATTAAAGACCTACATCCGTCCGCTATATTTTCTCTAACGTCCGTTAACAATTTGAAACTGAAATAGTGCAGGCTAAAGATTTTGCAATACAACATATATGAAAATTGGGTCACATGTGGTAAAAGTGTGCCTCAACAAATATTATGTAATCTCATTATGTCTACGACAGCTGATGTTCGAGATATGTAATAAAGTAGGTATTTTGTGATGTATTTTATGAAAATAGCTGGAGTTCAAATTAGTGAGATGTATGCGTTTTGTGGGTAATGTGACGGCAGGAACTACGTAGTACAAAAACTATTTATATAGGGCGGGAACCTTCTGATTTATCAAATTAGGGTTGCAATGACCGTGGAATATATTTTTGTTAGCCCTGTAACAGTTATTCATCTTGCCAGATGACGTGTAATATTTCACAGTGACCCAAAATATGAGGTTTAATTGGTTTCGAAGGGTCGTCTTGCGGTTTATCTTGGACACTATATTGTTAGGACGTTCCCACGCGGAAGTTTGAAATAGGGTCAACCTATTTCCACACAATTTTTGCGCTTTACACCGATTTAAAGGTTAACTGGAAGAAGTATATTGTTACGCCTACGAACTGTTGACCACTCTATCCGTGCAACGTCGTTTAATTATGTTACATTATTTAATAAAAATAATTATTTAACATGTAATGCAATGCTAAAATATAATGCATTTATTTAATACTTTATTTTATTTTAATACATAGAGATGTAACTGAAACATATAGGTACTATAATAATACCATCTAATCAAGTAATATCTAAAAAAGTAAAAGTAATATCTACTACTATTATGTGTATGTTTTCCCCTTCGAATGTTTTCCCCTTTTCCCCTGCTGTGAATCGAACACAGCACAGCACTCATTTAGTCTGCTAACTTTATACTTATTCGTCATCGAAGCATGGTGTTAAGCGACCCATAATAAGAACCAGTAAGGTTTGGTTCGTCCTCTACTCAGGTATCGGAAGACAAGTCTCATTATTTTGCGCCCGTAACTTGGAGAGAAGGTGAAATACCTGATATGAAAAAAGTACATATTAACAAAAAACAACTAAGAAAGAAAAAACCTAAAATCCCTACATAGGAAAGTAATACAAATATTTGTAGTGCAGCCAAAAAATAATAGGAAAACCATTTTACTAGTCTTTTCTAGTTTGTTGTTGCGGTGATCGAAGGGCTTATGGGACTAAAATAGTGACGAATTCGACACGCCCTCGCTCGACAACGATAATGGATCGCCTCAGTATTATCACTTTAAAAATACAACTGAGAGCCCAAACTATTTGGTGGGCTTGAAGCAAAGGAATTTATGTATTTTGTATGTATTGTGTTAGCGTGGGTGGACGTTTAGGGCTGTTAAGTTGGAAGTAAAGGTCAAAATACCTTGTAAAATGTTATAATTATTCCTTAGTAGTGGGCCCATTAGGGTATAGGATCATTTGGATCATTCTGAAAGTGTTCTCTACATAATAAAAAGAATCATCAAAATCTGCTAACAAAGGATGACCTGAAAGGAAACCCGTACAAAACATCACACTCATAGACTGGTCGTTTAAGATTTTTTTTGTGTTACAGTTAGGGAACGAGCGGACCGACGGCACACCTGGTGTTATGTGGTAACCTCTGCCCATAACAAGCGATGCGGCTTGGGTCCTCCCTTACTAGGTACGACAAGACCCAAGTCGCATCGTATGCGCCCGTAACTCTGAGACGTTTAGGTGAAATATCTCATGTGTCTGTAATTTCACCGGCAACCGCACTTTTCAAACCGGAACACAGTAACGCGGACGCGTTACTGCTTGGCGGCAGAAATGAGCATGGTGGCAGTACTTCCCCAGAAGAACTTGGCGTGAGTTCTACTGATCTTATGATATCTAGATTTCACGATGAATCAGTGTCAAGTCAAGTTATGCTCTTTTATTTAAAGATAACAGAATAAACTCGGTGTTGTAGATGTCAGACCGTGTCTTAACCGGATTTAGAATCACCAACTGTTTTAAATTTGATTTGGAATGTTTACATCGCTTGCAGTAAATAAAAATAACGGCGTAAAATTTCCTACCTGATGAATGAAAACTAAGTTATTTTATACATTTACTTCATAACGTTACCAATATCATAAAAATGTCAAATACACAGTTAAAATGAGTAATTTATGAAACTCCATAAACAAAAACCTAGTTTATAAAATTATGGAATGTTTTATTCAACTCCCATATTAATTTGGATTTACGTCTTTTAAAAACAATAAATTATCCAACACGGCAATGCAGCGTGGTCGGTGTCGGACTACGAAAAACTATTAGTTAGAACAATATTCGTTAAGGAAACGATCACGGAAGCTTCGTGTAACGCCGGACGATTGTGTAAGCCGATTTCGACATCCTAAACACGAACTGAATGGTCGAGTTGTTGGCACACCGCCCCTCTTGAGATCAACGCGACTGTCAGAGAACTTTTGGTGAAATTCTTGAGTCGGTTACAACATGGAGACGGATAATATACTCGCGTGCAACCGAATCGACTCAAGCCGTACTTTTGTACAAAAAGTTTATTTTTGCAAAAACGGATCATTTGATTTTCATGATTTTTTATTATATCATGCTCTCACTTATTGAGATTTAATAATTTATATTTACTAAACATTCAAATAAGTACACTGCTCCTAAGAAAATTAATAGAAGAACACAAAACAAAGCAATCAACTTTCATTAGTGTTTCGTTAATAAAAAACCAATTATCATTTAGTCTTAAAGTATACTGTCAAATTGTGGACTAAATAGTTTAATTGTTATTCAGCCTCAAAATATAACAATTGACGTATAATTTCACGAAATATATTCAAGCCACTACAATTCTCTTATTATCGACATGAAATTCTGGCATCGAAAACGAACCTTGAGTTATTTCTTGAGAACAACTTTCAAGGAAAGTGAAGTGTTCTTTACAGCCGAGAAGTGAAGCATAAGGCATCGTTATTCTTTCTTTTGAAGACTGCTAAATATACCTCTAGAGGTTTTTTTATTGAATGAGTGCCGTTCTATTTAATTTATAGGTTAAGATTGTGAAACGAAAAACTTCAGCCACGTTACAATAAATAAATACATATATATCGAATGAACCAACGACCAGTAAACCATTTATACCGATTTGCCAACAAACTCTCAAGCATCCGTGTTAATTGGAACGTTTTGGAAGTTGAGACAGCAGAAAATGATACTCTAGGCTTGATTCCCTAGTAATTTAGTAAAATTACAAGGGAATCAAGCTATGATAAACAACCGTAATCCTTTTGGGTATTTACGAGATGTAAATTTTCCACTCAAACAGAACTTTAGTCGTAACTCTGCCAAAAATAATTCCTGGAGTCCAATTAATCTACCGCTGCACAACGGGAGGTCATCACGACAGCTTTGTAGGTGCAATTATTTCCTGATAATGTCGAAAATCACTCTGAGGACTGTTAGCTTTGGAGGTTTGAGGTTTTTTCTTTCCAATATTACCGTAAATCCGTATATAAAAACATCGTTCGTTCATATTTAAGTTCTCTAGGGCAAAGGTATGTCAACATAAAGGTTTTCCTAGTTAACCTTATATTTTTTTTACATGGTGTAAAAACCTTCAAAAGGCCCTACCCGTTCCTTCGGGGATGCAAAGAGCGTGTGATTTTTACCCGAACTAAAAAACACCATGGTGGCCGACCTCTGCGCATTCGAGGAGCCCGGGTCCTCCAATGGAACGCGCCAGTGCTCCTCTCGCACGTTGCTTTGAGGCCAATCCCTTCTGCCAAGCCTCCCAGACTCCGCATGCCCTTCCAAGCCATGGTGCTCAGGCAGCCATCCCTGTGCCCGATTTGGGTGGGCAGTCACAGGACCCCCGAGCTATGTCCGCCCTCGGATCCAAATTTCCTAGTTTACCTATCTTATCCCCACAAGTTTTCCATACATTCATTTCAGTGATAACTCGTAGAAATGTTTGTATGCCTGTAAACGTAGGACCAAGTAGTAATATCAAGGGAATTCAGGCACCTGTTTTACATTACAGTACCCAACATAAAAATACTCATAATATTATGTACCTATAGTTTCAAACAAATTTTATGCAGTGTACTTTACGCAACAGGCTTATCGTCTTCCCAATACACTAAGTAATCTTATGAATAAGCACACTATTATTTAATAATGCGTAGGTTTGTTTCGTTATTTCTTCTTCACGCCAAGACTGCTGAAACGATTTGGCTGATTTTTTTACGTTAGATCCAGGACAGCAAAGGCTACTTTTGTCTCGTTACCAAGCGTGAAAAGCCACGGGGCGAAGCTAATAAATGTATCCTGCTTTAGTCATTGTAATTGACACAAATAATTTTAATTATCAAATTCGTATTGCGTTGTGGGTCTTCTGGCATATAGACAGGCAACGCAGTTTCTTCTTATGTCGTAAAAGTAGCACGTGGGTGCGCATCTATCTACTTATTTAAATAAGTCTGTCATATGAGGAGCTTTCATTTAAATTTGTCTCCGTTTCCTTATATGTACTTTATTTAGTCAAAAGCTCCACTTGACGCTAAGTTTGAAACAAAAGATTGTGACACACGCGACGTCTTATTACGGATTAAAAATACAGGATGAATAGCTATAAAAAGCGGGATATTTTTAACGACAGTATGTACTGTCTTTAGAAGTATTTATTTTTATAAAGCCGACGATTAAGCATAAATCTTGAGGGTGGCGCCCGCGCCGGCGTCGTCGGCGGCGCCGGGCGGCGGTGCGGCCAAGTCCAAGCGCGCTCATCCACAGTTTCATTACAAGTTAGTACCTTTGCGTTAAACGCTTCACATTGCGGCTACAAATCGTGGAGTGAGCTTATTTACGGCTATATTTATTAACGAAATTAAAATGATGTGTATTCGATGAAAGGATAACTTCGTTTCTGTCACAACGTATCTTATTTCAAATATAAACAGGAGACATAAACGAGTTTAATTATTGCAACGATACTTTTTTATGGATGCTGTGATGATAATTTAATTGGTACTCATTGAAATTAATTTTTGATCTTAGGTAATAACTACTGAAATAACTTCAAGACGTATTACTATCAACAGTTAAAAACTTAAACTTTTTTGTTTATTTTTAGTGACATATAATGAAAATACAGATACTTACCTGCTTGCAGTTGATCAGTTAAAATCGTAACTAATAGAAAAAAAACATTTATTTATTTATAAACTAAGTGCAAAATTACATAAGTCATTCCAAGTGGTTACATTTTAAACTAAATATAAAACTACAAATTAACAATATATGAGGCAATATAAGAAAATAAAATAATCAATTCGTCTCAATTTGAAACAATTATGTTCATCACGGACGTCATGGTAATCAACAATCATTTCATCAAATTCTATGGAAATATACCGAACAGTGACATCTGAAAAGAGCACATCTATGCAAATAAATAAAATTGGAGTGTCTGTTTGTAATTAAAATAACCGGTTTTTACTAAGTGCATATGGATGTATACACGGTACATATACCAAAACAATTTTTTTTACAATTTTCGTCTGTCTTTGTGTTCCGGCTAATCTCTGAAATGGCCGCACCGATTTAACGGATCTTTCACTGGCAGATAGCTGATGTAACAAGGAGTAACTTAGGCTACTTTTCCGAGGAGTAAAATAGGGGTGCGTGATAAAAGCGAATTTCTCGCGGATGAAGTCGCGGACAACAGCTAGTTTGAAATAACTCCGTGTTTATAACCTACAGCGAGTTAGCTCGCACTTGCACATTTGGCGTCGCGCCAGTGCACTCGCCGGATACCGGGAGTCCTGAAGAATTCGATAATCTAACGACGTACGTACTAAACTACAGCTCTATGACAGTGAATCATCTACGTGCAAACGAATCACGGGACTTTCGGTAACTACGAACTATTACGAAATCAAAAACACATAATTATTTATATATAATTTATATATTGCTAGCTGCGTCCCGCGGCGAATAAGTAATCCCACGGGAACACGCCACTTTTCCGGGATCAAAGTAGCCTATGTGTTAATCCAGGATATAATCTATCTTTGTACCAAACTTCATCCGAATGAGTGAAAGAGATCCATACAAACTTTCACGTTTATAATATTAGGAGGATTCACGGATGCAGAATAGGAAGCCGTTGCATCTTCTTGTTCTTGTCAAATGTCATAAGAGTGTACTTACTTTATAATTGAATGTGTGATTATTGACGTAAGATATCAACAATGCTTTTACCAGCTCGTCATCATATACTTACTTACCAATGCGCAATTCGATCAGGTCTTTGAAACTGTCTTAAGACTGAGTCCTCGAATTCAGTGAAGTCAAAGGATACTAGTTTATATTTACTTTGACAACATGATGAACAAATGATATGTTATCAACTCCTGCGCAACTTCTGCTATGAAAGAGATTACTGAAAATAACGGTTGTGCAACAATACACTCTAAATTGATGTGAATTTATAGACATCTTAAACAGATGCAAATCCAAACATAATATATCTTTAACGAAGTTAATTTATGATTTCCTTATTAAAGAAAATGGATTCAGCCGTATTATTTAATGTAGCATTATTTATATTTATTTTATTATTACAAACCTAGCAAAGTTTGCTCATAAGTGATTTAAAAATATTCAAGTTTATCATATTATTCGTGATTTGTACGAAAGTAATAAAAATAAATTCTTATTCAAAATTGTTGTATACACATATCTTACTTATTATGAATGAGAACCCCAAATGTATTTAGTTTAGTTAAGGTGATTAATTTATTAGTTTAGTGTCACTGGTTGAAGACTAGTCCTTCGTGCGCTTGACGCATGTCTTCAAATTTTGGTTCTAGTGCGTGCTGCATTCCTCACAATATTTTTCCTCACCGTTTTGAAAACGTGGTATTGTAAACATATTGTCTCATAAGTCAAAAAAAACATGTTGATGCATTTCCAAATTACCATCGGTAAAACATGTTGTGCCTAAAATTTTACCATCTGCATTTAATGCAATTTACACATGTTTCATCAATCTTTATCTTTATCTTTACCAGTTTTCCAAAACATACCCAGAAGCTTCTATACACAATATATAGAAACATAACATTCGCAACGATTTCACCATCTTCCGTTGCAGGGCTCTGCCAAATTGAATGACACCCAGTGTGACTTCTCACTCGGCTATGCAGGATGAATTCTCTCACAACACGCTACACTTCACTCGACAACGTACGACACAAATCGGCTAGAACGGTCTTTATGCTTTCAATGAAATTCAGTCGGCGACAGATTCAAAGGAAAGCAAACGTTCTCACTGCGCAAAATGTGTAAATGTACATCGAACAACTACAGCGAGACATAAAAGAGTTAAATATATTTACCACTGCAATGTAATATGAAACGAAAATCATTCTTCAATCCTTAATTTTTGGACAGGAATCCATTGATCTTCTATCGATGTAGCCATAGAACTTTTTAACCCATTGATTTACTAATGATGATGTATGATTTTTTGAACAAATGATGTATAATTGATAGAACCCATAGAATTTATCGCACTTTCCGAAACTATATATACGATGTGACTTGGGTCTTATCGTACCTAATAGGAGAGGACCCAAGTCACATCGATTGTTATGGGCCAAGGTTACCACTTAACACCAGGCGGGCCGTCGGCTCGTTCCGTAACTGCATCAAATAAAAAAAAGGTTGAGAAACCAGAGCCTACGCTGTATTTCAGTGACACACATTTGACATTTCTGCTTTATTGTGGATGAACGGATTGGAATCATATCCTCGTCGTATCTGTCAGTGTTGCATCCGAACGGGCCAAGGTTCCTGCTTGATGGACGAACAAGGTCATTGTTCAATATGATGCATCGCATTGATGCATGCAACGAGAGGCTTCGTGATTGAAGCGAGCACAAAAAACCTGGGACAATAGATAAGAAAACTGGCTACGAAAAGGTATAGATAAATTTATTGATATGATAGATTAGCTCCTACTGGGAATTGTTATGGAATAAAAGTCGTAGGATAAGAATAGACCCAACAAAGTAAACATTGCAGAATTTAGTACAATGGATACCCTAAAGAAGGTATTGATTACCGTGCTAAGCGTTGAAACGTCTTTCAAGATTAGACATTATTTGCCTTCGTCTATTTGTCTGCCACCTGGAAACAATTTAAATTTATTTTGACTTTTAAATAAACACCACAGCTTGGCCTAGCCTATACAAAGACAGGCAATGTCATTGACATGCGGGAAGTTTTATTTCACCAAATGTTCCATAAGGTCAGTGAAAAACCATGTGTTGGTGTCCGTTTACCGACAATTAGCTGGCGGAGAGACAGCTGCCGCGTCCAAGAACGCGACATTGTGCATACATTTCAACATTCGACCCAGTGTAGAAGAACCAGTGACTGTTATCTTACTTGATTCAACAATATGACTGTGGGCCACGTTGCTCGCGTCCATAGGTGATAACCCTTTGAATCCCTACACGTGTCCCCCGCGTGGTGCGAAAGGAGCAACCCAAAGTAGAAGTAGAACTTGTGCTAATTTCGCCCGGAGAAGTACTGCCACCACACCTGGTAATCTGCCGCCCAACAGTGATGCACTCGTGTTGCTGTGTACCGGTGGAAGGGAGTGTGTGCCGGGGAAATTTCAGGCGCATGAGACGTAACATCCCCGGCTTGGGGTGATGGACGCAACGCAATGCGACTTGACTCATCTCATACTCTGGTGGAGAGGGAGAGGAGTCGTATTGTTGTTGTCCATGGGTGGCGGTAACCACTTAACATCAGGTTGGCCTGAACCCAAATTGTCCTGTAGGATTTTTCTAAAATATGGGTAAATAATTTGTTGAGTCGATGACAACTACGCAATAGCAGTTTAGTGAGATTAATTTCGATTAATTGTTATGGAAGAAATCATGTGATAAACATTGTCTAACCTTATTGCATATTAAACATGTAAAATTTGATGAAAAATTGGAAAAAATGTAATCGTAATAATAATAAGCGAACAACAACTGGCTCTTCCGTTTGCATTTGAACGTTCGAACAATATTGAGTGCGATAATGTTTTACGCTGACGTCTCAGCAGGCCCACTCAAACCACGGTCTGGGTAATTTTCCTTTGATATGCTCCGTGGTCAAGTGGTTCCTGCTGGGATTTTGTATTGCTTATTTCATGAAGTGCCGCGGCAGTTGACCTCAGTTGACTTGATTCATGGTTGGTTCATTTGGTGTATTGGTAGCTACGAAGGCTAAATCTGTTCCATTGTGTTTTGGGTAGAAATTGCCTACAACATTCAAGTCGTAGTTGGTAATAATGATTTTTACTATATTTTTAATATCATTATATCAAGTGCCACAATTTCACACAAAACAATATCAAGGAGAGAAAAATTTCAAGATATTTCTTTGCGTAACCAATTATAAGTGTAGATCTTACAACATTAAATAGTGCTTAGACTCAGTCGCAGTTTTCAAGCGAGGCAAATTGGGAAGGCGCATATGCTCATAATACATTTACGAAATACATTTATGTAATAATTACCTATATCTAAATATTCAGGGTGACTTGTATTAATTTATAAACCTTATGTATATATAACATATTACTATGATGTATTATGTAAAATAATGTTTTGGGCAAATAACATAATGTTATACACTAATAATATAAAAAGATAAGAATGATAAGAATTACTTAAATATAATAAGAATGAAGATGAGAACTGAATATATATAATATACTGAATATGAATCCAGATTAATTTTAGAAATAAACCACCTTCCAACATACAATATAGCTTTGACAATGATGTTCTACGAGAAATATGCGCAATCTGTGTGCGGGAACATATAAAGCTCAGAAACGACAAACTCGTAGATGGAAGCGAAGTCACCGTAGCTACTGGCTTGGAGGACATCATTATCATAATCAATTATAATTAACTGCCCCATGTGGAAGAGCTGCTAAAAACTTTTCTGTTTACAAGCGGTTGCATTATCAAAATGGCCTTTCTCGAGGCCAGTTGTGACCTGAATTCCGCGCGCTGACTCATTGTTGTGGTGCGCTGTTTGTATCTCTACGATTATTCTTTTTATGACTAGGTTTCATCGTAAAATTGGTCGTTTAGTCATATAAAATATTATCTGATCTTCAATCTGAAACAAAAATATTTGGCTGGCTTTAGCGCTCAGTCCAAAGTCGCCTGTTTCTTCCGTCACTCTTAACTACCTATAAATTCATCGTTCTATACATCAGCGGGTTGGCGCACTCTAAACACATGTTTCCTTTGGCTGCTCAAAGCAATAACCAGTTTCTTAATGAGCAAACACAAATATAAATATTGCGTAACAGATTTATAGGTAGCAGACAAGTAGCTTTTTCAGAGAAGAACTTCTGTCATTTTGCGGTCAGTAATGCACTATATCATTGTATTTAGGGCAAAATATGATACTTTCTTTATTATTGCTACTCGTGCAGTCTTTCTCCATCTCCTGGGTCCTCATATAAATTATCTAGTATATAAATAAGAGCTCCAGTTTGATAGTTTTTTTTTTTTTTTTATTGGGTTAAGCTAACAGTCACACAGTAACTATTAACATAAAAATAAATACTTAAATAAATTATTCCCTGTGGAACCCACACCGTTTACCACAGATTACTTCATTAAAGTTAATAAGTCAATAGGATTTAAACGGATTCCTATTCAAAGAAAACCGTTACATGGAAGTTCTGGAATACATTGCTCAACTTCAGGACTGGGTTCGTCAACCGTGCAATCTGATAATCTAGATTTACTACGAAAAGTATACAGAATTCCGCAAATATGTACAATATTAGATGGCTTCCCGCTTTCCCAGTTCACAGAAACTATACATAAGAAGTGATATGATCAAATATTTATAGAGGTTTCATATTGCTTAATATTTATGAATCGCATGTTATGCGGCTTTTGCTAGTTTTCAGATAAAAGCTAGAACTCAAATAAACTCTTTAAGGACTAAATAATGCGCCAATTTCAGCTAACAACTAAAAATAGCCTATAGATGAAATAGAATTGAGAAGTTCCTCAAATAAGTTGGCCTCTCTCTCTAATTGAATAATGGGTTCGACTCCAAACCGGGGCAAGCATTTATTATATTTATGTGAAGAGCATAAAGTTTTTCGGGACTTGCTTTTCTATATTGTATTTTTCTGTGAATCCGTGCTATGATTTTGGGTAATAATATTCGCCCTGTAAGTTATATCACATATTGCTGAGAAAAAACTGTTTGTGAGAATTATGATGATATTCTATTATCACGAACCTTCAGTAATCTCTTTTTCATTATATAAAATATCCTCGCTGATTGCTTATAATCAATCAATGGACTCGTCTCAATAATTTTACCTTCCGATTTGTTGGATGAACTCCGGGTTGACCCCGGCGAGAGTTCACACGTGATCTTACGACTGAGAGGTAACAGACCCACATATCAAGTCATCCGAGTTATAGGAACGCCAAAATTACTCTTTGCAGGGTTATTGCTTCGTTTTAAGATGACAAAGTTTATGAACCCACTGTTACCCATAAATAGATATATCATTACTCGACATTTTTAAGATTATTTAGTATATTAAATATATAAAGTATATTAAATATATAAAATATATTAAATGTACACTTTTATTGAAATTAAATATTACCGTAATTGTCCCACCACTTTTGTATCAAGAGCTACGGCATAGGCTTATACAAAAGGCGTAGGCTTAATTACTGCTACGCCACTGTAGACCCTTAAGTCAATGTGTCATATTAAATCACTCTTTGGCATTACTGTCCCCATTTGCAGCGTTAAAGTAAGTAGTTACCATGAAATAATACAAAAAAAACACTTAAGAATACGTGAATATTTGAGGATGAAATATCCTCCCTGATTGCTTATAATAATAATATATATTCGTTTTTCTTTATAATTTGGTAAGGTTTTTTATATTTAAATAAATTTCGAGTATAAAGATATTTTATTAATATTAAGAGTAACTTATAGTTCCGCAGGTGAACAGAGTAAATCCTAAAAACAAAAAACACTTCTTTGACTGGACTAATAAGTATCTAAGTTAAAAGATGACATAAATTTTCCTGTGAAATTACTGCAAACCGATAAATTTATGTGCGTAAGACAAAAACATCTGTATTTGAAGTATTGAATGAAAGAAGGGTTACATAAGCTTAGTAAACTAAGCCAGTACTAACCGGAACTCTAGAGCTTTAAGAACTGTAGCACTTACTCCAAATTCATTCGGGGATGAACTGCCACCATGCCTCTTTCTGCCGCCAAGCATTCGGCTTACTGTGTTTCGGTTTGAAAGGTGAAGTTACAGGCATTTGAGATATTCCACCTCATGTCTCAGAGTTACGGTCGCATACGATGTGAATTGGGTCTTGTCGTACCTAAGGAGGGTAGGACCCAAGTTGAATCGGTAAAAAAAAATGCGTTTCAGTACCATCATGGCGACTGGAATCTGCTTTTAAATGCGAATTCCTTTTTCATTGTCATTTTAAAACTTTTAGGGGCTTTAATGAAATCAATTCTTAAGCAATAGGTAAACTCCAAAAAGATCTACTGTCTATCTATCTATTCAAGCTAATTCATGACTCATAATTTTGTTACCAGTCTCGGACGCTTACCAGTGTAAACACTGCACAAATTACAGTGAGCACGTGACAAAAGTTCCAAAACGACGCTATCTCCAGGGAACGGTCACGTTACTTGGTCTTGTGTTGACAATAACATTTGGTTAGATATTATCTAAACTTAGAGCTTTGGTAACATTTGTATTGAGTTTATTAGCTGAAAACTTTGAAACTAAAACAATTGTTTATAATTTACTATCTCGGGCTGGTAATTGTTTTAATAGTGAAAATATTGAACGTAGAGTTAAACAAATTAAGTATTACATTCTTAAACAGTTATTATTGTATCAAGTGCGCAATATATCTTAAAAACAATTGAAAGGCATAGAATTTTATAAACGATAATTAAAATTAGTTTATATCACAAGAAGGATAATGATAAACAATCACTTTAACTTAAAGTAAAATGTAAAGTACATCGGTCCAGCATTCCCAAATACGCGCTTCGGTGTTTCTGTATTAAAAGGTCTGAATATTATTATATAACACCTGGTTGCCAATTAATTCGTATGACCCATTTACTCATACACTTTTATTATACAAAGTAATTATTCAATAAGTAATTTATACGCTCGATCTCGATTCAGACAGTTTTCTGGCACAAAAAATGTAGGTCTAATAACACCATGTAACCGATTTCGTCCGACCGACGTCCTTTCACGTCTCATGAGATACAGAAACCAGACATGAGTAACTAGGCTCCCCAAAAGAGTTTGAGGACGTGATATTACTACGATGTGATCCCGATAATATGAAACGTCCATCACGAAACTGGTCCGGATTGAAATTTGTGAAGGGAATTGGAATTCCCGTGCTGTAATATCTTGACGCGGAGTAAGACGGCCTTTTTTGAATCCATGCTTGTGAAAATCAATCTTGAGAAGATGGATGTAGAGTTCATTTCGGCTTGTGAAATGGAAGGTAAGTATGTAATACAAGGCAGGTGGGGTGTTTGACCGCACACTTGACATACCGTAGCGATGCGTGGCGCCCAACAAATTAGTATGCGAAGATTAACTTGTCGTGGAGGAATTTGGCTCCACGTGGACGCCCGCCGACAGATTCCCTTCCATCTCCAATATTTCACCCTCGGAGGAGTGCCGAAGTAAACAATATCCTTTATTAGCTTCATAAAATGTAGTCGCTGCTTTAATGCGTGTTCAAATATTAACTTTCACTAAATTAAATGTGTTTGTTGAAAATATTTCATTTAGAGGTAATTTAGCTTTTTCACTGTGATATATACAAAGAAAAATAACATCGAAGTTAGATGAAAGTTTAAGTATGGATAGCACATTAATTTGACATATACATAGAAGAGATATATTATAAACTAGCTGTGGCCCCGGCTTCACCCGCATTGAATTCAGTTTGTGACTAAATGAGTAGATACGTAGGTTAGTAATTTTTATTAATTTGAGAGCTTATTAAAAGCAGCCTATGCTTCTCCCCAAAATATCAGCTATCTGTCAGTGAAATTTCCGTCAAAATTGGTGCAGTCGTTTCGGAGATAAGCCAAAACATATAGACAGCAAGGCTAACTTTTTTTTTATAATCTCCAAATATATTTTATACTTTCATATGCATTTAGTAAAAAGTTGTTATTTTATATTTGTATATAAGATATAAGAGAAAGAAAATCCAGTAACCTACAATTGTGTCTTATACCATTTAGGGAAGAGCTTCTACTGACCCATCACATAATTCGTAGAAAATTGTTACGATAACAAAAACACGCAATACTATGAAGTATGAAATCACCAATGTTTTCTTAGCGACAAGTGAATCAGTGGTTCTGAACCCGTGGGCGAATAATCCGTTTATTTTTACTAACCAATTGATGATTTTCTGGCATGCTTTAATATGCGTAGGAATATTCATTCGTTTTATTGTTTTCTTTCTTCTCGATAATTTAAACGTAAAACCTTAGTAGATTTTTAAAACACATTTTTTTTCGAAGTAACAGTCAGTGGTCAGTCTAGTCTCGTGGCTAAGACAGCCATTTTCCCCTTTTTACCCTCGTCAAATCAGATTCGTTCTCATATACTATCTTCTCCACTCAGCTTCACGTCATGAACTGATAAATCGTACGTTTTATTCGTGTCATCGTCTATCTACGTTCAAAATTTCAGCCATGGCGCTTCAGTAGTTTTAGTTTGAAAGATTTAGGAAATTTCAAACATCAGAAACACCATCCAACAACATATTCGACATTATCATATTAGTTAAAACACTCGATCCGACTCGTCATTGATTGGAGTACCTATTTATAAAGTGACAAGAATACACCGGAAATGTCGTCAGAAAAGGTAAAAATAGATAGCAAAGATGCGGCTGAATAAATATTTGTATCTCTCATAAATAGCTTGAATAGTTTATTACCGGTATAATTGAACTTTTGGAGCATTCCCAATCGGTAGCACGTGGCAGCTAGCCGCCATAATGTAGTACCTGTGACAGGCTATTATGTAACTTAGTTTTCTTATGTGATTGGGGTGGCGGAACGAGCTAACGGCCCACCTGATGTTAAGTGGTAACCACCGCCCATAGACAACAACAATACGACTCGAGTCCTCTCCACCAAAGTATGAGATGACCTAAGTCGCATTGCGTTGCGTCCATCACCCCGAGACGGGGATGTTACGATTTACAATTAACATTTCAACTATGCTTTATTTTATCACAAATATTTGTTTATGAAAATAAGCACTAAGTGAAAGAGCATACCATATTACGGGATTGCGAGAATTTTCCATCCCTTATGTCGTCTATTCGTCGTATACTCATGATGTACGACATTGAAGCAAATAAAATATTTTTGTTTACAATATAATAATATGTTTTAACTGAAAAAACTACTTCAAACTTTAGAACGTGGACGTGAACGTATTACGCATATACATTTGTTCAAGTATTGGTCCGCGTCTAGATTTGAGCAAATGACCTCGATATAGAATATCGAAGTCTGGACCACTGGACCACGCTTCAATGTCACTGTATTAAAATGAATGTATACGTAGTACATAATATATCAACGTCATCACGTATGTTAGGAAGGAGTCTCTTAGTGGCGCACTTTAATCCTTTCACCACACTGGTTCCAGAGAGCCAATGGCACGATTAGTAGCTAGTATCACGTACGGTTTGTGTCTAATCAAACTTCGATCACACTTTTGTGTATTATTTATATCATTCTTGATATAAATACATCTCAAAGTTCCAGGAAGCATTTACCACCACAAATTGGCAAAGTTCTCACCTTCTGTCGAATGGCCATTTATTTCCTAAATACACATAAGTGAACAGAAATGTGTCCTTGTTAGATAAATTCTCTTAACGTATATCGCTATGATATGTTCTTAGAAATGGTATCGAAATAATATGATAAGTAATATGTTGATAGAAATATTAGGATTATTGATTAGGAGCAGTGTTGTTAAGTGCAGTGATGTTAGGGGTAGTTATCATTAAGATAATCTAATAGGACGGTATAACATAATTATCTTTAATAATGATAATCGAAATAATAGGGAGCTCAATGTAGATATAAAATTCACTATGATGATATCTTTATAACTAGAATCCTATGTTGATAAGAGAAGCAAAAATACAGCAATAAGCTAAATACATACAATTTCTGTAATAAATAAAGGTTTATCCAAGCTATATAAACTAACCAGATTAGTGTTTACGGTATTAGTGTAACTGAACCATACCCAATAACTTATCTTGGCTTATCTTGAATTTCCAGTGAACCGGATTCTATAAAAAATATTTTATATTTGAGTCAAAAAAAAATTATACAACTTTTTTACATTTAACGACGGGCAAGGCATTGTATCTTGGGGTTAATCAAATAACATGATTTAAACGTGAACCATTTTTATTGAAACTTGACTTAATTTTATTTCTTATATTATAAACAACTGTCCGTGAACAAAAATTCCATGACATTATATACATACTTTTTTCTGTATGGGAACTTTGAGCCCCAAAATAATGTATTTCCAACACGAACAAACGCTACATGAATAAAACTTAAATGTTTCATGTCAACCTTTTGAAGTGACTTCCTCGTTTTGGAATTGGACAAAGACACTGAATATGAGTGAACGCATGATGCTCATTTAATATCATAATAAAGAGACTTAAATTTTAATAAGGAGATAATTCCGAGGCTATTCCCGCCATTTTTAAAGATACTGACTAATAATACACATGGGTGAGACAGCATTATTTTTACGCGTAATATTGATAGGAAAATCTAATGTTTATCCTGACCTAACCTGATTATATGTTTTGGTTTTTTTATATTTAATTAATGCGTGGAAAATTAGTTAACCTGCCCCGAAAATAAACATAATACACAATATGGTTAGATAGTTTTGCAATTGACTTTGAACATGTATTTAATTTTAGGCAATAAAGTTTATGTTATTATCATTATTTCATCGTAGCCTAGTTTATTTTCTATAGTGAATTATTATTGCTAAATCATTTTATAACATATATCCTTGACTATCTCTTTATAAATTAAACCAGATAAAGTGACTAGCCTTATATAATCAGTCCCTTGAAAATTTATTAAATCTTCTCTCAGTATTGGAAAATTGTACAAATATTTTAGGCTGTCATTTTGACCAGTATATATCGATGTTTGAATAAAGGCAGTTTTTTTTACAATGTTTTTTCATAAATTACAGATATATGTTATTATGTATATTATATGTTATTAGTAATATGCTATTTATATGTTACCTATGTTGTAGCATTTTAATATTTAGAAATTATCGATGAGAATAAATTTCATTTCATTTCGTTAATAATTTGACCTTGGTTTTGAATGATTTTGTTGTGTTCAGGTAAGGATTCTTGATCACTGCTGCACCAAGAAAAAAGTGAATAATTAATAAATTTGAATAAAACCTCATAAGTACGTTATAAATCTCATAACAAAACTTAGCGTTATAAGAACCCTGTATCTTGGGGCATATCACGGCCAATTTTGTTGAGGACGACTCCTTGAAAGCTTTGTAGAAACGAGTTTCAGTATTTTCTGGATTAATCACGATCTAACTAAGAATTAAAGATTGCAATAACGGTTTAACTCACAAGGGTGTTTGTTTATACTATGGTTTAAAGACGACATTATGTTTGTTCAGCTTCAAGCTGCCGGACGTATCAAATTTCAAACAGTTATTTATAGATACTTATTGAGTACATTTATTTCGTTAATTATGTTGAAACAGAATCATGAAAACCTGACGAAAGAAAATGGGAGATAATATTTTTTCTCATTAAAATAACAAAATCAACCATCGTTTATTATTTAGGAATAGCTCGTTCAAAACAATGAGTAGGTACAATGACCTCGCCTTCAGGACCAAAACCTCTAGGGTGTTAATTGAACAATAGGCAGAAACTTTCACTGGATTTTGCCCTTTTCAAGCAACTTACCTCGTAACCTTTGTGCGACAGAAAATACACTTACTACTTGTCAATGATATAAAAATATTCGACGTGGGAGTATTGCGAAATATAACCCAAGCTTTGTTGTGTAATACCCGGTATTTGTTTGGAATCAATTGGAAAAACAAAAGCCCTCGAACGATTCACAAGTGCTACTAAAAATAGGCATCGATAGGCTTTGCTATGAAGCGCCATTTTGTCGAAAAAAGTTGATTATTACAGAAACAAATGGGCATTGAATGGTTTTGGCTGAATTTATGGTTATGCCACTTTAGATTTCCGAATCGGAAGGTTCTCGAAATCTACAGGTCTAAAGAAACGAGACCTAAATTGGGTAGTGTTTATAATATTGCTGGTGAGTGCGAGGACCTGATCAGTAATGCTAAACATGTATCAGACGATAAACCGAACATAAGAAAGCCTTGATCAGAAAATAATAAGATAAAACTTTATTCATAGGTTGAATTGTCATAAATGAAATAGAAACAAAAATTGTAATGATCTGCTAATGTGATAAACAGCTGTTCATAAAATCACACTACTATGATTGAAACGCATGTAATTCTACGATTGTAATTAGAACACTGTATTTCCTTTTCCTTTAAAGGAATGAAGCGACATTAAAAGTCGGTTTTGTCAAAGGATCTGCCAAAGAGGATTTTCATGTTTAAATGTAAAGGGATAGAAATTTTCACTTAAAGGACGGAACAAACGTGGACAGCTTTAAAGCTGAAATAATGCAGATTTCGTGTGATTTTAATAAATATTTTAGTAGGTACGGATTACGATTGACCTCTGCTTGTCAAAATAATAGTGATCGTAATTAATTATTATTAATTATCTTTGATTTTTGGTGTCAATTTTTCAAGACATATAATATCTATATATGTCTATACCTAAAGGGGGCTTACGTTTTATACCATTCATTATTTATTATATATTACTTTATTGTAAGTATTTGTATGGACAGACCGCGGCTGGCCTTTCATCTCACTCGGTTACCTTATTTGTATATGGTTCCCTGCATTTTGTCGTCAATTTTACTGTCTCCCAAAATTAGTAAACAAACCGCTTAGGTAAAGGTTTATCATCCCTCAAAATGTGACTATGAATGCGGAAGAGCGATAACTAGCGATGAGAAGGTGGCGTCACGGATATCAAAAGCAAACATTGTTTCCAAACCATTCAGTAGTCACGATGAATGAATAATGTGCAACAGTGAATGTATTTATACTAGCATCCATCTTACATTACCCGTAGACTATGCATGACTCAGTGACACGTACCAGTTAACTAACAGTACACAGTTAACTAAGGGAAGTACCATCATAATTACTGATACATGATGAAATGTGTCTTCCGTACATTCCATAGGTCATGTTCAAAGGTAAATGAGCTGAAGAAATCACAGTCACGTTAAATTTACATTTTAATGATAATAAAAATAAATTAACAGCCGTGTGTGTGTGTATGACCTGATGTTAAGCGGTAACTGCCTATAACAGCAATTTAATGTAATTTTTTTATGTCATATTCATAACAGAACGAGCTGACGGCCTGATGTTAAGTTGTAACCGCCGCCCATAGACAACAGCAATACTACTCGAGTTCTCTACCAAAGTACGAGATAAATCAAGTCGCATTGCGTTGCGTCCATCACCCCGAGGCGGGGATGTTACGTTTCATGCGCCTGCAATTTCGCCAGCGCCCATTCCCTTCCGCCGGAACACAGCAATACGAGTGCATCACTGCTTGGCGGCAGATTACCAAGTGTGGTGGCAGTACTTTTATTTTATTTTATTGGTAGACATTTCACACATCGCCATCTAGCCCAATTAATTAATTACTCTACTGCTACTTTGGGTTGCTCCTTTCGCGCTACCTGGGGGACACGTGTGGGGATTCAAAGGTTTATCATCTACGGACACGAGCAACAAGGCCCCCCAAATTTGTAGGTAAAACAAAAATGAGGTACTTTTACGTTTTCTCCATTCTTCATAATGGAGTGGATTTATAGGGATAATCACTAGAATCAAAGCGCATCCATAGAAAAATCCGCTTTGTCAAACTTCGCCCTAATATGGTCACACGTAGTGTGCGCTTCAAAAGTTTGTGTAGGCGTTTGTTATTTAAAACTACCATTTTTTTTAAGCAAGATATCGGTGAGCAAAAGTGACAGCAAGTGCGCGGGTAGTACGCCAAAATGACCTTTATAGATCTAAAGAGCGTGTAGGTGGGTTGGATATAATGTGCGCCTCATTTATAGCTATATAAAATTTCAACTGTAGATTTAGCTAGTAGTAGGCTTTTGCCTGCGGCTTCGACCCTTTATTGGATTAAAAAGCGTCGGTACCCAACTATCACATTCAATGTGATAGTTGTTCAATGTTTTATTCCACTTCATCATCACCAATAATAAAAATTCCGACAAATCGATTCAGAACTTCCGGTCCAAAACCGAGATTTCTTATAATATTTGATTTATTTGTTCGATGTAAGTAAATTATTTAAATAGTTTGAAGTCAGTTACTTGCCAACAGTTTTATTTGTACAATTTTTCATTTATTTTTAATATTTTATGTGAATTATTTATGGAACGAGCTTCCCTAAGCTCGTTCCTCGTGGACCCCTGTTGTTAAGCGGTAATATCTGTCCATTACAAAAGCAATATGTGACTTGGGTTCTCCTCTATATAAGTATGGAAAGACCCAACTTGAATCGTGGTGCACCCGTGTCTCTGAGACGTGTGCCCTTAACTTCACAGGCAATCAATCACACATTTAAAATCTGGACACAGTACCATTAGTACTGTGTCCAGATTTTAAATGTGTGATTGATTTACTACTTGAATGGGTTACTACTTGATCGAGTTCGCGGATTGAATTCCTTTGAGGTTTCAACAGAAAATCTTAAAATATCTTGACTTTCTTATATTCGTGTTGACCTATGGTGAATTTCTATTCTTGGTAAAAACGTAAAACCATAGAAGTTTTAATTAATTGCTACTGATCGGTCAAAATACCATAACAATAGCGATGTCAGTCAATAACCAGCAATAACACGGTCAGATCAAACAAGGTCTATTACAAAAGCAATTTGCCCGTTTCACCAACAATAAATAACCGGACATCGGCGAGAGGTAACGTTATTGCCTTCGGGATTCCACGCAATCTGCCGCACGTTACAGAAGCGTGTCATACTACGCATGTTGCGTGGACCTAGATACTTGGGTACCGGGGTGACAAGAGACGCATAATACACGGTTTCTGCTCCAAATGTTTTGAGGTGATACATCTGTGTCCACTGTATTTGGTTATGAAATGATTGTTTATTAGAAATAGTGACAGTTCACCAGCAGCGGAATTAAATGTTTATTAATAAATATTTTTTATTTTTCAACTAGCTGTTGCCCGCGACTTCGTCCGCGTAGAATTCGGTTTTAACACGCACCCCTGTTTTACCCCTCGGAAAAGTAGCCTATGTTACTCCTTGTTACATCAGCTATCTGCCAGTGAAAGTCCCGTCAAAATCGGTCCAGACATTTCAGAGATTAGCCGGAACAAACAGACAGACAGACAGACAAAAATTGTAAAAAATGTTGTTTTGGTATATGTACCGTGTATACATCCATATGCACTTAGTAAAAAGTGGTTATTTTAATATTACAAACTGACAGTCCAATTTTATTTATTTGTATAGATTACTCACTTTGTTATTTGCTGTTTTGTAGGTAAATTTATACTTTCTACTAATGGAAAAATCAAACGGGGATGAAACATATATACATGTATTTCCTATGGGGCTTAACATTTTCTTTGACATTTATCAGTTAACATTATCGTCTGAGTTATTATTAACGTTAGATTGGACTCCTTTTTTAACAACACATCCATACTAAGTTACTGTGCTCAGCTGCTTGGAGTTATTAATAAATACATTTCGACTTTGTGATATAAGTTTCCCGAACCTACTTTGGACGCTAAATATTTTTGACCCATATAAATTCGCCGAACTTTTTAATGAACTTTTTATTATTACAGTTTCATTTCTAGATGAATTTCACTCGGAAGAAGTAGTTAACCGACGACAAAATCTTGAGGAAAATGAATGAAAACATTTCGTAAGAAATGATTTGACTCATCGGTGTTGACATTTCATCATATTGCAACAATTTTGGCGCGGGTGTACTATTTTAAAGTTGTGGAGGATAGTCACCGCTATTTTTTTCGCCAGCCGTAAGAGTCGTGGGAGTTTAAATACAATTTATTTTATTTTAATAACTAGTTGACAATTAAGTAATTTAAGGTAGTATATTTAGTTAATTTTTTGATGGTGTCGTGGTTGTTAACTTCATAAACTAGACTAATTCACTTTCACGAAGATAGGAAGATAATTAAATAATAATATAAGCTCATCGCTAATCCACAGGCATCCACAGTTGCAGGAAATGACAGCGACGTTAAAACTGAAGAATGGACGCAGAATAGTTAATAATAAAATTAATTGATATTCTTGTTTTGTGTCAAAAATCTTTTTTCAGTTCCATATAATCTTCATTTCATAAGCTCGAAGCTTTATGATAATAGCAATAAACTTAAAAGAGCTTTTAGTGAAACATATATTGTTCCTTGTTTTGCATCGGAAACAAACCTAAGGACTAATCGTCGTAAAGTCAAAAACATAATTTCCATAGAATTCATAAAGAAATGCCTTGGAAATATTAATTTGTAGGCAATATTTAAAAATATAAAGCCACGAGTACTTATAGCTAAATAGACCCCTGTTCGAACACAAACAGCTACAACTTTCGTAGAAGGTCTACGTTTTACTACGAACATATTTCATATAACCGTCGATATACGAGGTCCAACGCGCTGCGCTCAGCACCAACCCATATTGGGATTGCCACAACAATACTAAAACAATATATTTCGACGGTTTATTTCTTGAAACCACATATTGAAAACGATTTCAAGAACTCAATAAACAAATGAGATTAAAGAACGACAACTTTTAGAAGCTCCTCGTAATATTTTATTTATGTTCCCACTACAAACGCACGCGCAACGAGAACAGCTGGCCGGCGTAAACATTCAGTGCGCCGTCGGCTAACTTTCCCGGAAATGTCGATATATCGAAGAATCTCTGAACTTGACTCATGTACTCAGAAATTCAGTGCCAGCTAACAATGACTTTTCTCATTTGTACAAATTACGTGGTATCTATATCTAATATTCCTAATTCTGTACCTCCTTAAAAGGTATTAAAAATAATATTTTCTGATAAAACTTGTCGATCACGTCTTAAATCACGCCAATATTATAAAGGCGAAAGTTGGTATGTGTGTGTGTGTTTGGTACTCCTTCACGCTCAAACGGCAGAACGGATTTAGATGAAATTTGGTACGAGGATAGCATATATACAGAATTAACACAAAGGCTACTTTCATCCCTCAAAAGCACAGTGTTCCCGTGGGATAATCGAATGTGTACAAACTTTTGGGGGACAAACTGTCGCGGGGGCCTCGTTGCTCGCGTCCCTCGATTACTCATTGAATCCTGAAAGAAGCAACCCGAAGTAGCAGTAGAATTCGTGCTAAGTTCGCCCTTAGAAGTACTTTTGTGTAGCTGTGTTCTGGAAGGGCGCCGGTGAAATTGCAGGCGAATGAGACGTAACATCCCCATCTCAGGTCGAGGGATGCAACGCAATGTGACTTGACTCATCTCATACTTTGGTGGAGAGGGCTTGTGCCGTATTGCTTTTGTCTATGGGCGGCGGTTATCACTTAACATCAGATGGGCCGTCAGCACGTTCCGTCACCTAAGAATAAACACTGTGGGACTACGGAGCGTAACTAGTATTCTATATATATTTTTTGTAATATTCGATACCGAGGAAAATTTAATTCATTATAATATATATTATAATATAATTATATATATTTTATTACTATAATCTGACGGCTAATTGGCTTGGTTAAGTTTTCTGAAAATTATTAGAAACAGTCTTTAGATACCTTAGGTCTATATTTTTATTAAAGAAAAGTACACCGCATCAAGGGAAAGCGTGAGTGTTCCGATGAGATATATATTATATCTCAACGTATTTATGAGGCAACTCTCATCTTAAAATACATAGTCCAATGCAGTAGGAATGTGGGAGCTCTCGATATAAATTTATTTTTCCATGCGTGGTTCATAAAGGGAAGTTAATAATATAAGATTTATTGATGTGGTAAAAAGACTTGTTACTATTTTAGATTGAGATTTATTTACATTGTTTATTACGAAATATACAAACTTTGGAATTAAGCTCGAAAAATCATTTATTTTGTTATCAAGACGATTCAGAAGCTCGAACATTGATTTAGTTTTCCGTTCCATATTAAATACATACATCCCATACATTTTGTGCCATTTATTTGTGGCCTGTAATAACTTCCATTTTTAACAACGCTGACAAAATGAATAAATAATAGTTATCAAGACGTAAATATGCACTATCGTAAAGTTTTCTGTTAGTAAATATAAGACAGAAAACCCCGATTATACAAAATCGTTAGAATACATAATATTGATTGATACAGATAGACACAAAATCGTTTGTTCACATCTTTAAAGAAAACAAGCATAATTCTATACGTTCGAACTGTATCGTTATACATCAATCAGCGACGAGCAAGATACTACGATCAGTGTCTGCAAATAAGAATAAATACAGTCTGGGAAAACCAATATTACTTTCTACCTACCATAAATATTATTAACTTATGTTATCTGTGCATCCTTGAACTGGTTTAACTTTCTCGTGAACCATAATATTTAAATTAATACTTTGATTAGTCTGACTCATCGCAAATATTTTTAAGCCGACAAAAAATGATTTACCATTGTGATGATAGAATCAGAACGAAAGGCAGAGTTTCCTTAAAATTCTCGATAATGGTATCGTTTTAAATATGAAAATATGAAATGTTGATAAACATTGTTAATATTTTGTCATACAAATTATGTTCTTGTTCATATCACATCGAAGATTTCCTTATAAAGCAGCCTTATGTAGCACTTTTTCACTTTTACTTTTGTTACGGAAGTAATAGCTTCCTAGCACACTTGCCGCTCATTATACCATCTTATTTAAGAATGGTTTATAGCGATTAATTCTATTTGGGGTACAATATCACAATATCTATGTATCTATACCTCTATGTAGCATTATATCGTGCACAGCTGCAGCTAAACACCAATCAATATAGGTACAATAAAATAAAATCAATAAAAGAATTTGATCAGTTGTCTCCGCAAGGGAGCAACGCTCTCATTGTGCAGACATAAGGGACAGAGAAATTAGGCGCTGAATTCCTCCGATATTTTTGCATGTATGAACGGCGGAGGGCGGGCGGAATTCACCTGCGTATATATAGCGACGCTGGATGCGCGCCGCCCAGTCGTACCCTGAAGCTCTCAGACGCGACACGTCAGCTCCCCTGACTAGCGTTTACAATTGATAAAGGACTGTGAATTAGTGATTTGTGTTGAGACTCTCTAGTGGTGGTGTTGCCGACTGCAGATCCAGCCGGCAAGAGCATTATCCTATCTTCAGTTAGGTGAGTCTATCTTGAACACGTTTTATAAAATCGATTGGTCGGTTTTGCTTTGCTTACATTTTAACATCGCATTTGAATGCAGATATTTTAAGAATTGATTAGAAGAATAAATAGGGTTTAGTTGTAGTACATTTATTTAAACATGTAATGTAATGAGCTGATTTGGTTTAATATTTTTATACTAAAATTTGATCTTTAGAATTTATTCTACATTATAAATTTTTTCTTTGAATATTTTTAGAAACATGTAATATTTTGCACTTGGGCTAGAAATTTTACTCGTATTAGTTTAAATTTCGACATAATCATTTTTATTATCTTAGCCAGGAAGTACAACTGTCGTTATTAACATAAATATATGGAAAACAAGGAAAGGTATCTGGTAATAATATTCTATATTTTGTTTAAACACATTAATTTAAACATATGCTTAATGAAACGTGATAACTTACGATCCTCATCCAACTTTGATCTAACCGTTCTTCAGTCAATAGTCCTTTAGAAAACCTATTCTAAAGTTTCTCATAGATTTTCGCAACCATCAATACTTCTTGTTATGAAACTCGAATCGGACTATAATTGGATACAATTAGTCGCCGAGCGCAATCAGAAACGTGATCAACTACATATCTACAGGTACTTTTATAACGTTGTCCACTTGAGAATTGAGATAGAGAAACCAAATTGTAACATAAATTAAAATGAAGTTTGCAACTAAAATCATATTGAAATTAATGCTAGTCACTGAATTATATATTTCAGTTAAATTAAGAGGTATCTGTTCCTGTAAAAAATGTATTTTTTTCTCTCATCTGTGAATAAAAAAGTGGTATTATCATTTACTACCGAGCTTAAACTTAAAGGACCAAACGAATGAACAGTTAACAGAATTCTTGAATGAAAGGTCGAATAATTTTAGATAAAGGGTCCCTTTCATGTAGCGACTACTGGGTTAATATATATAGACTTGTAAACGTTGGCGCATTAAATTGGATCTTGGAACTTTGATACAAACAGAATATTTAGATCTCTCACCTCGTATAGACAAAGGAAATATATATAATTTATTCTGTTTATTTTCATTTTGCGTCATTAATTATCTGTTCTTAGGAAATAATTCAATAAACTACTAAATGTATTCACTACAAATGTGAATTTAAATTGTTGCTAGGCTACGCTGAGAGAAACCAGCTGTTGTAACATTTACTCAGTCACGTGCTATCACTATAAAATATAATCAAAATAGTTTTTCGTTCAATATTTTTTTAATTTGAATGCTTTCTCTAATTCTGTTTTTGCATAAACAAAGGGATTTCTAGTCTAATGTCACCAAAATACCACATCATACCAAAAAATTAAAGGGCTTCCTCCCCGAATCCTGCATGTACCCACCCCTAAAGAAGCTCTAAACGAGTCATTTAGATTACTTATTTACCGCGGGTAACACTGCGGGACATAGCTTGTATATAAAATACTGTCATAGCTTTAACAACGTCCAACACACGTTTTCTGGAAATCTGGAGTTTAATGAAATAGTTAGGAACGTAAAAGTACTTTTAGTTCGACGACACTCTTAGAAACTTTTTACAAAATCATTTATATTAGTCTGATTACGATGGAAAAATCACTTCAGAGAGAACCTTTTGAATCTGTAGTAAATTGAGATTTTATTTACTACGTCAGCTTTGCCGCGGTAATTTTCCCCCACGCTAGACATGAACTGCATTAACAGGAAACTATCGTTTCTTTGCAACTTATTTAATATTTCCAACCTGCTACGAGTTTTACTATAAAAACCCACTCGGAAATACAATATTAGGAGATAAACAATAATAATAATAATATAATTTGATGTATGTGTGTATGTATATCATACTAAATGTTCATATGTTATCGTATGTATCAAAAATGAAAGGATGTCTTTAGATATTGAATGGCGTGAGCTAGTAAGTGAAATAAATAAATGTTTTTCTTTCTTTCTTAAATAGAATGCGGCAATAGTGAGGAACAATTTGTAGTCAAGTTTTCATGAATGGCATTAAGGTACATGACATGACATACAAATGACCGTAGCACCGTTCAGTATCAATTTTCTCCCCATAGTATCCGTTGGTGAAGAATTTTAATCGGGTAAACTCTTTCAACGAGGTCACAAAGCGGAGTGAATAAACTGAGTAAATGCGATGCAGTAAAAGCTACTCAACTCGGTCTCAGAGACGTGCTACAAACAGCGACTGTATTGAAGCTATGATTTTTAGAGATAGAAAAACTTGTGTGTATACACAAATATTATAAATAGGTAACTTTATATGCTTAATCTCTGAAACACTGAACCGATACTGAAAATACTTAAAAGTTTCCTACTTTTAAGTATTTTTTTACATTATTTACATTATACCTGAGTGGGTGAAAACATTTATTCTGATAAAGGTAGGTTCTAGACGTACCTAAATACTTAACGCTGTCATTTGGAAAGCTGAGACGAGCCCATAGTAGTGTATTCCAAATGATTTAAAAACGATTTTTTTGAAGTAAACTTTTACAACTACACCTTAAGCAATAGTACCCAGTGAGCTTTGCCCTTGAGCCTAATTTTGAACCGGTAAGACATCGAACAAAGCAAGTAAAATCTATTAAATATACCTCTATATTCTTTACAGTATAGTTCCTAGGTGTAAATATTTTTTGTGTATCTGTCTGTCATATTGTACTAGTGCTTAGTGAACGTAGGTCGATTTAATTCGCACCAATCAATATATTTGCTTAAATTATTGATTCAAAGCATCTCCCGACGAAAATAAGTCGGATGTGACGTTTGAATCCAGTTATTAACTGAATTTACGACGAAAATATTCCCGGACGTTTCGGTCGATCGGAAAATTTCATTCGCTTTATTTCTTTAAGCATTTGCACCTGGGTGTGGTAGCCAGGTGGTGAAATTCCTCGCAATATGGCCACTTTGGCATTGAAATTATCAGAATATGATATAAAGTTGAATTTTACAATGACAATTAGAAGCTTGGTTGGTACTGACACTGCATTAGAAGCATATAAATCAAAGGATTTTCCGAATTATTCGCGTAGTTGACGTAGGAACAGACTAACGTAACTCGAGTAACGATCTTGTTGCCGTAGTTAAGAAACCGATATGTATATAAAGGTCAACATATCGATTGCCGCACGGAAAAATATTTGCATGCCAACAATAAGCTCCGAAATAAAAAAAATGTTTATTTCAATAAGTTTTCTAATTAATATAAATATTTTATAGTAAATTAACATATCATCAGCTAAATGTCACACAGTGCCTGGAAATAGCACCGCACCGTTCAACTGTCGTTATCGATTTTACTGTCATATAAACGTGAAGGTAACGACCACATTTCAATAGATAAGTGATGAGACTGTCTAGGTGAATGCTTTTCCAATTATATAAAGAAGTTTCTAGTTTATTTATAGTCATAATCAATAATAGGGTAAAACCTAAGGATAGAGGACCCGAGTCGCATCGGTTGTTATGGGCCGAGGTTACCACTTAACACCAGGTGGGCCATCGGCTCGTTCCGTAACTGCAACAAATAAAAAAAACCTAAGAAAAACTATTTGCGCCAATTTTTTTATTTTTATATATCGTTACGCAAGCAGCGTCGAGTATGAATTTAATATTAAAACCCAAAATAGCGCACTAAAAAGCTTGACGTAGAATATTTTAAAATTATTTATTATTTTATATGAACATGCGTATTTATATTTTATGATCACCGCAAATATAAACCTAATAACGCTCAAACAAAAATTACTACCAGTGGTGTTTGAAATAACAAGTATCGTGAAACTTTAACAAAGCTACATTGTGTTACCACAATGTCAAATTTTATATCGCATATTTTGAGAAATGCGCAACGAGTGAGGGTCGAATTTATATGTACTGATCAATAAAACTATTATTAACGGGTTATAGTCATTGTAATAGTCTCAGATAGTTAAGAAATAGATTTATTGGGCGAATTAACCAAATTTTCCTTTCTTAGTCGAATTACCACACATCCGTACGAAGCGTTTTGCTTCCAATTTTATAATGCGCACAGCCCAAGAGTGGAACTCCTTCCCTGCGTCTGTATTTCCTGAACCTATAATATGGAAGTTTTGAAGAGGAGAGTGAATAGGTTCCTTCTAGGCAAGCATGCTTCATCGTAGACCACATCGTCACATAACATCAGGTGAGATTGCGGTCAAATGCTTGCCTATCGCTAATAATAATAAAAAAGGTTTTATGATAATCTTAGTATTTCATTTGTTTTACTGTTTGTTTCGAACAACTAGACATGAGTGAAAATTTTCACAGACATTGTTTCACCTGTTACTTCAGCCAAGATGTTGTGCAACTGATAACTAGGTTAGAGATATATTGATGGTGCAAACTCTAAAAGTGGGTCAAGTTTACAAATGCAGTGTTCAGTTATTCACGTGCAACATGTAGTAGGCAGATTACATGGCCATATACAATAAATTATACGCACTCCTTAAAACCCTTATTATACTTACGTTGAGACAGATTGAATAAAAACTTAGTGGTTAGCACTTAGTTTTATATCATTGGAAGGAAGAAAAATCGAATCATATTGTCCAAACACGGTTTTGTAATATGACCTATAGTATTCTACATTATGATTCAAAATGCTTGCAATTTGGCATGTCTTTCATGGAAATGAAAAAACAAGTAGAAAATTCACTCTGAAAAACATACGTAAGTAATTCGATAGGTTTTTTTTTATATAGCCCAATTTCATTATTCGTCATATATCAAATTCATTTTTTATATGTTAATTGCACTGAAACACAGTAAGGTTCAACGCGCTGTTAAGATTTAATTTGAAAGTGAAACACTTCAATGGTAATTATTTTAGACGTGTGCTTGTACTGGCTACACATTTCAACTATAAACATTCCTCACATTCTTGAAGTTCAACAGCTTTACCTTCCACAAAGGTCAGGTGGCACAAACACGGTTAATCATGCGCCCAGCATTGAACCTTCGTGATTGAATACTACACAAAAAAAATGGGTCAAGTACACGCACAATGTTTGGATCATAATACACGGGTACATGTGTGTACATCTGTTTCACTGAAAACAAAACATTGTAATAAAAAATACATAAACCAACAATAAGTAGTTGCATTTTCATTTAGCAGCTTTTTTCTTGTAGTTTCCGTTAGTGAACTAACGAAGTTTAAATCTATTGTTTCGTCACCCAGGTATTTTGGCGTGGGGTCATTACTATGTATGCTTATTAGCTAGTACGTTTTATATGTTCCTTGCATTTTATTGAGAATTATTTGAAATTAATTGACATTTTATTGAGACTATTGTTTCTCCGAATGTTACCGCACTTATCTCACAAACTGTGATTTGGTAGAACACTTAAACAGTTTCATAATAATATTAGCCTATTACGTAAGAAGGCTGTATTGTCCGAGACTACTTCTTTCAAGCTATGACAGCAAACTAGCAAGCTCTGGCTTCGTGTAAACTGAACTGGATAGTCAGTAAATTACTTGTTTAGCATCAAGTAAGCTATACCATAAACGAACCTCATAACTACTCGTAGTACTAGTTTGCTACAGTTTCTTGAAAGGAGCTTCATGTTCCCTAGGAGTTAAAAACGTGGTATCAACATTCACAAATATTAAAATATAATATTCTACTAATATTATAAACGTGAAAGTTTGTATGGATGTTTGTTACTCTTTCACACTCAAACGGCTGAATGGATTTGGATGAAATTTGGTACCAAGATAGCTAATATCCTGGATTAACACATAGGCTACTTTGATCTCGGAACAACGCAGTGTTCCCGTGGGATTACTTATTCACCGCGGGTAACACCGCGGTGTACAGCTAGTGTTTATATAAACATTCATATAGGACGCATTATCATATACATTTGTTTACAAACAAAATGCAAATGGATTGGGAGTGACAAGTAATCCATCACTTGGCTGCCTGTTATTCGATAGTGAATCATCGTGACGTTCGAGTCGCAGACGACCTCTAGGTGAATAGCCTGAACAACGACATATAAGTTCAAGTGCTGGTAAACATTACAAATACTCGATTTGGGTTAGAGGAAAATCGACGTTTTCTATAAATCTGGACTATATTCCGGATGTTTCTTGGATGCCGTTTATTGAGATAATTGTAGTAGAACTATCTTGTAAACGGATCGGAATCATAAAATCTGTGCGTTATTTTGGAATCAGTTCATTATTTTTGGCGTGAAAGAGTTACAAACATTATTATTAAATAATGCTAAATAAAACACACTACGAAAAAATTTACAAATTAAAATATTAATTATTATAATAATGAATCTAAATCCACATTCCTAGATATTAACGCGATTATCGTCGCTATTGGTTACCCAAAATATGTAGGTATGTAAAACTCATCCTTGTCAAAACAGAAAGCGATCACAGTGAAATGTCGGTAGTATATCTAGACTGGAGATGAACTGCGCCTCTGCAGGGATTCAGGTGACCGGGTCACGTGTGGGTGGGTGGGTCATCCCTGCACAGCTCGTTACGAACCAACGATATTTATTGTTCCTCTAGGGTATTAAACCTTTCAATATTACTGGGAGAAAAACAAACAGGTCTTATTAAAATTGCATAATGTATATATAAAATGGTACTGTGTAAAATGCCCGCCGATATTTAATATTATTATTGTTTATAGTTTGATTATAATTATGTTTTTATAGTTACGTCAGATCATACACCTAGAATTTTATTTAGTAACGTTGTTTAATGATTGATTAGTTAATTGGTGTAGTTTAGAATTCTGTCCATAAAACAAAGACTTATCTTATCGATCGCTTTCTGGTCAAGGCCCTATACAATGTCAGAATCATTATTCATAACAGTTTAACTTACCAAGTTGTAACGAAAACTTGAACGTCATAAAAAATGGGATATTTTCATTGAACAGTTTTTATTCATACTGAACGCAATCAGTCACATTAATAAAAACACTCATGTATCACGATTACTACCTTTCAAAGCTAGCCTCAAATCTACATATTGTACACCAAGATCCTAAATTATTCATACGTGGATACCATTTCGGGTTCAATGTCAGCGTATATCTGTATCATGGAATATTTAGAAATATGACGTAAATTGAACGTCCGTTTAATCCGCTGTTTATGATAACGGTTATGAAACGACTGACGTAGTCCGTAGCGCGCTACGAATTAGACCTCACGTAGAGCCATCTGTTGATGTTCGTAGACGATGAGTCCTACGAAATTGGTATTTTCTTTCGAAAATAGGAAGATTTCTTATTCTTAAAGTAATTGAAAAAAAAAACTATTGTTTCATAATATGTTACATCCTCTGTCTTTAGCGTGGCTAAATAAAGAGGTAAGACGTAAAATAACAATTTGCAATTGATAGTCTAACGACGTTATGTTTTGAGAGAACACAAAAATCTGTTTGGTGTTTTTAGGTTGCATCAATTATCTGTACTAATATATAGTTGTTTTTTATAGACAAATTTAGCAAATAATTAATGATAACTTTGTATTTGTTACTGGAGCTACAGTTTATGTTTATTGTTTCAAACACACTCAACACGTGAATATTATTACGGAAGTTGGCAATGCTATCAAAACGGTCGTAAATATATTAGGAAACTGGAAAATTGGTCAAAATATTATTTTTCCGATGGCCTCTGTGATAGACGCATACACATTAATAGCTAGTAAATAAATCAGCGTATTTTTTCATCATATTTGTTACATTTTGATGTTTATTGAGTCTTAATTTAAGCGGCAAAGTTTTCCATATTTACATTAGAAAATACATATTGGCTAAAGATCAGGGGTAGCCACTCGCAGCCACTCAGTATTTAAAAATACTGTTACTATGCTCGGCTGTTTATCTTATCATTATCATTCACCAGCAGCCAAACAAATAAAGGCTTTGATTGACCACACGTGTTAAGCACTTTACGATAAACTCAATTCACCATGGAAAATTTTCATGTAAATAATATTGCTATTATATCTTCAATGTGCAAACATTATTTACACTATTTTAGTAAAAGGGCTTAGTAACTTGGAATCTTATATCATCTGCTCAAAAACAAGTTATTTAACTTCACTTTCAAAACTGTAAACATATTTTTTATGTGATACAGTTACGGAATGAGCCGACGGCCCACCTGGTATTAAGTGGTAACCTCGGCCCATAACAACCGATGTGACTTGGGTCCTCCCCTACTACGTACGATAAGACCCAAGTCACATCGTATTCGCCCGTAACTCTGAGACGTGTAGGTGGAATATCTCATGTGCCTGTAATTTCACCGGCAACCAAAAATCAGAAATGGGCATGGTGGCAGTACTTCCCTGGACGAACTTGGCGAGAGTTCTACTGCTCTTATTTTCCCCAAACTTCAGTTAGTAGTTCAGTTAGCAAGAAAGAAGGCAATTTTAAACATGAATACATAAAAAGTACATGCGATTCTCCTGTAACACAACTTCGGTAAAGTATCTATGTCAGGTTTCAAGTTTTACTATTCAGCCCTCTCAGGCTGGTAGCAATAACGAGAGCCCTCACGAAATTGCGAAGGCCACCAGCCGCCCGACACTTGACCTCTGATCATTGTCACTGTCAACATTACGTCACGCGCCTCGGCTGCCAACCTAACGGGAAACTAATACCCACAATCCAACGATTTACTCCGAAGGCCTCGTCCTTACAACAGTCTCGGGAGGCTTACAGGACCTTCGGAAAATTGACACTTCAGCTAGTGTTCCAAGGAACAATACAAATGGACACGGTTTGTTCAGTTTTTCTTTTATTTATTTTTTAGTTGATATTGTTACGAAACGAGCCGACGGCTCACCTGGTTTTAAGTGGTAACCTCGGCCCATAACAAGCGATGTGACTTGGATCTTCCCCTACTAGGTACGACAAGACCCAAGTCGCATCGTATCCACCTACACGTCTCAGGTTTCATATGCCTGTAATTTCACCGGAAACCACACCTTTCAAACCGGAACACAGTTATGCGTTACTGCTTGGCGGCAGAAATGGGCATGGTGGCAGTACTTCCCCGGACGAACTTGGCGAGAGATCTATTGCTCTTAAAGATGTTAAGGGATTGTTTGATAATAAGTAAAATTCGATTGATTTTAGATAAACATAAGTATAGGATCGCTGTGATTAGATTAACATTCTCGTATTTAGCCCACGGGTCTACCCAGTCCTAACACCTACGCAGTCTCTCCCACTGAAATAATAGTTGTCAGTCTGTAGCAACATTGCCCACGTAAATACTTAGGTAACCTTTGCCACAATTTTGAATCAACTTAGATGTTTTTCTGTGGCTGTAATCACAGGACCACCTGGTATAATGAATTCAAAAGTATGTTTGTATGAATGGATGTCTAGATAGACGGGGTGTATGTTTGGTACTAAAATTAGGTTGATAAGCAATTTGTATTATCTACTATCACAGTATAACTACAGACGTTTTAGCTTACATTTTGACTAAAGATAGATGATATGGAATTACACACAGCGTACTTTTCCCGAGATAACAGGGGCTAACCTGCGGGGAAAACAAGTAATAAATATGAAAATAAATATTGGTAGACATTTGACACAGCCTCTTCTAGCCCCAAATTAAGCATAGCTTGTATTAGAAAACTGCTCGAATACTTAAACACTTCTTTTTGTAAATACATACTTGTTATACATATTAACACCTAGATATAGAACAAACATCTGATCGTAACACAAATGTTTGTCCTGGGAGCGAAATGAACCCATGACTTACAACAAAGAAGGCAGAGTTGCTACCAACTGAGGAGTGAGGCCAATCAATAAAATAGCATAAATGTAATATAGAAATAATATTTGACATTGACGTGTCAAGTACTTGATCAATGACATGAAACCATCGTGGTCGAAATATAAACCATCCTACGCATCAAATAGCTATACTTGCAAGTTGATATATAAAACCGAATGGCTCTCTGCAAGGGCATCCCAAGTCCATCGTGATACTGAAATCGATTTTCACATCATATCTTAAATTAATTATGTGAAGCTGTGGTTATTGAGTTTGTCGAGGCTTGTGGACAAAATATGAGACACTTGTTGAAATTCAAGATTTCATTACCTGTTTTCACACGTCGTAAATGACAGACATATATAAAGTGCAACTCCAGCGCGTCACCGAAGTTCCATTCCTCCCGACTCGCAACGCCCCAAGCCGAGGTCCGAACCTAAGTGGTGCCCTTGGTCGTTGTGTATAATTTTAAGTTTTACCGGTTGAGAGCCGTCTGCTCTCACCAAAAGCCCGTGTAAACGCTGTCAAGGCCATCTGCGGCCAACAGCAAATTGTCCAGTCATAAAAAAAAAAGTCACCGAAGCTAAATAAAAAAATCCTGGGTTTTTTTGGCTCATTCAGTCGCGACAGAAATCCTGGATGATGTTATTATATGGCGCCGAATATAAATAAATGGCGGGGGAATGTCGCCGATAGACTTTACACCGGCACCGGCACGTCGTAGACAACCAAATCTATGCCAAGAGCCATCACTTTGCATGAAAAATAACCGGATATTATGCTCTCTGAATTTTACAACATTCGAATAGGTTTGACATCAGACGACGCCGCCACCCGAATGAAATTAAACTCTTTAGACGCCAAACGTCGGACTTGCAAAAATAAAGTTGTAAAATGATTATGTAAGCGAGGCCAAGAATTTTCTTTGATTTTGTTAAAGCGTTATGTAATAGCTTGTGTGCTCAAGCGGTTGCGTGGACACTCCGATAAACAGTTGTTTACACAAACCTCAGTACTTTAAAATCGTCATACTATTGTTTACTAACAAATCTACGCACGACAAAGAAATTATGATACAATTAACAACGTTAATTTGAAAAACTTGTATCTTCGCCAAGATTAAACGTACCCCGTAATTTTGTTAATTGAAGGATATTAAACTAGAATTGTTACACTACGACTCTTCTGTCGTAAGTCAGACAGGTACACTGCTACACAGATAATCTGTCGCCAAGCAGTGATTCACTCGTATTGCTGAGTTCTGGTGGAAGGGAGTGGGTGCCGGTGAAATTGCAGGCGCATGAGACGTAACATCCCCGTCTCGGGGTGATCAACGTAACGCAATGCGACTTATGTCATCTCTTTGGTGGAGAGGACTTGAGTTGTATTGTTTTCTATGGGTAGCGGTTACCACTTAACATCAGGTGGGCCGTCAGCTCATTCCGCCACACGACTCACTAAAAAAACCCAGGTCCCGAAAACAAACTGTATGCTCACCAAGTAGGCCGTCAAGTCAATATTTCCTTCATTCTCCATACGTCACTTCCCATCATTAGTCACCTTGTTGTCTTGGGTTGTTCAACCATACACCATACATTGACGTAGATTACTCGTTATTTATATACGACAGCGTGGCCCGGCGACTTTTTGTGGCAAGCGTGCGGATGTTTTCATTCATTATCTAGATATTTCAGAACTGTACTCATCAACTTTCCATTCATAAACGTTTGAAATGTATTATCAGTACTATGGCCATTTTAACTCACGGATTCTAGCTCAAATAGTCCAAATTAAAATCTACAATGTTTTATTATATGTCAAGTTGAAACGAGTGCGTGGAAATTTGAATAAAAGATTTATTGCGGCTGATTCTGCAAGTGATTTTCAAACACGCTTTCGTATTTTGAGTGAACTCTTTTAATATAATATTTATTTGAATGGTACCGTTTAAAATATAGCAAATACAGATATAAATACTCGTCGGTCGTTCGTTTCGAGCGCTCACCACATCAAGATTATTATTAATGAGCGAGTAAAAATATTTGCACAATGTTGTATGGACATATTATTAGAAATTTCCCATTAATGTTTTAAATGAGAAGATATGGCTGTTTGTATTTTAGTTTATTACTTTAACACGCTAAAACTATTAAACTGAGACTGACATTTTTGAGATACGTAGAGTATGATTTCTATATGCGTACGCGAGTGGGATGCCGTGGGCTGAAACTAGTTACTCTTAATATCGTTCAAAAATATTTTTTATGTACTGTATGATTGGGGAGAAAAATCCAAAGACTGCTAGCTTGACTATTACTAATAAGACTTATAGAGAAGATCTAACAGATTGGATAGTTTGGACAATGCTAAAAAACTACTTTTACATTTAACAGACGGATTTAATCGTTGGAAAAGTATAAACTAAAAAATAACCAGAAAATCTCAAATTCGTATGTGACGAATTTAAGCAAGTTTAAACGGGTATACAACTAAGATGTCAGTTTTTTAATAGAGTATTTTATTGTTACAGATTGTTCAGAATTTCATCCAGAATGAGGGACGAACGCACTGGCCCCCCGCGAGTTCGCATCGCCGTCATCGGCAGCTCCAGGGTTGGAAAGTCAGGTAACCTACAAAACTTACCCTGTGATAAGTCAGAATTTTCAACTATTCGTTAAACGAGAGATTTGGGACGCACTCAAACAAAACAGCTTTCAGTTATCAAACCATTTATTAATTCTTACAACTTTGAATAATTCGCAAATTTGAATTAGTTTATTCAATTTGTTTTAACTGACATTTCTGACATCTGAAAAGCGCATTGACTGTATGTAAACAATATACTTTCAAAATCAAGAGCATGGCCTATATTCTATTACATAAACCGTGGCCAGGCCAACATCCCAATGACCGACATCTGAAATGATGTAATTTCATTTACTACATTCCAAGGCTTAAATCAACCAGTTTATATTATTGCTACTTGTATTATTTAGGTCGGTTGAACCCTAATGACTCAAAGTAGATCAAAGATTCATGTGTTTGAAACTGAGGCATTTTCCTGAACTCCAATTTGAATAAAGTCGATTAGATCGCAATCAAAGGCTGAAATGTATTATTGAGAATATCGTTCCTTGTGCTTGTTTGGCCCACATTGTCGCTCGAAAGACAATGTTAAATGGATTCGGTTTATTTATGTATAATGTTATTTGTTTCAGCTCTTATAGTGCGCTACCTAACGAGGCGTTACATTGGGGAATACCATTCGAACACAGGTTGGTACATCACACTATCATTACTTATTGACGCCATAATGTGACGACAATCTGGCCAGAAAAGCATCAAATAGTATCTTAATTTAGAGACACTAAACGCTTACGGACTGCTAACAGATGTTGCTTGTTTCGATATTATTATTTAGTATGTATACAAAATTTAGTTGTACAAAACCTTTTCTATGAGTTTTAAACACTCTTAGTAGAAAATGAGCAACCGTTACTTATAAAAATAATCCGTTCCTTCTACTTGTGTTCGATTTTCAAATATTTTTTTGTGAATTAGTTCAGGACTGTCTCATGGCTCTGATGTTAAGTGCTAGAATATAATTGCTATTACTGTCGTTACAAATATTATTATTCTCTTCCAGATCTGCTGTACAGACAGACTGTTCCAATCAACGGGACGCCAGTGGAGTTGGAAGTCATAGACGTATCTGGCTCCAATTCGGACAAGTTTCCAGCTGAACAGGTAATTATCATTATACATATCGTTGAGGGATCATCGCGAAACAAACTAGATATATTAACTGTCTTTTTTGTCATGAAACAATCTTTTAGTCATTTATTTTATTTCCGCAAGAAAAAATGTGATTTTGGCCTTTCTTAATAGGCTTAATTAAATGTTATTTTTTTCCTTGCACTTCATCTTATAGGCAATAATCATCCCTAGAATATCCGTATACCAATAAACCAAGCTTAAGCGTGCGTTTTTCACGCAAATTTTCCATCTCTGTAATACATATGTACTTGTTAACAGATTAACTAGATTGATAATATTTATTTCACTCGGTCTCTGTGTTCCAATTTTGTGATTTGTAGAATGAAACATGGTAAAAACGTGTTTCTTTTCCTATACCTTGTTTTCGGTTGTTTGAAATCACTTTTATCTATCGCATAAACGATTGTGAATTCTCTGTAACTGTAAATTTTAGTACCATCGCAAAAGTAAGTTGATCTTTCGAGAATAATCTACATTAAATGTATAATTAAAATATAATACGGTCCCATGGTAACGTTGCCAAGTTAAGCACAATATGGCTTTTCAGCCTTGTTAAAAGCAGAGAGCCCCTTTTTCATGGACCTAAACAAATGTTTACCTTCGTGGCGTAGTTACATTTCGTCGTTTTAAATCTCCTACCTACCTTTGTTTTGCCATCTCTGTGTTTTATATAAAACAAACAGTAAATCTGAAAACAAATAGCTGTGTTATTAATTATGTACATTGAAATGTTGTACATTGAAATGGAAAATGAAACAATTTTTTTTTTTTACCTTTGCTTGATTCGATTGACGCTTTAGCTTCACAGGTTTAACTGACAACAATAATCATTTTTCTTAATCTTCAAATATGGCCAAGTGAGATTCGCATATGTTTGTCCTGGGTGGGAATAGAACCCACGACCAGAAGGCAGAGTTCCTACCAACTGAGCTGCGAGGCCTGTCATATTATTATTTTATTTTTCAATATATTCATCATGATGACATATTTTGTAAAGGTGTTAACCGGTGTTACCTTACATCCCTTTTAATGAACGCAAGGATGACGTAAGCTTAGTAATAGGGCTGCCCTAAGAATCCCTAAAAAATAATGTGGCCAGTTAAAAATACGCAGTTAACGCAGCGCAGTAGTAAACATGGGCTTTGTTCACTGTCTATTTGTCTTCACCTTCGCGTGTTAAAAGCATAAACATAACTCGACCTTTGATTTTAAAACAAAAGTAATTTTACGAAATCACTGTAAGATTAAGGGTGCTGAGTTTTCTTAAATATCGACAAGGTTACGATTTTCTATAGAACTATTTAAAAACACGATTAAAATATTTTATGATAACATTTAAATATCAGCTCTACTATTTTAAAATGTTTCAAACAGGTTTTCGTTGTTTGTTATAAATCACGCGCTGGCTTTATTGATACAATAAAATCGTTATTACAGCAAAGTCTATTTTGATAACGCGAATCCTAAACACCTGAATTCAATTTTCATCTTCAATCCAGTTGTTTAATGGCAATAATTAAACACAATTCGACCGTAAATAGGGACCAAGCCCTTTAATTCCTTTTACTAAATTATTGAAGACCGAGTTGCATAGTTTGGTATTTATTTAAAGTAATTTATTTATATGTTAAGTACTAAAACCTCTCTTACATAATAAATTCATCTACGGAATAGTTTTTCTAAAATGTTTTCAGTGAGCCCTTCCGCAAACAAACAGCTGCATAGCGATCTCATTTCACGTTTTCGAACTGGGTTAATGTTCGTTTCGGTTATAGTACAAAATGGCCAAAACGAGCCACTGAACCGTGCTACCGTGGTGAGCCCTGACTCACTGTTTACAATGGCGTCAAACGTCCCACAATTACCTACGTACTCGTACATATATTGAAAACAACACACTGCCACCCACGCAAACTCAACATTTTAAGTCATGGTTTATATACTAATAATAGTAATGGTGAACATTTCACACAGCGCCATCTAGCCCCAAATTAAGCTAAGCATAGCTTGTACCATGGGAACCAGACAACTGATATAATACTTGTATGCTTTTTGACGTGTCAACGTCTTATAATTCGATAGAGCCGGCTGCACGCACGAAAAAACATGACTCATGCGGCGTTACCTCGCTCTGAGGCGTTCCATGTAAGGCTTGTGCAAGTGCAAGCGAGAGCGCGGAACGAGCGACAAAGAAGCACAATCGGCCTTTGCGTTCGGCAGCGTTCGACATCCGTCTCTCTCCTACTTGAGTGAGCGATGCGTCTGCGTGGACAGCTGCTAATACTTACATTTACATGTTTTGATCGAGTATCAAGTGCATATATACATACAAATCTATTAAACAAATGAAATTAAAATTTTCTTTTGAAAAATGCTACCATTCCATCAGTATTTTCTTAAGACGTTGTCACGTTCAACTATCGTCAGTAAACCGACTTTACAGACAACCATTTTTTTTTTCTAAATAAATACACATTATAAATATTAAACACCCAGACACAGAACAAACATCTATATTCGTCACACAAATGTTTGTTCTGGGTGAGAATCGAACCGACGACCTACAGCGCAGATGGCAGGGTTACTACCAACTGAGCTATGAGGCCAGTCTATATTCTATATTTTATAGTTCTATGTTTTAACGGGAGTTTCACTGGCAGATAGCTGATGTAACAAGGAGTAACTTAGGCTACTTTTCCGAGGGGTAAAATAGGGGTGCGTGATAAAACTGAATTCCACGCGAATGAAGTCGTGGGCAACAGCTAGTTATTTTAATAAAAGGAGTGAAGCCACAAGTTTACGGGTGACCAACGTTAGAACAGTACTGTGCCGATTGTGAAGCCTTTCTTTGAAATAATCCATCCGAGTTTATTGACCAATGGTATGAATGTTTACACACGGTTGTCTTGAATCTGTGGGATCGGAAATATATTTCAATTTAATTTATGAATTGTTGCACACACTCGCTTGAATGGAATCACCAATTTGACCTTAGTTATGTATACATAGCGTTCTTAATACACAAACTGTTGGTTTTTAATCATAAAAACCACATTCTGCTTTTGTAAACTCCATTTATTACTTAGTCGTTTTATTGTTTATTTCTATAAGCTTTTTCTATAATTTATGGTCTTAGTCTCCCATTGTATCAATCTACACTCAAATACATCAATCTCTTTGTAACACGCGTTTCGTCTCCTTATTACATGGCTACACCAAGTCAAACAATTCCCTTTCAACTTCAACTTTGTGCAACTTTCAAACTTCCACTTGTTAACACAAGCCAAAATTTCAAAAGCCAACCCACCTATAAAATACCTTTAACATTGATATAAATTCTACTCATCTAATTCTCACTCTAATTATCATCATAAAAGTTATTTATTTCCTTGTTTGATATGATATGTGCCAGCAATGACCGCGGATCGAAACACGCCAGCGCTGGCGGACGCAGTGGGGCCGTGAATCGACGCGGTGCTAATTATAAGCAGGAATGTTGGCTCAAAAGCGATAATTAATCTCGTACATTCTTCCCAGTCTAGTCGGAGTTTATCAGAGCTGACGAAGTTCAGCATGGCTCGATCATCATATTCAGATGTTTTAGTCACATGAGGACAAGTTATTCCCGCGTACTCACAATATCTGATGTCATCCATAAGCTTTTGTTCCTTCCGATATCCGATAATGCTAAGCTAAGGAGGTATGTCAGGATCGTAGCAGGTGAAAAACCATGACCTCTGCCTACCCCTCCGGGAAACAGGCGTGATTTTATGTATGTCTATAAGTTTTATACTAATTTCCTATGTTCGTAGACTAATCAGTGAATCTCAAGCTAACCTTGTGATACGAGTAAGCTTACCTTCTTATTCTTAACTTTCTGACAATTCCTCCTCTTTTTCAGATTCAATGGGCAGACGCCTGCCTTCTGGTATACGCTGTAACAGACCGCAGCAGTTTTGAGTATGCCACAGAAGTACTGAGCCTCCTGAAGCGCACCCCCACTGGCAGCAGTCCAGCTCATGGGAACGCCGGATCCGCCGCCCCCATGCCCCTCGCTCTACTGGGGAATAAGACCGACCTAGACCACTTGAGACAGGTCAGTTGTGAATACATTTTTTTGTGTTAAACATATTTTTGCTCAATTTTTTTACAAAACAATTCTATTGTCACTATAGTCAAATGTTTACTGAAACTGATCATAATTGAGATCAAAAAAATGTGACAAGTTTACAACTTTTTTGACTGTCTGTTTGTCTGATGTTAAAAAGTAACTTGTAAAAAGCTCAAACAGCCATATTGTTGCAGCTTTTGAAATGACTGTAGTAGTTAGTGCTGAATTTTAGTGAAAATATTTGCACGTATAATGAAACCACATCCTTTCTTTGCAAGGTTATAAGGTTATTATAAAATTATTAGTGGAAAAAAGCAGTTATTCACAATTATAAGAATTTGAACGTTTACGAATATAGGAAATAAATCGTAAATACGCTACCTACGCATGACGCTTAGCTTTTTCATACGACAACTCTGCAATTCGTTTTATCTATATCTTTTGTTTGAACAAGAATGTCTTCTTTTGCTTATTGATTAGTTTTATTATACATATGATTGCTATCTAGGTCAAGACACCCCAAAATATAATCAAGGGTATTTCACAGGGTACAGCTATAAAGCTATAAACAAGAAATAAAAAACACGTAGGTGGTAACCGCAAAAACGAAGTAGGTCATCTCAGTAAAAGTACATAGTTATATTGCGAATTTGAATGTGAGGACGTTTCTCTTAATTTTATTATGTAGACATATCAGTTTTCCCCCACCTACTTTTACAAGGGTACAAGGCTGAACTTTTATTCTGGGGAAATTTATTTCTATAATTCTATTTGAAATCATCTCACATTCCAGCCCACGGCACTTGTGTTATTACGTCGACTAAATTGGGTTAACATTACGGAAAACGATCTCTTTTCGTCGAAAATATTTATTGTTTTGTCATTTGGAATAAATTGAAAAACTTCTAACGAAACCCTACACTTATAACACCGAGAACTCATATAAGGCAAAGTTACAAGGCTAAAGAAATACGCTGTACGAAGTTTTTCATTTGCAAGTACAATTTAGTAGTAATATGTGAACATCACCGGAATTGCTTTGAAAGTTGCGTAATTCTGATCATCAATCATGTCGGTAACTGCACTACGAATGTTGCATAACTCAATAGTTATTTGCAAATCGCTGATTGATCGTCCTCACAATGGTTTACAAGTTTGATATTGATTTATGAGTTCGACTGACATGAGATAGTTATCAGTGGAGTGGGAACCGAGAGTTCCGCACAATAGGTACGTGAAATTGTGAATAGATTTCAAACAATCACTAGAAATGCAGTGTCGGCTGAAGTTTCGCTGTTGACGCATTTGAAAGAGTTCGAGAGACAGTTCTTGGTTGGTAATTGTGTGTAATATCGTTGTATAGGGAGAATTTTGAGAACATCTAAGTTCTTTAAATAACTTTGATGATGGAGATAGAATCATATTCCAGAAGTTCATCAAAATACTTCAGGCAGTTCACATCTAACCCCATTATGTTTAAATAGAGTAAAACACTTGGTAACCCGGTTCTAATTTATTTATAACAATGCCTACAACCTGCTCTCATGAAAAAGTAGACAACTCTTTTGAAGCCTGATAATTTTAACGATGTCGAAAGCTTTTCATGTAACGGTTTAACGGTAATTATTCCTGACCCGCTTAAGTACCTAGCTTATGTAACATGGCTCGTTATATGAGAGTACAGAGCTCAGAATCCTTGAAAACATGGTCCAGATTCCTGTAGAACTTGTTTTCGTTAGCTTTGAATTTACAATTCTGAGAAAACACGCTAAACTGTCGAACCGAAAATAGCATTGTAGTATCTAATCGTTCAGCCTTGTTAGTTCTAAGGGTATTTTCTAGAATATCTGATTGATTGTTAAAGTTAGATAAAGTTGAGGATTCAAGGACTGTCTTTTGACAATCTAACAGTTTCCCATACAAACTTAATTAAACAACTTTCCAAGATAAACAACATCACTTGCTACTTAATTGGTTACTTCGTCAAAAATCGATGATTCGTAGAAAGGAATTAATTCTCAGGTACTCGTTATACTAAACACGTAGACAGCAAAATGTTATATAAAAAACGCTATGGAATAATAATAATAATATTGGTGGACAATTCACACAGCGCCATCTAGCCCCAAACCAAGCATAGCTTGTACTATGGAAACCAGACAACTGATAGAATATATACTTTTTTTTGTACATATGAACACCCAACAATGATTTAGCAGAACCAATTTGTTCTTTATGAAAACAATTGTCCACAACTTTTTTCTAAATGCCCTTGTTATGTTTCCAGGTGTCCACAAAGGAAGGTCAGGCAGTGAGTGCAGCGCACGGCGCCTCCTTCAGCGAGGCGAGCGTGGCGGACAACTCTGGCGACCTGTACCGGTGCGTTGATCGCCTCCTCGCCGAGGTGCGCACGCCGCAGCGCACGAGGAAGTTTTCTGTTACTAAAATGCTTGGCTCATTAATAGGTAAGCGCCTTTTTCTACCTGGATTCGAATGAATACACCATTATAACAACATTATAGTTTAATCTTAACTTATTGATACATTTTATACTATTTAATTTAATTTAAATTATTTTAAAATTCAGATTTTCATCAATTTTGTTCGTACTTAATGCAATTATAATGTAAACCTATGTTAGTAATAACTGAATAAATAAGATTTCACATTCCACATTATTTTATACCCAGTTTTTTTCCCTTAATAATGTTACCATTCACTTTTAAACTTCAAGGCTAAAAAGACTAACTACAAAATTAAGTTTGCAGCACATTTACTGATTTGAATGGCCTCATAGCTCAGTTAGTAGTAACCCTGCCTTCTGCGCTGTAGATCGTGGGTTCGATTCCTACCCAGGACAAACAATTGTGTGACGACATAGAAGTTTGTTCTGTCTGGTTCAATGTATCTATTTACAAATAAAGTATATAAGTATGATATCAGTTGTCTGGTTCCCATGATACAAGTTATGCTTAGCTTACCTTGGGGCTAGATGGTGTTGTGTGAAATGTCCAACAATATTATTATTTTAATATTTCAGATAAGATGGTTATATCCGAATGCTCAAGCTGAAATCTTTGAGCGTATTTTTAAAAGTTTTCGCCCAGTATAGCCAGTGTATTAGCCAGTATTCCAAAGAGTTGTTCCTCTTGTTCCAGGCGGCACGAGTAACAACCAGACGAACCGCAGCGGTTCTGTAGTGGTATGCCCGCGGGTGCCGGCGGCGTCCCGGCCGCCCCTCGCCGCGGCGGCGCCCTGACCGGCGGCCGCGCCCGAGCACCGCGCGCGCTGATGCCTCGCACGAGCCGCCTGGCTCGCCTGCCTGCCTATGCCTCGCTACAACACTCACCTCTCCACCACCATTATATAGCGAAGGAGTGTGGACTATGGGAATATTTTACCGTTAAATTACGGAGAAGGTCTAACTCACGTTACTCTGCAGCGACGTTGGCACAGTAAATTCTTATTATTAACTCTGGTTAAATCACAGTCATTTTTATAACGTAAGCCGATAAAGTAAATTTGTTTCGTGGGCATTACATAAATATTTGTATATAATTACGATATTTCAAGTGTCAAATCTATTGTACGAAATTACCTGCGATATGCAAGTCAGAGAACAATACTTGGAATAAGTTGTGCATAGTTTTTTGCAGTTGGTATCTATTTGCATTTTTAGTAAGTGTGTGGAAATCACTATAATATACAATTTACGTTATTTTTTATCAACATATTTGAAGATAAAATAATGTGGGTACTAAGTAAGCTACTGTTGCCAAAGTTTTTAATAGTTATTTAGAAATGATATAGTGCATAAAATTATCTCAGTATTCAGTAATGGTGGTGGGTCGAGACCGGATGTGATGTGACAAAGAAAAGTGATAAAAGGACTCTTACCGGAGAGAAGACTAGTCATAATATAAGCTAGTATAATGATGGTATATATAAATAATGAATTTAGATCGCAAATGCTGCGGCACAAGAGTGGAATGCATAAAAAGTATGTCATTCATATTTGAATTTAGACAATAAGTCAAATTTTACGTGTTACTCAAAATTACATTAAAATAACATCTTCTGATGTTTTTTGGAAATACTCAATACTCATTTTAGATGTTGTAATTCGGTGTACCAGAATAATAGGCAGCTGATAAAATAATTATAATCGACGCACACATTGTATTAATACGAAATGGTTTTTACCTAGTTTATGCTAATATCAAACCCGCAAATTAGGAACTTGGGAATGAATCGATATGGCCTAACTTTGTACGCATATATTGATGAATTTTCTAACCTTTTCTACTTTTACAAAGTTGTTAGCTAGTCATGAATAAAGTAGCTTTCGTATACGTAAGTCTTAAATTGAAGCCATAACGCACTTGAGAAAATATAATTTTGTTGAAATGCATAGAAGGTTTATATTTAATATGAATGTTAATAACAAAACTTAATATTATAGATCAATTGTAGTTAATATTGCATGGCAAGCTATATATCTCAATGTTTTAAACTGAACTATGGAATATTGTTATCAGTGATAATAAATATGTACAGTCAGCGACGAAAATATAGAGAAGAAAAATAATAAATATCTAAATTAAACTACATCTCAAGATACTTACAAGAGTTATTTCCAAATTATCTAAGTAGATCTAAATAATAATGCCATGGTGTTATATTTCTGAGGCTGACTGTACCGGTTATGTAATCGTTCTTTAGTAAAACTGATATAGAACTATATAGAATAGGTACGAATTTTGTATTGCAAAGAAAGATAAAATACTATTTATATTAAAAGTGTAGCTAAAGAACGTGTACAAAATAGGGTTTATACCTAGTGTATTCTAGTCATGGCTAAGTTACGGGCTGTTAAAAGACAAGTGTTTTCAAGTTGGATTCATTCTAAGGTAGAGCTGAGTTGTAGAGATGGAAAATTTAATTCAAAATCATTCTTAATGTTAAAACAAATATATAAATTCCATAGTTGTAATTGTATGTTATGTGAAGGATCATTGGGATTTGTAAATAAATTGTTATGGAGACTGTTGACTAGTCGGAACTGATCGGAATAAGTGTAAATAGTTTTAATTTGATTAGCTTTAATTAAAATAAAAGTTTCATTATTATTATATTTTCTTTTATTTATTCACACAATACTATACTTAGAGACATATACTAGTATATGATAAATATAACCGATGTCTTAAACTAATTAATATCACCTAATTAACAAATCTGACCCTGCGCGAATATCCCCTCCCATGCTTATAATTATATAGGTAATGATTATAATGACAAAAATCTAGCCCATAACTAAAATCTATGGGTTATGGTAGAAATAGGGCAAAATATCAATAATAGCGACGTTTGCAATAAGTTATTTAGTAAGAGAAAAAGTGAACTCTTGCAAACTGCTTAAACAAATAAAACACCCAGCATGAAACAAGCCCTAAAAAGGCGATTCTGATACGTGTTTATATCCTGTGTATATCCTATATATACTATAGCTATCCTACTAATATTATAAACGTGAAAGTTTGTATGTATGGATATTTGTTACTCTTTCACGCTCAAACGGCTGAATTGATTTGGATGAAATTTGGTATCAAGACAGCTTATATCTTGACTTAACACATAGGCTACTTTGATCCCGGAAAAGTGCAGTGTTCCCGTGGGCTGACTTACTCATATCGGGGAATACCGCGGGACGCAGCAATATAATACTAATACGTTATGCACCGGATTATTGCTAAAGAAAGAGCACAATGCCACAAGAGCCCCAAAAATACAGATTCCTGTGCATATATAGGCCACTTTAATATGTAGCCTCACATATAGATATATTCTTGGCAAAAGCATACGGGAAATCCCGTTATCTCACTCACAAAACATTACGAGTATAATTGGTCGATAAATCTTACTGATGTGATGTATACCGATGTTTTTATCTAATATACCCAGACTTACCCAGACTAACCTACTTGCTAACACCAAATAAATCTGTAAATATTAAGGTGCTTACTCATTTTTATTACGGAAATATTTTTATATGATAAATATTGGCGAAAGGATTTTATAGCGGCTTGTTTGATGTTGAATTTAGTAGGCGCCTAAAAATTCGGAAATCAAAACAGTACCGAAATGTTTTTAATAAATTCCGTTATTATCTGTTATCCAGTATTATCAGATTAGTCAGATGACTTTGTTATGTTTAAGTGGATTTTTACTGGTTTATTTGACCTGTTTTCGCCTGACATAGATAATTGCTTATCAAACTCCATTCATTACGTTTCTAACAGTGTAGTTTAATTGTATATATAGTAAAAGTTATTTCTTTAAGAATCCAATGTTAATAAACTTTTGGTCTTATAACAAAACTCGCATGATTAAATATCTATTTATAACTGTGCAAATGCACTAAATGTGCTGTAGTGTTGCAACAATTTGTGTATCGAGCAAAAAGAGTGGGCATGTACAGGGAATTATATAAAGGTAGCAAAGTAAACACAAGACTCATACAGTCAATGTACTGTGTTTCATTTCGGACGACCAATGACCAAATAAATTTGATAGACATCATTATTTCATTTGATGTGGTGCAATTAGTTTTTCCGACCATTTTCCTCATGAAAATTGATGCACGTTTTATTAATTGATCATATGCTTATCATCTCTGTAATATTGTCTTTAGTTTTATTTTAGTATTTAACCTAATTATAGAATCAATATTTTTCTGCGGACGTTGGGTTTTTATAAGTATACCAGAGACATGTGTATTTATTAATAATGAGGGCATTTTAATTTAGGAATAACAGCAATGATGAGCTCTGTGTCAAGTTTTGAGTTTATAACACAATTATTATTATATTTCTTTTTTTTTTATGTAATACTATTACGGAACGAGCCGACGGCCCACCTGGTGTTAAGAGGTAACCTCGGCCCATAACAGCCGATGCGGCTTGGGTCCTCCCATACTAGTTATGACAAGACCCAAGTCACATCGTATGCGCCCGTAAATGTGAGACGTGAAGGTGGAATGTCTCATGTGCCTGTAATTTCACCGGCAACCACACCTTTCAAACCGGAACACAGTAACGCGGATGCGTTACTGCTTGGCGGCAGAAAAGGGCATGGTGGCAGTACTTCCCCGGACGAACTTGGCGAGAGTTCTACTGCTCTTTGAACACAATGAAATACAATTAGCCGAATTCTTCGAAGGAACATATTTATTAAAGAATCAGTAAATATGTCATAGCCCTTTACAATAATATACTTAAAATTACTCTGTTATTTGAGATAATTCGTATACTTACTAACTTACACTCAAGAACTAGAATTAACTAAAGTATGAAGAATAATACGTTTTTTATTTGCGGGAATTAGATAAAATAGCTATCCTAGATCATATTCTAGATTTTATAAAATTGGGAACTGATACTATTGGTGGAATTAATGAATACATTCTTATTTTGGAGAGTTCCCACATATTAACTATACAAACCGATAACTCATAAGTCTTGTTGTCACTCTTAAACCTCCGACATCAGGGTTGGTCACCTGATCAACATTGCTAATTATGAAAATGTGAATGTACGTACAGCGTCGCCGGCCGCGAGTCCACCCGCCGAAATAAATCAGATTCGAGAACAATGAGTGAGACTAGAGGGGTGCGCGCCCCATCTGCGTGATTCAATCGATCCGTGGACCAGTCGACGCTGTGCTGTCATCTCGACCGCTCCTGTGTCATAATTATTTACTATTTATTTAGATGTAATAGTTCATCATGGACGGTCGAAGGACCTGGGAGGGAGTGCCAGTGGAGTCGGTGTCACCCCCACAGTCGGTGCCGGGTAGGAGGACGCCTCTGGGGGCCGTTGGACTGGGGGGTTTTTATATGCAAGGAGGGCAGCCCCCGCCACAGCACTGCTACCCCACTGACGAGAATCAGCCTGAACCGGGCACCAGCTATGGACAAAGGTGAGTCACTTAAAAAAGTGAAGATTCTGTCACTAATTTTGTGTTTTATGTGGTAAATAGGGGCTTCGAGGCTACCTAGAAGTCAGGGGATTAAGGTAAGTATAATTTATTCAGATAAAATGCTTTACAATCAGTTGAAAACATGTTTTAGGCGTAGGAATTAGGTTATACAGCAGTGACGTAGGCGAATCGTTACCGGCAACATATTGTTTTGAAATGGAGCGCATGCGCTTTGCGATGCTTTTCCTGTGGGTAGAATGTATCAGGCGGTTACTGTGTTCGGATATAATGTTTGATACATATATACATTATGCAGGAATGAAGCTCAATAAAATTATTTGTAAACGGTTCATATCTAAAATATATTTCAATTTATATACTAATTTTATCGCCGCCGACAAAAATATCAAAAATATAATCATATCATAAATATAAATAAAATATTTTTTTTACATTAACCGTCGCTTTTGAACGTCATCGGTTAGAAATATATCTACAGATACACGTAGGTGGACAGACATTTATATTTTGCGGTAAACTAACAACATTTAGTGTTATTTTGTTCTTATAAGAAAATCATTATCTTCTATCATCTCTATCTATCTGTGGGCCAGAAAACCAGCGCTGCGCTTTTTTTCAGTGTGGGCATCACTACGCTGAGACAGGGACCCTTTTGTCCACTCAACACATTCGTTTTTCTGTATCAGTTGTGTCAAACGATATTGTATGCTTGTAGTATTTAATATTTGTTTTAATATACACATTGTATTGTGTTGTTTTTGTTTAAAATAAATACTCTTTCTTTCTTTTCTCTTTCTGTCAGATAATCTACACAATCAGTTTGGAGTTTTTCACATCACTATAATCAATTGAATGTAATTCTAATTGTGTCTTAAACTTATATTTCACTCTCATTTAGGTTTCACTCTTCCCTACAAATAATGCTTTATTAAATCAAGGGAACAATCTCAAAATTTAACAGAACATTTACCTACTAATTACTGACTGAAAATCAATAATATGGTTTATCAAGGAAATAAGAATATAAAAATATTAGGTATACCAAGACACGTTCCATAATCCACTTTGTTTCAATACACGTATCACAGAAAATTTTAATTGGAAATTTAAAATATTAAGTTTGTAACTAATACCTAGAATTAAACTGATACTGAGAATAAGTTATATTTGCCATGATAAAAATATAAATTATACGTTTGAGTGACAGACGAGAATGAGTTGCATTTGCCCTGCTTGTTCCCCCAGGCAGGGGGAGAAACAAATGCACCTCAAAATCAATGCACCATCTGTGCACAATAGAACAAAACACCCCATCTACTGCCCCTTTTGACCGCAGAGAGCCTAGAAGTATGAATTTCAATCAAACTAAATAATAGATATATGCAAAAAAATAACAAATATTTTTCCCCAGATTTCAGTTGTTATTAAAAATATTCTACAACATTAGAAATCTTCTTTATTCTTTATTGTACACAAAAAAATATATAAATAAATTATTTTATATAAAAAAAATATGTACAAAGGCGAGCTTAACCTAAAAAGAGTTTCTTCCAGCAAACGTTTTGTAACGAACGTGGGTATGATGTGTACACTTACACGAAATAACATATATATATTGTATAAAAATAAATAATAAATACATACATGTAAATAAATTAATATAATTAAAGTTGAATTGAAAGTGCTCTTTAACTTCTCTTCTTAAGTATATTCCTCTAAATCATAAGTGGGTAGATAACTCTAACATATTACCCTCATAACAGCCAAGGAATAAAGCGATTTATATCAGCGGAATAGCTTACTTTTGCATATACACTTGTCCACCCTCTTCTACCTCCTGAACACAATACAATTTGTATTGTTTGAAACGTATCACTTGTCCCAGTAAAAGTCACCGCCCACCCTTGTGTATTATACCCGAATCACAAATCGCTTAGGACGACGTGCTTCTTTATTCCGAAATTATGTTGTTAAAAGCCCATCTATAATATTTATTATTGTTTATTTTTCTCTAAAGTCTGCTTTAAATTAACTCAAGAAAACCGATCATACCATCACAAGCTTTGAACGCTTTCAAAGCTAATAGTCAAAAATCATACGTCAAACGTTTTTAAAATGCATTGTATATGAATATTATTTGTGTATTTTTTGTAAAATTTGTTGAGAGAATATTATATTTTATCTCACTATATTTGTTTTTGGTTCCAGACCCCTTAATGACAAATCAAAACAGAAGATGCGACAAGGGAAAACAGTACGACTAAACATAAACGCTAGAGAACGGAGAAGAATGCACGATTTGGTAAGAATGATATGTATAGATAGCATTTAATAGTCATAATCTTTAATGTAACAGACAGATGTTTTTTATGTGATACAGTTACGGAACGAGCCGACGGCCCACCTGGTGTTAAGTGGTAACCTCTGACCATAGCAAGCGATGTGACTTGGGTCCTCCCCTACTAGGTACGACAAAACCCAAGTCGCATCGTATGCGCCCGTAACTCTGAGAAGTGTAGGTGGAATGTCTCATGTGCCTATAAATTTTTACCGACAAACACACCTTTCAAATCGGAACACAGTAAAGCAAATGCGGTACTGCTTGGCGGCAGAAATGGGCATGGTGGCAGTACTTACCTGGACGAACTTGGCGTGAGATCTACTGCTCTTGTTTATTCAGAAAGGCTTGAATTTCGGTAATCGTCGGTGTGACTCTGGACATTTTGTGTTTTTGTTTTGAGGGATGGCACAGAATACTATATCTGATGAATACTATAACGCCTTTATTAGACTGTTACTTTTTTAATAAAGGGTAACTGGAAGAATAATTGTGTCTAATATTATGTTACCCTATCTCTAGTGTAGCTCACTTATTGTTACGTAAACGTAACTTATACGTCTTATCTCTAGGAGCCAGGAGCATCACCTTACCAATTACTTTCTCGTGACCTATTTTTGTCCAATTTCACATCTGGAGTAATTTAGTTGCTGTTATTAATGGTAAAACAGCTTTTCGGGAATGATTGTGAGATTTGTCATGTGACATGCGGTTTCAACTAAGAAATAGGAAATGTTTACTAGATACATACTTTAAATTGATTCTAACAAATTACAGCCATATATTATTATTTTCAAAAATGATTAAACCAAATTGTTGAATAATAATAATAATAATGCATAGATATCTTCCCAAATATCGTTTGCTTAGTCGAGTAACTTACATAGATTATCTATACAAATAAATAAAATTGGAGTGTCTCTTTGTAATATTAAAATAACCGCTTTTTACTAAGTGCATATTAATGTATACAAGGTACATATACAAAAACAACATTTTTTTACAATTGTTGTCTGTCTGTCTGTTTGTTCCGGCTAATCTCTGAAATGGCTGGACTGATTTTGACGGGACTCTCACTGGCAGATAGCTGATGTAACAAGGAGTAACTTAGGTTATTTTTCCGAGGGGTAAAATAGGGGTGCGTGATAAAACCGAATTCCACGCGGACGAAGTCGCGGGCAACATATATATCTTCAAGAGGAGAGTGAATAGATATTTTCTAGGCAAGCATGCTACATAGTAGACTGCATCGTCACTTAACATCAGGTGAGATTGCGGTCAAATGTGAGCCTATCGTTCTGTACCATATATATGTTATGTATGGTACAGAACGAGCCTTAACCTAAAATCTATTTTTTTTAATTTCTTAACACTGTCTGGAGTGTAAGTCACTTACTTCAATTTTGGCAATCCCTATCCGTTTATGTAGACTAACTGTTTTATCTATGCTTGTATGATATTGCAGAACGATGCACTAGACGAGCTGCGAGGAGTGATTCCTTATGCGCATTCGCCGTCAGTGCGGAAGCTGTCCAAGATAGCGACGCTGCTTTTGGCCAAGAACTACATCATGATGCAAGCCAGCGCTCTAGAGGAACTGAGAAGGTAAACCACAATTATTACAGGCATTATGTATTCATATCATGTTTTAACGCCTATAGTTTTTTACATTTCATACAGCGCCATCTAGCACCGAAGAAAGCTAAGCATAGCTTGTATCATGGGAACCAGACAATTGATATAATACTTTTTTTATAAACATACTTTTAATACATTAACACCCAAACACAGAACAAACATCTATGTCTGTGATACAAATGTTTGTTCTGGGTGGAAATCGAACCCACGACCTACGGCGCAGAAGGCAGAGTTACTACCAACTGAGCTGTGAGGCCAGTCAAATTAGCAACTTTGTAACTTATTCCCCGAAATGGCGATTCTACGTTGTAGCACTTACGAGTAGCTACGACGTAGAATGTGAGTGGGTACTAGAAACTACAGTAGGTACCTTTACAACATAACGCCAATATCCAGACATTGTAGCCAAAAGTGTGAGCAAATGATAATGATCCCATTTAATAGTATGCATTATTTCGATTTTTCTCCTAATCTGTATATAAAAATGTATGAAATTGATAAATTCCTAAAGCTGGTGACCATACACAGTTATTCCTTTTTTACTCACTGCAGAATAAGTCTGCCAGGTTTTTTTTTATTTATTTTATTTCACAAACAATATATAACAATTGTGTCTGAAATCACATACGTATAAAAAAATATAAAAATACAAAATAATATAAAAATTATATAATACAAAATATAAAATTCAGAAAAAACGAAGACTACTAAATTTGATTCATACTAAATGGTAAAACAGAGAGAACGAAATGTCATTTAAATTAAAATTAATCCAACATTAATAATAACAAACACATTACAAAATATAATTGTATCCTCTTGAATAACCAATTATTTTCAGACTAGTGGCGTACCTCCAGGGGACGATGACAGCAGCCGGCATAGTGCCGCCCCCAGGATTCGACATCACCTGCTTGCCTGCCGCAGCAAAACTCCTCCAGCCGCCAAACCTTGGCCCGCCGGCGCCTCCCGACCCGCCCTCTTGAGATATAGCCATTAAACAAGAACCTACGCACCACGACACCAATGATTTTTACCCTTCTTATTTATCAGGTTAACAGATATAATACTGCGGGTTGAATAAAGCGACACTAGCGCCGCTTATAAGTTGCTAAACTAAACAGAAGCTCCATCTCATTTGTACGATGTGGACTAGATGCGTCTGAATTTCAGTGTTGCCAAATAAAAAACGATTACGTTTTATGATTCCACAAACATGGATACCACCCATATAATTATCTATAAACAATTTAAAGTCTTAAATAAGTTGACTTACTTTTTATACTTTAAAGATCAAGTTTGAGTCATCGTACAATTGTGGTATTATAATTATTTTAGCTTTTGTTAATACATTTCGTTGAAATATCGATGGCAGAAGGTGTCGATGTCATGATCTGAATATAAATTCAGATATGGCTATCTCGTGCTCGCGGTGTACACATCCGGCAATTATTATTTATGACCTAGATATAACTTTAAAATAGACGCAGTCGTAATCTAGTCTTTTAAGCTACACAGCTATACTAAGCCTGATGGTATACACCTGGTTCCCCGAAGCGCTTATCGAATCCGGGCACCAAAGGTGAAAGTTTCAATGCTTTAGACGCGACTGTTCGCACCCGTAAGTTTCTACCCGTACTGTTCTTAAACCCAAGTCAGATTAGAATCCATGAGTGATGCAACCAATTCTGCCGTCCTTTAACTAAAAGGCCGTTAAGCCCATATTGTTGTTTTTGAAATGTTCAGAGAACTCTTTTTAATTCCTTTTAAATCCTTAATGGCCTATTTTTTTATATCTCCGGAACTAATTATAATTACAAATGTTTCTTAGACAGAAAGATAGATAATTTTGAACTGTATCGCTTCCTACTAAAAAGTCAAAATTAACCTTTTGCGGGTTAACGGCTTTCTAGTTAAAGGACGGCAGAATTACAATCTAGCGTGCGTGTGCGGGGCGATGCGTTCGGGGAATCGAATTGGAGAATCAAATCAGATATTCGATATGTGTGAGGGCTTTACGGCATCTTGTAGGTACTATAGCAGTTAAATAACTAACTGTATGAGCTAATATTAATTAGCTAATTTAAACATAGTCGAGATATTGTACACCACCTTGTATTAGGTATACTTATATATAATACTATTGATAATGAGCTCATGTTAATAATTAAATTTTCATGATATTAAGTAGTTGCAATTACGTCCAAGTCTTTTAATTGGTAGGTATATAATATTTAATCGTCCACTTATTTTAACGCCGTTATGAAATGTCGTAACAAGGTTGATGCTCATTTACCTACTTGAATTTAACTCAATCTGAGAACTCAATTCCCTCTCCTGTCAACCTTGTTGGGACACAGACTTAAACTCAACTATTGAGAGAGAAATAAGATCTCAATGGCTCATATTAAAATACGTTACAATTAAGGATTAGGTAAATATTCATAGAATTATTTAATGTTGTATTTAATGTAATGTTTTTTAAAGTCACGTTATAAGCAGTTACAATCTGTAATGTTACCATTCACTTAAAAATTACTCAATCCAATTTATTTTATTTATTTTTTCTGTAGTATCAACTACGTTAAAATTACAATGAGAAATAATACAAAGTTTACATTAGATTACAAGTATTCGTATTTTACTAAAAATATTATTAGTATTGTGGATAAGTAATGTAAATAGATGAAAAACCTGTGAATTTCATGTGCCAAAGATATTTTAGAAAGGTTAAGTTAGAGGTAGGCCATGATAATATGTAGGTATGATTTAGAACGAACTGAGGTCTTAAATCATACCTACCTATTAATTAGGAACTTAGGTCTTATGATAACTTTATTATTAGGCAATTATCACAAAATAATTAATAAAACCAATACCATATAGGCATATTCGGTTTAAAATTAAATATTCAAGTAATTATCCTAGATTTCCTCTCCTCTATGTATTGGAACCTAGGTCATACATATTACGCTTGTAACTAAGAGTGTTGGACTCTCATCTGCCTGTAATTTTACCGGCTACAAGATCATTTACACTGGAACTGTAATATGTGAGCAATAGTGCAGCCATACTGCAGCTAAATGTGCTCAAAATTGACTCAAAGTAAAGAAGGATGAATCTTCAAAGAATAGTGTAACTTTATATAGCGTAGTAGTAACATAAGTATAAGACGTATATTTATATACTTTGTTGGTTTCCGATTATAAAACAATATAACATAGATATACGTATGCAATTCAATTAAATATTACCCTAACGAGTTACGGATTTCCGCTTGCTCCTATCCTAGCCTTTGAAACAGTTATATATATTGTCACTCCCAATTTATAACTGATTTTCATAGTTTTATATACATGTAAAACTAATAAAATCATAAAAAAATGTACGGCTTTCAACTCGAATATGACAAACTTTAATCAAAATATATAAGAAAAAAAACAGCAGTATTTCGTCTAATCTGTTACTGTTAAGATCTAATTAAAAATTACTAAACAGACTTGTAATCCTATTCAAGGATAGGTACTAATATGTCAGCCCAATTTGTGATTTTAGTATTTCAATTATTGTGATTAAACTTATTGTATATTAATAAAACAATAATGCCAAATAATATTTATTTTTAAATCAGATATACCCATACATTCATAAATAATAATCATCATTATCATCATTTATTCGACCAACAAAGGTCATCAACTAAATACAAAAATTTGAAACAAAAATATAAAAATACCACATCATACAATGAAATAAATATTGAATTTAAATAAATGAATGTCTCCCGCGACCACCGCAGAAAGTAGGGTTACTACCAACTGAGCACTAAAATACTAATTAGAGTATGATTACATATAAAAAAAAAAACATAACTACCATTTGTATGGAATTGATCAAAGCTTGGAGAAAAAATGGGCTACTCGAAATACTGATTCTACGCAGACGAATTTTCGGGCTGGTGCCAGTTTCACATAATTTAGGGGTGGTTCTAAATAAAAACTGAGAGGGCGCCACTTTCGATAACGCTACGGAACCACTGGGTCGACCACCCGACTACCATCACGACTTTACTCACAGTGGAAGAGCCAGCAACATAGTTCTGCAGTTCTTCAATAGATGGCTCTATAATGACAACTCTTCAATAGATAGCTCTATAACTAAGAGACGCGGTCGATAACCGCCTTTGCGCTGCGTCACAAGTTCCACCTACCTACCTACGTAATTTCTTCGTAGATTAAATTGGCTCTCCGGAACGAAGCTCTACTCGACGCTAACTACAATACTCGTCGGATTTTAATGAAAAAGTTTGTTTCAGGAAGACCACTAAGTACATATTTACAGGTTTTGGCGTACCTATCACTTAGTGTAATATCAAGGACGTAAATCTTACAAATATACGAGTTAGGTAAAGTAACTTATAACGTTATGACACGTTAACGTTATGACAGATAAAAAAAAACATGAATATTCTAATTTAATAGAAAATAATTATATAGAAAATGTATTATTATCTATTAATAATTTAATAAAGTTTGAGATGAATGTTTCTACTCGTATTATATGTTTTTACATTATACTACGAATAATAATTACAAGTCTGGAAGGAGGTAGGTAGTTAAGTACATATTTCATACATTTACATACCCCGATATCGTATCAGCGTTCGTCAAAGATATCGTATCTTAAAATGTGGAATCGCCTAGGCTTTTGTACGTAATATTAGATACAACTTTACAACTAGTGTATTTTGACATGTAATCTACTTAAATCAACACTTAAACTTGGTGATAATGATAGCCTGGAATATTGCGTAACCGCTTGGTTGATAATAATTGGTACGACGTAATTTTGATATGAATCTAATGAATAGTTCAATTACATGTTGATGTTACTCATAAATTTGAATTTATAATACTCGATTTCTCGGGTGACTACTAACTTGACCTAAACAGATCACGGAATATTTATCAAGTACAACTAAATTAGTATATACTATATATACTAGCATATACTAGTATATACTAGCTGTTGCCCGCGACTTATTCCTCTCCATTTTTATTTATTTGTATAGATAAGACCCAGGTAGCATCGTATGCGCCCGTAACTTACAGACGTGGGTGGAATGTCTCATGTGCCTGTAATTTTACTGGCAACCCTTTCAAACCGGAACACAATAACGCGATTGCATAAGGTACTGCTTAGTGGCAGAAATGGGTACGGTGGTAGTACTTCCCCGGTTGAACTTGGCATAAATTCTGTTACTAAAATTATTTTATAATTTATCATTAAGATTTTCTGGCAACAGAATTAATTTTTTAAGTAGTTTAAGGCTGACATAATTTATTAAATATCTTGTTGCACGCGTTGGTGCAAACACTGTTAGTGAAGTAAGCAGTTGATAAAATGCAAGAAAGGGCACTTTAAAGCGCACTTATTAAACCTTTACCTTTCCCTACACTGGTTCGAGAGAGCCAGTTTGTCCTGGGGGGGAACCGAACCCACAACCTACAGCGCAGAAGGCAGAGTTACTACCAACTGAGCTGTAAGGCGAGTCAAATACCACGAAGAAGTAAGTTGTCGCATGATTTTCCGATGTACATTAGTCACATCCATAAAAGCCATTAATGAAATTGGTTGTGACCTCTACAGTTTTACAATTATAGACTTCGTCTATGAAATAAGTGGAATTACCTAGTTCATACAATAATTTTAAATTAATTGTATTTTTAATCTGAACAAGCACTCAAACACAAATTCATTGATCGTAAATATTATAACTATTATAAACATCATTTTTTTATTTAGATATTCCGTCTCTCGATAATGACAAAATAAAGAATGATTGCCCTGGGCAAACCGATAAAATTCAAATACTCACAGCCGCCATTTTGGATTTGAAGATTATATAAACTCTCCGGTCATTCCCGTGTTGGACCAGATTAGCTTCATGAGATTCTTATCAGACTGATCAGGTTAAGCAATGCTCACGATGTTCTTCCCTACGATGGGTGACCATTAGTGGCTCTAGAGCTTGAAAGCTGAGAGCGTATGTGCTTCTCGCGCGTTAAATATTTCTACCTGGCAAATAATAGCTAACAATTCGTCTGAAATTGCTGGTAAGTTATATAGTAACATATTATAAATGGTATCAGATATTAAGGAATGGTTTGATGGAGGACCATGTCAGAGCTGAGTTATTCGTTGGAAAACAGCGCCATTAAGTGCACCACTTGTCACGTCCTTGCCACACCTTGTGGGTAACAATGTCGTGGGAACGTTCACACGACATTGTAACCTACAAGGTGAAAAGTACGAAGCGTTTTTCTTCTGCTTTCACAATGCGGACAGCCAAAGAATGGAAATATTTGCCCGCGGCGGTGTTCCCTGGACTATTCTTCAAGAGTCTTCAAAGAAGGGTGAATAGGTTACCTAAGTACATGCTAGCCTATTGGAAAAGGCTTAACCCTCCAGATATATAAGCGTGGATCCATGAAAAAATAATGTTGGACATTTCACAAATCTCCATCTACATCCAAACTAGCATAGCTTTACTATGGGAACTAGTGACTGATAGAATACATATATACCTACTTATTTTGTAAATAAATACTTATATATTAACACCCAGACACAGAACAAACCTATATGTACCAAATGTTTGTCCTGGGTGGGAGTCGAAACCACGACCTACAGCGCAGAAGGCAGTTACTACCGACTGAGCTGTGCGGCTAGTCATCTGTGTATGCAAAAGTGGTAGTAGTCGATAAACTGTATTATATTCATATCTTCAGAATGATTATAACATTCTAGCACTAACACTAGTAATATGATTAGATTAGTTCACATGAACTAGCGACCGGTTATGGAAAAGAAAGAAAGAAAGATATTTTATTTGTGGAACAAAGCTAAGCTTACACAGAACATAAACAGAAATATATGGCAATTCTGTACGCGAAGGGTGGAGACCTTAAAGGGTAATTATGTCGAAGTGGATTACGTAAAATACTCTTTATGATTTCTCTATGTTATGTAACATTATTAGGTTCATATAAAACAATAATTTGTGTGATATTTTGAGTGAAGGTTCTGTATTTAATGTTGCTAAATAGTACAACACTTTATATCTTCAATGGGCAGAAATGGAAGTTACTTCTTAAAACTGTCAAGCAACCAAGTCAACTGAATCACTTGGTCAACTGAACTGGTCAGCCATCCTGCTGATTATTTTACTTAAATAACTATTTATTTTCTTTATACCAGATATGGGGATAGAGGGCAAATATGCCTTACATGATTGAAGTCGTATTATTCTCTACCTCCACCTTTTTTTCCTTATTTTTTGCATACCCTTCTCGGTAAATGTTGAGGAAAGTGGCACGTTTCAAACGCAAAACTTCAGGTCCATGAATCATTAGTATGACTTTCAGAGTCGTCCAGTACGTCATAGGTAAGTCTTTTCCTTTGTTCCTTTCCATCCTTTGTTTTTATAATCGTATTTTTAACTCCTACTGAATTACTTGAAAGAGTTACAGTACCTACTTTCCTTGTTGACTTTACCGCATTCTTAACAATATTGTCCAACTGGAGGAACTACCTACTAAGCAGTTAAGGCTCTGCTCTCGACAAGTGATAGTAGATGTAGTGGTAGATTTCAATTTTATTAGATCATGTTGGATGGTTCTGATATATATTTACACACATAAAATACAGCAATATTTGCATTAATGTCGTTTTTACTAACATAGCACCCTAAATCTATACAAATAAATAAAATTGGAATGTCTATTTGTAATATTATAAAAACCGCTTTTTACTAAGTGCATATGGATGTATAAACGTTACATATAACAAAACAATTTTTTTTAAACTTTTTGTTGTCTTTTTGTTCCGGCTAATCTCTGAAATGGCTGGACCGATGACGAGACTTTCACTCTTTGGCTACTTTTCCGAGGGGTAGAATAGGGGTGCGTGATAAAACCGAATTCCACGCGGACGAAGTCGCGGGCAACAGCTAGTCAGGTATATAATAAGAGTACTTTAAGAGTTATTTTGATTTTAAAACTAAATTTCACCAATTTTGATGAAATTTCTATGGTTCCAATCGGAAAGTGCATCCAAACATATAAAAAAAAAATGAAATTGGTTCATAAATGTTAGTTATGAGGTAACAAACAAAAAACACAACCGAATGAGAACCTCCTCCTTTTTGAAGTCGGTTAAAAACATAAAAGGAAGCCACAATAAGATGACCAACTTTATGGAAAATATGTAGGTACTTACCTTAATTCAATGGTTAACAAACTGCAATATGGATGCGCAATCGATTGCAGTCTTCCTCCAATCCAACATTAGAAATTCATAATAACTGAGTTAGGTTTGTACCGAGTTAAACAAATGTCGCAACTGATAATGAAGTAATATTGTACTGAATGTATACGAGAATTTTATCAGTAATATTGATGTTTCGTTACGAAGTCATAAACTTTTACCTTCCTCTCGCTAAATAATAAAGTCAAATCGGGCTAGTAGCAAGCCCTGCTGTCTGTAATGATCTGCACTTTAAAAGCAATATTAACAGACTAGGAGTGTGACTGCTCTGTGCCGTCTTCTTTTTCATTTGTCATAGAAATATCATAGATATAGTACGTGTTCTGTGGTAATCGTCCATCCAGTTTTCAAGTACAAGTTGACAGAGCAACCAACAAAGATGAGCTTTGACTGCATCAATCGTTCTATTTAATGATAAAAGCTTTATCTCCATTGAATTCTGGATACGTCAATCAATGAACATAAAAATTACATGATCACGCCTACTTATAGCAAAGTCTGGCGTCTGTTCAAACCCTATCCGACCCTCCAAGGGGAACGAATTAATTAAATATCAGAAGCAAACTATAGAACTAAGCAAAACTATATATTTTTTGAGAAATTTGTGTATCAGAATGCATCAGAGTTGTACAGCACCGCTCGCCTACGTACCACTAGTATCATGAGCCAGTAGCACCATTAATGGTTCCCACTTGCACCATGACATGAAATACAAGTGTAACTTCTCTTTACTCTCATTACAAGCTTTTATTTAACGAGCAATGTTTTTTTGTTTGTTTCTAAAATTTGCAATTAAATTTTGAACCAGTTCTCGTAGCCCGGATAGGCTAAAATTTGGTACTCATAACCCGATGACAATACAATATTGTGGTAAGCTGGAGCTGATGCTGCCAGGGCCACCTGCAGACACCGAGCTCCTCAATAGAGCTCAGCAGATATTACGTGTTTAGGCGTTAGATTTTTCATGACAAGTACTATAGCCCTCGGTGTTAACCTGGGAGAGTTTGTAAAAGCCTGTTATGGAAAAAAAACAACAATAATGTTTCATAGTTTTTTTTTTTTTTCTCGAACTTCCTAAAAATATACTTAAACAAGTGTTTTACTGACAATGGTACCTGCTCTGACATTGACATACGACACATATCTTCTACAATTATGACTTTCCGTTCCGAAACCTAATAATGTATTACGCTCCTATAGGTACATATTCGAAGTTGCTCGTTACGACGATAAACCTGGATTATGAAATATTGTCTGCATTGAAACAAAATTGTACCCCGACTCCCACCGCACGGAGAGAAATCTTATACTGCATAGTGAGGTACATCTGGGAGCGTACCTATTGTGAGGTTAAATTCTCCGGGAAGCAATTGCAACCCTAACGGTGATGAATACAAGCGAGCTCGAGGCTGCCGGGTGGTGTGGTACGAAATTTAATCTTCCCCTGTCTACCCCCCTACCACCCTGCTACCCACCCGACACCCGACCTACCTATCCGCACAATATAATTTATTCATGGTTACCCGCGTCTTTGATGTGTACACCTCATAATGAATATAGATTCAGTTTGTTTTTCGTTGCCATGAGAACGATTAATAAATCTAACTATTCTTACCTCCAGACTGTGCCTAGGTACGGAATGACACCATACGTCAACGAGGACCACTAACTAGGTATAGGTACGCTAGATATGCCCTACACAGGGATCGGTGGAGGCGTAGTACACCTTTAGAAATGAGATAAAAAACTGATTATGAAACCGGTTCTATTTTGATGAAAAATTCAACTAAATAGAACGGATCGGCTTTGTTGCTAACGATATTTTTTATCTGGATATAAAAAGGTAAACGAAATAGTATAACGGACAATGGAGCAAAGGATTAGAGTAAGTTAGTAGAGTAACTAGTTTTGCATATTTCTGTGTATAATTGATTATTGGAAGGTTGTAGTACAAGTAGAAAATGGTACATATTTGATAATCGAACTCCTACAGAAGAAGTGATCTATCAGTCAAATAATGTTCATTATGTTAAAAAAAAAAAAAAAAAAAAAAAAAAAAATATGTTAAAAGATAACTCGCTTCTCAGTTTTTTTCTTCAGAGGCTGTGTCTGTCATATTTTATGTATGTACAGTAAAGAGGCTAGGTCAAGGTCCAACGACAGAACTATTGCGTTATTCGTACAATTTACGAGTAACGTAATGTATACGTGCGTTAAAATTTTGTAGCGAAGGAACGAAATTGAAGTTTTAACGTGTACTGTGAAAATTACAGGACAGAGCGAGAGAGCGCTATGCGAGCGTCGCCGTTTTCGCCCACCACGAAAGCCTCCTGAAAATATCTATTGATTATTGTATACGTTGGTTGGTATAGCCAGCCACCTCGCCCAGTATTATGTCGACTGCATGTTGGGTGCCAATTTATTTGAAGAACGCTCAGAGCCACTGTATGACGAAGAAAAACGTCATGTCCACTACGTTTCCTCCAATAATAAACAAATAATTTTGTTTTTACTAGGTAATTCTAAATATACATACGCCTACCTAACGCGTCATACGTTTAACGAAATGTAGAGCAAACTTATCGCATTTCTAGATAGTATGGGATGTTTTTATCGTGAACCAGGAAGGCGGAAGCTACATGCGTTATCCGGGTACATAAACGATAACCTATGTAAGTATAGTATATATAGACTCTCATGCATCGACGCAGATGTATGTCGGTCGAGACCTGTCGAGTCCAAAAGGAAAAGGTTGTGAACCTGTGTTGCTACTTGTGATTTGTCATTATTTGTGGAGCATATGCTACGATATAAACAGTAATATAGTTGGATGCCCAACCAGCTAATATTAGGGCTACTGGCCCAGGCTACTGTTGACAAGCAAGAGTGGTTGGACTTTTTAATCTAACACGGTCACTCTACTGATCTAGTTTGGTTATATCGCATACTTTCGTTGTTTTGTTCTAGGATATGCCACAGTGAAGGAAAGCGGCATTGTGCACTTACATTTTACAAAGGAAAACTGGTTCACGTCTGGATTTGAACCAGCCAAGCTGGGAAGTTTTGAGAATATTCGCAGCTTTCACCTAGTATATTTATTAGCAGAGTAGGCATAAGTAGTACGTAAGTACTACAATTAGAAAGTATTATAATAATTTCTAACAATAATAACAGGGAAACTTGAACGGGCAGCTCTGGCATCACCGCATTTATAAGAAATGAAACAGTTTGACGTGTGCCGCCGTCCGAGTCACTCGTATCGCTTTGACTGCCGCGCGTTCTGATCTATTAATAGCATTTAATTGTTGTCGAGTCGCAGTGTGCTATGCCCTGGGCAAGGCGCGTTCAATAGTGCACCTTGTTTACTATGGATGAAGGTATAATGCAGGAAGAAGTTGAGATAGATAATATTGTAATTGACACCCATAATGCGGAGGATACCGAAGTATTATGCTCTTTAGATGAGAACACAAATGAGGAGAACACATTACGAAGTGGCAGTAAAAGACGGCGTGATATGGATGATGAAGAAGAATGGATTCAAGTCGGCAGAAATGTAAAGAAGACGAGTCAGAAGATAGATGTTTATATCAGTAGCTCTGAAAAGTTACCAAAGCAATTTGCCCTTGCAAAATTATTGAAGTTAAACAACATCGGCAATGTTTGCCGCGTGAAATATGTCAACCCGTACAGGGTTTTCATTCAGTTTGACTCCGCCGTAGCGGCTGAGGAACTCATCAATTGCAAACCAATACAGGAGTTGGGATGGAGATGCCACAAGCCATTAGAGGTCGTTGTCTCTTACGGAGTAATTAAAAATGTTGAATTAGATTTAAGCGAGCAGGAGGTAATGGAAGTTGTGTCGAGCACTTACGAGGTTACAGCTGTAAAGCGCTTGAAGCGCAGGAATGAGGAAGGTAATGGATGGGAAGGCAGCGAATCAGTGAGACTGGGCTTCAAGGGTCCATCCTTGCCAGCGTGCGTGTACATTTATGGGATGAAGGTTAAGGTAGATCCTTTTGTATTCCCTGTTACTCAGTGTTCGAGATGTTGGAGGTATGGTCATTCTTTACGTGTGTGCCCTTCAAAGAAAATTATATGTCCGAAATGTGGCAAGGGTCATGCGAATTGCGACACTACACAGTTTAAGTGTATCAATTGCACTGGAGGTCATATGTCGCTCGATAAATTTTGCCCTACTTATAAGAAAGAAAAACGTCTCAGAGAGTTAATGGCAGAATTCAACTGCTCATATAGAAAGGCATTACAAATATATGTGCCCCCTGACCCACTTCCTACACTGATCGAAGACATACCTCCAACTTTATCATTATCGTTAAACAACTTACCTGAGCCAACGCATGCACCGATTAAAACTTACGCGACAGTGGCTCGCACCGCGCCGGCCCCGCCGGCGCCTGCGCGCGTTAATACATGTACCGAAGGCAATCATGATGTGGAAAAAGCGTCTTTAGTCACTCAACCTTGCCCTATGGACACCACTCAGTCTATACACGAGAGACCAAGAAAGAAAAAGAATAGAAAGAAGAAACGAAGTCCAACTGAGGTACTCGACTGGGATGTATCGTCTGATTCCGAAGCCGCTGTGATGAATGACACTGGAAATGAGTCAGAAAATGAGTTTAATGAGGTACAAGACAAAAAAGAGAAGCGTAGGTCTTTTTTGAATTTTAGAGAACTACTTTCTAAATTATATTCAATTTTTTCTAATTCGCAAAATGACATGAAAAGTAAGATCAAACAAGCAGTGACACTATTTATCGAGTGGTTAGTATCAGTGGCAGGACAGTACATTTTTGATTTGCCTTTTAAACATTTATTCGGTATATAATGAATTTTAATTGTAATTTAAATATTTTTCAGTGGAACTCACAGAGTGTTAAGCCTAAACAAGTTGAATTTGAACAGTTACTTCTTAGCGAAAAAGTTCATATAGCGGCGTTGTCCGAGACGTGGTTAAATGGTGAAATAAGTTTTAAAATCAGTGGTTACAATATATTTCGACGAGATCGCGATGACTCGTATGGTGGGGTCGCAGTTGTTGTTCACAAGTCTATAAAGTGCCAACTAGCTTCAGTTCAATTTTCTAACCCAGGAATCGAAACCATCTGTATTAAAATCTTTAATTGCCCACATATTGATTATTTGTTATCAATCTACTGCCCTCCCACTATACGAACATCTCAATCAGATTGGGATCAGATTTTCAGTTATAAATGTAACAAGATACTTGTGCTTGGCGACTTTAACGGCCACCACCCGAGTTGGTCCTGTAAGACTGATCTGAGAGGTAACCAAATCTTTGATTCTATGTTAGAAAACAAATTTGTAACGCTGAACGATGGTCAACCTTCCCGAGTAAAATATGTGAATGGCATTTTACAGCAATCTGCGCCTGATATCTCTACAGCATCTTCTGATATAGCTTTACGGTTTGAGTGGAAAGTTACCAACGAGTGTCTGGGTAGTGATCACTTGATAATTAAGATAAATATTCCGTATGATAACAACAAACCACTATTTATTAGAAAGAGGAACTATAAAAAAGCGGATTGGAATAGTTACAGTAATTTTATCGAGACAAAATTTTCGAACATTAACCTAATTGATGATGACCCTCAAAAAAGTTATGATGTATTTCTTAGCACTATTAATGAAGCGGCTGACTCTTATATTCCCTTTTACAAGATTAACCAGGACCCAGCGCAGCATTTTACACCCAAACCATATTGGAACACTGAGTTATCTAAAGCGGTTGCTGAAAGGAGACTTGCACTTACTTTATTCAGAAAAAATCCTACTCCTGTAAACTTAGACAAGTTGAATGATAAAATTAAACGCTCAAAACAACTTATAAGAAAAGCTAGAGACACATCTTTTTCCAACTTTTGTTCATCAATAGATCATTCTACCTCGGCACATGAGATGTGGCGTAAGATGAAATGGTTAAAAGGTTATAAATCGTCTTATAGTTATGTTGACGAAACAGCTGCTAATAAACTTTTACGTAGCTTGTCCCCTGATTTTGTATGCCCAAAATTCCCTAAGTTTTCATCTAGTAATACAAATATTGAATCAATATTCTTATTATGCGAATTGAAAAGGTGTATTAAATCAAAAGATACAGCTCCTGGAGCGGATCAAGTTTCCTATTCAATGATAAGACATCTACCAGAGAACGCGTTAATTATTTTGTTATCACTTTTCAGTCTATTCTTTAACCTTAGTTTGGTTCCGTGGCAATGGCGCGAAATACGTATTATACCTATCCCAAAACCAGGACGGGATCCCACATCTTTATCAGCACTACGTCCCATATCTCTTATATCCTGCCTTTGCAAAATTTTTCATTCTATGTTGACTAACAGATTAGAGTGGTTTGTGGAAAAGGGTAATTTATTTCATGAAGAGACAACTGGGTTTCGGAAATCAAAATCATGCCTTGACAATCTTACTAATCTAGTGACTAGAATACAGCTAGGTTTTTCCAAAGATCTAATAACACTTGGTTGTTTTATAGATATAGAAAATGCATATAATAATATAGATGTTACAACCTTAGTTGTCAATTTAGATCGATTAGGTGCCGGATCCAAAATCTGTAAGTACCTCTGGGCATTTTTAAGAGACAGACATTTAACAATCCAGGTTGATAATATTATTCTATCAAGATTTACAGGCCGTGGTATAGCCCAAGGAGACCCGATTTCACCCTTACTATTTAACATAGCCACTCTTTACATATGTAAACAAATCTCTAACGTTACAATATCTCAATATGCTGACGATTACGCACTGTACATTACAGGCAAACATTTAAATGATGTCTCGGATATATTACAATCAGCTTTAAATCAAATTAATAGAATGCTTAACGATTTAGGTTTAGAAATATCGCCTGACAAAACTAAGACTTGTATTTTTAAGAAAGGATTCAGTAGACAACCGGTAAGCTTGAGTATTAATGATAACCCTATTCAAGTTGTTGATGTCGTAAAGTATTTAGGCATGTGGTTAGACCGTTCTTTAAAATGGAACACACATATTGCTGAGGTAGCAAATAAAGTATCACGTTATTTGAATATTTTTAAAGTTTTAGCTGGATCTGGTTGGGGAGTACACCCTAAACATTTAAGACGACTGTATATTGCGATTATTAGAAGTAGACTAGATTATGGAAGTTTTTTATATGCCAATAGTGGTCAGAAATATATAAGCAAACTAGACAAAATCCAGAATCAGGCGCTGCGAGTCATAGGCGGTTTTATAAAAACTACCCCCATACACGCAATGGAAAGTGAGCTCTGTATCCCTCCTTTGCACGTACGAAGAACATATCTAGCTGGTAAATACCTACTGAAAGCAAAATCTCTAGAAAACAACATCATTTGTAATTTATTAAATGAACTTGTGCTAGTTAAGGGCAACCGGTATTGGCGCAACAAAAAGTTCCCGTTAATATTAAATGTTTGTGAACACCTCGCTGACACTCCTGTTCATTCCAGCCGACAACTACACATGTTTAGTATGAGCACTTGGGTTAGCAGCATAGATTTAAGTAGGATTATTAAAATTAATATTCCAGATATCTCGATGGCAAAGCGCCATTATTGTGATCTGAATTTAAAATCACTATGCATTAACTTAATCAACATTAAATATAGAAATTATTATAAAATATTTACGGATGGGTCAAAAGACAGTGGTGGGATCGGGGCAGCCTTTTTTGACCCACAAAATAATTTCAGTTTGAAATTTAAAATAAATACTGATATATGTATAATGGAAACGGAACTTATAGCGATCAGCGAGTCCTTATCATACGCGGCTTCTACGCAAGAAGACAACATTGTAGTATTCACAGATTCTCGAAGTGCCCTCCAGCATATAGCCGGGTGCACCTCAAGTATTTCAGGCACACCTATAGCTTATTCAGTTTTGCGTAGTATTGTTGAACTGACATCTAGATCCAGATCGATAAGACTACAGTGGATACCCGCGCATTGTGGTATTGATCATAATGAGCATGTGGACACTTTAGCCAGACAGGCTACTTCTGATGGTATAGATTACCAAATATTACCATACTATTCAAATCTATTTTGTTTTATCAAAAAACATTGTTGTAATTTATGGAATGAATATTTTGATTTACGATCCAGGGAAAAGGGTATATGGTATAGAACGATTCAACCACAACCGTTAAGGACACCATGGATCGATAAACATACATCATCTAGAAAAGATGCAGTAGTGATAATGAGGCTTCGTACTGGACACATTCCATCAAAGAAATTTGCTTATCTCATGAGGAAGGTTCTGTCACCGAACTGTGATCAATGCGGTGTACCGGAGGACCTTATGCATGTTTTGATGGAATGTAGCCGTAACGACTCCTTCCGTACTGATAAGTGCAAATATATTTTGAAACAATTTTCTGACTGTAACATTATTTTGGCGAACCCTCTTTCAGATGAGATAAAATTATTAATCAACCTTTGTAAAATAGTTTCCTCATCAGATCAGTCCAATTAAATACAAATTTGTTTGTTTCATGTACTTATTATGTTTTGATGTTTCATGTGTGTTAATGTAATTGTATTGTATGATTAACTATGTAAACCTATTAGAGCGACATAATCAATTAAGATTAAGCTCTTTAATAAAGAATAAAAAAAAAAAAAAAGAAATGAAACGCGCCTGCGCGAACTGCATGGGTAGAGGGGAAGGATCGCAAGGCCGGCGCGCGGAGGGCGGGTGGCAACGTCACGTCGAACGAACAACGCAAGCTCTTACTCGGCTAAATTCAGAAGACCCTATAGCGCGTGCAACTAGGGCGTGACCGTGTCGCACACAAACCGGTCGGATATAAACTTGTCTGTCGCTCGAGCCGAGTCCGACGCTATTGCTCGAGGTGGGAGCTGCGAGGACGCCTGTGGAGGCGGACGCTATCGTATTTTTAAACCATAATATTCGCTCTATCAGGTTATAACCTCAAATGGTGATTGTCTACGCGAATTCTATAACGTTGTTTTGCAATTAGACTATACGTACTAAAATAATTCTAGAGTCAAAATAAGGCGGACAATAAATAGGGTTAAAACAACGGCTCGCAAGAATGTGATATAATGTGGACTCTATAGTGGTGAAGTGTAGAAGCGTAATTCGCTTGACTGTGACTAGTGCGATGACCGAATTTATGAAACAATGTTGGATACTCGTTGCGATATAAACTGGTGATGAAAAGAGTGTTCTGGTGAACCAATAATTGCGAGTGTCTCATGATGGACTGGAGAATCGAGCGCTGAGTCGCCAGACACCGGTGAAATTGTCGAGGCCACAACCTTTTGAAATAGGTACCGGTTTTGTATTATCATTTTGTTTGATTTATAATGGGTACTCGGTTCGGACGGGTGCAGCTGGCTTGCATGCTTACTCTTCGATCTGCGTGATTAGAGTTACATATTTACGTTTACGAGAGAGCGTACGGACGGACGGCGTGCCTACTGAGTTATCTGCTATTATTGTAACAAGTTACTCACCCGATATCAAAAAACATATTTGTTCCGAATCATGCGCAAGAGAGTTGACCAACGTTCGAAACAATTCCATCCATATCAAATTTAGATTATATTTAATAGAGATTTTATAGAGATAGAGATAAGTACGTATCATAATATTGGATCGTTTATCCTTTCAGTCAACCATGGAGGACTCTTCAACTCAACCGGCTGACCTGTCTAAAGAACAGACAGAAGATAATATAACAACTCCAGAATATGGCACAATTCATGAAGTTGAATCACACACGGCTGAAAACAAAGAAGGAGAGTTTGTGAAAGAAGAAGAAAAGAGCGACAGTGATAGTCATAGTGATGATCTTAGCTCAAATGAAGGACAAAATCATCAAGAAAATGGTAGTAGCTCTCAGTTTTATGAGAGCAGTGACAGTAAGGTAGATTATGCTGTGAAAATAGATGATAATGACACTCTGAGTGACATTGATGATATAAAAACTGACAGTGCATCGGCGGATAGTGAAGATTCTGCTCTAGGAAGTTTACCACCAGACAGTACTGTTCGTGATGGAGAAGAAGTTCAGGATAGATCTGAGGGTAGTGACTCAGGAATTGGGTCTGAAACATTGGAAGATGTGAAAGTACCGAGCTTCAGTCTTGCTCTTCCATGTCCAAGTAATTTAATACACAATTATAATGAGTGCAAAGGTAGCTCTAATAATAAAAGCGACTATGACAAAGATAACAAATGCCATAATGCTCTTGAACAAAAAACTTCTGTTAAAAGTAACCTCAAACGAAAATGTAGCGAAGATGAAGATGATGCACCTCTCCTGAAAAAAAAGAAACAATGTATAAAATTTGATAGTGTCACTGTGTATTATTTTCCACGGGCCCAAGGCTTTTCATGTGTGCCATCTCAAGGTGGCTCTACGCTGGGAATGGAGTGGGAGCATTCGCACATACAGAAATTCTCACTAGCTGAACATGCATTAGAGCAAAGGCGGTTGCATCGACAAATATTGCAACAATTAAAAAGTGAACGCCATTCTTTACAGGGTGTTTCACTGTCGTCTAGTGAAGAAAGTGACACAGAAGAAGAAGCGAGTGATATATCGGAATCTGAACTAGATTTAGACAGCTATTACTTCCTACAGCCAGTACCAACTAGGCAGAGGCGTGCACTATTACGTGCGGCCGGAGTAAGAAAAATTGAAGGATACGAGAAAGATGAATGTAGAGACATAAGAACATCGAGAGAATTTTGTGGGTGTGCCTGTAAAGGAACATGCAATCCCCAAACCTGCTCTTGCAGCTTGAGTGGTATAAAATGCCAGGTCGACAGGTTGAATTTCCCTTGTGGATGTACTAGGGATGGATGCACCAATACTACTGGAAGAATCGAATTCAATCCGGTAAGAGTTCGAACACATTTTATTCATACACTTATGAGGGTGGGACTTGAAAAGAAAAATGAGGAAAATCAAGAAGCTGCAAAGAGACAATGGGCACAAGTACATAATACTAACACACAATCTCTTTGTATGCCAATCCCTGTTTATGAAAGAGAACACAGCAGGACACAGGATGATAGTCTAGTAAGAGATCTCAATCTTATCCCGAGGGTCGAAGTGGAATCATGCGTCAATGCAGGGAATTTCAATAACGTTCACTGCGATATGAGCAGTGTTCTTAACCAAAATGGACAAAATGTGTATGGCTACAGAAATGATAACACAGAACCCAGAAACATCAATGAGAGCAACATGCACTATGAGACTACGAGTACTCATCACAATCTTACTGATCCTTACACGTCCAACATCCTTCAAGGAAAAGGACCACCTTATTCTGTTGCAACTGGCACTATGGGCTACGACACAATGTCACACAACCTGCAACATTTTCCTTCTGATCTCAACTATACCTTCGATCTTCATAATGATACAAATCAGCACTTTAAGGGCCTACATAGTTTATCAGCAAGCAGCTTTGAAGAGTTTGCTCACAGTTCACACATGAGTATGTTTAGTCACTATGGCCACAATGTGTATGCACCGGAATACTTGAACAAACCGGCCACAGCGATGCACGATCACAACTCCATACAATATCACAATGTGCATCAGAATCATTACGATATGTACAAAATTCCTGCGGAGAGTTTAAATAATGAAGTCAAAAGCGAGTATGCAACTTTGATGACAACATCGCCATATCAAACTAGTAATAAGTTGCAAACTATAGATAATGATGAGAATTGGTTCAGTCACAACACACTTCTGAACTTAGACCAAGCTGCGCAGGACGCTAATGACCTGCAGCCACAGCCCACAGAAGCTCCAACCGAAAGCAATAATACAGAGACTACAGAAAACTTTGGAGAACTTATTAAAAATACTATGGTAGAGTCTGTTACTGTGTAGATGAGTAATTGTTGTATTTTAATCTTCTTAATTATATTATTTTCATGTTATTGAATTATTGAATATATTGGTAATCTGAAACAACAATGTTATGTGACATTGTGATTATTTTGTTTACATATGCGTATACCTACTTGTAAGTGCCATATTTTATTAATAACTCGTATATTTATGATTTCATTTTGTCACTTCTGTAAAATAAATGGATTTAGAATTATTATTTTTTACGACTTTATTTTAAATTTTCGACTGCTGTAGGGATCTGCTCTAAAATTCTATACAAATTTTGACCTAAAAAACATTGCAAGTTAAAAGCTGCCAGCGCGGCTATGCCTGCATGGGCTAAGTTAGTAAATGCCATGGACATAACTTTACCAACAGTTTCTATCGTTGCAATATCAGTAAACCGTAGTGTACCGATCCAAAGCCTTGGACACTGGGTCAATTCGGTGAATGTTTCAGAATTGCCGATGAAATAACAATGATCTAAATATGCGTCACAAATCACATCCTGTGGAATTACTAGCGCTAACGAGAACAAAACCTTTTTGTTGACCGGGTACTACAGTCTGAGTTCCGTTGAAGTCTATACAGTAAGAGCCCACGACTGCCAGACCTTCGTCATTTTATAAAAGCTGAAAGTTTTTTTGTGCACGCCCCCTGTACAGGTAAGAACGACCAGCGACTATGAAGTTTGGGCTGTGGTTACTTTGGCAGATAACTGGTAGTAAAGTTGGTAAAAATAGTACCTAAGTTTCGTTAAAGTATAAAGCTCAATTTTTTTATATTTTCTTCGGGATAACTTTAGAAATCTAATCTAAAAACTGTCCGGCTATTGAGGTAACATTTTTTTATAGGTCCCCAAGTAACATATACAAAATTCAGCTTTTATACTATAACGAAAGTATAATTATAATTTATCAAAGTTTAGGGGTGTCTGGCAAGGGGTAGCAACCGTCATTAGTGTCCGGCAATGGATGATGAGATTTCTAAAGTTATCCCGAAGAATATATAAAAATTTGAGCTTTATACTTTAACGAAATTTAGGTACTATTTTTACCAACTTTACTACCAGTTATCTGCCAAAGTAACCACAGCCCAAACTCCATAGTCGCTGGGCGTTCTTACCTATACAGGGGGCGTGCACAGAAAAACTTTCAGCTTTTATAAAATGACGAAGGTCTGGCAGTCGTGGGCTCTTGGGCTACTAGGATCAGCGGCTAAGCTGAACATTGTATGATAGCCAGTCACTCAGGACATCTTATATAAGTAATACATGTATTGTCATTTTTTTTGAAATTCCACACTCAAATGAACACGTTCCATCTTTGTCTCGGCCTGAGAGGCAAAATGAATTACGATTTATCTTCTAATACGTTATAGTAAGGAAGCAGTTATATTTATTTATACAAATATCATTCCAAACAATGACACTAGAAGTGTTCCTAAAGATTTACAAAATATATCAGATCCATATTGGAGTACGAATACCGAATGTGGAGCTCCCATTTCCAAAAAGATATAGAAAGATAAAATACTAGTGCGTTATTATATACCTACTGAGTGTTAGAGGAAAGCTAGAAAGTTACCGCTTAGGTACACTACGACGACTATGATGCACCCTTATACTAACTAAAAATCTGTACTCTACTATACTCTAAAAAAACATCTTTACAAGGAAAGAAGATAGACCGTCTCGTGGCCATCACCTCAGAATAAAGCGTGAAATGTCACTATCTACTAGAAGGGTATTAACTTGACCTACGTGTCCTAACTAATATACCACAAGGCCACAACCTATAAAGTACATATATACATAAGGTCCTTATGTATTCAATACTACGGTGCGGCATCGAGTCGTGCTAGAATTAAAGCTAAACGTAGCTGACGTTGAAGATAGTGAATGTTTCGAGGTCACCCAGTTTTATTTCACCATTTTTTTATCATGTTCACTAATTTTTATGCAACGGCTTAACAGTTTTAAACTTTAGTGCACTAGGTATCGTGTTATGAATTTTGACGTAGCTTTGCTTGAAGACCTACTGGCAAATTTGTTTATCAACGGCTAAAGCCGCGACCAACAATTTAGGTGCCCTCCGAAGCAATATACATACATAATATATAAAATATAATTAAATAATGATACATCAATTTCAGTATCCAAGTCTTCATCCCCGAAGGGGTAGGCAGAGCTTCAGTAAGCCACTTTTCACCTTGTGGGTTACACAGTTACCTACACTATTGTGGAAATGTGGACGTGAAGAGAGGAGAGCTTATTGCGGCCATTGTTTTCTCACGATCACTGAATCAATATAAGTATTACGAATGTCTTCCAACACTTGGGGGGCCACGTTGCTCGCGTCCGTCTGTGATTATTCTTTGAATCCCTACACGTGTCCCCCGGGTGGTGCGAAAGGAGCAACCCAAGTTGCTTCATCTCCGTCGTCGATATTTATCGAACAAATCTTCAGAAAAACTGGCACACAAAGAGATTGTGTGCCAGTTATATTTTTGGGTAGATTTCCATGAAAACTAATACTTCATTTGAATTTTAAATAACAGGAGCTTTTTTGATGTGTTCGAGTCGCATGTCGCAGTTCGAGTCCAAGGCCGATTCTTCATAGACTATACTTGTAACGTGCTACTGTTAAGGTCAGGCTATTTTTCGCGCAGTAACTTATATTTAGCCTCAAAATCCATAACGTTATAGATGCTAAAGTTGTTACCTGTTTGCTGTTACCTTTTTACGCCTAAACCTCTGAACCAATTTTGACGAATTTTGGTATACCTATAGGACCTTGAAGGCCATATGCTTCTTTTTGTCGCGAAAATAAAACTTAAAGGGGATGAAAGTTCGTATGGGAAGTCAATCAATTCTCAAGTAGTTATCTGTACTCCCCCATTAAGGGTAGTGTAATAAGTATCTGATCAGGAACTTGGCAATAAAGAGATGATCTTGTGTCTTTAAATAAGTAGCAGTATAAGTATTTACAGACCTAACATGGTTATGGGGTCATGGGTTCGATTCCCATCCAGGAAAAATATTTGTGTGATGAGTATTGATGTCTTTTTTGTCTGGGTGTTAATATGTATTTACAAAAAAGTATATATGTATTCTATCAGTTGTCTGGTTCCCATAGTACAAGCTATGTTTGGGGCTAGATGACGCTGTGTAAATTGTCCACCAATATTTATTTATTATTTGAGATATTGATGTTTCCGAATATTTTTTATTAATACAAAAGACAGAAATACTGGGTCTGCTTTGGATGTGAATACTTTTCGCTCAGTGAATACGCTCAGTAATCGAAATGGTGGAAACCAGGGACACGCGAAAAGTAGTAATGAGCAGGATCGCACTTCAGTTTTGAAAAGAAACGAAACATTGGCAATTCATATAATGTTTATTTTGTTCTTAATATAATTTTAATCTATTCAACAATATATTTTCTAGGTGTCAGAAAATATTGTCAAGTGTAAAGCAAAGCCAGAGGTTTAAGAGGGTATCCCGATAATATGGTATTTAATTTTTCAATGGTTGTAGATTGAAGATTGCATGCATGTTTGTAATAAATTACAACAAATATTTTTTGTTGAAACTTTATGTACCCACGAGCCCGCCACTTGCCACGTCTATTTTCTCACGCCGGTGTAACCACAAGATCAAAAGTGGTCTGCCTATGCCTTCGGGGATAAAGGCGTAATATTTTGTATGTTATAATAACTTAACATACAAAATATTACGCCTTTATCCCCGAAGGCATAGGCAGACCACTATTGATCTTGTGGTTACACCAACGTGAGAATATAGACGTGGCAAGTGGCGGGCTCGTCACAACTGTTTTTAATGACATTGCTTTTAAACCATAGACTAGATAACTATTGAAACATATTATTATACCCATCTACATATGAATCTGCGCTTGACAACATTTTCTTTGGATCTTAAATAGTTTGATACTCTTAAATTATCACATAAATTTAACAGAGATGGACGTTAATCATTCCAATAATGCTTATTAAACATTTACAAACATAACTGCAAAATTACTTCATCATTTTATTTCAAACCTTTTATATAATATTCTGAAAATAAATTCTCTTAAAACTAGTATTTGTTTGAAAGTGCATATTTAGTTATACTATACTTCTCAGCTGCATCTTATCCATAACCAAGGTATAATGGGAATATAATCAAAATTTATCATTGCATCCGTTTCTTCTATCCTATTCGAGTCACTGGTTCTCTCGAACCAGTTGTGAAAGGATTTTAAGTGCGCCTCAAATAGGCTCCTTTCGTACATTGCCTCCATGACATACATCACTGAGATTTCCATCATCATATCCTAAAATCCAAAACAGATAAGAGATCATTGACCTGACACCAAAAATATGACAGTACTTCTAGAAACGATAATACGAGATCTCACATTGAAACCAATTATTAATTTCTCATCATCAGCGCTATAAGGAACTTAGTTTAGGCGTAGCATTTCGAGACGAAAGTCGCTTTAGTGCTATCCCTTTCGAACTTGCAATAAGTTGACAGTCTTTATACCTCTCTTTCTTTGATCAACGAATTTCTCACTTATCTGTGGCGAATGCATTCCGTTGCTATTCTTTTTGAAATACTGAAACTCAACAACCTCATTTGTGCGCGCAGCGCAAACGTATTCTAATTAAAATCGACTAATTAAATAATCAATTAAGTTGAATGGAAATTAAAATACTTATACAAACTATTCTCACGAAATGTAATAGCTAATACACAAATAATAACACTAAATGTCTTTATAAATGAATTATCACGAGAATAAAATAATTTTTCACCAAAGTGACGACCTTTTATTGCCCATCATTTGATAGAAATTACAAATACTTCTTATAATAATAATTATAATAAATATAACCAAAATTTTAGTATCGAAACGTTTAAAAGAAGAGCTATGAGCAAGTGATTTTTTTGTATGTATTCTAGCTGAATTGAGCTCACATCAAGAGTGTTACAATAACTTATAAATGTACCCTTCGGATGAGCGTCAGTTTTATTGTCAGCCATAATGTATTAGTACACCCTGATTCCATGTGGCATGCCATTATATCTCTAACGTTTTCAACAAACGTAACATCTATATAATTTTTTATCACAACAACTTATTACTATCGGTATTTTATGTTGATTACATATATTAGGCTAACACCCACCAAAGTGTCAAATATAACATAGCTACTGGATGCTAATCAAAATTCTTTCAATCAATATCTGTCTTCCGCACATTTACCGCTTTGGTGGGTGAACTTCAATATTATAAAGGAATATTTTTATCACCAAATTTAGCAGATTTAATTATTGCCGTAATAATGTTATATTGATTTTTGTTTTAGTATCAATCAGTACTAAATTACTGAGATATGCCATCACAAAGTGCACGAGCAATTAGCGTAGTATTTTGCACTTTCCATACACGCACAATGATAATTATCTCTGGACGACTATTATTATTATAACATTTTTACTTACAAATTTTTTTTTACAAAAATAGTCTCACTTTATCACCAAATGTAAAAAAATTGGATAACAAAAGAAAACTTCCTGAATTATAAATTAATACTGCATTCATAATATAAATGGTACATAAATGATTCTAAAACATACATAAGCTTATGTTTCATATGTGCATATATCCTAAAGGTCAGGAGTGGATTGTCACTTTCCATATCTTTATTGTCTTGTCCTCACTAGCAGTCACCACAGTCTTCGAGTTCTCATCATAATGTACACTGTTGATGGTGTCTGAAAGAAGGAAATTCAGCATATAATAAACATTGGTGGACATTTCACACAGCGCCACCTAGCCCCAAAGTAATGTAATTGCTTCAACATAATGTAAGATTAAGCATTGCTTGTATCGTTAGAACCAGACAACTGATATAATACTTACATACTTTTGTTTAAATGTATACATATTATTATTTGTTCTATTTTTGCATATTGACATATTTATTTTGTCATGCGATTTGAGAGGTTGCGGAAAGGTGCAGGAAGACCAAGTCGCATTGTATTGCGCTCGCTACTTTAAGACTACACCTTTCAAAACGGAACACAGTAACTTACTGCTTAGCGGCAGAAATGGGTATGGTGGCAGCAATTCTCCGGACGAACCTAGCAACGTTCTACAGCTACTAAAACTTCTACCATCGCCTAGTCTAAAACAGAGCAGTAGAACTCACGCCAAATTCGTCCGGGAAAGTACTGGCATCATGCCGATTTGCCGCCAAGATATAACGCATTCGCGTTACTGTGTTTCGGTTTGAAAGGTGTGGTCGGTGAAATTACAGGCACATGAGACATCCCACCTACACGTCTCCACGTCTCAGAGTCACGGGCGCATACGATGCTACTTTGGTATTGTACCTAGTACTGGAGGACCCAAGTCGCATCGGTTGTTATGGGCAGAGGTTACCACTTAATACCAGGTGGGCCATCGGCTTTTTCCGTAACTATCACATTAAAAAGCACAGCTTACCAGAATGAGCGTCATACTCGTTTATCTCCGCGGCTGTGAGCAGACTCCAGACGCGTAAAGTCCCCGCGTCGCTTCCGAGATAAACAATGCTGTTCCCGTCCCAGCATAGCGCCGTCACACAATTAGATAGCCTCTTTTGATATACCTGACAAAGAGAGGAAAACATTTTTGAAGTGAATCTTCTTAGGCCGCAATTCGTTAATTGATAAGTGAACTGGAAATTACATTTTAAGGACACGTCACGATTAGGCACATTTCGTTACATGAGAGAGAAGAAAGATATGACGTAGAGGGAACTAGTAAGGGATCTGTATATTTCGATTTTGATGAAATTTCTACGGCACCAATCTGAAAATACATATATACATTTAAATATAAGAATTTTCCAAATCGGTTTACAAATGAGAGATCAGAGATAACAAACGTAAAAAAAAATACAAACTAATTAAGAACCTCCACCTATTTCTGAAGACGGTTAAAGAGTATACTATTAGTCATCTAGTTTCAAGCTATATCTAGTTTGGAGCTAGATGGCGCTGTACCAATTCATTTAAAACACATACCGAGTTCATGACGCCCAAATCGGTGACGCTCATGTCCCCAGTGTCGCTTGTCGTCACAACTCTGTCGCCCGACACGTAGCAGACGCCGCTGACTGACGCTGAATGCACGCGGACGTTGTTCGAAACCTCTTTGGTGGTGAAATCCCAGATGAATATGTCACCGTCACTCGTCGCGGATATAATGTCGATTTCGTGACGACGACGCCTGTAATATGACGGAAATACAGGTATATATAGGTTTATATATATATATGCCTCTAGCACGAAAGGAGCCTCTTTGAGGCGCACTTAAAATCCTTTCACCACGCTGGTTCGAGAGAACCAGAGACTTGAATAGAACAGAATAGGTATATACATGAACACTTTCATTTGGGGCCTAGACTTTTGGGAAAAGGCCAGGTCAAGAGTACCCTAAACCGACGAGTATGCATGACGAATGTGATGAGAATGGATGAAGCTAAGGAGGTATGACAGGATCGTAGCAGGTGGAAAACCATGATCTCTGCCTACCCCTCTGTGAAACAGGCGTGATTTTATGTATGTTTGCTAAACCTATCTCCGGCACTGGCCTATCACAACGTAGGTTTAGTTAAGACATCATCATCATTTTCTTGCCCTTATCCCAACTAGGTGGGGTCGGCACAACATGTACTTTCCTTCCATTTCTCTCTGTCAGACGTCATCTCAGCACTCACTCCTTTCTTACTCATATCATCTTTCACGCAACCCATCCATCTTTTCTTTGGCCTACCTTTACTCTTACATCCATCCACATCCATATCTAGGACTCTCTTTGTAGCATGACTTTCATCCCTCCGCATAACATGTCCATACCACGCTAACCTACTGCTCCTCAACTTCTCCGTCACTGGCGCTACTTTCAAACTTCCCCTTACATACTCGTTCCTAATTTTGTCCATTCTGGTCACGCCACACATCCATCTCAACATTCGCATCTCCGCTGCATGCAATCTTCTTTCATCAATTCCTTTGGTGGCCCAACATTCCGATCCATACAATACGACAGGTCTGACAATCGACTTATATATTTTCCCTTTCAGTTTAAGGGGCATCCGCGGGTCACATGCTGTTGCTGAGTAAGTAAGTAAGTAAGTAGTTAAGACATGTACTATAATATATTATGTACCAGATTCAGAATCAGATTTTTATGAAAAATTGTTTTATTATATATTTCATTATACTAATCATGGGACAGGCACTATCGAACCAGCGTGGTGAAAGCATGAAAATGCGCCTCAAAGAGTCTCCTTTCGTACAAATTACAGATGTCTTCAAAGTTTTGGTACTACGACATGTAGGTTTCGTCACCGTTTGACCGTTTTGAGGACGTGGTGTTGCGCAGATACATTTATCAAGTGAAAAAACTCATTGGCGTATTTCAGGATTTGAACCAGCGAACTCCAGATTTAAACTCGAAATCGGTACCACTGGGCTACCACGTTCAAAACAGTGTTGGCCCGGGTTCTAGTTATGGGGTCAATATAATCTGGCCTCACAGCTCAGTTGGTAGTAACCCTGCCGTCTGCGCTGTAGGTCGTGGGTTCGATTCCCACCCCGGACAAACATTTGTGTGACTTACGTATGTTTGCTCTGTGTCGAGTGTTTATTGTATGTATTTACAAAAAGTATACAATTACGTATGTCAGTTGTCTGGTTCCCATGACACAAGCTATGCTTAGCTTACTTTGGGGCTAGATGGCGCTGTTTGATATATCAACCAATATTATTATATAACGCTACCTAATATCAAGGCGTTTCATATAAAACTATATCAATACCTGTGAGTGAGGCTGGTGATTTTACCATCATGATCGAACTCCGCCCTCAGGCCGCGTAACGCCTGCCCTGTCCTGCCCACGTTGCCCCAAGCGCGCACCACGCCGTCGCAACCACCGGAGATCAGCAGATGTTCTACAAATATAATTTGGAAAGAAAGAAAGAAAGAAAGAAAAACATTTATTTGACACGCCCAAAAAAAATAAATTAAATAATTAACAAAAATATACATAGGTATGTTGTTTTAACAATAATAATAATACTAATAATAATACTAATAGGTACATCAAGCCAGTAATCCAAGTACCTAAAAATAATAAATAAAAAATAATTATTATTATTAATTATTAATTATTATTATTTTATTATTATTATTTTTTAATAATTAATTTGGGATATTATTCTACTACTATCTCAAGTCTCTACTTAAGATGACCTATGGCGTTATCTTAAGTAGAGACGGATATGAGTTAATGACCTAAATGGAACATTTTTCAAGTAGAAATGGATTTTTACAATTTAAACTAGTTTTAAGTTTAACTCTTTTAATACTTTTTTATTATTATTTGTTACACATAAGTGCATTAACAGAGGATGAATGTTACTTGTTGCTGTTAATGAATTTTAAATGCAATTAATGCCAATAATTTAGCAGTTTCGCGAACTTTATTATAATGTGACACTAAGAAAGATAAAATAAATAAAATCACTTACCTTTTTGTAGCCATAACAGACAGCTGACAGAGTCGTCGTGAGCGCGAAAACTTTCCACCACTCTTCCATATTCCACATCGTAAAGATATCTGAAACATAGACAATTTCTTAGTTTAATCGTTGGTTACGTTACGACGTAATCTTGCGAAATCCACACGGGTTCAAGAGAACCAGTGACTCGAATAGATAGATAGCTAGATGTAAGATTTCATAAATATGTAAAAACTAGCTGTTGCCCGCGACTTTGTCCGCGTGAAATTCGATTTTATCACGCTCCCGTTTTACCCCTCGGAAAAGTAGGCTAAGTTACTCCTTGTTACATCAGCTATCTGCCAGTGAAAGTCCCGTTAAAATCGGTCCAGCCGTTTCAGAGATTAGCCGGGACAAACAGACAGACAAAAATTGTAAAAAATGTTGTTCTGGTATATGTACCGTGTATACATACATATGCACTTAGTAAAAAGCGGTTATTTTAATATTACAAACAGACACTACAATTTTATTTATTTGTATAGATAAAAATAAATAAAATTACATTTCATTGTCCCACGAGCCAACAGCTACAGTATTATCATCGACCATCACGCAGCAACTGAGCGGAGTGAGCGACAAAGCCACACTGCGTATCTGTTTCCTAAGCGAAGTGTCGTACACTTTCAACGTGCCATCTCTACCGACCGAGATCACCCGACTGTCCGTTAGAATCGCGTACGTAACGCCCTCTTTATGCAATCGTACGGTGTCCACACATTGCAACTCGCACGTGGGACTTTCCTCCAATGGTTTGGGCACTTGGTGCGTGATGCGCCTCACGTGGGGCTTCGTGAAGAGCTGTTTCGGTATTTGACCGAACTCCATTATTTGGACCTCGAGCGCGTGACGGTCGTTCATGTCGTTAACGTTCTCCAGGTCGACGGAACCCTCGTAACACACGTGGTGGTACACTGAAACGAGAATTGTCACTTTAGTTTTTAGTTTAGTATATAAGTTATCTGGTCCCATGATAACTATGCCTAGCTAACTTTGAGGCTAGATGGCGCTGTGTGAAATGTCCACCAATATTTTTATACATACAAACATTCACGTTTAGAATATTAGTGGGATGAACAAACCATTATTAGCTTTAACCGCCTCTGCGCCCCGCTGCTTATAACCAAATATGAGATCAATCCAGTGATGCAAGTGTCTGGAGACGTGCTCGCACTCCAAAGCCTCTCTCAGCTGCAGCACGAAGTGTTGTGGGGAGGTGGCCCACCCGGGCAGACGCACGTCGCTCACCATACTGCCGTCGTGACGCTCACCGAAATCTATTTCGTATTTGTTCGTAAGGAAATCACCCTGTGCTTGCGTGTCGTAGAATTCTGGGACTAATTCCTGGAACGTAGTAGTATAAGTAGTAGTGGTATTATTAAAAAAAATAGGGGGAAAAAGGGGGCTTTTGGGGTTTCTTTGCTCTTCCCCATGGAGGGTCGGATAGGATTTGAACAGGCGTCAAACTTAGCGATAAGTATGCGTGACCTTATGTTTTGAATATTATTGACGTTTCCAACCCATTTCTTTATGAATTCTATGGAAATAAAGTTTTTGACTTTGAATAGCAGTAGTTTTTTTGCTAGTTAATTTTGGTTTTCTTAATCCTAATACTACTACTAATCGTGTCAATGGCTCTATCGTACTACTGTAAGTATTAAATTTTTCTAGTTATAAAACTCATTGGTGCGCCTCGTCAGGATCTGAACCAGCGACCTCTGGGCTGAAACTCGGAGGTTTGTGCCACTAGGCCACCACCTCTAGACAGACTCTTCAATAAAACGATACAAATATGACTGCATCAGTATTTTACTCAGCCTGTATTTAGTTTGTGCAAGGTTTTTATGAGATTCGATCAAAGCTCGTTTAAGACTGTAGCTGGTGTGAGGAACCCTAAAGGCGGAAGAACATTTTATTACCTTGAAGTCCGACATGTTCCGCAGACAGTTATTGTAAACGTCTTTGACAGAGTTGAACATTCTATCTGGATGATCAAACCTGCCGTTTTGAAGGCACAACATGTACTGCGGATACTTTCTCACCTGTAATGTAAAAATAACTATATATAGAAAAAAATAGATATAACTATACCATATTATATATATAAAGATATCTATACAAATAAATAAAATTGGAGTGTCTGTTTGTAATACTAAAATAACCACTTTTTACTAAGTGCATTTGGATGTATACACGGTACATATACCAAAACAACATTTTCTACAATTTTTGTCTGTCTGTCTGTCTGTTTGTTCCGGCTAATCTCTCAAATGGCTGGACCGATTTTGACGGGACTTTCACTGGCACATAGCTGATATAACAAGGAGTAACTTACGCTACTTTTCCGAGGGGTAAAATAGGGGTGCGTGATAAAACCAAATTCCACGCGGACGAAGTCGCGGGCAACAGCTAGTACTTACTAAATAAAACAACACCAGCCCTGGCGCCGAGTAATGTGACCCGTAGAGGAACTTGGGTTCACACATCTCGTTGTATCTGTCCTTGAGTTTCTCCAGCCGGTCCGGGTTCAAAGCACCCATCGGCTTGGACAGATCCCTAAATGTGTCAGATTTGGTCAAATCCAACTTATCTGATACGTAATCGGCTACAATCCACGGGAAGACCGGATATTGAGTGAGGTCGTTTTTGCTTCGATCCGCTAGGCTGAAAAATAATAATATTATTTGGACATTCCCCACAGCCGCATGTAGCCCTAAACGTCTAGCTTCACACAAATGTTTCTCCTGGGTGGGAGTCAAACCCATGACCTAAAGCTCAATAACAGCTACAAATTATAGTTAAATCCATCTCTTAACTCTCACATATAATATTATTATTATACATGAATGTTTGTTTTCGCGGCGGGTGACTTTAGAATAATGTGTACATCATTATGAGTAGGTAATAATTATACCATTTGTTCTATACTATTGTTACTGCAACTAAATACATGTTGCCTATATGTGTTGATATAATGATGACATTTACCCCACGCGTGACATAAGCTGCAAACCTAATGCGTTATCAAAGAGATATGATAGCTTCGAAAATGAATCATTCAAACAATAAATATTAAACAGTTTTGAGGGTAAGTATGTATGTCCGACGAATACTCCCAGTGTTGTTCAGGGTAGTGAGATAGCTACCAAATGGGGAAGGGGGATCAAAGTGTTTCAATCAGCTCGAGCCAGCTGTCATATGAAAGTATTTGTATCAACATTTCAAAAGGGGATCACTGTTTCAATCAGCTCGAGCCAGCTGTCATATGAAAGTATTTGTATCAACATTTCAAACGGGGATCACTGTTTCAATCAGCTTGAGCCAGGTATCGTATGAACCCCCCCGGGGTTTCTGCCTTGTCGCGGCGGGGGGGCTTAGTAACCGTGGACCTTGCCTACCCACGGAGAAGCTAAAGGAACCAGAGAGGGGCCGCTCCTCGGGCTTTGCCTCCAAGCCCCGAAGGAGCGGCACTTGTAGGTGGCGGTGCCTTATGGGGGGCACCGAAACTGAGGAGGGCTGCGGTGTCGTATGGGCGGCACTGCAGCTGAGGGCAGGGGCCGCGGCGGGAGAGGAGTGCCGGTATTACGGTGCGCCGTTCTCCCTACCTTCCGCGGCCACGACGGGGCCGCCACCGTTCGATGGCGGACGCGGTGGGGCCGCAGGGGAAGAGGAGTGTCGGTATAGCGAGGCGCCGCTCTCCCTATCTTCTGCGGCCGCAGTGGCAGGCGACGGGGCCACAGAACTGACCCGTCGCAGGGGGACCTCGGGCGTCTTGACACGGGGTCGTCGGACGCCCTTTGGCTATTTGGTTCCCGAGGTGGTTGTGACGTGCCGTGTGTTCCGGTGCGTCGTACCCAGGGGGGTGGAGACACCGATGGAGGGTCTGGTAACAGACAGCCGCGGTGGGTTCACGGAAGAGTAACCGTCCCCGTGTTCCCGCCACTAAGCGGCAGAGGTGGACACCGTGGAGTTTTAGTGGGTATATACTCCTAGTCCCACATAACCACTCAGTTTCCCCGTGGCTGGGTGGTATGCGAGTGCATTTCTCCACGGAAAAAAAAAAAAAAGGTATCGTATGAAGGTCTGCTTCAACATTTCAAAAAGGGATCAGTGTTTCAATCAGCTCGAGCCAGTTGTCATATGAAGTGCTTTGCTTCAACATTCCAAAACGATTTGATTGACACGAAGCGACTGACGCGCCGGACGGCCTCAGCTAAAGTTCTGAATGCATTTCTATATGAGGCAACACAGTGACAAGGCACAAACTAGAGCAACCTCTAACCAAACTGTACCCCGCGCCGCGACGCAGTATGGTTTTGTTCGATGAGTGGAGCTTCTCAGATCAGTGGGATTTGAGGCATTACGCCAGTAAATTAGCTTTGCCAAGCTTAGCGTTGCCAGGTGTCCGGATAAAGCCGGACACAGTCAGGCTTTTTGGTCGCGTGACCGGCCAAATTAGTTGATTTCTGGCTTTTGTTAGGTAATTAAATTTGGCCAGTTTCTTTACATTTCTCATATGTTGGTGTAAGAAGACTTATTCATTCAATTTTATTGCTGTTTCATTAGAATTTAAGAAGATAAAAAAGTTAAATGGTTATGGTATGATATATGATGAAAAAGACATGTTTTAATTGAAAAAAAAAACTGTCTCAACTCTAAAAAATTAAATGGGTCCGACATTTTTACCAAAATGTCCGGCTAAATTAGTCGGTCTGTCCGGCTTTTCGGTTTTACGACCTGGCAACCCTAGCCACGCTCCGTTAGGACGTGTTTCGCTTCACCGCACCGGACAAACTACTTGTCCTATCTTTTAGCGGCTATTGTCATTCGGCCTATCCCGATCAGCGTTACGCTCCGCCACGCTGTATGAATGCCAAGTTGATTCGAATCTTTAAAAAATCTTTCACGACAATTTGAGAGTCAAAGTTGCTGAATGTGTGTTCACTGATGTCCACATCTTGGTATCTCTTAAGCTTTCCAGTATTATGTAGTCAGTAAATGTACATGGATATAAATACTCAAATTCTTACAAAGATCTTGCTCGCGAAAGAAAGGAATCTCGCCTTAAGGGGTTTCTGTTTGTTCTTCCCTATGGAGAGTCGGATAGGGTTTGAAAGGGACAAACTTAAGAGTTAAGTCCGTGTGACCTTATGTTTTGAATATTACTGACATTGCCAAGCTATTTTTGTTTATTTAGTAATAATGATACAGTTTTTTTATTCTTTAATGTACACATACAATAACCCTAAAAAGAGTTCTATCAAATCTTGGAGGCTAGAGAAAGGCGATTTTATAAAGACAGCATCGAAATTAATATAAAATGTTGAGGCTTTTAATGCCAAATTAAACAAGAGTGTGGGCATGCAACACACTCCATTGTTTATCTATTCTATCGATCTATCTAGGTTGGCACACACAGGATGCACAACGAATTTGATGGGAGTAACTGAAGCGAAACAGGTTAAAGAAGAAAGAGAGGGAATACTATATAATTATGTGTAATTAAAGAACTTTAATATACCTAAAGCAAATAATGATTGTTGAAACTACTTAAAATATGAGATTGCTTATCAATCAATACATATATAATTGAAGATTACTTACCAATTCAAATACATCAAGTAGTCATAATTTGATACAATTCCATTTTGCCACTGCAGCGTCATCTCATCGGTGTGGACTCTTTCCAAATTCACATTAGGTGATTCTTCTAGGATGCTATACACTTTATCACGATCGTATTCAGTTTGGAATGTCAAGTATATGTGTACAATGTCACTTTTTTCACTGTATATTTCAAGCCCCTGAAATATAAGGATATGAATATTAAAACGTACACATAAGTTTTCCAATAAACAATGATAAGTCTAGCAAAATAAAAAAGCAAAGCCAGTCTCAGAAGAGTATACTGTTTATTCATGTGTTATTAAGTTAAATAAATTTTATAAGAGTTAAGACCAATTTCAATAGTCAGATTTACAAATAATTGAACTACCAGAGGAACAACTTCATCGTCATTGATGCCCCATGCTAGCCAATTATTTGATGGAATATGGAATGAAATATTTACATTTCATGACAAATAGTACAAACAAGACATAATAATCGTATGGCATTCATTAAATTTTTTATTCTCTATGGCTTTTTTGCCTTTTTTTACTAGCTGGTAAACCACTAAACAAAAAGATGCCACTGAGGCAACGGAGGTGGTGCTGTAAACGACCTGGTCCTGCTCATACTTCAAGGACATCTTGATATATGGACTTTGAGGTAGCTGGGGTAGTTAGGTACAGGGACAAACCAACATACCCCTCCATGCAGGACATCAGACCTTTGTTAGCATTTTTTGTAGCTATTACATTTATATAATGTGAAGATTGTGAAAATCACCCCTTCAAAGCAAAGTTCTTAGGTATTTAAATAATGGTCTTGGACACAAATGACAATTTCTTATTCAGTGCAAGGTTCAAATCTATTATGATTCTGACACCAAAATTGTATCTTCATTGTGTTCCATTATTCCTAAGTTACCCACTTTGAATGCAATTTAGTGCATTTGTGACATTTTGAAGCATTTCAAATGTATGCAGCAGAATAGTATTGTTTTTAAATTGACCAAAAATGTTGTGCAACTTCTAGCCTGTCTATTATTTGACCTCCAACAAATGAGAATTATGCTGAATCATACACCCTGGTGGCATTACTAATAAGCAAAATAAAATGCAATAAAAAGTAACATGGATACATACAACTTGCCTTAGTAAAAATCGCCGTTTGTACAGTCTCCTCAATTGATTCAGCTTTAATTTTAGTATTGGACTCTGAAATATTTATAAATAATTTTATTTATCATCTTTACTAAAGACATAAAATTTGGTGGGTAGGTTAGGTAGGCACAATGTTTAATAATTTTTCCAATTTCTCTATTTCAGTTTCATCAATATGATAATTATATCATGCTTTATCAGTCAAAGATATCCTATGTTAAAATCATTAAAAACTCACCAACTTTACACAAGCTATATGAACTTAAATTCTATTAAACATAATAAAAAAGGAGATACCTACATTTTCAACATTACTGAAAGGTTGGAAATAGATAGTTGTTGGTGTAAGAGCCAGTTTTCCTTGGTGTCTCACAAGGGGGGATATCTTCTCGGCCTGTAGCTCACAAACTATCTGCTCGGTAAAGTCATCCATCATCACAGGGTCAAATTCCATCCTCATGTATCTGGAGTGGAGAATTGTTGCCACCATACTGTTGTGATCTGGGGCAGTTAATGTGGAAGCCCTCTGTAACTGCTGCATCTGACTTAAACACTCTTCTACTGATGCAAAATCATATAATATATAAAACTCCTTGGTTTCATATATAAATTTATATGGCGCCAGGACATTATCCTTCAACATTTCTGCAAACTGCTTCATCCCAATTTTTATCATATTCAGCTTGTTTGATACTATGGAAATATTAATACATTCCTTAAAATGCAATTTTATCAGTGGATAACTCCAGTCCCTTGGCTCAAAAACAAGAGATTTGGAACACAGTTTCAATCTTCCGTGTCTGGGGTTTCCTTCTTTTGGGGATTCAATGTCATTTATGGTGCAAGAAAAGTCTTCAAAATATATTTCTCCTGGCTCGAGAAGTAACAATGAAAACCTAAAATTAATGCAATTTAACTGTAAAATCGGAATACTCGTAATGATACTGAATGAGTCACAACTGAACAATGTCCTTCCTGCTTTTACCTTGATTTATCCATTTCTCCTGAATTTTGAATAAAGTTTATGAGAAGTTGTTATTATAAGCTTGAGAACCTTCCAAAAATGATGAGATATTTGAAAAACGTAATAGCTACGCGCCAAACAAAGGTATATATTAATCGTACTTTCTCTTTGTTTTGTTTTCTTCCTCAAGGCAACGAAAATTGCGAAAACACTGACCGGACACAAAAAGAAACCGACGAGCAAACCAACTGACATAACAGTTCGATGTCAGTGTCAATTCGGTGTTTGAGAAAACTCAAAACAACTACAGTTGTACAGTTAATTTAATGGATGAATGTCAAGCATCTTTTGTCATGAACATTTACAAAATTAAAAATTAGCCTGATATTTAATTTTGACATTGAAGGAATGTGACGTGCCGACAGGTTCACAAAATAGCGCCATATTTTAATTTTAGGTCTGGATAAAAATTAGGTTATTACTTTACTGAAATAATTAGACCTGTTGTTTTTCCAAAACCCAAAGAAAGCAGGATAATGCAAGAAGACAAAAATGTAATATTTCAAATGCGATTCCCGCAGAAATTATGGTATTTGCTCAACTTACGCACGGATGCTATAATGTGGGGTGGCACTGGAAGAACAATTTTGTTGAACTACCACGTATTAGCGGATTACTTACAATGTGATCTTTCTGTATTCAAAACAAATAATATTTCTAGTTTTGTAAGACAGTTGAATTTGTATGGATTTCGCAAAGTTACATCGCACCTACAAGACCCTCTTTGTAATTCAAGTAACCCCTACATGCATGAGTATGTGCACGACTATTTTCAATTTGGCAGACCTGAGTTACTGAATAAAATAACAAGAAAGGCATTGACTGTGAAAAGAAAATTCAAACCGAGGGTATATCTCTCTTTATTTCTATCAATCTACTCATATCTACCTTCTATGGTGAGTATAAATTTGAATGTTTTATTTGTTGCAGAATGCTTTCAGTATGGAATTACAAGGCATGACACCTTTGCAAAAAGCAAGACATGGTTTACGTATGGCTCTAAAAAAGGCATCTCAAGATTTTTTCCTCCAAAAATCACCACATGTGAAGATTGAATATGAAGGTATAATGTTAATAATGTTATATATTTATATGGGTGTTGAACTGAACTGTTACAAAAAAGGGTCAGTCTGGCATTCCCAAGTGTTGATGACTGAAAATTGATGTTGCTTTCTCTGACTTACCTCACACCTCAGTTGGGAGTAACTCTGCCTTCTGCGCTGTAGGTTGTGGGTTCAATTCCCATCCAGTACATTCCATTTTCATCACATAATTTGTGTGATGAACATATATATTTGTTTTGTGTCTGGGTCTTATATGAATGTATTTAGAAAAAGTATGTATTATGTCAGCAGTCTGGTTTCCATGATAGTTTTGCTTAATTGGGGCTAGGCGGCGCAATTTGAAATTTCCATCAATATTAATTTATTATTATTTATTTTCTAGATTCTCAGGATGAGTTTGCTGAAGATGAGGAAACCATTGATTTTGATTGGCCTACCTCAAATAATGAAGATCAATCCAAATCCCCTCCAAAAACAGGTTCCACTTTCATAGATTCCTTCCTTATTCCTTTGCTTCTTTTCTCCAAATTCCTTACATTTTCTTGACCTTTAAAGCAGCTGCACCATCCACTGAGATTCCAAAAGAGACTTCAAGTTCAAAAGAACAAGAAATTTCTAGGTGAGCCTAATACAATTGTAACCAATCATGCATCAAATGGAAGTACTTATTATTTGTTGTTTCAGAGATACCAGTCAGGGGCCTACTAGACTTGGCTTTACAAATGAGCCTAAACAAGAAAAAATTGTATCCTTCTCATCGGAATATGCTGATTCATCATTTTTGAACATGCCAGATCTGGAAGCAGAATCCGCCACACGGTGTGATATGGGGCTTCTAGCTGAATTCAACATTGAAAATGATGCTGATAAGGCCGTAATGCCTAAGCTGCATGTTGAAAATGGTCTCAGCTCTCTAAATTGTGTGTTGCCCTCTGTAAATCAAGGCCAAATAGATGATGACCCAATGACTGAGGTAATTTGGTAATGAGGATTTATAATATACTCCGTCACCTGTTATAGAAAATAACCTATTGTATTTTTGCAGATGCATGATGATTTCAATGGTGAATGGGACCAAATGTTTAGTGATATCATGACAAACAGGGGTCCGAGTCAGGAATATGGTTCAGACCTGAGGGATATCTACTCACAAATATCAAAAACCATTGACTTGCTAAACTCATAAATAAATAAAACTCCTTGTTAGTGCCATTTAAAAGTATAATAAAAAAGTTACAACTACTTCTTTTGCTTTTTCTTCTCTGCTTCCTCTTCCTTTTCTTTCTCAATCACGGACACGTAGGAGTTGATAGTGTCAGCGTCCAACATTTGCATTGGCTGGCCTCGTCTCATGACTGCTATTTCAAGATTCTTCTGGCCAGATTGAACAACTTCCAACAAGGCTCGTATGGCAAGCTATAAATGTAAATAAGTTTTGAACTTTTTCAAACCTACAGTTGGGTTCAAATCTTACTGAGAGGTTCATATTATTACATATAATCATAAAAGTCTAGGATTAAATCAAATGAGGCTTACCACTGAATAAATAGCCTGATTCAAAACTTGTGCCTGCATTATTATATTATGAATACAGAAAGGTTGATGGGTATTTGATTCTTACCTTTACAGCTCCCTTCTCATTAGCCACTTCCTCTGGAGTGTAATTCTTCTCCAAGAACTCTCGGACAGTCTTAGCAGATCTACCAGTAGCATTGGCTTTCCATTCATAGTAAATACCTGATGGCTCGGTCTGGAAGAGATGAGGGTGCCCATCATAATCGAAACCGCCGATCAGACACGAGATACCGAAAGGTCTACGACCATTGCTTTGTGTGTATTTCTGCTTCAAACTGGCTATGTATCTTGTTATATATTCGAGTGTAACTGGATCTTCAACGGTCAGTTTATGGGACTGGCACTCTATTTGAGCTCTATTTATGAGGATCCTAGCATCGGCTGTCAAACCGGCAAATGCCATTACAACATGATCGTCGAGTAGGCATATCTTCCTCACAGTTCTTTCTTCTTGAAGTTTGGCAACTGATTTTTTTTCTACTCCCAAAACGACAACGTCAGCTCCTCTCACACCAACCTGGAAACAGATTTGAGAGTAAATACACAGGAAAATAATTGGCCATTGGAGCTACATAACCAAGACACTTACAGCGGTAGAACCTTTACGGACGGCTTCTTGTGCGTATTCTACCTGGAGCAAATGCCCATCAGGTGAAAAAACTGTTATTGCTCTATCGTAGCGAGTCGACATGGTTTATAGTGGAAATTGTTAGAATTTATTGAATCTCGACAACAATGATTCGGTGTAAACTATTCGCAAATCATCATTCATTCAAATTCATTCGTTCTAATAACTCATCAACATCAATCATTCATAAGATTAGTGATGTCATCTATTGTTCATACAAAAAGCAATTAGTTTACTAGCAACCAGTTTAGTTTTTAATTTGAAATAAAATGCACGTGCAGCACCGTATACGTGATAAAGTGAAACTTCTTTTAACAAACTTTAATTCGTGCAAGCACGACACTATCATATTCTATTGCTTTGTATAATGTATGTTTATGTCGCTCTCTTTTACTGCACTTCCGTGGCGTTTGAATATATAGCTCTCTTTCTGTTTCTTTACGTCTTATCTTTCTTCTTCTCCATGCACGTCATTAATAATTTAAATATTTTTTTTTCTTTCGTCATAAATTTCTCATTCACTTATCGATAGAAGTTTCACCTTAAAAAATATTGTTGCAATATTAAAAATTACAGTACAACACTATAGAAGACCGGACGAACGGTTTCACTCGAAAACGATCCAGTCTCAAACCATGGGTGAGTTTCGAAATGCTTCAAAATAGGTGTATAAGCTGTAAACACTCTGCATATCAGTTGATCACTCTTGATGTTAGCGCGTTTACGATAGGACTTGACGACCCTACTGGCACAATTTCGTGACAATGATGGTGCTTTGCCTATCGGCGTCAGCACTCTGGGTGGACAAATTTGACGTTTTGCTCTATTAAAAAAAAATCAAAAATAACAGTCATGGCTATCTCTCTGTGAAAATTGATATAACAAGAAAATCAATATTGTTTGTAACACAGAAATAAATGCGCGTGTCAGTTCCAGCGCGACTGGAATTTACTCAAAGTGCTCGACTTTACTAACAAACAAATTTCATACCTATTTTTGCTTTAAACGAAAGTAAAACGAAATTTGACTGTGCGCTCACACGAAATGATTCGTGCCTATAGATAGCTCGGAATGCTCGGATCTTTGATCTGATTAGCCCAATAATTTATTCAGCGTTGATGCGCTCTTGACGCATTTCGCAACGCACACCAAGAAAACTAGCTGTCAGATGGACGTCTGTCATGTCACATTTTGTAGAAAAATTATTAAAGGCATTTTAATCAAATATGGCGGCGGCGGCGAATGATTTCAATCCGTGGTTGATAGAGAAATTAAAGGCGTTAAAAATTGACGAAGGCGTTTACAGTTCTTACATTACAGGCGTTTTAGAAGGCGAAGATAGTGTTGACGAGAAAAGAGGGTGCTTGGATGACATACTATCGGAAATCGTGGTAAGTTTTCGACAACGTTTGCGAGACCGTGCTTGTATAAATAAAATTGTTATGTGATGGTTTTTTCGATTTCCAGGAAGAAGATGTGTCAAAGATTATCACAGAATTACTGGAGAAGTGGGAATCATGTCAATCGAAAGAAGATACGTCAAAATCCGCTGTAGATGTAGTTGACGAACAGTTGTCTAAGTTGATGAATACCCGCTGCCTGGCTACCACCGCCCGCAGAGAGTATACAGACGAGGAAAAGAAGATCCGGGAGGCTATTCTATCGCAGTACAGCCAGCTCTCTGACAATGAGGTATGTGGTAACAAATAAAAGAAAATTGAGGTTAGCTTACTTCTTGTAAAAGGATCTTTATTTTTTTTCTAATTATAGTTTACACGCATTTCAGGATGAAGCGGCCACTGTGGAAGTTCCAGAGAGTTCTGACCTAGTTAAAAACACTAACGCAGCTGATATGCAAGCTGCTGCCAAGGAGCGCCGCGAACAGGCGCGTCAAGATGCTCAGAAGAAGAAGGAAAGAGACAAAGAAGACAGGCATGTTATTCCTTTCTTACGATCGTACATTGCATGACTGATAATTCTTAGTTTAAATTAAAGCAATTAATTAATAAGCATGCTACATTGTAGACTGCATCGTCACTTAACAACAGGTGAGATTGCGGTCAAATGTGAGCCTGTTATATATAAAAAAAAATGTGGGTTTTATTCATACTATCGCTACCATGAAATAGTTATATATCTTGTTTATTTCTTTAAGTAATCAAAACGTTTTTAGTTATTATGATTACTACATAACAACTTTTTCACCTGGACAATTACCAAAAAACATTTTTTTTTTATACAGGATTAAATTAGTATAATTTTACATTGTACCTATGGTGTTAGTCACCTGCATACTAATACTTTCCAGTATGGGAGAATTGTGCAAGCTTGAGTTTGAAGCCTAATTGTGGCTGTTTTTAAAAGTGTAATATTTATTTACAGAGAGAAACAAAAACAGCTGAAGGAGGACAAAAAGGAAAAGCGTAAGACTGTGAAAGGGGAGAGGAAGAGGTAGCATACTATCGAAGTAACTCATTATTGTTTAATGCTTTCTTTAGATAAACTAATGTATTATTCTTTTATAATTTATGCTCTTCTAAGAATATCTTAGATAGACAAGTAAAAAAGGCAAGAATAGAACAGAATTACTAGTGGTCTTCAGATGGAGTGTGAATTTTGAAACTTTATTTACAGGGCCAATTTTTACAAAAAAAATAATATTATTCTCCTTAGCCTGAATGTCCTAACAGGTTTGTCTCCTATACGGTCTTCTACTTGATTTTGAATGAGTTAAGAGTTTCTTAGTTTTCTTTTGGTATTGTTCACTACAGGTTATTAGCTTTATGATTGTTTTAATCATCTTAGGGCCAATTTTCATATCTGTGGATTAAATGTGAGAGGGGTTTATCTGGCTATTATCTTTCCTATAATTGGTTATCTGTATTTCAGTTTGCTTTTAAAAATAGATATCATTGTGATTTTTGCCACTTGAACATTGGTTACTTGGAAGATGCAAAAAAACATATTGCATAAACTAACATTAGAGCAAAAGAGACTATTGGATATACTGTCAGGCAACAATTTCACTTTGCTGTCTGAGGTTGATTTATTCTTTCGAACAGGTTACTTGTGCTATGGGTGTTTCTTGAGATTACTTTCCACAGTCAACCACACAAAAGTTTAGAGATCTGTATATAATTATATTCCCATCAACTGCTGTTACTTCCAGAAGAAGATCAGAATTCAGCTTTGGTCCTGTGTAAATAAACAATTTTTTATTGTTTTTGGTATACATAATCGGAAAAGAGTAATTTAAATATGATACATAATTATACAACATATGATATATTAGATAAAATAATAAGTTCATATACTACATTTGACTCACCTCACAGCTCAGTTGGTCGTAACCCTGCCTTCCATGCTGTAGGTTATGAGTTCGATTCCCACCCATGACAAACATTTGTATGTAGTAGTAGAGAGAGATGTTTGTAGTCTGGGTGTCAATATATATTATATGTATGAATTTACAACAGAAAAAAAAAGTATTATATCAAGTTGTCTGGTTCCCATGATACAAGCTATGCTTAGCTTACTTTGGGGCTAGATGGCGCTGTGTGAAATGTCACCAATATTTGTTTATTATTTATATACTGCGTTTCTTAGTAAAAAATCAATATATGATTTATAATTAATAAATACCTCTATTTTTCTTGAAAGATTATCAACCATTTTTATAGTAATTCACTGTGAAACATGTCGAGAATAGTGTGTTGTATATTCTATGTAGCTATTTTATTAGTGAGTTCCATGGTATATGTATTAAATTTTATCTGATTTGAGTTTGAGTAATGTCATACATTGTGATGGTCATGCATAATCATCATATTTTAATGTTATTTATTAACAAAATGTTGATTGTGAATTGTACTTTGTCTGTTATTCATACACCTCAATTATGTGGCAGTCTAATGTTTGGGTTGATCTAGACAAATATAATATCTACTTTATAAAAACTTGCAAATGTAAAACATAATTACATACCTACTAAATAAGGCATTCGATCGTCAACATACTATCGGATAGACTGCCCTTAGTTTCAATACAAGAGATGGTAAAGTCTGCTTAAATATACCTGTTTTGTTTGTAATTTCTGTGTGGCAATAAAATGTTGTTAGATTATTATACATATTTCTATATTGATATTTTCCCCAGATAAATCTTAACTCGCCGAATAATTCGGGACGAATTACTACCTCGAAAGCCCCATTTATATGTGTTAATATTCGCCTGTTTTGTATTCGTGTCAACATAGATCTATGGAACGTGGACAATGTGCGTCCTTGTACAGCGGGTTTTGTCTGCTTCATTTATTTAAGCGATTCCAGAATCCCATAATCACTGATTCTCACTGATAAAGTTCTGAAAATTATTTCATTACACCAATTACACATCACAATCAGATATGTGCCAAAGATCACATGATAGAGAGCGAGGTGGTCTAGTGGTACAGACCCCGAGTTTCATCAGGAGGTCGCCGGTTCAAATCCCGACGTGCACCTATGAGTTTTTCGATTGAAAGATCTATGTGCGCAATACCACGTTCTTAAACGGTGAAGGAAAACATCGCGAGGAAACCGACATGTCCTAGAACGAATAATTCGAAGACATGTGTCAAGTCCAGTAGTTAAGAGCAGTACAACTCTCGCCAAGTTCGTCCGGAGAAGTACTACCACCATGCCCATTTCTGCCGCCAAGCAGTAACGCGTCCGCGTTACTGTATTCCGGTTTGAAAGGTGTGGTTGCCGGTGAAATTATAGGCACACGAGACATTCCACCTACACGTCTCAGAGTTACGGGCGCATACGTTGCGACTTGGGTCTTGTCGTACCTAGTAGGGCAGGACCCAAGCCGCATCGCTTGTTATGGGCTGAGGTTACCACTTAACACCAGGTGGGCCGTCAGCTCGTTCTGTAACTGTAAATAAAAAAAAAAAAAAGTGCACGAAAGGAGCCTCTTACGCGCACTTAAAATCCTTTCACCACACTGGTTCGAGAGAACCAATGACTCGAATAGAAAAGAAAGAGATGTGCCCTGTGACGTTCACGAGTTAAGTAGACTTGAGAGTTTAGAGAGAGAAGAAACGGTAAAAGTCATAGTTACAGGTACTTGTGCCTATTCATTGGCATTACTTATAAACGCCGATGGACTGATGACATAGGATCGCAGGAAATCGGTGGATGCAGGTGGCTCCAGACCGTTCAAAATGGAAATCTTTGGGGGAGGCATATGTTCAGCAGTGGACTTTTACCGGCTGATATGATGATTGATGACTTATAAACGCTGCATTACAGCTAGTCTCGACTTAAGTAGACATTTCCTTTAAACGCTGTGCTTGTCAATAAAGTATCCCTTAATCAGTTTGAGAATACTGATTTATCTAATTGGCAATATATTTATATCTCATATTATCTACTTGTATTTATTTATAGACTTATTTTTTGGAGAATGCCTCTGCTGTGCTCAACTGCTAGAACCCTATCAGTGCAATGCCAAGCGGGTAGTCTGCATTTAATGAAAAAAGTCAGCTAAAATAATGAAATACCGATATTGTAATAAATAATAGTGTAATTTTATTTCTGTACAAAATACCTACCAAATTATTACAACGAATTAGCACCTTGAAATGACTTAGATTACCTACTCATAGTTTATTATATTAATACCTTGGTGGTTATTATATTAAATTCATACTGTGGTATTAATACTTGCAGTTATACTATGTACATATATCATATGATGTCAAGTGACTATGTAGCTGATAGTGCCCCCAATGTCTATATTGGTAGTGCTATGGTCACCTCACGAATATTTCCTTCTTCGGAGGCTTGAGTTCATTATATGATTCAAACCTACAAATTAGTTTGTTCATGAAAATCCCTATCAAATGCACCGCCATCATCTTATTTCTTTTTTACAATCAACATAGACTAAGAAATACTACAATTTTACCTAAGATGCTTTAGGTGACATTATTATTAAAAATATTTATTCTTAAATAACCAATGACTGCCAAATGACTATGATGTAATAGGTAATTAATTTTCATCAATACTGATAAAAGACTCACAGTCCCCTGTATCTCTTTCAGTAGTTTCAATAATATCTTCACCATCAGTCACAATGAAATTGTGAGCTCCCCCAACAAAGATATGAGTGACTGTCTGTCTACCGTCTATTGGTAACAGAGTGGGACTAAAGATATCCTTTCCTGATTGTATACCAGTATTGGAGTGTTCATTCCAGCCCCAGGCCCACATTGTATTGTCTGTTGCCAGGCAGATAGTGTGCTCAGATCCTAATGCTACATCCTTCACTTTTCTACCATCTGCAACATATTAATTTATTTTTATAGACACCTCGATACCTTACGCTGCCTACAAAGCAATGGGCTCAGGTTAGATAGTCAACTGGGGTAAATATCTTTGTATATATATATATATGTGTGTATATACACACACAGTATATAATTATATGGATGATATTAATTTTGTGTAACTGTGTGTGACCATATCAAAGCAATATGTGGATGCAGCATGAGTGCTTCATTTGATTAAGCAAGAGCAGAAATGAGAATTACTCTTTATGCATACCTGGCAGTTTGATAAGCGTCTTTTGTCCAACTGAATTATTAGTTCCAATTTGACCATAAGAGTTCCTTCCCCAAGTATACAGAGAGCCATCTTCGAGCCATAGTAATACATTAGTCCAACCTGTCAAAAGCTTTTTTACCACTTGTTTAACCCCTATATCTATCTTTTGTGGTGTAAATAACCTGCTATACTTCTCAGTATTTAATATCAACTGTCCATGGTTATTATCACCCCACACATACAATGCATTTTCATCTGTACTCCATCCTACGGTGTGTTTCTGACCACAAGCAACATGAGACATATTCCCTATGTTATTCACTCGTGTGAACCTATCTACCGAACGCACATCTTTACCTAATCCGAGCTGCCCATACTTTCCGCAGCCTGTGACCCACACTTCACCCTTTGAATTAATAATTGCGGAATGCCTCAAACCCATAGAAACAACTTGTGCTTTCACCTCCAATCTGACTGGTTTATTAGACACAGGGAAGTGATCTTTGGGGAGGCCTAGTTGGCCGTGACTATTTGAGCCCCAAACAAACAGAAGATCATCTGTCACTCCGCAGCTGGAGTCCCAGCCACATGCAACGCTTCTGAAGTTTATGCCACTGAGTGTCCATGTCCGCTCGAAGGCGTGAACTTCTTTTTCAGCCGCTAGCTGAAGCCTATTGTTCCAGCCACATGAAAAAAGCCTGCCTTCTTCGTCAAGCAAGAGTGAGTGGCCACCCCCGCAAGCGATCTGCTTTATTTTCAAATCGTAGAATCCAATGTCGACTTTTGTAGGTTTCTCTGTTTGCTCGCTAACGAGATTCAGCCCTAACTGGCCGTGTGAATTTGCACCCTGAAAGGATGAAAGAGGTTATAAATTGTTTGTTTATTTACACTTGTTAGACCATGATAACAGAAATTACCCAGGACCATAACACCATGATTTCTGGTTTTTCAAAATTGTAAGTGTTATATACTATTTTTATGTCAACACGATCCAATATATCGTTTAGATTATATTAATTCATTGTTATAATTATTAGTAATATTATATACTATTGAAATAAAACATTTGACAGTGACATTAACGTTGACAGCTAGAATGACTATTTTTTTTTCTACAATTAAACTGACTTGGCAACTGTTATAGCCCAAGAGCCCACGACGGCCAGACCTTCGTCATTTTATAAAAGCTGAAAGTTTTTCTGTGCACGTCCCCTGTATAGGTAAGAACGACCAGCGACTATGGAGTTTGGGCTGTGGTTACTTTGGCAGATAACTGGTAGTAAAGTTGGTAAAAATAGTACCTAAATTTCGTTAAAGTATAAAGCTAAATTTTTTTGATGTGAAACATCTATAGCCGCACGTAAAGCCGATTTCTGGCGTGGCGACACGTCGCCACGGCATGCGTTGCATATTACTTTTACAAAATAATGTCGATGTTTCACATCTGCCAGGCGCCCCGTGACGGCTCACATTTTTTTTTTATATTTTCTTCGGGATTAACTTTAGAAATCTCGTCATCCATTGCCGGACACTTATGACGGTTGCTACCCCCTGCCAGACTCCCCTAAACTTTGATAAATTATAAATATACTTTCGTTATAGTATAAAAACTGAATTTTATACATATTACTTGGGGACCTATAAAAAAAATGTTACCTTCATAGCCGGACAGTTTTGATGGTTTTTACATCTTGCCAGACACATTGCGCGGTCGCGCTTGCACCTACAGTGGACTTTCAAAAAATTTATAAACTTTACCCCGTTAAGTACGTATGTTGAACCCCTTAGAAGTATTTAATATTCAGTACTCAATATGTAGGAGAAAAAAACACTCATTGATGGATAAAGGTTGATAATGTCTGAAACAAATTAAAAAAAAATGTGAGCCGTCACGGGACGCCTGGCAGATGTGAAACATCGACATTATTTTGTAAGAAACTAAGTACCCCATCACTAATAATGTTTATGATTTGTCGTAACCTTGAACGGACCAATCAGCGCTCATGCCGTGGCGACGCGTCGCCAAGCCAGAAATCGGTTTTACGTGCGGCTATAGATGTTTCACATCAATAAATACATAAATAAAATAATATTTTGTTTGCTAATAACTGATTCAGAGCATTCTTTTATAAAAATAATTGAGGGTAAACGAATAAATATAGACGTATCACACGAACTAATTTTTACGTGCTTTCGCCGAAACTTTATAACGAGCTTGTTTTGGCTTAGAAGGGGGAAATTCTTCTAACACGAACATCTATGAATTATACCTATGTAGCCGATGGTTGCGCCATGCAACACCTGGGATTGGCTTGGTGGCAGATATTCGATTTGAGGTTGTTAGCCTGTCGGGCATTTATTCTAACGTAAAGACTTGCATTTGACCGAGTTTTCTTATTATTATTTTGTTTTAAGTAGTTTAGTACTCCTTAACTGTAATCAGTCCCATTACTTTCAAACTAATTAAAGGAGCTACAATCATTAATACTCTTAATCAGTTTTTAATCATAATTTCAATTGGGCTCCTTTATGAACGCGACTTTTCAAAACAGTCCGGGCAAAGAAGAATATTTATGGATACAATAGGTACAGAATGATTAATCACGTCTCATTCGCATCTGTGAAGTTGCTAACTTTGCCCTTGTTTGTGGCATTTGTTCGACACCGAAACTGTATAAGTTTGTTACGAAAATTGAATACCAAGACCTGCTTGCACGGCTTTGGGTCCCATAAAGGTCAAATTTTAAAAAATTCTATTTTCTAGTCAGTTCTAGTCTAGTTCTAGTCACTGACTGACGGACTGACTCACTGACATAATTGTTTGGCATGATGCGCTTCCGAGGGGTCCGAGAGCGAGGGGGCGATGGATAGAGAGGATCGATGTGACCCAGGAAAATCTGACATTTGACATTTTACCCCCCTTTTCTACCTTCCATAGCGTATCTCGAAAACTATGAGAGGTAGGAGATTCGTTTTTAAACTACAACTTGAACTAAAAATTGGAAAGGGGGAGCAAATGGTTTGAGGTTTTAGAAAAAAAATAAAATGGCTGCCGAACAAAAAAAGATGGCCGCCATACAAAATTGAAACGCCTATATCTCGGAAACGGTTGGAGTTAGGTGGGGGGTGTACTAACAAATGTCATAGGGAATTGAGGGGGGAAATTCAAAGGTGGTATTTAAAATCCAAGATGGCGGATTTGGCTGCTATAAAATAAATGGTTTTTGATAAATTCGTTTTGGATGAATCGATTTTTTACGTGTTATTAAAGGCACATAAAAACAATCTGAATATAAAAGAACTCGCACGATGCTTGCAGCGCAAGTCATTTGTAAAATTCCAGTACAGTCCTTAAATGAACTATTAATTTTATTAAAAAAATATAATGCGAGCGAACTCACAAAGTACAGATGACTGTACTTTGTGAGTTCGCTCCTTCTAAGCCAAAATGAGCTCGTTATAAAGTTTCGGCAAAAGCACGTAAAAGTTAGCTCGTGTGATACGGTCTATTGTTTATTCTTTCGCCATGAAAAGTTCAGACCCGGTTTGCGATCTCGTATAATAAACAGCTTTGTGATACTTTATCCTGGCAGAGGGTAAATCAGGAACTGCCAGGCATTTTTAATTTGAATTGAATACTGTATCTACGTAGTTACCTATCATCATGTCTAGATATATCAAGGGTCCTATTCTTAGCTCATTGTCACGCGTAAAGTTCATTCATGTGTAGTCAAAAAGGACTCTGTCTCAGCATGGAGCTAATCCCAGGCGAGAAAATAGTAATCATGCCGAGGACATAATTCGACTAAATAAATGTATTCAAAACAATAACCGAAAAAATTATAAGCCGGAATAATCACTCTATACTGCCCGACATACGAGAGGCAGTTTATTAAGCGGAAGTTACTGGCTTGTTAACTAGCTAGCATTAGCTTAAAAGGCTAGCCTCGTGTATTGCGGACATGGGACGGGTAGGCTGCAGTTTCACAATTAGTGCGGCGAGTGACCGTAACGTAACTACCCGGGCTAAAGTAACTATTGAGGTGCGCTGGGTTCCAGTGAAGCAATATCCCGTCCACCAGCCATCAGCGTTAATTTGGCGACAGAGTTTAATTTACGAACTACAAGCAGCGTTATTATTATTAGTTTAGTTTATTTGCTAGGATTTTTAAAGATACGAGTATGTTGGTAGGCACTGGCACTTTTCTACATTATTCTTACATTATGCAAAATCAACGGCTTAGTAAGTTTTTTTTGAATTTTATAGGTTTATTGAATAGACGAGAGATCTTCTGTATCTGGGTGTTAATATGTATTTACAAAAAGTATCTAAGTATTATGCCAGTTGACTGATTCCCACGATACAAGCTATGCTTAGCTTACTTTGGGGCTAGATGGCGTTGCGTGCGATCACAATTTTCTCATATTTTTTTTACCGACATTAAAACTTATACCAAGTTCGTCCGGGTAAGTACTGCCACCATCCCGACTACTGTCGCCAAGCAGTAATGCATTCGAGTTATTGTGTACCGTTTTGAATTTTAAGCGCAATGGTTGCCTCAGGTTCTGATACCGACGCATATGAGGTGACTTGGGTCTCGTAGTACCTAAGTATAGGAGGACCCAAGTCGTGGTTTTATGGGCTGAGGTACCACTTAACACCAGGTGGGCAGTGTGCTCAACGTGGCTGTGTGTAATGGTTATTAAATAAACGTCGATATATTTGCCCATGCATTTTTATCTAACCTAAGAACGTTCATTTAGTCCCAAAAAATATTATTGCTATGCATTTCACTAGACGCGGCCAGTGAAGCGTTAGTTATCTCGAGCCAATCATCCGAGTTATTCGCCAACCTATTTATTACTGCTACAACCAGCGTAGCGCAATCAGTGCTTTATAACGTTGTTTTTTCAAATATTCGCTGATAAATTATATTAGTATTTCAACATTTTGTGAAGAAATGGGTTTCAATATAAAAATATTGCTATTAAAATATACGCTCGGACTTGTTGGTATAAGATTTGTCCTGGTGCCGGAAATGAAGATATTAATTACTGGATGAAAGTGTTAGCGAGAAAAAAAAGGCGTGACGAGCTCACCGTTGACCACGTCTATATTCTCACAATAGTGTTATCCGCAAGGAAGTGGGCTGAAACGTGGGTCACTGAAGCTCTGCCTACCCTTTCAGGTATAAAGGTTTTAATCTATGTGTCACTTATTAAAAAGTTTGATGAACTGAAGAGCTACGTTTTGCGTTCAATTCAGTTGGAAAACTGATATCAGGTTATATCCTAGGTATGAGCGAGCTTCGACGGAAACAGAACCAGTGGAATCCAATGATTTTGTTTACGCTTAAAGCTAATGTGGCTACCGAAGCGTAAGCTCTGCGCTTAAACCAATCACGTGGCTAATACGACCTGTGGCCTAACTGAGTTAATCGATCGATTAACTCAGGTTGTTTTTATTAAACACTGCGGATTTAATACAATGTTTACCTTCTTGTGGTTCGCCCCGAACGAAAAATTTGCGATATGTATACAAATAAATAAATAGAGTGTCTGTTTGTAATATTAAAATAAGCGCTTTTTACTAAGTGCATATGGATGTATACACGGAGGTACATATACCAAAACAACATTTTTCACAATTTTTGTCTGTCTATCTGTCTGTTTGTTCCGGCTAATCTCTGAAATAGCTGGACCGATTTTGAAGGGACTTTCACTAGCAGATAGCTGATGTAACAAGGAGTAACTTAGGCTAATTTTCCGAGGGGTAAAATAGGGGTGCGTGATAAAACGATTTTCATGCGGACGAAGTCGTGGGCAACAGCTAGTGTTAAATATAATTATAAACATACCTATACTTACATACTGCACTTTTCGTAGTGATAACTAGATTCGTCCTCTTGGATGTCTTGACACGACAACTAGTGGGTTCAACGGTTTTATTTAATACCTTCCCATGTTTGTACAGATCGTTCCATGGAATAAGCCCGAGAGGAAGAACATTAGAGGTTGGCCGCCTAATTAGGAGGCATAAATTGCCTTCCTGGTGATGAAACTCCTAATAGTCGTTTACAATAGACGAGAATATTATTTCTTGATATAAATCGCTCGGTTCATAAATGCCTTTAGAGTTTATAATCCCAACAGGGATTTTCCACAAAGCTATGCAGCAAAGGAGCAATAAAGATTTAAGAGATTCGGTCGATACTCATGTATCACGGATGTTTGATCGTAAATATGTACGTTCGTTCATGTTTATTTCTTACTCAGGTAGATAAATACGAGTGCGTCTCGGAAAGGAAGATACAAATAGGTAAAAGTAATTAATTAATTAGATACCTTTTGTGAAACTTCAATTGAATTTTGTGATAATTTATTTACACTTAATATTTGACATGGCTGTCAGATAATTATGAAACGGTTTTATGAAAGAAAGTCATTGCTAAGTTTATACATGGCAACCAATGATTGCGATTAGCTCACTACTTGCCACGTCTATGTTCTCACAATAGTATTACATATAAGGTAAAATTGGCCCGTTGAGACTTTTCCTTTGGGAAAATTGGAACTTTTCACTCTTAGGAGTTTTACATTTGTAGAATTTCGTATCTACGCAATTGAAATATAATACTACTACTACGTATATATAACTATAATATAATACTACTAAACTAATACAACGAATTTATTCTGCCTTTGAAGAATTATAAAAAGTGCACGCTGAGTTTTTTTGGGGAAAGCGATGGTTGCGATGTGAAAATTGGGAAAATAAAAAATAATTCGATGATTCGGTGATGTCTGCAGCTGAATTCTGAAGCTTTTTTACGACTTCAGTCGTCTCAACTCAAAATGAGAGCTTATGTTTCCCCTGTTGTCTTTCTGTATTGCAAGATAAAATATAAGATTTTATTTCGTAGCCATATTTCGTAATATTAGTAGAGACTAGTCACTTAAAAATTTTATTCGATAATTAACTCGGACTTTAGTATCTGAAAAACCAAAAAACTCCTACGACCATTTTACGGGACGATATAAAATAAATGATAGCTTAAAGGGGTATATCGAGGCTTCCATCTCACTTTTATAGCATGTATATAAAATGGAAACGACACGCGCAAATACACTATAAAATCTTGAGAGATAGGGCAATACATTTAACGCAGAAGTAAGTATTTAACATAATTATATTAACCAAGTACAAAAAAAATACAAGTTTATAACTATTTCAAGAGCACATTATGCCGCTTTTATAAAACACAGCAAAGCTAAGCTTTTATAAGCTTTTAGTAGGCCGGAAAAGGGAAAATGCCCAATTTTAGATGTAATTTTGGATTTGTAATATTATGTAGGTATCTGTAGTGCTGGTTTCATTTTACTGCTCATAAAATTTCTAAGCGCTTACAAGTCTAAGTAACCAGACTATTCCTAGTATGATTTCTTATTGTTGTCTTTTATATGACTGTGAGTTTAAAACGCCCAACAAAATGTACCTTATTTATACTTACGTTAAAATGTAGGATTAAACTTTATTGTATTCAGTCTAGCATCTATTCATAAAACTCCTGGAGCAAATACCAGAACAATTATAATGATTTTATAAGTGCAATACTTCATAAAGTAGGCGTTCTAAGACTTTTACCATCGGATATTACCGTAAAGCCAAGAATAAGCCAAATTATCGTTAACATTTTGCAGAAAATATTCACGCAGTATGCCAACATGAAATTGATAAATGAAAGAATTCGTGATGTATTGATAAATCAAACTGATGTTATTCTCTCAATCCAGAGGTTGCTTGGAAGAGATGGCTATGATAGATAAGAACGTCCTTTGTTACCTTTATTTTATTTGTAGTTGTGTTTTTGTTATTCCTGTTATCATTGACGTGTAAATTGGTTCAAATCCAGACGTGCACCAATGAGTATTTTTTGCATGGAAGATTTATGTGCGGAGCACCACGTTTTCAAAACGGTGAAAGAAAACATCGTGAGGAAAACGACATGTCCTAGAGTCCTGAGCCTCTTTGATGTGCATTGTTGGGGAGAACCAGTGACTCGAATAGTTGTAGACTCGTAGTAGTAGGTAGTATCTAGTTTGAACAAGATAAACTTGCAAATCATCAGCATATATATATATATAGTATAGGTATTTACTTTTATTAATGTATTTCGTAAAGTCGGATACATATAAACCAAAATTTACTTACAATAGACACCTATCTGATGCGTGTAACAGTTGAAAGAAGGGTCGGTATGAACCTTTTTTTTATTGTCACGTGGAACAGAACTGCTTTGGTCCACTCTATTGTGTGACCTCAGTATGTAGAAGCAGTATTTATAAACGGTTCTAAGATGTCACCAAGGTAAAAACGGTGCAAATACCCTTTGTGCCAGAAAAGTAACACTTCGTCTCAATGGTCGCCACTAAATATTTGAGCAGGCGCACTGCGCCGGGCCCTAAATAAAACATGTTCTGCCGACCGGTCTGAATTTTTCAAGCAAACGTTGCCCTAGACCCTTTGAGGATACCGCTAGAACGAATATCTGATCAGTTGGTGTATTTTCGATCGCACAGGATTCGTAAAACATCAATCTTGGCTAGATCCATTATTCTTATGGGACGGGAATATAGCAAAAGGGAGGAAAATGTTACGAATGGTTGCTAGTAGAAAAAGTTTTCCGTACGTGCGCTGAAGTGAAGACGATATTTATCATTATGATCTCTCCTCTCCGTTCATTTGGAGTCACAAATATGTTAAGGGAAAAGGAAAAAATATGCCAGCGTTCGGAATAACCCATTACAAGTATTAAGATTGTCTTAGGAATTTTCAGGTCGGGTTGGATTATTTTATTCTCAAATAGGTTTTAACCGCTGATTCGCTTGGACGATTAAATTGGTCCGGACCTGTCTCACATTAAACGGACATTTCAGGGTAAAGCTATGTATTGGAAAAACATGACGTAGATGCGTTGCTCTGTTGATGTATGAGAGAAGGACAAACCAACATACACAAAACATACACTTAAGCATTTAATAGGAACTACAATTTTGTTACTAAAAAGTTAGGTTGCGCGGTAGGATTGTAATTACTATCACAGTAGGAAAAAAACATCTCGCTACAAAGTCCTGTAAGACAATAAAACTTAGATTAATCCGAAGCGAATGAAATCCAAATCGAATCCAATGATTTATTTTAGTTGACCACTTTCTCGTAACCAACAATCCAACTTGTCCTTGAACCATAAATTTTAAACCTGTGTCAAGTGTACGAAAATACTTTTCAGTGGCACTTCATACCAGTTCGTATGGCTCGAGAAAGCTATTATGTAGTAGTAAAAAAAAATAACTTGGAATTGTCCTCATTCAATATTTTTTGGGAAATTATATACGTGACAAGCTAAAGTGCTAATTTTCCTAAGAATACCTCAGCTAGCGCATTCAGCGTTTCTATATTTATAAAAGAGAAAAGTACTGACGTAAGCACTCCCTGATTCATCTCTGTAACTATAAGGCACACAGGAATTTTGCATCGTGTATACTGGTATAACAGGGTTTATGAAAAATTCCACCCCTTAATTAACTTAATAACTGAAAAATTTCTATATTGAATTTTTTTTTGTATATTGTTATGGTTTGCATGTTCCCAGCATGCAAGCCATAAAAATATCCATATATATATATATATATATATATATATATATATATACATAATATAACTTAAGAATTACCCAAAATACAAATTATTATAATGATTATACTTTATTATTCTTTTTGTGGCGATAATATATAGAAATAATTTATACGTTTTAGATAATTGATTATGCTTTAACCTAAATATATTATATCAAAGACCATCTGTCTTCTAATATGTACCTAAATCTATTTATCCTCCACATTTCTACGAATCACGTAAAGGTTGCTTTGCATTATACGGAATTAAAACAAAGTATAATGTAAATTTCAGGCTCTCGTAAATTTTAAATTCACGCTTGGTTTTATTTTCCTGACGCAGACGCGACGTGAATTTTAAAATCTCAATAGGGTCTAATGATTTAAAATTTTTGTTTAGATTCAATTATGTTACTCTCACAGTGAGTTGTTTAACTTTATTGCGAATTTAACTTACTAGGTAATAATTTCTTATTTAATACTGGCCTCTTTTCGCGGCTTCACTTACGTGGTATCGGGATAAATACAAGTTATTTCTGCCAAATCAGTGGATTAGCGTGAAGGAGTAATAAACATTCAATTCGAACGAAGAAAGATCTTTTTTTCTAAATTGTTTGAAGTGTGACTGTAATCACTTAATCGAGTCCACATCACTATGAATTACAGGCACTTGAGACGTTCCACGTCCAAGTCTCAGAGTTACGGGCTCATACATTGTGCATAAAGAGACCCAAGCATTGCTTTGTTATGGGCAGACCCTGACACTTAAACCAAGTGGGCCATCTGCTTGTACCGTAACTTTTGCATATTAAAATGTCTGGGCCTATCTGACCCTTACTGATGGAAGGCGTAAGCACATGTACGTACTATGTTACTGTGTTATAAATTGACTTTTGTATGTTTTATGCCAATTGGTTTTAAACTACCTAGTTCTAGAAATGCCCCTTAAAAGCTGCAATTATATTATAATGACATCAATTTTCAACATGCAACCCCTAAGGAGGTAATTTGAGGTAAAATAGTTAGCAAATTTAGTAGATTTTAGTAGGTCTTATAATAATAGTTTAATATCCTATAAATACAGTTTTTTTTGTTTAACTACAACAAACATAAGACCCATTTTTTTAACAGAAAATAAGAGTTTCTGGGTCAACGAAACCCTCTGTTCGATTCCAGTTTTCCATTTCGTCCTTGTTCTACACGTATTGAATATTAAAGACATTGTATTTTATTCGCAGGGTATGAACAGGTAAAATAGGGGTTCCTAGGTGACAAGTCAGACAAGTCCCAGCCGTTCACCTTACTATTCAATTTGTTTTTGTATGAATAACTCTGTATCACGCAAAAAAATTTCCTCGAAATGGAATAGTATTTTGTGAAGTTATTGCGTCTCATAAGTAACAAGGTGATTTTCTTTGGTGTAAAACTTGATTATTGTTTCGTTTTATGTATCAAATTGCATGTTATTCAAACATCAATGATGTATGAACGTAATTGTGACAATATAAAATAATGCAATCATATTTGCCTACCCGTAATACGACAGCTATGAACGCTGATAAAATTATATTTACGGAATATAGGATATGCTATCGACACGTCTCCGTAAGACTAACGTGAATTACGATTACACTCACTACCCCGTTCCTGTCACTTATTTTATCAAATTATCAAATTAGGTACAGCATTGGATTGGTATTCAGTTGAGCATCGGGAGGAGTTAGTTAGGTAAGTTTTTGGTTTTAAGTAAAACCTCAAATTATTATCCAAAGTATATTAGTTACTTGATAAACAATATCACCACTTATGTATTATCACAGTCATTGGGAAAGCATTGACGGCGATAGTATAAGCCAAAGTAAAACGAGGCCGTTACGGCTCCGACTCCCTTTCCGGGAAAAAGCTTTCGGTTCAATAGAAGATTTGCATAATTTTGGTAATCATTTGCCTGTTCGGAAGAATTCATTCGCATTTTAGCAATCTGGTGACCCTATCTACGTGTCTATTTACGTATATGTACATAATATATTAATAACTCCGAACTATGAAGTTAACTTTTTACGGCGGTATGTAAGTAGGTCAAAATAAAAGTGGTTTATTTTAAAGCCATCTAAAGCAAATTTCGTCGCACCGCATAAAGCCAAACTTAGCATAATATTTTTCCCAGAAGCATGCACACGTTTTCTCGCGCTCGTTTGCAAATCCAGGAAAAACGCCTCGTTGCATTCATCTTGTTTCAAAAGTGCCGCGGTAAAACACATAATACTTTTCTGCTTCTTAAAAATGAAGATGGAGTAGCATTGCATTAAAATATTGCGTTTAATTTGAATTTAAAAAACATATGTGAGGATTAAGTCGTGCCTTTACTATTTATTTTTTAGGGTCACATTAAAGTGCATAAATTTACGTATCTAACTTTGATATTCTTGATAATTTAAGACTTTAGTAATAAAACTTTAGTATTTCTTACATAAGCGGTAAATTTTCCATCTCGACTGTAATATTTCGGTTCATAAAGGTCACAGAGCTTAGTAAGCAACGCGTTAGACCAGGTGCGGCTGTAACTTTTACACTTTGTAGTTTCCATAATATTTTTCATTTTGATTATTTTTAAAGTACTAGCTTTCATACAATCTATTGTATATATACATAATGAACTAGATTATTATTTTTTCACTTTAATTATAATTCCTTTAATCCCTATAAAATAAAAACTAGTCGTTTAGAAATACGAGTAACTCTACATACAATTTAAGAATTTGTCGTTGAAAAATTCATCTTAAGTGCAATGCTACTTGATATATTTTAAAGATATGCAATATACTTTTTACTACTACACTTTACAAAAAGTTGAGGAAATTTACCTATCATGGAAACCTTTACACAATTTTGCACAGGCAACAGTTAGAGTTCTTGTAAGTGAAAAGTTGATAAAACTCTCGGGGGAAGAAAGCTTCTAATGTTTAAATTGCATTCAAACTTAATAGTCTTAGTAGAATAATGGTACTGACTGAAACTGTTAAGAACTAATGATTCAAATCTCGTTTTTAAAAGGATAACTCAATCATTTGTTACCTTAGCCCGCCGATATGAAGTTAAATGAAAAGTGTTGAATGAAAAGAATTTTTAAAAACGGTAACGAAAACACTTGAACGAGTCTGATAATGAGAATGGGGGAGATTCGTGAGAATAGCGGATATAAACTCGTATCTCTGATACGCCGTAGCTCAATCACATTATCTTAATACGAAGTATTCTTGTTTTTTAACTCGATTATAATAAAACATTATCGGAACAGTCTAACAGACATTTGACACGAATATAGTAATGCAAAACAATAAGAACTATGAAGACCACTAAAACAGTCTAACAGTTTATACTCACTGTAAAATATTTAACAAGTATTTGCCAGCAGGTGATGGTTGCTCGGGTGGTTTAAGTTAGTAAATAAGGAGCTTTATGATCAGGACGAAACTATAAGGCTGGAAACCCTTATAGTTTCATTCTGACCGTAAAGCCCCGGTTTTTTCAATAAAGCTACTGCAGCCTAAAAATCCAGGTTTCTAAGTTCAAATCTTAGGGAAGACTAATAGCTAAACACCGAAATATTCGTTCCAACTTTGTTTAAATAATAACCATAAAATTCCTTGCTATAAAACATTCCTTCAAAATCTTTGCAATAAAATGTATTCTTCTTTCAATTTGACTAGAAAAGTCTCAACCCAATTGAATTACAAACGCTTCAAAGTTCAGTGACTTTCTTCATTTCATTGTATATGGACTCGAGTTGTTTTTATTTGCAAATTACCTTGGAAAGCTACACTGAAATTTACCGTTCAGGCAGTTTATTCTGAACTTTATCATTACTGTGACAAATATGCTTAACAATCGCAAAAGAAGAACTTAAAAAAAATTGTTGAAATATATTTCGCATATTTAATTTCAACATGATAATTAATATAGGTGATTCAACATAAATTCAACATAATTCAACATTTCACATTTCAACATTCATTTCAAATACTTTAGAAGTGACTGACTAATATTTCTTGTTTGAATTAAAAAAAAATTGTAATAGGTTTCCTGAATCATTTTTCACATCTTAAAAAGGACTCTTGCCATGTCAGTGAAATTATTATAATATATGGAATAAAGAAATATTTTTTAAAGAATACATGCCGTCTGGTAAGCAAAATGTATAGTTGCTGCATTGGAGACTGCGTGCGACGTAGCTACGTGCGTGTGTGACGCGCTACGCGTAGCAGTTGCCTCTTGCGGGTTCCAGAGCACCTGTACAGTCCGAAAGGGTCTTTACGGGTCGCGAGAAAGCGATGAAGGTAGATGACCTTCTAGGCGATCAGTATCCCAATTGCCCCAGCTCTAGGGCATCACTTGCTAGCTGGTGAGCGTTAGTGACGTGCGTGGGATCCAGTGTATGAGGGATGCAAGGGTCAGTGCCCTATAATACAACTCTTGAGTGACCGGCAAAAGGTGACAACCTTACCTTGTTAAGCCCACTTTATACTTCACCCGCAGGCAAAGCCGCGTTGGAAAACTAGTAATACAATTTACATAATAAAATGTTAATTTCTCACTAAACAGAGCTAACGAAATTACCCACGTTTCTAGTTAATTCACGTACGGTATTTGTGTCTTATGGTGCCTCTTATGGTGCTCCATTCATTTGTATTATTGTTTTAATGCTCCACATAATCAAATTTTAGCACGAGAAGTAATTTATGAAATGTTTCCAACTTCGTTGAGTTAGCGAATGGATATTTTTGTATTTATAATAATATATATTCAGTGCCTAATAAAGTGTAGTGTATTCGTAATTGCTTATTTTGAAATGTTGTACTAACTACACACTTGATCTACAATCCTAAAAATATAAATGACACCATTTGTATGTGGGTTTGGGAGAGGTTAAGGCAAACATTAAATTTTACTTTTACCTACCCTTGCGAACCCTTGAATATCACATTAAGGAGGAAAATGATACTACGAAAGATTAAACAGTCAGTCCTTGAGACGTAATTACAGCTGGAGCCAGAGGACCGCCAATTACATAAATTTACTCTTCAATCTCTCCTTGTACTGAAGCTGATATTTATTTTTGCGATGTACGATGAACAGTGAACAACGAATAGCGTTATTAATTAGACCTAATATGAAAGTATGAATCACATCCTTCGCTATGTCCCGATAACAAGGTGTACCTGATAATTAAACTAGAAATTATCTGGTACTCTTTACACGCTTCACTTGTCGTTCTTCTCAGAGGAACGATGGCAGAAAATGATGAGTTTTAATGAGTTTAAAGAGCCGAATTTTAAGCGAAAATTACAGATAAATTGGCTAAAATTAATTTAGTTCCTCTTTTGGATATTACTGTACCTTTGGCATCTACAAGTAGTTTCTGATTGTGATATTCAAAAATAAAATAGAAAATGTAATAGAACATTCATTTTATTCATAAATAAAAAATTTCATTTTTTTATACTATAAACACACGTGCCTGTAACGATATAATCCAACACACGGTACAAGCTTGACTAATGAAGTTTAGTTAGGCTGGCATGCGCGATCCAATCCCACCGTGCCTAATTCTATTGCCATAGTTGTGCTGGATACACCTGCATTTTATAGGCACGGTTTTCATTTGTATGGAAATAGGCACAGCTGGCAGATTTTACAAGAATACGCGTCCAAAATTGTGATCTAGAAACGATGTTAAAACAAGCAAAAGTTGTTTGGTTATTAGAAAATAAAGCTTTTCGAATACTGTCTGAAATTACAATATAACTTTTTAATATTTCTTAAGTGAATTTTTCTTGAAAGCATTTTTACAGCTCACTGTATTGGTCTGACGCGTCGAAACTTGTCTTTCAGCAAGATTACCAACGAGACAGATCTGGGACTAGATGGTAAAAACCCAACGTCTAACATTGTAACAGATTTGGCTGGAACCATAGTTGGAACCCATGTGAAAAATTGATGATTCGCTAATGCTACATTTTTTGATTAACTATAAATGCTTATAAGCTTATAATCTTCAAGTAGACAAGTTTCGATAAAATTAACGTAATAAAAAAATATACTGAGAATACTTGTTATTTGACTTTGACTGATCTCACAGCTCAGTTGTTAGTAACCCTGCCTTCTATGCTGTAGGTCGTGGGTTCGATTCCCACCCATAACAAATTTTTCGCGAATATAGATGTCTGTGTCTGGATGTCACTATTATTAATGAATACATTTACAACAAAAAAAAAAGTATTATATTAGTTGTCTGGTTCCCATGATAGAAGCTATGCTTAGCCTACTTTGGGGCTAGATGGCGCTGTGTGAAATGTCCACCAATATTTATCATTTATTTATTTGCAGCTGAATAAATCAATAAATAACTAATTTAATATAACTTTTAATCAATAACGCTTACATGGTCAACGCTTACCAACGGCCATAGGCTCATTTTATAACATTATTCAGATAAATGCATGCCATCGATGGAGAGTGTTTGACGCTTCTAGATACGACAGGGCTGCGTATAATTCGACGCTCGGATATTGCAATTTCCACCCGACTCACGCCCACTGCTGCGTCCTTCCATTTCGTTTCATATTGCGCTCAACAACATTTGACGTTTATGAAGCAAAACGCAGGTTAATTTCAGGGGATACGCTGCCTGCATACGAAAATTGGTTTACGACTGGAAAAAACGCAACAAGGGAAGCACAGTACTAGCGTGTACCGATAGTTCTGTAGTAGCATTTTGAGAAATATTGTAAAATAAAATGGTGGAAGATAAGGAGAAGGCAATTTTCTTCATATATAAATGTGTTTTAAATAATAATAATAATAATATAAGTGGACATTTCACACAGCGCTATCTAGCCCCAAAGTTAGCTAACCATAACTTGTATCATGAGAACCAGACAAATTTATAATACTTATATACTTTTTGTACATATGTACATACAAATGTTTGTCTTGAGTGGGAATAGAACCCACGACCTACCTTTTACTACCAACTGAGCTATAAGGTCAGTCAATGAAATATTTTGGTGTATTGGAAATATGAGCAATATACCTATTCAAAAAAGGATTGTCCCGAGTGATTGACAGACGACGTACAGCCTCTCTTGTACATAGAGATTCGAAATTTTGAGATTGTAATTTTTATAGTGTGTTAACGCACACTTTGAATACAATTTGGGGAATGAGACACTTTCATCTGTTAAAACTGCGGTATTTGGGAAACCGTCACTGGTAGACGCGTAAAATATTACGTCATAATTCCTCAAGCAAGACACTTGTTTAAATATATTTGAAAATCGGTCATGGATAACTGCTAAGGGTTGATTTTACCCTCTAAAAAATAATGATTGAAGATTTAGGTTTTTATCTCTTTCCTGTACAACTAAGTGGTGTTGGTAGACTTTTCTAGCGCAAGATCATAAATGACGCTTAAAACTGAAAAATCAATTGTCTTTGTTTAAAATTCCATATTAAGTCAAAATATGTATTTATGTTTATGATTATACGCGGGCAAAGCTGTTGGCAGAAACTATCTCGTATAAATATATTTGTATTAAATCAATTTATAATTTGAAATTAATATTCAACTTCTTAATATTTATTAGGGAAACAAACAATTGATTACAATATAATTGAGAAACGATGATCTCTGCAGAAGTAATAAAACAGTCGTAATTTTTTTTTTTTCAAAATCCTTCTCAAAATTCAAATCCAACTACGTTACAGCGGTTTGTTAGTTCCATATGAGAAAGAAAATATACAAAGTTATGTACTTAATTGAGACAAAATAAAAACAACTTGAGCTATTTAAAGACCGTTCCCAATGATAGCACAATTAATCCAATTAACTACCAAGTGGAATTGTTTCCAAAACACAAACGGTATTGCCTCTCCGGACAGCAATGCTTTTGAGCCGAACGTGCCGGCTCTCGGGTCACGTGTAGCGTCGATCAGGTACGAGTACTGCATTAATATTATGTACACTTTCGTGAATTTAGTTACCCCAGAAGCTTTCCTTAATGGAGCCCTATGTAGTCCTTATTGCTTGTAATGCAATTACAGTATCCTTAATCTGGAGCACATGATAAACAATGATCTCCTCAAAGAAGAACCACCGAATATGCCAATCAATGACTGGACTTTATATCGCAAAGTTAGCACATAATAAAACAAGTAAAGCCTATGCAAAGTTATGTTAACTTAATATTGTTTCAATTTTATAAATAATAACATTGTATAGCGTGAAGACTTCTCTCTTTAAATGTTTCCGTTTTCCTTAAGAACTGGATGATTTGCTGTTTCTTCTGTTGCTCAAATTATTAAAGGAATTTCTTTTAAAATTTCACAAAATACAACAAAAAAGCTTTAAAAATTACCGACGACCATTATTTGCGTTTCACGCAACGTTAGGTGCTTTTAACAGAACACAAAAGATTTCCATTAAGCGAAACAGCGCCGACCCTTTTGATGATTAAAATTTTGATACTTTTTAAAAATTCACTCGTGCATTGTTCTGGGCAAGGGTCGAGGGCAGACCGCTGTTTCACTGCTCAATTATTCAGCACTGTTACCAGCGTTATTTTCATATAGCGCTTCCAGTAATAATTGGTAATATGAAGGCATATCTCGAGGTATTTGATTTGGCAAAACAATCAAAATGTGAACATACTAGTCATTAAAGCGTGGTGACCACGAGTTTCTGTAAGTATACTAATATCTCAAGATCGTTTAGTGCATTGCAAAACAAATAGTGGCCACAGACTAAATAGAGGGAACAGTCATAGGATGAACACTTTTTAAATCTGCCATTTATTTTTTAAATCCCGGTGTGAATGAAGCAGGGATTTCAGTTAGTTATTGTATCAACAGCAAAACTCCCATGACATGTTTTCGGACCTGACTTTATTGTTTCCCTCGCGATGATAATTAATACCACGCTAAACATAAATTCGTGGCATTGGACTGAAAATAAATATGATGAAGCACCGCTATGATAAAATAAAAATATGTCCGAATTAATAAATAAAAATGAGTTATTTATAAAATCGTGTAATTTAAAAATAGTTCATTTTTATATATTACATGGCATGTATGTAAACGGTGGCATGTAGGCAATAAGAAAGAAAGAAAATACATTTATTTGTCAACATGGAACATAATACATAAATTACAATGCGGACAGACAACATTTAATTGATGCGCTGAAAATCCGTATACTTTTTATCTGAAAGCACTAAATTAACACATTTCAATAACAATTTGTCAAGACAATGCATACAGAGTTTTTTTTGTCTACTTCAAGTGAAGTATGTTTGCATAAATGTATTATTTTATGAAAAGTGTAATAAAATATCGAGGTGAAAATATGTGTAGTCTAAAGTGAATTCAGCATTTCATCCAGCACCCACAGAGGAATTCTCGCTAGTTTCTACTTACCGTCAAAATTATTCCGCGGGGGAAGATAAAAAACAAGGAAAATGGAAAATTATATGTTTGTTGCCTATCTTAAGAATGATAATAATGGCAGTAAGTGTACTAATACGCCGCCTATTTCATCATTTATTTAGCTATATGCGTATTTGATTGTAGACATTTTGTGTAATAGGCCCAATGCATTTATTGGTAACTAAATGAGATATGAGATATAGAGACATTAATAAGTAACTAATAAGTTCCTAATGCAAGTGAACTATCTATAAGCGACAGTGTACGTGCTATTTCAAAGTGGGACCCATTGCACGAATCTTGTTTTTTCAAGGTCCAGTGAAGTGTTGTAAGTATTGGACGGCTGTATAAGTAGAAATATCAATTCCGAGCAATGCAAAGTAAAGGTGTTTAAAAATAATATGAATGCATTCTAAAATATTTTTAATGTTTTAATTACTAACTAACCGCCATCTTCCTTTTTAACATTAGCTGATATCGACATCACTTGTCAGCCTAGTCGATATGTTATTATTAATAATAATAAATAAATAAATAAGAAAAAAATACGTTAAGTTGAATATAAAGACCATAAAGATTTAAATACCTATGTTGAAATGAAATGTTTTTTTTTTTATTCTCGACAACAAAGTTTGTACCTTGTAGGTAACACCTAATTTTTTATTTTATTTTATGTAATAAAGTTACAGAACGAGCTGACGGCCCACCTGGTGTTAAGTGGTAACCTCAACCCATAACAAGCGATGCGGCTTGGGTCCTCAAGACCCAAGTCGCATCGTATGCGCCCGTAACTCTGAGACGTGTAGGTGGAATGTCTCGTGTGCCTGTAATTTCACCGGCAACCACACCTTTCAAACCGGAACACAGTAACGCGAAAGCGTTACTGCTTGGCGGCAGAAATGGGCATGGTGGCAGTACTTCCCCGGACGAACTTGGCGAGAGTTCTACTGCTCTTAAAACCTAAGACCTTCTTCTTAAACCTTAAAACTTAAAACATTATTATTATCCTACAGGTTCTATTTATTTTTCACTCAACGAATCCCTTCGAAAACACTACTCGGAAGTGATAAATTATCCGTTTCAGAACATATTGCGTGTCCATTTGTAATTTGCAAGACCATAAAACTAACAAGAAATGTAAGCTGAAGTGTAGTGCTTAGACACGCTTAATAATAGCAGGTCATATGCCAGACCGCAGCGCGTTTACCAGGCAGAGATGCATTTGTAAATGGCATTTATCTTGTAGGTGGCTTGGCCATGCTAGGTCTTGAAAATTATATTAGAAGGAAAAATGCCTTGAATAGCTGCCTAGGCTCTATAGGTGAGAAGCTACTGCAGGGCCTTCGCTGGTCCTGATCTTCCTAACGTCCATCTGGATGGTAGCAATACCCTCCTCCATGGCGGCGATGAGTCAAGTTTTATTCCACATTATGTCTACGTTCTTTTCACCAGACAGGAAAGTCTTACCTGATTTTGGACCATCAATTGGAAACACTTTATTAATTAATTGATGGCATTTATTTTTTATTATTATGTATTCGGCAAGTGCACGGAGAATGGTTTCCTTTCAGTGTTATTGTTCTTCCTCGCGACGTCAGACTCCTCATGCAGGGAACGTAGATATTTCTCCTGAAAATGAGTGATTATGTAAACGTATCTTATATAATTATATGTTTTGTACCGTGGTTTCCTTAATTTTGCACATTTCATACCGCTTTAATATATATATATGACAGCTTTCTTATTATTAGATTATCAATTACAGTGGTCTGACCATTGATGTGTTGAGGTATACATGATTACGTAACGTGCCGATTCAATTCCCCGACAGCTCAACTCAGGTTGAAAACTTTTCAAATGTACGTTGCGAATCTGTGTCATTCCTTTGTGCGAACTCTCTTTGATCTGCGATTTTTCTCTAAGTGTCCGTTCCAAATACCTTCTCGCCTTTGACCAATCATTTTGTGTATTGGATCTTGTATTTGACGAGTTCTAGGGGTGTGAAAAATTGGAAGTGTTCTGTATCCTATTGTTAGCGTGGATTTATGACTTCCAATTTAAGGTAATGGACATCTGCGGGATTAGTATTCAGCCTGAATTTCGTGGACAAAGTAACGATTTTGTAACCATTTGGTTGGTACAATATAGGAGTACCATATTTAACCTAATTTAATGAATAATAATATTAATAAGAAATTAATATTGATGGAAATTTCACACACCGCTATCTAGTAGCAGTAGTCCCAAAGTAAGCTAAGCATAGCTTGTATAATGGGAACCAGGCAACTCATATAATACTTATATACTTTTTATAGACATAAACATATCAACACCCAGACAGAACAAACACATATGTTATCTTTTGGTCATCATACAAATGTTTGTCCTGGGTAGGAATTGAACCCACGACCTACAGCCTAGAAGGGTTACTGCCAACTGACTTGAGAGGCATTAACTGTAATAAACGTACTTACCTATATTAATTAAACTGATATGCAATTAACAATTGATTATAAATAAAAACATAGTAACTTATTCATCAATTCATTCGGTCCGCGGCATACAACATTTAAAATGCTATTTGACCCGCTGCAGCGAAAGCGAAGCGATATTGACATACCCTTAATTGCATGTCGGAATCATCTCTTTTTTATTTTATTCATTCATTCGCTTCTTTTTATTCTAGTCTGCTTTCAGACAACTCAGATTTTAGTAATTGAGGTAAAAATCTTTTATATCAAATTTAAAAACCGGTGGATTCATTTGGAACATGAATGGATACATTTTAACAAGTTAGAAAAAAAATGCATTTATGTTTAGATCAAAATTTGCAACTGAATTTTGAACCAGTTCACGTAGCACGAATAGGCTGAAATTCATGCATTAATCTTATGACAATGCAATATTGTGATGAGTTGGATCTTATGGTGGGCCACCTGCGTATCACCCAACTCCTCGGTAGCTTACAGCAGCCATTCACGGTCATTAGATTTGTCTTGAAAAGTCCTCGGTGTTATACAGGGACTACTGTAAAAGTTAATTTTGGAAATGAAAAAAATTATTTAACAGAAAATTTTATGAGTAAATTAAACTTTCATAATTCGGTAGGCATGTAGGTACCTAAATGTATGTAAATTATATTGTGGTATGGTACTATGTAAAAATATGTAAATTATACTATGAAATAAGTTCGAAAAGTTTATTCATAGTGGTTAAAATATAACTTTAAGTTAAAGATAGAATAGTTGAAATCAATCCATAAAATTCAAAAATCCATAGTTAAATTATCTAACGCGAATATTATGATTTACATATCAAATCCCTCTACCCCTACAGATAATAATTAATTATGTACCATGGTCAAAAAGGATATACTTACATTGCTAAAGGCACAAATTAGAAAAGTTTAAAACACTATACAATAAAAATATTTTCATTGATGTCCACATAAAAACGTAAAATGCTTTAAAAATTAGCAAATTAAGGTTCACGAAGAAAAATAAGCTGTCAGCCGTCATTACCATTTCCTTAGCCGTCAGAACTTCAAAGTACGTATTTTTCTCTCAGAATTTTATCCTTTTTGAAACAATAACCTTATAATGACGTGGCTTTTTGTTTCGTGTCCACGTCACGACGGCGGCGGCGGCGGGCGCATCAATCATATTTTGACATTCGATTTTCGCCCGCTCCACGCCGCCCCGCGCCGCCCCGCGCCGCCCATCAGTCACTGGCCACTTGAGTATGGAATTGCATCGGTTTGCCGGCTGTATATAATGTGGTAACGAGAGGCGGATTCCAATAGAAATGGAAATATATGTGTATTTTTTACAGATTGACTGTTGTTTTATATTGTTATTCCGCCCAAACTATGTCCTATATACAGGGTGTGGCGTAATGAGTGGATAATAGGGTACCTGCGGGTAGGGGCCATTGTGGCGGTTCAGAAAAATATTTGTTATGCTCAGTAAAAGTGCCTCGGTTTTCGAGATATTCGACATTTTCGAAATTTAAGAAATATTTCACCCTTCGTCACTATTTTTGGCGCCCAGACTGCAAATGAAATTTTTTTTTCTATCTGTTTTTTGGATAGTATTCTTGGATAGATGTGCTATCGAATGGAAACTATTATTTTTATAACACAAGCACAGTTATGTTTTTAAAATAAGATTTCACTAAAATTTTACTTGCTTTCGTTTGTTGAAAATGTCGAATATCTCGAAAACCGAGGCACTTTTACTGAGCATAACAAATATTTTTCTGAACCGCCACAATGGCCCCTACCCGCAGGTACCCTATTATCCACTCATTACGCCACACCCTGTATATTGGGGAAACACAAGTTGTTCGCGTGCGCAAGTGATTACCCTTGAATCCCTACACGTGTCCCCCGGGTGATGCGAAAGGAGCACCACAAAGTAGCAGTAGAACTTGTGCTAAGTTCGCCCGGAGAACACACACCTGGTAATCTGCCGCCAAGCAGTGATGCACTCGTGTTGCTGTGTTTCGGTGGAAGGGAGTGGGTGCCGGTGAAATTGCAGGCGCATTAGACGTAACATCCCCGTCTTGGGGTGATGGACGCAATGCAATGTGACTTGAGTCATCTCGTACTTTGGTGGAGAGGACTTGAGTCGTATTGATGTTGTCCCTGGGCGGCGGTTACCACTTAACATCAGGTGGGCCGTCAGATCGTTCCGCCACCAGAATCACTTAAAAAAAAGACCCTATAGGAAACCCTCGTTTCATGTTCGAAAATGGTGACACGTACGCGCGTTGAATAATGTCGCTAACAGAGCAAATAGCATGGTGGCCGAGTGGTACATAGGGAATTTCTCGTTTGAAAAATTTAGGTACGGTATACCACGTTCTCAAAAGATAGCTACTAGGAACTTGAGTTAACGATCGCATAACCAACTCTTCCTCGATAAAGATACTTGAATGCATAAAAATTCAAATGCAATTGCTTTGCATAAAAATATTATGAATATTTTTGAAGTATGTACACTTTTGTATAGAATAAACTGTAATACATAAATCGGTGCCTAAGCAATTTGTTGCCACTTATCCTAAAATATATAAATATGTTATATTGAGTTGCTTATTAGTATTTCATTGGTATAGTTCATTTCTAGGTATAATAGTTTAAATTGACGTTGGCTAAGCAAAGTCCCATTAAAATCGGTCGCCGATTTTTTGCCCGATTACTGTCAATTTCAGTCGGCAAAATTCGTTATCCGATAGTACGTCCACTGCACATGTCCTACACATGTCAATAGTGTAACATCAGACCTTCAGGGAATGCATTTCATAGCGCAAAGTACTTTATAATAATAATAAATAAATATTGGTGGACATTTCACACAGCGCCATCAAGCCCCAAAGTAAGCTAAGGAATATGTATAATGGGAACCAGACAACTGATATAATACTTAAATACTTTTTTTTGTAATTACATAATATAAAACAAATTGACTTTGTGTCTGGGACACAGAACAAACAGCTATGTTCGTCACACAAATGTTTGTCCGGGGTGGGCATCCAACCCACAACCTACAGCGCAGAATACAGGGTTACTACCAACTGAGCTGATCGGTAATGGAATATGAACTTATATAATGGTTTGGACACAGCCCTTTCGAAATATGTTTTCTTTTTACACAAAATTAGAACGTGTACTTTTTTGATTACCCCACCAAAATTGAAAAAATACAGGCCATCATTCAATACAATACCATCCATCACACAGGCAAAAACAATATTTTCACAAAATCTAAAAACCGAGTTGTAAAGGTTGTTCCAAAGCCAATATTCAGAGGGGAGTTGTGGTTAATTAATTCACTATACAGACAGACATAAAAGCACTAACTGGCTAGCCTAGAAGGTACTTGCAGACAGCCTAACAAGTTTAAACAAGCCGAGCCGCCCGCTCCCATTCCAAATTTTTGTAATTGCTCATCTCGTCGGAAAGAGAAAAAGTGGAAAAACAGATGAATACTGAGACTCACTTTTAGAGCACTAGGCGCTATACCTCTAAATATAGCGTCATTGAGGAGATGTATTTTAAAAACTAGGTAGCTGTTTCAACAAATACTTTAAAAACTAGCTGTTTCAGTCTATGCTTTTTGTAAAACCTGGGACAAAAACAACACTTTTAATAATAAACGATTAAGTTCTTAGAAGAAGCTTAATTAAGTTTGAGTACGAGCAGGGCTTGACCTGCTTTCTTTGAACAATGTTATTCTATGCAATGTGTTGAATTAATTCGTTTTATGAATGTTTCATTTATTGGAATTTGATACAGGTTTACAAAGTTCTTATCGGCTTTCTGATGGTGCTGAAGACTATTGACGAATATAACCACAATTTACAAATTTTCGGTACCATATTCGCTCAAACAAATTTCATAACTTCATTTAAGTTGGAAAACGCTAACGTAGATATTTCATAGGCATTCATCAATCATCATTCAATTATAGCTTATGCCTCACTATAATTTTAGTTTCATTGCGTAAACAGATTATTATATGTCTTCAAATTGAATATAGTCTGCAAGAACAATGAAAATATATCCCAAAGATATTGCAAATAAATTCGTACATTACGGCAGATAATAATAATTAAAAAATAAGTAATAAAAGTGAATGTGTTGTCTCCAATGACATGTGAGCATATCAAAATTTGTGTAAAAAATAAAATATTTCGAAAAGGCATTTTATATTTAGTGGATACACGGTAGATTATTGTTACATTCATAGACCGTTGCAAGTATTTAATGACTCAAATATTCTAAATACTCTCTCTAAAATGGCAATAGGACAAAGAGTGGGCATCTTCTCGGAATTCACAAAGGCAACTCTGGTGCACGTAACTCGAATTTCTGCGGAATGTGAAGATTTAATCCAGTCCGGAACGCAGTGCTTCGGAGTGAGACTTTACCGCGCAAAAGGGATCACTATAGGGGTCTATTTCTGGAAACTTAGCTATTGAAGTAGGTATATAACTGGCCTCACAGCTCAGTTGGTAGTAACGCTGCCTTCTGCGTTGTAGGTCGTAGGTTTGATGCCCACCCAGGACAAATATATAATATATGTATGTATGACGAATATTTGTAAATATGTGTAAATGTTTGTTCTGTGTCTGGGTGTCAATATGCATTGTATGTATGTATTTACAAAAAAGTATATAAGTATTATATCAGTTGGCTGGTTCCCATGATACAAGCTAAGCATAGCTTACTTTGGGGCTAGATGGCGCTGTGTGAAATGTACACCAATATTTATTTATTATTTTTTATTTATTTATATAAGTAAAAACATCACATTTCTCAGTTTATTTTCTTAATTCCTTTCCCGATTGTACAAAAAATATATAATTTTTTTTCAGAATATCTCGCGTAACGGAATCACAACAATGATAGATACCTACTATTCATAGAGTTTCGTTCGTCGAACGCGGTGCTACGGCTGCTAGTCTCAAATGCAGTATTACTTGTGCCAATTTCCTCCAGTAGTACTGCCACCATACCTATTTCTACTGCCAAGGAGCAATGCATACGTTAAACATTACATACAAACAGTACATTAAATGTGTTCCGGTCGGAGGGATGTGGTTGCCGGTGAAATTACAGGCCCGTGAGACATTCTACTTGCACGACAGGGTGGCACTCGCGGTATCAAATTGAATCTGTATGCAACCTCACCGCGATGCATTCCTTTCGCTGTGTGGAGTTCCTTAAAGGCTTTAAAGGAGACGGGATGAATCGAAAATTGTTTCAAAGTACCTGATGAAGTGGCAATATGGATACTACATATCACTAAGAACTTTCGTGCACTTGAGACATGTTTTCGAATTTTTTGTTCTAGGACATGTCGGTTTCCTCACGATGTTTGCCTTTACCTTTTGAGAACGTGGTATTGCACACATATAACTTTCAATCGAAAAACTCATAGGTGCAAGTCGGGATTTGAACCGCCGACCTCCGGATTGAAACTCGGGGTTAGTACCACTAGACCACCACGCTCTCAAAAGAGCCTCTTTGAGGCGCACATAAAATCCTTTCACCACAAGGGTTCGAGAGAACCAGTGAAAGACTAAGAACTGACGAAGGCGGAAATAAATAAAAATTTATGACCAAAATAATTGAAAATGATTGAACACAGATATATAGCAAACGCGAATAAGTAGAATTTAAATGTTTGCCTGGCATTAAGGGAGAATCTAAATTTGACTTTTTTACCGGTTTTGGTATTTAAAGAAGTTTCACTATTGTTTTATTCTAGAATTTTTCTGCATAAATATTTGTTAAAGCACACAGCTTGTTGAGTCCTAGAGAGTCCGACTGCATAAAAATGCAGCGTTTGAAGCTTTAAATTCACACGAGTAAAATTTAATTTAAAAAGTCTGAGCATCAGCGGTTTTTTAAAATAAATAACCCAGTTTCAGGAGACTTTTGTGTGAGCTGCATAATAAAAAGGGGCTTATATAACAAATCCTACCGAAGAAAAGTAAATAAATATAAGGTTTTACGCTCTCTGAAAATTAAGTAGTATATAAAAAACCTAACAGGGTGTTATCTATAAAATCTATCTAATAAAAATCGAATATTTATAGACCAGTCCATAATATAAAAAACAGCATATAATCGTACATATACATATATAATAAGAATATAATGTGCAGTTGCTCCGGGAAGTACTGCCACCATACTCATCTCCACCGCCAATTAGTATTTCACTCACGTTATATGTTTTTTGGTTTGATGGGTAGATACATGTCGGTAGAAATTACAAGCACATAAGATGTTAGACAGTCAAGATGACAGCGAAATGCGATGCCATATCATATATGTCTTCTTATTACTGGGAAAGATTACCACATAACATATATTCGTTCCTTCGTTTAGTCGGTAATGCGTACATTAAAAAGATTTCGACAGTACTCAGTTTTAGAAGTAGTTTTTTTTTTTTTCGTTTTACTTAGGCCACCTCCATTCTCATTTATGCCACCCAACATTAATGAATTCGCGTTACTGTGTTCTGGATTGAAAGTTGTGGTTGCCGGTGAAATTACAGGCACATGAAACATTCTACCTTAACGTCCTGAGAGTAACGGGCGCATACGATGTGACTTGACCTTGTTGTAACTAAATATGGGAGGACCCAAGTCGTATTGCTTGTTATAGGCAAAATTTACCCCTTAATAGCAGGTGGGTCAACTGCTCGTTCCGTTACTTAATCACATAAAAATACCCGCCCGTGGATAATTGAATTAACACAATAATAGGTAATACATTTATGTCTTAGCGTTCTGTCAATAAGTCTAAGTATTCGCAACCCAATATTCTCAGTTATATAATATTTTATCGGATGAATAGACCCATGAAACCTAATAAGTTATTACAATATAGAACCAAGGTATTCTTCTATATCTGTTGGAGCCTGAGGAGATTGAGGGATAAGAGCATTGGTAACATAGATTATTGTATTAATTAAATTGGCTATTTTTGTGTCAATATTGATAGACTGATACATTTTAATAAAACATCTTGCAATTTAATCCTACCTTGGCGATTGTATTTGTTGTGTCGCGGGAGACAAGGAATACAAATTACACTTTGTCAATAATAAGTCCCATTTTTCAGGCGTTTCTTTTTAGTTGTGTCACAAATACGGAGGCATGCCAAGTTTTAGCATTGTACGATTCTTCTTATTAAGCATCCAATTCGTTATACAAAAATTGTGCGAGTCAATTCCGACGCACGAATGCAGTTTACTGTTCACTACGATTGTCATTGTAATTTTAAAAACATAACACTTTTTGTTAACGCTCGATTTTACTACCAATCAAATTTTCACATCTCGAGTCGAAAGAATCACATCTGTGACAGTTTTCATCAGACATACATACACATACACACAATACCAATTGCCCGAGCCGTTTTAGTGAACATGACTGGCTTGTTCAATTAAGATCGACGTTATTGCTTCGTCAAGGTGGTTCTTGATTCTATTTACTATTACGTGAGGGTTATTACCGGATGCTACTACCGACAGGTCAATTATACAGGAACATCCGGTGCAAATCCCTCCTGATTCGTGTACGTTGCGCTCATCTCAAATTACGAAGCATAATTTGTGGATCTCTCAGGAGATGGAAGTGCACTGGCAAGTAGATGCTGGAGCTAAATTAATTTTACCAACAGGTATAAGTCGTTGACCGTGGTAGTGCTGAGATAGAGACGCCGATTTTAAAAGATATTATTATAGTAATTCCAGGCACAAATAGTAAATGAAACTTAAAAATGTTATAAATGCTGGCTTAATAATATCAACAACATGAAAATAATATAGTTTACGTAAATGATATATATTTGTAGTTTAATTATAAACCCCATTGTGCATTTGTTTTTAATTTTTTGTTATATTAATTTAGTTTAAGATTGTAATTGTTTAGTTACGGTGTAAATTATGCACAATAAAGAGTATATCTATCTATCTAACTATTCCTCGATTGTATGGAGAACTGATTTAACAGGGGAACATCTTGGGCAGACTTGATATTTGGTATTTTTTTACATTATCTAAAGCTTGAATAAAGACAAAATGACAAAAGACTTTACTATAAATACTAAATAGTACGCGAAATAAAACTGCTATTAGATGCGCTAAGCAAATGTCTCATGGGTGTAGACGGCACTCAACGCGCAATATCAACTACTATTTGAGACTGTGAAATGTTTAAGATTCAGTACCTACTCAAAGGCTATTAAGGTTGTAAGGCCCAGTAACCATGGAGGGTCTGATAGGGTTTGAACAGACGTTAAACTGAGCGATAAGTACGCGGACCTTATGTTTTGAATATTATTGACGTCTCCAAGCCATTTCTTTATGAATTCTATGGAAATAAAGTTATTGACTTTGACTTTTGACTTAGACCCTATTACTAAGCCTACGATGCTGTTCGTCTGTTTTCCAACTTTTATACCATAATATCTAGTTGGGTTTGGTCTGGTTTTCCTATAATATGCGTTATCATAGCGGATATGCTAAGAGTATCATAAGCAAGTAAAATAACTGAGGAGGTATCTAGATATGATAATACCAAAATTAAGGTCGCCTGCGCTAAGGCCCAGTTTACCCACATAATTGTGCTAGGTACAAGAGTGATTAACATATCAGAATTACAAATTCACCTCGGCTTTACCTGAATTACGGTGAACGCACGAGTTCCTAAATCAATATTCATATCGGTTAATCTTTTTTTTTAATTAAACAAAGTGGTATAAAATGGTTTGCACTAAATATACTCTTGCCTGACATTTCCCATAAGCACTCTTAGACTCTCGCTGTGAGACAAACACGCACACACACATACACACACACACACACACACACACACACACACACACACAACACACACACACACACACACACAACACACACACACCCCTACACGCACACACAAACACACGCCCCTACACGCACACACAAACACACCCCTACACGCACACACAAACACACTCACACCCACAATCACACACACACACACCCCTACACGCACACACAAACACACCCGTACACGCACACACAAACACACACCCCTCACGCACACACAAACACACTCACACGCACAAACACATACACAAAAACACACATACTAACACACACACACCCACCATATATGAATATGTGATTGTTTACATAATATATATATTATCTTAGTACTGTTTACTGTAATATATTTCTTGATTTGATTCGCGGAGTGGGGCACTGGTGACCTGTGTCACAGGTTTAAACAAACCTATTTCAGGCACCAGTCTCTCACAAAGCAGGTTAAACATTCATATTTTAGATGTACTTTGTTTGTATACCTACCTGTTTTATGAGAGAAAATAAATTTGATTTGATTTGATTTTTGATTTGAATCTCTCAATCCCGTGTTTTGTTCATGCGAAAGTTCACTGAAATAGTAATATGACGACCTATATTTGGTACGGAAATTAACATGATGCGCTACTTAAATTTCGGATCATCCTGGAGGTATATGGGAAGACGCAGTAGCAATGCATTGTACCCCCACTAGGAGACTTGAAGATAAAAAGTCTTCATTCATATAGATACACAAAGTCTGTCTTTTTCACAGACGACCTAACCATTACAATGGAATACATCACATCGCGGCACACAATAGAATTAACTAATTGTCCAGTATTTTTCCGAGGATTTTTCTTACACTGATTCTTGGCACTGACTTCATTTGTTATATAACTTTTTTTTTATTTGGTAACATAAGATTTGGTTAACAAATAGCAACAAGCCGTAAAGCGAAATGTTTTTGACAAATATATTTCGGTAGGGTGAGATTGACTACTAAAGTGGGCCATTTGGCTTGTCATATAGTTTTTTTTAATAATATAATAATTTATTATTTTTATACTAACCTAGACATTGTAAAAGTAAAGGGACTCACAGGAGATTTTCAAGACCAAGAAAAACATTAACTTCCAAGTTAAATATTCAGTCGGGAGATGTTTAATTTTAAAATTTCGCCATTCTCTTGTGAAGTTTTCCCAATGAACTCAGTACTCTTAATCTTACCTAATATTCTCTCCACGGACTCACTAAGTAATCCATTCCAGCCATAATAAAAACTTTTTGCTCAATACAACTGTAGCCCGAGTTATTATTGGTTGTGGCGAGTTTCGGGCAAGTTTGTATCCTTCGTCAATACTTACGGATTCCGGGATAGTTTTGTTCATTAGTAATGGAGTTTGGTGCTGTAGTTTTGGGCCTCGTTATTTATCGTGGGATGAGTTCTGTGAACTGTTATATTGGGATTTAGAAAGGAAGATTTCTCACGCATTCATAGTAACTGAAAAATAGTTCATAGTTTTTTATAAATATTGGTGAACATACCACAAAGCACCATCTAGCCCCAAACTAAGCGTAGCTTGTAGAATAGGAGCAAAAACTAAACAACTGATAGTATACTTATATACTTTTATTTTATTTCGGCAGTTATAGAATTATGCATTTTTGTGTTTTATCTACATAATAGAAATATATCTTAATACTTGAGTTTTCAATTTGATAAAAATAAGCGCTCTTTGTTGGTGTTCATCTCTCGTTTGATGAAAAAGAAGCGAATTTTCTTTATTGGAAATATTCAGATTCGCTCAGATGCCAGGTGTCTGCTTAACAAAAAGTCAATATCCCATTCTGGATACCTCATCATAAATAAAGGCTTACTACGAAATATAAATAAAAACACTGCATTGCACACACTGGATGATTTGTTTTTTTTTAATGAGGTTGTAAGTAATACTGAGTCAATAAAAAATACAAGGACATTGAAGTTGTTTTTAAAAACTAAATATTGAAAATATATCAATTAAATTACATAGATATTTCTCAATTAATCAATCAAAAATGTCAAAAAGTCTCGTCAAATTCAATAAAATGCTAGTAAGTAAGGTACTGAAAGGCAGTCAAAACGCCATATCAGTAATTTTTGAAATGAGTTTGTTCAATTTTGAGGCTCAACATGGTAACAGTATAGGAAAACTCAAAGGTTTGAGAGTGTAGCTTACACTACTCTGGTTTTAGTTAATCAGCATTTGTTTTATCTGGCTTAAATCAATTTGATGTCATCTATTTATTATTTTATTATCTGTTTCAACCGGTTAGTAATATTTGTACCATCTCTAAATTGCCCCGCGAGCTTGGACTAATTAATACACGAGTTACACGAAAACTATAAGTAATTAATAGAATATGTAGATAGATAGATAGATGACACTTTATTGCTCACAAAATGTGTAACGCATTTTTGGGTGAAAGTAGTTAGTAGTTAGAAAGTAGTTATTGTATATATATTGTCGGTATAAAGGTTGAATTATTGATAATTTTCTAATTGTATCTGGAAAACTTCTGGAAACATTTGAGATATCAAATTTATCGACTGAAGATCTTGCTCGTACCGCTGCATTTTTAGCAGTTTTAGGTTAATTGTGTTCACTATAAAAGTCACAAAGTGCTTCCCGCAGGACAGTAAAAACAATATAAACTCACTCGTGTTTAATTGGCCACGTCGCGTCGTCGGGCTGACGTCGGGTACGTTACGCACTTGGAGTCTATAGTATATATATCTATAGCCTATAGTAAGAGCTCCCGAGCGAGTTGATCTGTGAGCACTCCGTAGTAAAGGTAAAAGTAGATGAACTATTAATGCACTACATTTGACTGGCCTCATAGCTCAGTTGGTAATAACCCTGCCTTCTGCGCTGTAGGTCGTGGGTTCGATTCCTACCCACAACAAACATTCGTATGACGAACGTAGTTGTTTGTTCTGTGGGTCGGTGCTAATAATGTATATTATGTATGTTTTACTAAAAAAGTATATAAGTATTATATTAGTTGTCTGGTTTCCATGATACATGCTATACTTAGCTTACTTAGGTTTTTTAGCTAGATGGCGCTGTGTGTAATGTCCACCAATATTATTGTTATATAATTATTATTATTACAAAAGATAATTTAGTTCCTAGAATGATTTATGAGCATCGTAAAATAAATGGCATACGGACGCAAAGCGGTCGTCTGTGTAAAGCGAGATGGTAACTCACAGGTCAAGCAGCTCGCATAGTGTAAACCATGCAGAAAGCAGGCTAATTTGCGACGTTGCGTTGCTAGGATGAGCATTGAAGCGGACAGGTCACACGCGCTGCTGGCTTTCATTTTACACCCTCGGAGCAATAAGTGGCCACTGGTATACGCCAAGTTGTTTTTAGGTATTGAGGTTGCCTATTTGTGGGGAGTTTCTGACTGAAATAGCACGCGTTCAGCCGTACCTCGTTTAGTGTCCACCTGACAGGCTTCAGCTGTTTTGCCGGCGACGGTTATCGATATTTTTACCCGATTATTGCAAAGGAGGGTGAAATTTTCCCCATCTTTGCGGTAATATTCCTGTTTTTATGTTTAGCGCTTTCGTTTTATTTTTATTTACATCACATGTGTTTTGGGAAGTTCTTTTCTTCTTCTTTTCTTTCTCTCTTTGGGAAGCTTCTTGTAATAAAGTTGTGCCTTTTAAAAAGCTTAGTGTGAACCGTTTGAATATTCAAACAAAACATTTTTGAGTATAATAACATCCGTAGGACGTAGATTTAAAATACAATAATGGTTTTCATGTATTTCTCAAAAATTCAATATAAAATTTCACTTCTTGTAAATTTTTGATTTATATTTTTATATAAGTTGCATTTAACATGGGTATTAAAATCTAGTAATTTCAAATCTATGTAGCGAAACAAATAATAAAGGATTGCAAATTGATATATAATCTTCTTTTGTCTGAGAACCGAACCCGAACCCTTGCTATTCATTCGATTGATTAAATCGCGCCACTGAGGTCTTGAATGTGATTTAAAACAGTAAGCTCTTCATTGAAGAGGCAACGCTAAAAGCAAACCCTCCTCGATCTTTTAAAGAACCGTATAAATTTCCTTAAACTTATAGTCAGTATGTTTATTTTCTCTTTTCATGTTCTTAAAAGCTATTGGAAATTTTGATACTTCAGCTTTGGAAATTTCCCAACGCTTATATAATTATGATGAATATTTTGTACAATTTTTGTTTTTATACAAGGATCACGTTTCTCTAATAGTAAAATTGATTAGGATTTTGCAGTAAGGAAATAGGTTTAACTTAAAGAAATATGGATTTTTAACAAATGGAAAAATTACCACCAAGCTGTATAATTTTAAAAACTTTGTCTCTGCTCATTTGGCCGCTTTCACGCTTTGGCAAACCAATTGATCTATTCAACGCACACTTTCAATCGCTGGTTATCAGCAGCATTTGCGACTACAGCGTAAGCTTATCCATTCCCATTATAACAAATGTAACCATATTGAATCCTTCTGATCCACCTGAACACTTGGAAAGTAGTTCAGTTCTGAATAAATAAACATGCGTCTAACATGAATTAAAATTTGTTGACAAAAGCGAGACTTGCTTGGGTTTAATCAGACGCAACTAAACCGGCTAAGCCTTTAGAAATTGGGTCCTGGATTATGTATCATCCTAATAGGGATCCGCCGCATTTGGAACCGTTTCTAATAGCCAGGCAGACAAAGTGCCTCGTTGCGGGTTTAATTTAGTTTACTTGCCAACTGGAATGCAATTAAGCGCACGCTAAAATTAGGACAGCGGACCAGGGAACAGCTTCCCTAGTGATTGCCAAGTGAGATCCGTGTAACTATCCGATAGTTGGGCGATTGGTTATACGGAGTTTTTTGCTGACCTGCAAGGTTACTTTAAATACGGCAATCCCTTTGTTATTATTATTTTGAGGTCCCCCAATACGCTTTGGAAAGTAATTTTAATGTTATATTCATTGAAGTGAAACGAAATTGTAACATACAACTTATTTGGAATATTTTATTGAATTTTCCCAAAAGTGTCCCTAATATTAGAAATTATATAAATAAAAAATGATCATATACCGTAACCACAATATATTTCAGTGATTCTTAAGTTGGCCGAAACAGGTGAGGTTACAGGCACATGCGACATTCCACCCTCACGTCTCAGAGTTACGGGCGCAAACGATGAGACTTGGGTCTTGCCCTAGGTAGGGGAGGACCCAAGTCGTATTGCTTGTTATGGGCAGAGGTTAGCACTTAACACCAAGTGAGACATCTGCTCGACTCGTAACTTTAACGCAAAAATAAAAAACACATGAACTATAGACCTTAGTTGAGTATAAAAATATTACTTTTCTAATTTTCCCTTGATTTTTTACGTTGTAAATGGTTTTCCGCCAGCCCCTTCTAACGAAACCAAGACTAAAAACCTGAAATCCAATTGCGAATGTAACCATTTCAAAATACCCCTTATGCATAATTAACTCGCACCCCAAGTAAATATCAAACACAACTATTCAAACATATAGATGCAAAAGGCCTCCGAGCAAAAACCTTTTTGAAATTAACGGGTCTCAGCACTAACAAATCCTGGCAAAACCAGACCTGGATAGTTAGATAAAACAGTGTGGGTCGCGGGAACAGTAATCTGTTTAAATTCCTCTCAATGCAGATAAATTCTGTTTAAATAACCATAAAACTGTCCATGTGCGGATGCCCTTAATCCTTTTGATGTGGATCGTGACACGATTGGATTCCTAGCGGTATTACGAAAGGTCTGTAGCGGTGATCAGATTAATCATAATTAAAACCTTCTCATGATTATTCTGTGATTTAATATTATGGTTATGGATAAAAGTATTTACAAAACAATGTGAATGTATTTGCATTACATAATCATAACAATAACATCTTACGAATTTTAAACACAGAATAAAGAAAACGACATTTCTTAATTAATATTTTCACTCGGCTTGGCGTTCCTTTTATTATTGCGCTTTGCTATTTCTAGGTAAATTTAAGAAATTGCGACGAATAAAAAATGTCAACTGCTTCTAAACCTAACACAAAATAAAACCAGCAAAATGTCCTTGGTGCGTTACATAATATAATTAACATTTTAACTTAATGTTTAATAGCTGCGCTTAGAGCATCGATCGGTCCATATCCAACAGTCTATGGGGGAAAATATACTTTTTTAATCCACCTAATTTGGTGGGTGATAAAATTATAGCAAAGTAGTCTAAATATATATTATAAGTACCAGTTTAATTGTAGAACCAATAATTAAACTGTAAATATACTGAGGATATATCTGCTGTTTTGGCCTGTTGTAATTTTAATAAGTTGAGGTTACATAGAAAACTGAAAACAAGATTATTATCTATACAAATAAATAAAATTGGGTAATATTAAAATAACCGCTTTTTACTAAGTGCATATGGATGTATACACGGTACATATACCAAAACAATACTTTTTTAAATTTTTGTCTGTCGGTCTGTCTGTCTGTTTGTTCCGGCTCATCTCTGAAATGGCTGGCCGATTTTGACGGGACTTTCACTGGCAGATAGCTGATGTAACAAGGAGTAACTTAGGCTACTTTTCCGAGGGGTAAAATAGTGGTGTGTGATAAAACCCAAGTCCACGCGGACGAAGTCGCGGGCAACAGCTAGTATAATATAAAGTAGGTTTAACCATATAACTGTTATCATACAGCCATTCCATTACACCCGACCCTAATGTATTATCGATGACACATTACCCGTGGCAATACATTACACGTACGTTTTCAAGTGTTCGCGAGGATACGATTATCACGTGCTAAACGTCGAAACTGCGACTTACCCAATACTTTTACTCCATAACAAATGTTATCTTAACATTTATTATTTATAACTATATATATATATATTTTTTTTTTAATATTTATAACTAATAGCTTAAAGGAAATATTACTTATGACTAATGTAAGAGTGATGGAGAACTAAATGAAAATAATTATCTTAGACAATGCCACTTTTTTTTTGCTTCTCTGACCGTTGAAATCCTGTGGTTAGTTTTAGGTTTACTTTTCTAACAAGACTTTTACCTATGGATTAATGTGCTGGAAAAAAAGTTTGTTAAACACGATTTTTTACATAGAAATTACGTATCAGAGAGTATACAATTCTGGAGTAAAGTGACTTACTTTACTGCTGCTGCTGGGCTGCTATTTAACTATCATATTTAATGGAAAGAATATAAAAGTATCAGTGAAAATACATATTAGCGAATGAAAATAACTTCCACCATCCATTGCATGTATCAAATCTGACAGAAAAGTATTTTCCGACTTTACGAAGCCATCTCAAAATGTCAGCCGATATTATTTTACCCACGGAACGCTGCGTTCAATATGTAACGTATTCGGAACACGTCTGGTTCGGTTAGAGGCACGTGTCTGAATATCATTACTGTTAGAGATTATTAGAACTCAACGGTACAGGTGACTTTGGAAGTTCACAACTCGATATTATACTTCAGTCAACCATATCTACATAACTCTTTAGATATGGGCTTTTCGGATTGAATACAGGATTAAATTACTGTCATAGATCAGCCCATTTCGATTCCTTTGTGTTCCTCGATTATAACTATAAAGGTTGTCTGTAAGAGATCGCTTTATAGCGATAAGACCGCTCATTGTTTCATTCTTTTGTACATTGTTACTGATTGTTGTTAGTTTTATTTTGTGAGCAATAAAGTGTCATGTATTGTATCTACCGTAGCAGCTAATGAAAGCTGTAACAAAAGGCTGTGTCAATAACACAAATTGAATAGAAAATATATACCTACACAATATTATTTATTATAATATATACAAATAAATAAAACTGCAGTGTCTGTTTGTAATATTAAAATAACCGCTTTTTACAAAGTGCATATGGATGTATATATACACGGTACATATACAAAAACAACATTAAAAAAAACTGTCTGTCTGTCTGTCTCTTTGTTCCGGCTAATCTCTGAAATGGCTGGACCGATTTTGACGGTACTTTAACTGGCAGATAGCTGATGTAACAGGGAGTAACTTAAGCTACTTTTCCGAGGGGTAAAATAGGGGTGCGTGATAAAACCGAATTCCACGCGGACGAAGTCGCGGGCAACAGCTAATACGAAATAAAACCGAGCTCAGAAGGCAAACTGCCAAGTCAACAAAACGGCGCGCCATGATACCGACTGTTATATATTCTACGGTCACACGTCGCCGTGGGGTGCGAAAGTGTTTGTCATCGGAAAAATTGCGCGTCGCCCGTCAGTCCGAGTGCCATGTAGCTGAGTCGGCACCGCTGATTAATCGACACCTTACCGCCTCGGTGTTTTAGGGTCGGTACTAACCTGACGGAGAATGCGTCGGGCGTATCATTGGTCGCGTCTATTCCGTCCAATTAGACCTGCCACATTACGCGTCCAGTCAGTTTCTGCGTTCAACATCTACAGAGCGGTTGTGCCGTGATATTGAATTTTAAAATGAAGCATCCGAAATAATAGCTATTCGGGTTTTTGAACAAGATCGAAAAAGGAAACGTTGACATTGGGTGCATCCTTTAAATACTAAAAGATATCTATACAAATAAATAAAATTGGAGTGTCTGTTTGTAAAATTAAAATAACCGCTTTTTACCAAGTGCATATGGATGTACACATTATACATATACCAAAACAACTTTTTTTTTAATTTTTGTCTGTCTGTCTTTCCGTTTGTTCCGGCTAATCTCTGAAATGGCTGGACCGATTCTGACGAAACTTTCACTGGCAGATAGATAACAAGGAGTAACTTAGGCTACTCTTCCGAGGGGTAAAATAGGGGTGCGTGATAAAACCGAATTCCACGCGGACGAAGTCGCAGGCAACTGTTCTGGCGTTATGCGACCGATAATACACGACGCATTTTCCGTCAGATATATACCGACCCTTAGCGACCGTCATATGTACCTACGTGTCGCCATAATGTTATAATTCTGGTATTTGGATAGATTCAAAATTGTTCCATCCTTTTAAAGGTAGGGACGGATGGTGTAGGCTTCGTAAGGCCCTGTCTTTGGGTATGGAACCCTAAAATGAAGAGTCTTATACTTCGCCCTATGTTAAGAAGTTTAAATGCGTACATAAAACTAAAAATTATAACACGGCTAAGTCTAACTCTCCTACCTGAAAATACCGTTGGAATTATCAAATAAACAAAATTCTGTGTTACGGAATGAGGAAAACCGCGACAAAAATGTTAACATAATGTACAAATCTGGGGTAATTATCAGTCTCTACAGCCGCTATAACAGCGACCTAGCCCAGATAAGCGGCTATGATTTAGGGCCGCTATAAACGCCGTAGACCGCGTCTTGCCTGGATGAAAGCGAAAGACGTCGAAAGCTCGAAGAAACGCTGTTATGAAACTTTATGCCACTGTCATGCCTGATACAGTGGCATTAATTATAATAAAATTATTAGTTAAACCTGGGATGAATTGGTAAAAGGTTAAATTACTGGATGCGAAAAACTAAAAAACTGGATGCGTTTTAAAATAAATATCCATCCATTCGCTTCAGTCCATTTGCTTCAATATGCAGAGGTAACAAACACTTTCCTCAATAGATTTCGGAATTTGTTCGTTTGTAGTCTTTGTGTATATAATAAATAAGATTATTTTTAATATCACATTAATATTCAACTTATTTATCGTAAAAACGAAACCAGAAAAAAAATATAAATATTATTATCTATTGCGCCTATTTTTTAAGGAAGGATAATCAGATCGAAAGAACCTACCAACATTTATTTTCTTTTGGGAAAAAATTAAGCCGTTTAACTCATAGCCATCGTGTACCACGCCACAGATTATACTTACGTGCTTATTAGTATTATATGTATTTTCTAGGTTTAAGGTATATATTCTATGGGCCCTATATTTATTACTGTGTTAAATAAACTCAGGTCTTAATTCCACTAAATCATTCCTATAAAAGTTGCAAGTGCGACAAATGCCCTGTAAAAAACGTCATTTATTACAGCACGCGTGAAAGACTCTGATTTTTTCATTGGTTGTAAATCAAAAAAGATTGAATGAGAAGAAAAATGTGAAAATTGGACTTAGGCTACTACATCCATTGGAGATGGGCTTACAAGTAATGCGTATTAGGCCTAATTAAGCGTAAGATGGGATGTAGCAACTCGCTCGCGTAATTTATGATATGGGTCATAAAATAGTCACTTAGATGTGGGTTTGAATGTCACAAATGTGGCTGAGGAATTACCACTGTATTTGTCTTCGTCGGAAATGTGATTAATTATTTAAGTTTGAGCGTCACCGGAAAGTTATACTCACACACATACACACACATTATACACCAACAAGTTGGACTTGCTCCACGGCTTCGCCTTCTGTGTAAGTCTTGGGTTTGATTCCCACCAGGTCAAAAAATTGTGTTACGGACATATATGTTTGTTCTGTGTCTGAGTGTTACTATGTATTTATAAAACAGTATATGTCATTTTTTATTTATTTATCATTAATAAAAAAAAAAGTATTATATCAGTGGTCTAGTTTCAATGACAAGCTCTGCGTAGTTTGTATGGAGCTAGATGGCGATCCGTGAAATGTCCACCAACCAATATTTATTTTATATATTTTAATATTATTTATTTATCTTTAATACGTGATTATATAAGTGGAATATATGTGGAACAAGTGGTTCGTTTACAACAAGTTTTGGTTGGAGGCTTGGGGCTAGACTTATTTTTATATGTGAGTAAAGCTGAGTAAAAATCTACAAGTCTTAGAGCAGTATTATCCTGCATTTACAATATCTAACCTCCGACAGTAAAGGCTGGCTCAAGAGTATAACTCATCCATATATATTTCTCTATATATCCTCCATATATTTCTCTATGGACAGTTATTATACCACAATAAGTAGGTACATATACATAATATAAAACATTTGTTTTTTTGGATTTATCAATATATATGTATATATATTTGGTTCATTAAAAACATTATTATAAGAGATATAGTATTGTTATTCAGTATTATGACCATGCCTTGCAGAGTATAAAGAAATTTTTTAATCTCTTTAAACATTATGTTTTCTTACTAAACAGATAGCAGAGCTCAGTAATTACGAATTCCTAATTGGGACGCTCTGTTTCGTAAACAGAACTAGGTTAATTTCATTATGAAAATGAAACCTAACCTAGTTTTCCTAATGGTGTGTTCTAATCGCTTTGTCTGAAAGCAATATTAATTATAAATAATGTACATTATGAAGCCATTTATGTATAACATCTCTGGTAAAATAAATGAAGTTCATTCAATTTTTAAAACTTTATCAATAACTAGTAGGTAATGTAATAATATATATAATCTTCCTACATTTGTTTTGTATTATGGCATAGTATAATGTAAATTAACGTCATTTGTAGTTTTATATAGGCACATTATTCTATAGATTGTTGATTCGCTTTCCAAGTTAAATATATATCAATAATAAAAATTACACGAATGTAGTGTTACTGCCACCAGTCATGTATCGCAGGGAAAAGTGGGTAATGCAGAAGAAAGATCGAAGATCAGTCACAACACTATATCAGAACACAAAAACTTGAATATTACGCAATCTGCACTCTCTGCAATCTCGTCCGCAGTTACCCGTTTTTTTTTCAACCTTTGAAGTGGAATCGTTGCCATAAATAGTTCACAAAAACATAAGAAACCCCACATAAATCCACGGAATCCAAGCACTCTTAGCCCACATTTGGCTTCGCGCCCGACACTCGAATACAAACAAGAGAAGCGGTTAGCTATCGCTTCAAATTTCCCACTTCGATGTATACGTCGCATTTTGTGACTCAAATTGCGGATGTTGCCAACGGACTGTACTAGGTATATATAACAAGTGAACGATTTAAAAAATTTAAAAAAGCCTACTTCCGTTTTTTCATCCCTCACTTTTCGCCCATACTTGGGTACACCCTTATAGAAGTAACAATTGTATTTATTTGCATAGATCTAAAATTTTATTCAGTGTAGGTACAAGCCCTTCATTCTAAACAATTATCAAAATACGGGTCCCAAAGAAGAGCGTCGTTGAGAAGCTAAATATAAAGCAAATTCGGCCACGATTTACACGCTAAAATATTCCAAGGTCAAATAAGACTTAGTAAGTTTTTAAGCCGCCTTTATACTGCTTTAACTTGTTTGATCCACGCAGGCAAAGCCACGTTGGCTGAAGCCAGTAATTGCTAGTACTGGCTTGAATAGACTTGTGTCTGTCCCACGGAATTAGTCTCGCGACACGTATGCTTAGAATGAGAAATTGTTTGGAGCTTGTAACTTGCACATTTCAGAGAAATGGGATTATTATTATAAGGGCATATTGATCTAACGCTCTCAAGACGTGGGACAGAATCGGCTAGTCCCATTGGGAACCATTTCCAAACATCGAAACAGCAAGTCCATTCCGACAGGAAATGAGATTTCCAGACAGATATAATGGCTTTCACGGATTATTCCAGCTTTGAGCTTAGAAAATTCGCCCGAATAATTCAGTCTGTGGTCCGTCTCGCTGTTCATTGTAGGTTTACGGCTGGCTTGTTCATAATAAAATAATTTTCTTCTTTTCTGCGTAACGTTAAAATAAGTAATAACAAAAGTTGTACGATATCTTCAAAAAACATGTTTGAAACAATTTGATTATATATTTGTGGTATTTTTATATTATGCTTAGATTTAAACGAGTTACGTTGTGCCTTAGAAAGTTTTAGATGTTGTGTACGCCACTAAAAGATAAACAGAACGTAAAACAATAATGTAATTGTTTTTATTCCAGTTTTAAAAGTATCTTATGAAACGAATGTTTTGTAAGTTTTATTATAACTAGAGTTTTAATATTTACTATAGTAAGTTTTTTTTTTTATAAAATAATTAAGTACTATAAAGTATTTTTAGTAATTTAAATTTATTTAGGTTTATAAATTCATAACAATATCGACTGGGCATTTCTGACAGATTTTATTTTCCAATTTTGTTTACCAGCTGATAATAAGTCATCATAAGTCATGTCAATTACATTTATCAAACTCTCCCAGTAGCAGCCCGTTCATAAAATTCTATCTAAATTTTGTTGAGTGAGCTTGGTAGTATTTTTTTAATAAAGTTATTTTGTTTCTCATATTCAATACTGCTGAAATCAGTAAGATAATGGCCGTAAATAGGACACATGTGACTGAAAAGATCCATCTTCAGGGCTTTTACATACTGGGCACATTATTGGCGTAAATGATCACGTATTTTTACGCGCGTGAATGCATGGGCCTCTTCTAAGCATTTTCGCGTAAACATGGCCGGTCGGTGACTTTATCACTATCCTCCTATCACTCTGATATGAGCTTATAAGCGCGTATGTGTTCGAGATGGGAACGTGTTGCTATAGCATGCGTTATATAAGCTTATAAAAACTAGCTTATTCTCGCCGAAACTGCATTTACAGTTTATTCTAGTTCAGAGGTATACCTATAATTGTCTTCCTCCGTGCTCACGAGCATAGTTCATGCATTAATTAGTCTTAAGTTACTTTTATTTTAGGTTTAGTTTAATAGATAGTCTTTAAGAGATCGTATTATACGATAAGACCGCCTATTGGATACACAGCAATTTTCGCAAACTACGTATGTTTTAAGTATTACCTGTGTCTTTCCAATAAATTATTATTAATATATTATTATTATTATTTGGTATGTAAACGCTCTAAGAATTGAAAGGCGGTCATAAAATACCGTCATTAAATTAGTTTAGATATAATAATCTAGTTAAGGTATCTACTTGTGAAGGTATCAGCACGCCAACTGAACAGATCGATTGCATGTACGAACTGTCAGACTCTCCTACAATTGGTCGGTGATCGATCGATTGGTGTGGCGACTCCCTGAACTGTCTATGGTTGATATTAGATAAAGTATTTTTCTTACATATTTAATAATAATGTATATATAGGTACAAGTTATCAAATGTACAAACTATTGTTTATTCTGGACTGTTTTCATCTAAATTTGTCTGCTAACCGAAATAAGATTGTTTCGGGAATGACTTTATCTTCTAATATTTTTTTTTATGTAATCGGGGGTATAGTACGGGCTGAAGGCCCATCTGGTGTTAAGTGGCAACTGCCTATAACAAGCAATACGACTTGGGTGGGTACAAAATGGTACTAGTATGTAGTACGTAGTAACGAATAGAGTGAAGTCGGATTGTTTGCGCCGGTTGTTCTGAGCTGTGACGATGGAAAGTCTCATGTGCCTGTAATTTCACCGGCAACACACTTTCAAACCGAAACACAGTAACGAGAATGCACTACTGCTTGGTGGCAGAATTTCCCTCTGGATACCGTTCTCATTTGTACAAGACTCAAAACAGGTAATAATTTTACGTATATTTGGAAATCATTTCCAGTTTACACTTTAAGGCCCAATTTTCCACTAAACTCAAATCACTAGTTAGTTTTGTATACTCCAGTTCACGTGCAGTCTGATTAACCAGCTAGTCAATTTATTAAAAATATTTTCCATAATAAGTGAGTGAAAAATAAAGCCATTATTCCAAGTTTAGCAACTTAACAAACACTCAAAGTCGAATAATTCTTTACGAGATATAAAGTGAGTCGTGATCATTAGAAAGCGGGACAAATGGCGGTGAGTAATGATCGTCTCGTTCTAAACGACCACTGAATGTTTGTGCTCTTCTTCATTCAAATAACGTTTCTCTAATTACTTCATCATATTTTTTTGATGGATTTTGGCAGCCGTAGATTGATAAATACGAAAAATGACGTCATTATTTAGAAGTAATTTATCAGTAATGCGTTTGCAGTTGTCAAGACAACATGGAGGTCATGGATTAGAACAATCACTCCATAACCAATACTTAAAAGTTTCATTTTTACACAACTTCTTCTCTTTGTCTTTACTTCTTTGGATAACTAAACAAATATATTTATAACAAATCAATATAAATAATGATTTGTTATAAGTGGTTTGCGGTTCCCAATACTTACTATTCAATGGTATTCGGGTGGCTATTTTAAACAAGCTGAAAGTATGCGTTTCTTCAAACTGGACACTAATAAATACAGATATCTACGGAAGAAATTATGAGCAAAAATGATTACCTACCAAACTTTTGTCATAGAAAACAAACATAAAAGTTCACACGATAAGAGTAAGCACCTCCATTATGGTTACTTGAGCGTATCCAAGTTAGAGATAAGACGGATGCAAGCGTCGGTAATCTACCTCGACGCTCGCGGGGTATCCGCGGTGCTCGACTGATTATTACGTGGATTCGGCGCTTTCTCAATATGGTGAACTTGCGTATTAGTATTTTAGTAGTCAATTATCTAGTTCCCATGATACAAGATATGATTAGCTTACTTTGGGGCTAGATGTCACTGTGTGAAATGTCCACCAATATTATTATTATTACAACTAGATTTAAAATGTGTTTTGATATTTCCAGAGACAATAAAATTCATAAGAATCCATTCCATTCAAAATGCAATGACTGAGGGAATACCGAGCAATATATTCGGTGTTGTTTGCTTGCTTCAGTAGCTCCACTGTTCAATCTATGCACAATAAAGCACGTTGCAATCTAGTTGAGATTCCAATTCTCGATGTGGTTCGGTTTTGGAGTATATATACCATGAATACACTGCAGCGATACGAACCTACTAAGGATACGGTCACAGTAAAATGTCGATCAGTATTGCAACTTTTATCCAGTTGGACGTCACTAGACTTTACATCTTCGTGTATTGAGGTGAAAGCCCCAACGCTTTGACTTGGATCTTCCCATTACTAAGAGATCTGATGTATTGCTGTTGTTTCGGCCAGAATATATTCCTTAGTAAACCATGTTAACGTTCTATCATTATGTACAAATAAACTAACAAATGCTTGTCATTTTTACTACATTGATCTGGTGAAGAATGGTAAACTTTGGTGCATTTATAAAAGTCTCTTACTCATCTTACCAAAGTGCACGAAGTGAATGAAATACACTTATTGAAAGTGTATTTTCAGACCAGACTATGGCAAAACAAAGGGTTATTGTGCATACATAAAGTTCGAAGGACAGTTTGGTAAGAAAAATTATGTGGTTATGATGATAGTTGCTTGCACCATTGATAGCACTAGACTTATTAGTAATTACTTTCGTGTAAAATTTGTACGGGATGTCGGATAACTAAGTAATAGTTGTAAGTGAGACAGTAGTGGAAGAGGGGAACGACCTAGGGTATCCTAGTGCAACCTGTCATGAGCAATTTCCTACAGGAATTGTTAATAAATTTAAATTCAAGCTTCTGTTTCGTTGTCTACTGTGATCCAGGTAGGATCACAAGAGTAGAAGCGGGTAGTAGGTATCCTACGGAACATTGCGGTTTACTGCTACGATACTAAGTATAAACAGAGGAACAATCCCAAGAGGTATCAGGAGACTAAGCCGCAGATACTTAAAACACCACTGACTGCTAAAGTAAACCGCGTACTAACAATGTTCAGCTGCTTCTAAAGAGGGTTTTGTAAATCGGTTGCTTTGTTCAGGATAGTTTTAGAAATAATAGTAGTTATACATTTTTATTACTAATACTTAGGGATGGGAATATCCAAGTCGCATTAATAGTCGCGTAATTTCACCGGCAACTACAATTTTGTAACCGGAACCCAGTAATGCGTATGCGTGACTGCCCGGCCGCAGAAATATTCATGGAGGCAGTGCTTCCCCGACAAACTTGCTACAAGTGTGTCTGAAAAATGAGTACTTATTTTACTTGTTTATACTTTTCTTGGCGAGATTTACAGCGTAAATTATGAGCACATATCCACTTTATGAGGTGATACAGTGTTGCCACCTAAACAGGCGAGCAATCCCCGCCATTTTTTTATTATCACGAAGTATACGAAGCAAATATTACGAAGTCAGTGGAGGCTTACACCATTTTATGCATCGGGCTTGGAACATAGACATACTAACTCGCTTTACGACCTCATAAAGTGCCACGGATACGGGTAATACGGGTAACATAAACGGCAACATTAACTCCAGACAAACACTCCTTATGTCTCCAAAGGTGGCTGAGCTACAATCCTGTACAATATATGATAGGATTTTGTGGGTGCTCCTTATTTACTTAAGACTAGCTGTTGGAATTCGGTTTTATCACGCACCCCTATTTTACCCCTCGGAAAAGTAGCCTAAGTTACTCCTTGTTACATCAGCTATCTGCCAGTGAAAGTCCCGTCAAAATCGGTCCAGCCATCTCAGAGATTAGCCGGAACAAACAGACAGACAGACAGACAAAAATTGTAAGAAATGTTGTTTTGGTATTTGTCCCGTGTATACATCCATATGCACTTAGTAAAAAGCGGTTATTTTAATATTACAAACAGACACTCCAATTTTATTTATTTGTATAGATGTATTTCGGTGTATGAGAGGGTGGCTGCCCAGTGACCAAACCCCGAGTTTCAATTCAGATGTCGGTGGCTCATGATGTGATCCAGTGTCGTAGGCTGAACTGATATAAATATACAACATAAACGAAATTAGCTTCGGGCGGGGATCGAACTCAGGACTTCTCGCTTTGCAGGCAGAATTACTTAGTAACTTAGCTGCGAAAGCTGTATCATTAGATCTTAGTAGTCTTACAGCCATCAAAACTGGAATAATAGATGATTTATTCATAGGTTCAGTGTAAAATAATTGTTGAGAGTTGAGTGTAATATTTCAGACGGAATCTGCAAAATTAATAAATATTTGTTCTCTACTACTTGCAAAGTGTGAATAGAGGTTTATAGGTAACCAATAGTAGTGGCAATTCCCAATTCGTAAAGTGGGTTTATTAAGGCAATATACAATATAAGTATCTTTGAAATCTCATACATTGATCTGAAGTTGGTATAATTCACTTTACAGAATTATCTACAGTTTAGGTAATGTTTCATTTCATTTCATTGTATAATATCTATTCGTGACATCTATTATAGAGCCATTAATTAGATGAACAGACGCTTTAGGTTTTTCGTATTGAAAAACATAATGCGAAGTAAACCCACTGTGTGTAGGATATAAATATTGCACGAAAGGAACCTCCTTGAGGCGTACATTACTCCTTTCACCACACTGGTCCAAGCAAGCCAGTGATACGATTAGTAGTAGTAGGAAATAAATGAAATGGTAACTATAATACATAGTTATGGTAACTTAATTTTCAAACAAAATTGTGATAATCTTATCGTAGGTAAAACGAATTGACGCAATCTGTTAAATGTAGAAAATTTTGCATTAGTATAAAGTTTCATACTTGAATCTTACTTTCGTCACGTGATGCATCGGCTCGTTGGTCTAGGGGTATGATTCTCGCTTTGGGTGCGAGAGGTCCCGGGTTCAAATCCCGGACGAGCCCAATTTTTTGTTAATCTTTCTAATAACAAATTTCGAACATGATATTCGATCAGTATCCTTAGCCTGTCCGTATCTACTGTTACATATACCTCCGTCATAATTATATATTAATTTATTTATTATGCTCCAGTTTCGAGCAGATCGATACCAAATCTTTCCCGCGATTTTCTTTATGTCATCGTTCAATTATTTTTTTGTAGTTTTTACCAAAATAGATACGACTCCTTTGATATAATCCATCTGAATGGAGGCTCATCTAAAAAGTGAAAGTGGTTATATGACTGCTGATTACATCACCCAACACGAATGAGCAGCTTGCTTATCAAGTTCGTGACCTAAACTGCTATTTTGGGTTTTCCGTCAGCCGGCTCGTTGGTCTAGGGGTATGATTTTCGCTTAGGGTGCGAGAGGTCCCGGGTTCAAATCCCGGACGAGCCCAATTTTTTTCTGCTTTACATTTTCCAAGTAATTCCTGAATTACATAATTACTCGTATATCTTTTAAATTTTAAAAGGTACCAAAAATATGAAAATTCAAAATTAATAGTTTTGAATACTTATCTTAGTTATTCGTCATTTTTATCATTACATTTTGTTTATTACTATTTCTTATCACTCGATAAGGAAATAATGAATAATACGACTAGTAAATAGTTCTTTTACTTGTAATCTTTATATATTGTGTGAGGTTATTGCATTTTTTGGTCGCAAGCTACATGGCGCGCGCAGAAATAACTAATAAAATAAAACAGAAACGTATTTTACACACTGCCACAGTGGTTATTGTCCTATTTGCCTAGTATTCGTCTTACTCTCAGTAACCTCTATCAATAGTTATGTTCCGACGATGGATCTTTTTGCAATAAAATAATTGTAGGTTCACGCATATCCACTAGCCTAGTGTACAGACCACATAGGTAATAAAAACTATGTTTAGTCCGTTTCCTTATTTCGGTTTATTATGTTCCCAACAGAATTACACCATGACTGTTATACAATGCGAATATTCTAATATGTATTATCCAAATCTAGGAGGCGGCCATTTTGATTTTTATATAAATATTTCGCTACGAGTTTGTATCTGATTTTGGATTCACCGAACAAGAAAATTACTTTTGTGTATCTCTCGAAATCACGTATCTGTGTTCGCTCTCAGATTCACAGATAAACACTAATATTGGTTTTCTAGCATTTGTCTCAAATAAATTGCTGATTTACTATTAAGAAAATTAATTTATGAAAAAAAATTTTAAAAGAAAGAATGAATTATTCTATCGTCACTGCAAACGAACAGTTATAAAGGAAACACAATATACATGCAAGATATATAGGTTAAAATAATGTAGCTATCTAAATAATAGCAGCACCTACGAGTAGGTACTAAAAGCACAAGAAAATGTATTTACTTATATCCAAAACTAATCAAATATTTACATACATTTATCGTAAATAAACGACCCGTGAAACGAGTTATTTTTTTGTAGTACTAATAAAATTATGCGACCTCATTTATAACTTAGCCAGGGCCACAGGGTTTTACGTGAGATATTACCCTAAGCTCCTGAATACTTTTATTTCTATATCACTCTTCAATAAATCTTCCTAAAATCGGTCTAATAAGATTAACGAGCTAAGAAGCGTTGTGCAAATTTACTTTCGTAGATAGCCTTTACTTGATAAAGATTGTAAGATAGCTGATGTAACAAGGAGTAACTTAGGCTACTTTTCCGAGGAGTAAAATAGGGGTGCGTGATAAAACCGAATTCCACGCAGACGAAGTCGCAGGCTAGTAATATTATATTTCACTGATTGCGGGTCGTTTATACAGCATTATAATAAAACGTTTTTAAGCGTTAGGTTACCGCACGAATACCTGATTCGTTTGTTGCGTACCGTACGGCTCAATTTTCATTATAAAGTATGATAATTTTTGATTATTGGATTTCAGTTTAGTTGTTTAGTGTTCTGCTGTGAACTTACTCACTACCGCATAAAAGTGCTAACTAAAAAAGTAAGATATAAAGTTCTCGTCAATGTGTTTTATGTTTTCACGAAGGTTTCATTAGTAGGTAGCCAGTTTGATGAACTACACATTTTTTTTTTTTTAATTTTGGTTCATTCTAAATCTATTTTCATTACACTCGAACATTTAGGATATATTACACAGTTATATCTTGATACATTTGCAAGGTACCTAATGCGCCACTGAGTTGCCTGTGTAGAATATCTAAGGATTTTTCGTGGTTTTCCTGAGGTTTTTAGCCATAAATTCATTTCGACAGCTAATGGAAATGGGAAGTGATTTTGATGGCGAAATCGGATCAATAAGGTATCAGTCACGAAATGGCGTCTCTACAAGAAGTAGGTACGTTGGTAATCATTTACTAAATTGTCAACGTAATATAAGCTGTTTATTATGACTGTTATAGAAAATATTTTCTTTTAACTATGTTATTTTAACCAATAAAAAGCGTATACAAAAATATTACTACATTTTATAAAAAAAACACAATTCCCTGTTTTGCTGCAATGGCAGAAACGCAATAAAAACTATAATATACGGCTACAAATAACGCTGGCTGCGTTTCGTACGCGAGCAAACATATTTAATGAAAAAAAGGTATGAACTTTTATGCAATAGTTGTGGTGAACGTATTTATTTTCTGTTGTTGGCTTATTAATGTCTAGCGTAGCTATAATTTTTGTAAACTACAGTTTGTGATGTTTTTATAAATTTATCAAAAATTACTGAATCATATTAGATACCTGTATACACTTAGTTTAGCAGATTGATGAGCGATTGTTCAAAAAAAAGCAAGAAATTTATATTTAATGTGAGTGCTCTTTAGTAATCGTTAAAATTTTGATTGATGTAATTCCACACTTATGTATTATATTATTTTTTCTAATAGGGCAATATTTCATCACTGGACTAAACCGCCCCAAGTGACGCGAGGCGACGTGGACAAATTGACATGTCCTGTCCCTTGCCATCGCGACACTGATGCCTTGGCACAGATCGATATGGCGATAACAAATGATACTTATTACTTCGTGGGCTTAAACGTAAAAATAGTATTTTTTATCCCTTATACACGATATGATATTTCAGTTTTCTTCAAACATTATATTCAATTAAATGGAGTTTAAAGTTATAAATTTTATTGTAATTTGTACACGACCATCTAGAGCATCTAAAAGTAATGCAACAGGTAATTTGTTTAAGCAAATGTATGCTACTGAAATGTAATGTTTCTTCAACTAGCATGCAAGCAAGTAAGCATGCAAGTGTCTTCTGAATTGCTACATAAACCTAACAACATTATCTGTCCAAGTTTTAAGCTTAACTAAGTATTATAAACATTTTAAAACACTGAATATTAAAATGAATAATGATAGAAAATTAAGATGGAGTACTCTTATAATAACAGTGGTCTTCGATTTTACTTTCATTAGTAGTTGGGATGAATTTCACTCTTCATAATATACATAATAATAATTTTATACAAAACTGGGGTCATCCGCTTTTAAAATATTATTATTTTAGCAACAATGATTTATATTATGACGTCATTTCCCGTTTTAATCAAAAATGGAGACAGTTTTTCTCCCCTACGCCCGCGTAGAAGCAATTTACAAGAAACACCTGCATACGAATGCAAATTAAATTTGTGTTAATTTTAGGAAGTTTTCCAACATCCAAGTTAGCGCAAACACAACAGTCAAAGTTTAAGCTCATAGGCTTCGCTTATACCTACGTAGTCATTATTATCTATAATTCTTATATAATCTTCAAAGTGCGTAATAGGATTTAAAAAATATATAAAAAAAAATAGATACCGTTAATTTGTAAACGTAAAAAAGACAGATAATGCTCATCCTAATCCAGTGCCAGTGATCTTAATACTTCACTTTCATAATTTTTCACTTCACACATCACAAAATAATCTAATATGATTCTTATAAGTGTTATCCCTGAAAAACCTTTCCTTTTTTAAAATGTTTATAAAAGGAAAATAAAAAATATCTCCGTATCAAAAATGTTTATTTACAAATTCCAAAATGAATAAATGCAATCTAAATAGTTGAAACATCATTATTTTTTCACTTTCTGACCGCATAAACATTTGTGTGATGAGCGCGAAGCTCTGAGGCTTGTTTATTTATGTACCCTAAGAGAGTCAATGGACAGCTGGAGTATGAGTGTACAACGTTAAAAAACACACATCAAAGTATATGACGGTGATTATGTGCAGACCTGTCATTCTTGTGTTGAATGGGTCCCGAGGGGTCATTCACCGTCATTAGTGAGAAGGCGGCGGGCGGGGCGGGTGTTAGCGACGTCTATTTAAGGCCCGGCTCGACCTACAGACTACCTGCTAACAATGCTCTACTTTGACGAGCAGACTCATTTGGAGCTGTAGCACTTTACTGCTTAACTGTATTATTACTTGTATGCTTCAAGGTGGATGCACTCTCGGAAACGTCTGTACTTTAGACCCCTCGGAGCAAATTAGATCGTTGATAATGCTTGGAACTCATATGGCTTCGAAGTAAAGTTTATTTCCACATTCATTCGAGCTTAATTAATATTTTGATATCGATGTAGTTATTGAAATAATACATACATATACATATTGATGGACATTTCACACAGCGCAAAGTAAGCTAAACATAGCTTGTATAATGGGAACCATACAACTGATATAATACTTATATAGGTATACTTTTTATCCTAAATATCCTCTGTTTTTTCATAACAATAATTCAATTTTCTGTGCTCTCAATTCGACTAGATGATACGATATCGTCTTAATGCGAGTATATTCTTGATTCCAAAACCGTCCCAAAAAAATACGAATGAGAATAATAGACTATAGTATTGGAAATGTACGAAATGGAAGACAAAGGCATGTCTTCGATGAGTTTTGTTTATTTAGGTCTCCATCTTATTATGAAAAGATTTGCACAGAAAGTGCTTTTTCTGTATGAATCTTATTTTGTGAGTATGTATTACAAAAATGCCTAGTATGCTAGGTATTTATTTTTCTTGTACCGCTTACTAGTCGAGTTTTGAAGATTATAATATGACCGCAATATAAAGAGCAGTAGAACTCATGCGAAGTTCGTCCGGGAAGTACAGCCACCATGCCCATTTCTGCCGCTAAGCAGTAACGCGTTCGCGTTACTGTTTCCGGTTGGAAAGGTGTGATTGCTGGTGAAATCGCAGGCGCATGAGCCTTTCCATCTTCTCAGAGTCTCAGAGGCAGGGGTGGACTTAAGTCATATTGCTTGGTAGAGGATACCAGTTAAAAACAGTTGGGCCATCAGCTCGAAACCTTTATTCTCTTTCAATTCAACAATGCACTTAGTTCTCTACAACTCTACAGCTAAAGCAATATAATTTTATTTTTAGGTATACTTTTCAACATTTCATACTTATTATCTAAAAAATGATGTCTCGTATATGTAAGTTATCACACTACAAAGCGTCAAGCAAACATGGGCGTTGCTGTGACATCTCTCGACGAAGAAATAATGACAACTCTTCGTCGCCACAATATAATTACATTGATATTCTGAGAATATTATCGGTTCAACTTGTAGTTTAAATATAGTTAAGATCAAATATAAGTGAAACAGAAAATCTTGAATATTGAAATTTCGGAACAACTATAAATCAATAAACCTACTGCTGAAGCCCAGATTATTATTTAATGAATATTGAGTAGTAAAAATGCAAGCGTGCAACAAAAACGGGCATCAGAAATATGGTTGTTAAATATTATAATAATTCCACTGAACAATGAGGAAATTCCCGTTTGTCCTTCCACTCTAGTTATTCCCCTTGTGTCGAGCACCATTTAAATATTTGATGTTAGTGACAACATGGATACGCTTTTAGTAAATTCAGTTTAAACGGTATATTAGGAGAGGATAGAAGATATACCTTTATAATGGAAATCCGTCTGTAGTAAAGTATTTTTAAACATAAAGCCACTCATACGATAATAAGTATATCTACCGTAATCCAGGGAGATATAATAACATTATGGAATCAAAGTGAATGTTAAAACTTTATTTCAATAGAATTCATAAAGAACTTGCTTGGACAGTGAGTTATTTTTATGACTGAATACATGTATACTTTTTTGTAAATACGTACATATAATACATTTAAAACAGCATCGAATAAACGTTCCAATGTTTTTTTTATTATTAAGTTAGTATCTACACCCTTAAATTTTTAACAATCTATAAATACGCTAAGACCTGTACACTGTTCTCTCCTGAAAGGGACTAGTCACCCACAACACAGGGAATCCTAGTGTGGGGACTAGTAAACTTTTATCGTAAACAATCTACATATTATGTGACTTAATTAACTACTCAATAATGTATTCACACATAATACATAAATTATGCTATATATTCCGCTTATATAAAAAAATAAAAATTGAATTTTTATTTGTCACCAAATTTTATCTTACTAATTTTCCTTCAGTACAGTTAGACGGAATACCATTGAAATGGAAAGTAAATTTGTATATCAATTCACCTCTCATAATCTTTCACAACTTCAAAAGCTAATTTATATTCTGTCTTTGACGATTCGTTCGTTGGAATTCGGAAGAAACATCGAATTTTTCTTCCTGTACGATGAAAACATCAGAGAATATTTCCGCATACGGATTGATGTATTGTGGAAGAAAATAAGTCCTAACAATATTTCAAAAGGCCAATTTGGGTGCTTCTTTCTTTTTACCGTCGGTTGCGGAAAGCTTTTTCCTTGATAACGTTCAAGTGTTTAGGGGAACAAGTTGGAAAGAGACGTATTTGCAACTGGGTTTATGGTTCTATCGATGTATCTGAGAGGGAACGAAATTTTAAAATGTATGAAACGCAATGGACTTATCACTAGATGCCTCTCTAGATGTATTGCTCAATCTGAAACATTTTCTATTTAATAATAGACCAGTAAAATCTCAATTACTGGTCTAATATACGAGGGGAGTTCAAAGTATTCTCGGTATGGATATGAAAGAAAAGGCAGAATAATCTGAAATAATTTTATTTTTCTATATAGTCTCCTGCAATCTCAATACACTTTTTACAACGCGAAATCATCTTTTCAATACCCTCCAAAAAATAACTTTCATCCTTCTCTAAAAAATTATCGTTTATGGCTGCCTTGAGCTCTTCATCGTCAGAAAATCGCTTTCCTCGAATTTCTTTTTTAAGCTTCGGGAACAAAAAGTAGTCACTAGGTGCCAGGTCTGGGCTGTAAGGTGGATGATTGACTTCTTGGAAACCACACTCCTGAATAGCAGCCTTGGCAACGCGCGCCGTGTGAACCGGCGCGTTGTCGTGGAGGAGCAACACACCAGCGGTCAGTTTTCCGCGCCTTTTTTCTTTAATTGCTGCCTTCAAATTACGCATAGTGGTTGCATAAGCCGCTGCGGTTATACTTTGACCTTTTTTGGTATATTCAATAAGCAAAATCCCTTTCGAGTTCCAGAATACTGTGGCCATGAGCTTTCCGACCGATTGCGTGACTTTGAACTTCTTCGGAGGTGCTGCACCCTTTTTGACCCACTGCATCGACTCGTGTTTGCTCTCCGGGTCGTAGTGACGAACCCAGGTTTCGTCTGCGGTAACGATTCGATCGAAAACACTGGTAGGATTTTCACCACACAGCTCCAAAAACTCTTTACAACATTCAATTCGCGCTTGTTTCTGCGGTGGTGTGAGCATTCGTGGCACCCATCTTGCACAGACTTTTGAGAGGTTCAAAAAGTTATGAAGTATTGAATGTATGGTACCCACGGATAGTTTGGTCATCTCCACTAATGACTTGATTTTTATTCGAGCATCTTCGAGTACAAGTTTCTCGACTTTTTCCACGTTTTCTTCCGTAGTGGCAGAAACAGGACCACCTGATCGAGGGTCATCTAAAATGCTTTCTCTGCCCCTTTTAAATTCACTTGACCATTTTTGGATAGTAGACAACGAAGGAGCGAAATCCTTGTAAACGGCCACCATCTCTTCCTGGATGTTTTTTTGAGGTTTTCCTTACTTCGTGAGGAATTTAATCACAGCGCGGTGCTCAATTTTGGTCAACATTTCCACGTCGTACATTTTTTTGCGCTCGAAGCACGATTGTGAAAAAACTAATAATGGTAAACCGGCAAAATTTTGTAGTTGTCACCTTGGATAATATCATAAGAGAACCATAGACAAAAACTACCCTCATAACTAACAAAAAAGTTCCAATACCGAGAATACTTTGAACTCCCAGCGTACCTCATGTGCTTAGTCTAATCTACTGCGTTTACTCCTTATGATACCCACGTTCAGTAGAATTCAGTCCCACTACTACCACTAATTGAGTCACTAGTTCGTTAGAACAGTGGTGAAAAATATAAAGTGCACCTCAAAGAGGCTATTTTTTTTCGTGATCTAATGCCTACTAAGGTACAGAGCTTAAGAAACCAAATTTATCAGATGATAATAATACATTATTTATTTGGACCATATAAGAATAAGAAAAAGAACAAGAAAGACGATAATACTTGATGAATAGTTTGATAAATAACTATATTATAGTCACGAATATCTTTGTCTCATACTAATTCATTGTTGCCTGTCTGGATTTTAACCAACTTCCACTGGATAAAAAATCGGGGTGTCTTCCGCTGGACAACCATGCTTTAGGCCATGGTACTACATCGTTCTACAGCAAACAAATGGACGAAAAAATAATTTGAGAGGACCCAACTTGAGTTTCTTTGTGAGATCCGCCTGTTCATCTCACAAAGAAACAACTCCACTGAACCACTCAATATTTGCACCAAAAATAACTTGAGTGGGACTGAGAGGATAGTCAAATTAAATTGATACATACTGAAAGTTTAGAGGCCCGAAACATTTTGGTGGAGGTGAAACAATTTGGGGCAGTATATTTTGTAAGCTGTATAATTGGATTTTAATATTATTAATGGTGATAATGGAAACACGAGACGTATATTTCCCGTTTAAAGACTAAGGCTGGTACTTACTTGCTTGGCTTGGTATAATAATATTAAGATTAATAATAATAATATATTATTCCTATTACCTACACCCGATTTTGCGTCGCGACTTTCACTGGCAGATAGAGATGTTATAAGGAGTAACTTAGTCTATTTTTATACAAGTTAATTCACAAATAGATAACAATGACCAAACCACGTTGCTACTCTTTTAGTCACAAACTGTATTTAACGCGGGCGAAGCCGCGGGCACAGCTAGTTTTATCTAAAATATAAAAGTTATATTGTAGAAAGGTTCATAAACATTGTTAATAAAACAAAGAGAGCAGATGATTTATTGAATTCGACGCAGTCACGTAGCGGCATTTTTTTAACAAGTAAGGAATAGTTTCTTCTTTCGAAACGGGAGAAAATAAAATGCATTTAGAACGTGAGTTGGCGGCATTTACCATTTTCGTGTCCGATCTTACTCACTACTTCTCAAACTAACTTTTAATGATCATGATAATTTTATTCGGTGACTAGATTTATTTAGATAAGTCTTTGAATTGGAAGTGTTATTGCTGTAATTTGTGACCTGTCATTTGCAGTTTAATTGTAACCTGTAAGGAGGTCGCAAAAGTAATGCAACCTTTTCTGACATATTTTTTTTACCGCTCTTTACCATCTCGTTAACATGTAACCTTATTAACATAACATTCGTAACGGTTGATTAAGACAAAAAAAAACAGTTAATCTACTATTACGTTTATGAATAAAGATCTGATTCTGTATTTCAATGTAATTTAGTTCATTGCTATATGCATGTAATTATTGCTATATTGTTGCAAGGAAAATGCATACATGTATTTTCACTTCTATTCGAATAATATTGCACCCTAGCGGAAAACACTGTTTACTTCGAGAAATGGCTGTATTTCTGCTGTAAACATCGTGCAGACCGAAGACATTTATCGTTGGGCTTACAAACATCTGGATTAGAAGAATACATTGCTCTCTTGATTGTATAACATCAAAGGTCAGGAAAATGGACAGCACAGTATGTAAATTTATTACCTCTTACACACGTCTTAACCTCTTAAAAACCTCTTAAAAAATCTCAGTAACTTTTAACGTGTAGCCAAATCTCACGCTTTATATTTTAACTCAAGGTTAAGTTCTTGCTCATATAACCTGCACAAAAACAGAAAAAAAAAACAGGAATTGCACTTGCAATTGCAATTGCACACACTTGCATTGGTTTTTGTGTTTGGTATTAATTACTTTATTTTAACTAGTAACTATGCTTAACGGCACATTATTATATTAGCTTTATGTTCTCACATATTTTATTATTTTCTCACATCAAGCTTAGCAAGCATAATAAAAAATAAGTGAAATCTGGTGGAAAGTGGAATTTGGTGACGTTGAAACTGTTTAAGGAATTGAAGGAAATTATTGTAAGGGATTGGTTTTATTTTATTTCAATTTCTATTTTATATCATTACTAAATAACCATCAGCACCAAGTAGTTTGTTATAAAATTTTTATTATGTTTGCGTGCAATGTCTGGTACCTACTGGTCACCTACTACTTAATTAAACCGTCTTGTATGTAACTTCATAATGAATAATCATCACATTTCATGGAAGTTTGTGCGTCAATGTTGACTTTAAATAAATCCATGTCCATAGGTTACACAGATAGACTGGTCTCCGCACGTGGGTAGAAGCACCGCAACGAGTTTTGATGGTGGCGAACGTCTTAAAAATAAAAAGCTTTTTCCCGTTGAATTTACGACTTTTCAAACGCTGAAGTGTTTTGCTTTGATGGAAATTGGCAATGAGATTGTATTTTATGTGGATTTATTAGTTGTTGTTTGGCTCGTCTTTTTTCAAATTGAATAATTGACTGGCCTCACCGCTCAGTTGGTAGTAACCCTGCCTTCTATGCAGTAGGTCGTGGGTTCGATTCCCACCCAGGACTAACATTTGTATGTCGAATCTAGATGTTTGTTCTTTGTCCAAGTGTAATATGTATGTATTTACAAAAAAACTATGTAAAAATTATATAATTTTGTTGAAAGTATTTCAGAGGTCCTTTAACGTACAGGATTAATAAAAAAATAAGTTTATTTATTAGCTGTTATTATGTGAGCACAAATGAATAAGTTGCACAGTTGGTCCCTTCACGGCTCACTTGACACTTTGTCGTCCCTTTTCTGTCGGCCGACTGAATAATCTGTATAATTGCGCTGCGTGCTGGATATCCGGACGAAAATCCTGCACCAAAACCTTTCTTGACATTTGATTTTTAGCTGATTTCTGTAAATTTTCACTGCAGATTTATTGAAGTAAAACTGAATTGTATTTACCTATACTTTGCCTTTTCTTGATGTAACAGAGTCATGCTATAAGACTGGCCTAATGTTAATATGTATTAAATACATAGTAATATTCCCACCCAGACAGAGAACAAATATCTATTTTTGATAGGCCTCACAGCTCAGTTGGTTGTTGGTTGGTTGGTTGGCAACCCTGCCTTCTGCGCTGTAGGTCATGGTTTGATTCCCATTCAGGACAAATATTTGTGTGATGAGCGTTGGTGTTTGTTCTGTGTCTCTGTGTTAATATGTATTTCTAAATGTATTAAAAAAAAAAAAACTATCAGTCATTTGTTTTTCATAGTACCAGCTATGCTTAGTTTGGCGCTGGATGGCGATGTGTGAAATGTCCAGCAATATATATTTTTTGTATATTTTCGTAACACGATTGCTTTATACAAGCGCAGATTGCATTAATTTAATTATAAGGTTACTATCAACTTACCTATGAGGCCAGTCAGAATGTTATTTTCATACGAGAAATTGTGTACTTTCGAGATTTCCCAAAAACCTTATCTATTTTTTTAACTGTCTTTATTATCCGCAATCAACTATGCTTATCGAACGAAGGAGGATATCTCTACTATCTCAGCTCCATTTAGTTCCAGAACAATGCGTTTGCAGATAGTGACACTTGTGCAATTCGAAACGAGCTTTTAAGCTTGTGATAACTCAGTCGACCACATGCCTGTATGTGTGTGCCATTAGTTCTATTTAGTTTGACGTTTATTAGTCTGCGGTAGCTCTTCCACTCTGAAAGTGTTATTTACTTCAAACATATTGATTTATATTTGACTGTCCTCATAGCTGATTTGGCAGTCCTTCTGCGCTATAGGTCGTGTGTTCGATTCCCACCCAGGACAAACATTCATGTGACACTTGTAACATTGATGTTTGTTCTGTGGCTGGGTGTTAATATGTATTATATGTATGAATTTAGAAAATAAAAGTATATAAGTATTCTATCAGTTGTCTGGTTCCCATGATACAAGCTATGCTTAGCTTACTTTGGGGCTCTGTGTGCCGGCAGCATTTAACTCTGATTTTGTCACTGATAGACCCATAGAATTGCACTCTAAGCTAAATACAAATAATTCAGTGAGTTGAAACTACATTTATTATAACTCAATTAAGTGTCGGACCACTGTAATTATAATAGTCGTCGAATGACCGCCACATTTGAACTATTCAGCAATAAAATTTGCATGCAATTACACAAATTAACCGCACCGTTATCTCGGCAGGTAATTACTGTTATCTAGTGTTATTTGCAGGACAATATTTCACACTATCGCAATACGTCCTGTAAGATTTATTTATTTCCATAGTTTGTGTTTTGCTGGCAATTGTACAAAATGAAGCAGACAATTATAGTAAGAATATTTGCATGTTATATTATTTGGACATACACATGTCTTGCTACTTATGTGTTGCCTAGCTGTTCTAATCTCTGAAATGACTGGACCGATTTTGACGGGACTCTCACTGGCAGATAGCTGATGTAACAAGGAGTAACTTAGGCTACTTTTCCCAGGGGTAAAATAGGGGTGCGTGATAAAACCGAATTCCACGCGGACGAAGTCGCGGGCAACAGCTAGTTGACTTATATAATGACGATCTCGTCCAGAAAATAGGATAGTAAACCATTCAACTTACCAAAGTAGCGTTCTTAATTCTTCGGGTTACTTATTAATATAACATTTAAATAAAAGACGAGGCAAAACAAAAGGCAGTTGAAAACAAACCGTTGTAAATCGAAATTTATTCTAAGTCGTCGTTACTTAATTAAAAACTCTTTCCATTGTCTAATAAGTTTGAGAAAACAACTCGAGAATTCATCAATCTTAAAAGTTGTAATCGCGTCTTTGTGCCAAGGTGAAAACTTTGGATGTTTACGGAGACAGTAAACATTAACACGAATAATTTTATTGAACTGTTACAACACGCTATCGGCCAAAAAGCTGTGTGAGTAGTAAAAAAAAAACGATATTTTATCACAATATACGAAGAAATAACTTATTTCTTCATAGTAGAGGCCAGTATATTAGGGTTTTTTGCCTCCGCATCTCCAGCGCGTAAGCAGCAGATTCTTTGCGTTTGTATCAATTAAACAATAACGTCAGTCATACCAAACTTGTTCCAATAAATTCCTGGCATAAAAACATAGTTGGTGTTCCTAATGATTACTTCGCTCCTACATTAGTTTTCGCACTGTCAATCGAATGCAACTGATTAATTCCCACTATAAAGAGTATCTTTACGTTCATAAAAAGTATATGGTCATTTGCATTCAAGATGCGTACAGATGTCAATGTTACAAATGAACACGCCTATTTGATAATTCTATGTAAGTCATTATTATTATTATTATTATTATTATATCTCATTTGAAAGAGCACGTCCAGATATCTCGCAAGGGCGGAATGACGAGGGTAAGGGAACGTAGTCTATTATTTTGAAAGAATTACAAAGGAAGCGGTAAATGTTGAAAATAATGTCCAAGCGGACTTCAGACGTGACCGTTCAGTAGTCACGTCTGAAGTCGAGAAGCGAGAGTTAAATATAACGTGTACTATAAGTAGGTTGTGAAATGGGCTATCTTCAAAAGAAATATAAAAAAGAAATCTCCAGGGTGGGCAGCGCTACAGTAATGCTCTCGGTATTGCTGATGTCGATAGGCTACGTTCACCTCTTGACTTTGTATTGGCTGTATACCTACTTGCCTAAACACAACATTAAAAAACTTTGCACCTACGCTGAAATTAAATCTGTACATAATGGACACTTGGATTATAAATTATGCTTATTCAGTTGCAAAGAAGTGAAAGTGAAAAAAAAGTGTGAATAGAGGCGGCTGTAATCATTTGTCCTGAAGCTCTATTAAGGAAGCTTTTGTCTTATTTGTATACATTAAACTCCGGCTTTATAGAAACTGGTAGAATCAAATGTATATATGAGATCTTTTCATTGTCATTACCATACAAAATCTAAACAATCACCCTTGGAATTAATATAAAACAACAGCCTAAAAATTACTTAAGCAAAGAAACCATCTAAAATACCTCTCGATTTGTTACCTCATTCATAAGCGCACGACGTCGAAGGGTATTTCGGCATTTTCGTGATCTATTTCATTTCTTTTCATATCAAAGATTGACAATAGGGAAAGGTTGTTCGTGCAAATAAATCGAGCTTGGGAGAGGGATTCTCTTGACTTGGATTACAAAGGCTTTGGGTAAAGGCCTTTCCGTAGGTACAACGGGATGAGAACGGCTGGACAAAGGGAAATTAGGTGAAAATAACCTCTATGTCGTTGAATTTAAGGTCTTATATCCCGCTGAAACATTTGTGCCTATAAATTATTTTGCATTTGATTATGATAAGAAATTAGTTTGTAGTTGTCTGGTCCGGTGTGTTCGCCTTGACCTATCCTCACCCTTTTACATGACGCAAAGATTTGCCAACTGATTATCGGTATTATGAATTTTGCATAGGTTCAGATTACGCGGTCCGACCCATTCCTGCCCATTCTAAAAGACCTAAAATCCCGGTATAAAACATGCAAATCCTGTTCTAATTTAGAAATTGATGAATAAAGGAGCAAATATTTAAAAGTCTAAGGACGAATACAGAAATAAACATTCATAAAACTTTCGAGATAAATAATATAATTGAACAAAGTGATTAATTCTGAATGAGTAAGTTAAATGAATGTTGTTTCTTTTGTACGTTCCGTTATGATAGATCTTTGGGAAATAAAACAGAAGGATGAATAAACAGCTTTCACGGGGATTCTATTTTTGGCAAACTAATAATTTATTTCTCCCTATTTTACTCTATGCGTATTTTAGTGGGATATTATAACTGACAAACACCCAGACAGTGAGTATATTTTTTGTAGTGTATCTGAAAACTAACATACATGATAAAAATGGTAAGTAGTTTTGCTCAATGAAATGACAATTTTAATCGCAATGTTGCAAAGTATTTACATAGAGAAAGAGAAACGAGAAAAATCCATGATTATTACCTTTCCAGTAACGTAATTTTCAACAATAGATTATTCAAAAGTGCTTCTCGTTAGACTTGAAATTCTCCAATGGTCAAGTACCGTCAAACGTTAACTGAAGATTGAGCCTCCATAATGGCGATTTCGCTGAAGTACCTATGCTAAACTTCACCCCGGCGCCAGACAAACTCAAATATTTGAACAAATACTTGAATTACTGAAAATGCTTGCTTGAAATGCACACATTTGAACACATGTTTGATGTGTTCAAGCCAGACATGCTTTACGGTAGGCAACCGTCTCGCTCGGTGATGCAATAGCAAATGAACTTTGCGCAAGTGTGACAGCCTACGCAAATGTGTGACGTTTGAACGCTTTTATGTTGTTGTATTATTGGCAAAGTCCAAACATTTAACCAAACATCTCTCTCTAATCTTATCTAAATTCAATTACGTTGACTGTGTTTATGGACCCCGTTTGCTGTCTAAAACATCACGACTTGTCCAACGAGTGCAAAACGCCTGCGCTAGATTTTGTTTTAATGTACCCCCGCGAAGCCATATCACTCCTTTTCTTAACCAATTAAACATATTAAACATGAAACATAGAAGAGACTTACATATTGCAACTCTGATGTTTAATGTCGTAAACACACAGAAGCCGCATTATCTCTACTCAAAATTTGAATGGGTTCAGAATACTTATACACTTCGTAGGACTTCAAAACGTTTATTGCGGACCCCACGACACGGTTCAGCCGCATTTCGAGAAAGTTTTCGTTTCTGTGCCACCAAATGTTGGAACTCAATTCCCCCACCACTACGTTTACTGAAAAATAAGTCTAATTTTAGAGTAAAATTTAAAAGTTGCCTAGTAAACTTGCAAAAGTCTTTTTGTTAAATTCGCACGCTGCATCTATAATTTCCCCAGCTACTTCATAGATTTTCTGGGTACTTTATTCGGATTTAAAAATGTTTTTTTTCCGTGTTATTATATGAATACACTGTTGATTTATTTATTTCTGATAGCTTATTATTATATATGATAGCTTTTTGTTATCAACATGCTGTTAAAATTATGTTCTTTTATATATTTAATATTTTTTTATGTTTTTTATTTGTTTATATTTTTACGCATAGCTGCTTTCTCAGTTTCTTTTTCTCTTTTCTTTATTTAATTAATTTGAAAGCTCTCAATCATAACGTAAAAATCAAGACATAATGTAAACATTCCTCTATTATAAACTTTTTCTCACCAATTAATTGATCCATTAACTTATTAGCTTAGTTCGTTATAACTTTTCTTATTTTTGTGTTGTTATTGTTATTGCTTTTAATTTCTGTGTATATTCTAGTTCTAAATTGTTTTTTTCTTGTGTCTTCTTTTATTCCACGCCAAAGCCTTGAGCTGAAAATCAGCGCTGTAACATGTTGCAGCACGTGCTGAGCTCAAGGCTTTTCACAATGCTGTACGCGACAGCGTTCCACATTATTTTTTTGTTTTATTTTATGTTTTGTTAGTGTTCTTTTTGTGTTTTTGTGATGTTAGCCGTTGTTGGGTACAGTGTGTGAATAAATGTCTTCTTTCTTCTTTCTTTCTTCATTGAAACAAATCTCTGATACCCGCGCCAGACAAGTGTTCAAATAAGTGTTCAAATGTCGCTGCTGCGTGGCGTCAGGGTCACTCTAATTAAATCTTTCTCCTTCTTGTTTTTAATTTACGGCTGACTGCGTCCGCATTTTATTAGAATTCCAATTTCACAACTCGGAACAAGTGAGTGAAGGAGCCGTTGGAACGACCGCTTATTAAAATAATGAATCGTTTCGTTGATTTCCATCTTTTGAGCCTACGTTGAAAAAATTGTATAATTTCTTTTTTCTACCACATGATTCAGGAGGGACGTCAAAAAACGGAGATGGAGGGACAGGGGGAAAATAATTATACAACTTACAAGCTTTGTTTTTGAAAATATTTTGAACGGGCCCTGATGGGTAGTTTAGTGGGCCGTTAAAAGTAATTCGTATAAATATAATAGGTTCTTGTTAATAAGGCATATTTTACCTATCACCACCGTATCTATTTGTTTCACTAAGCATTATTGTTATCCGCTTTAAATCGCAATTATAAATTGAACTTCAGCCTCTTAATCAGTGCCGAGAAAGTCACATTCTTATGGACCCTTTTGGGTAGTCAAAATGATGAAAGTCAAAAGTGTACACTACGAAAATAAATCTAAAGCACATCCAAACTTAGCTATTTACTTCTTACATGTGACATTTTTTATGAATTTACGCCCTTAGTTACAATGCCTCCTACAAAATCATACACTTTTTTATTATTAATTTATAACGACTATTCATAGATTTGTTTCATGTAGTTGGAGAGACGTAAAATATATTTGATCGATGTGAAAATCCAACGACTTATCCGCCTGATCTAATTGACTCTGATGATTTCATCAAATCTTATCAAATAATAAGATAAAAATCCAAACACCTTTATTTCAGTTTATTTCGCGATAAAATGTCTGTTTGATCAACCAGGTGCGGATTTCCAAGAGCGCTCGACTCTCGCCCCTGTCATTATTTTTATGGGCTTTTCATGTACTTCTTTAATAAGGGTCGTGTTTCACCTTCCCGGTTAAGATCTGTAAGCATTAATCTCCATGATATCATGTTTTGTCTCTTTAGAGACTTATTTTGAATAAAAAAGTAGAACGTTAAGACAATTTCTTTTACGGAGATGGAGACGAGATAATTTTAATACCTACGATACATAATTTTTTTCAACATTTTGGTTTAGTAAATATTTTATGATTGAAGATGTTTATAGCATAACTAAATGATTTTTGTTCAGTTGGGGAATATAACAATTTCATGGTTTACAAATCAAATCAACTGTTACTTTTATTCAAAACTGAAGCAGTAATTAGACAACTGAAAATTGAGAGGCAAATACAAAATCTTAAACAGGTTTGCGCATGATGGACTATAGTTATAAATAAAACTTTTATCAATTATCACACCTTGAATAAGTTTGATCAAAGCTACTTTGAATGCACGAGAACTTACCTAGTTATTGAAGGCTATAGATGAATACGCGTGAAAGAAAAATAAGATACAAGCCGTAATATTTTTAAAACTGAAAGAGTACATATATCACACTTTACGTGAAGACTGTGGAAAAAATACAAAGAGGTTTTATATTTTTGAATCTTTATGCTAGAAACATGACGAGAGCACATGTTCCGACTCAAAATAATTTTGACTTACGTTTTAGTCTGCTTTAACCATTCACGTAAAACGAAGGTTTTGTAATATGTGTGGGATACTAAATATCTTCAAATCCTGAACATCAAAACTGAAGCGATGAACTGAAATAAATGACTGTTCTTAGTTATATGTAAATGATTAAATATTGTTTGAGTTCGACTGAACTTAGGACTCCTAACTACTCTTAATTTTTATCAGGTATGAAATGAAGAGACTTCTTCATTTCAATATTTATAGGTTATCATTTAAAAGGCAATGAAAATGCGAATTCAGTAGGGACTTTAATCATTAAATATTTAATGTGCCTGAACGATCCTGCGATCAAATAAAATACTTCAGAATAACAGTATTTTATGGGTTCTGACGAATTAAAAAGGTCTCAACCGTAATGGTAGATACTTAAATAGAATACTGGTGTCAAAATTGTTTATGTTTCCAGCGTCTGTATCAGTAAAAGCAGGAACTAAACACTCACCATTACCTATCTACTCTACGAATTTGCTTATATTTACTTATTATCTTATTCATCGGTAAATATACTTTATATGCCTATATTTTGTTACTTTTTGGTTAACAGAACAATTCTGGCATGGGAAAAACACGACAACTTCATCCATTACCTCGTTTAGCGATCCATTTTAACTTATCAGATAAGTAATGAGGCGTAAGGAGTACGCTGCCGCAGCTAACCGAGAGGAAATGTCAATAAACAGTTAATATCCATTAAAATAACCGAGTTAGAAGCCGATAGTGTTGGTCGGGATAACATTACAACGTCAGTTAGGTTAGTTATGTTGGTTTAAGAATGATACTCTGAGTCCTCAAAAAGACAAATGAACAAACATGTTTTTTTTATTTAATCGAATTTTATTTGGTAACGGTAGGAGCAGATGGTCAATCTGATGCTAAGCGGTACCTACCCCTGGTGCTAAATCAGCACGTGAGCGCACGTCGGAAGAGAAAGTACCTAGTTGCTAGACTGAAAATGTTTAGAATTAAGATATTTCATTCCCATCCCATCTTCTGTTTATTGGTGAGCTTATTTTGTTTAGCCATATTCTTTTTCTCTTTCCTAGTGTTCCCATAAATACATGTATCACAATGTAATGTAAAATCCTATCAGATGCAAGGTACAAAAATAATCTGTAGCAACTTTGCCAGTTAAGGGCACCGACATTAGCCGATAATTCTGAATAATGGATGAGACCCGGCGCGGTGACCTTTGCTCTATATTTTACCACCAGGCGAAACGTATAAACTAAAGTAAAAAAAGTTTACTACCTTACACACTGTACATGCAAAAATTCGACAACAAACTCACCTAATTATCATCACACACTTTTTTTTCTAGGCCAAGGATCCTCACTCGTAGCAAGGCTTAATTTTGAGAAGTGATTTAGCTAGAACAAGAGTCCATTCCTGGTCTCATTAATAACGTGCTATCAGCTATCAACTGGATCTCTTACGTGGCTGGTTTACATCAAATCTTTAGTAGGACAATAAATAAACTTCTGCGCCAACATTTTTCCAGACATACTGAAAAACATTAAAACTACCTAAGCATTATCAAAGACAAAGTCATAAATAGACATCGCGTTACAAATATATTAACAGTCTATGATTTAAAATTGAACTAAATAGACCAAAATAAATGTAATATAGACAAATAAACATGCCCGAAAAATGTGACCAAGTTATGAAAAATGTGTCTTCATAGTAAAAAAATTAGATCATTGTTTCGAAACAAGCGAATGGTTATTTCCATAAAATTTGCAAATAACTGGAAAAGACGTAGACCTTCAAAAGAAAATATCATTACGTTACGGAGAAATAAATTTGTAACTTTATATAAAGAAAGGAACTCGGAGAAAAAAATATTGGTCAAATGGAAAATATACCAAACAAATGAAGTGAGATTCATTTAACTTTTTGCAGTGGAAACCTAAGCATATATTATAGAATATAGCAGGATTATTATACTTATTACATTCCGACACAGTTCTAACGATTTGTACTCTAGTTTTAAAAACGAAGTATAATTACATAATCTATGCACTACGGTCATACTAGATCCCCTGTAAAGCAGATGGCATGAACGAGAACAGAACGTATGCTTATCTTAACATATTTACCGCTACGGGGATCGATCCCAGGAGTCCTTAAAATTAGGTTCGTAGCTATAAAAAGCTAAAATACCATACCTTCAGTAGTAGTAGAACTTATGCCAAGTTCGTCCGGGCAAGTACTGCCCCATACCCATTCCTGCCACCAATCATTAATGCATTCGCGTTACTGTATTCCGGTTTGAAAGTTGTTTAAAATTTCAGGCACATGAGTCATTCAACTTTCTCACAGTTACGGTCACAATATGCAGCGGTGGTCTTTCCATAACTAAGCACGGGGGAGCCAACTCGTAAGGTTTTTGTTATAGGTAAGTAATAGTAGTAAGTTACTGCTTAACATCAGGTGGGCAATTTCCGTAACATACTCACATTGAAAAAATACATAGCAGAATTTTATGCGAAGCATTCGCTCTGTTGGTCTGAACTACAATTACATCCGTCCATCATCATTTAAGATAAGGCAAAACAGACCGAAATGCATTTGAAACCACTTAGAATATTTTTTGTTTAGCTCTGAGAAATTATAATGGGCTTAACGATGATTTGACGGCTTTCGGTCATTAACTGCTTGGAGGAGCGCAATGTAATAATTTATGTATTATAGAATGGATATATCCTACTGTAGATTATGTTCAACAAATTGTGTTCACTGAGTAATTCCTTTTCCAGTTCATGTAATATTGTTTTGATATGCCATCGATTGTCTAAAATGTAGATTGAATGTCTATTTGGCATTCACTCCAAAGACAAGACGGTGTTTATTCGATAGATAACAAAACCACTTTTTCAAATCTTTATTCGCCCCTTTGCATAGATTATGTAAGGACTGACCTCATAGATCAGTTGGTAGTAACCTGCCTTCTGCGCTGTAAGTCGTGGGTTCGATTCCCACCCAAAACAAATATTTGTATGACGAATTTAGAATGTTGTTCTGGATATCACTATGAATTATATGTATGTATATACAAAAAATTGTTTATAAAGTATTATATCAGTTGTCTGGTTCCCATGATACAAGCTATTTAGTTAGCTTACTTTGGGGCTAGATGGTGCTGTTGAAATGTCCATCTACATATAAAAAAACTATACCAGTAATAGTCTGTAAAACATATTTATAAATAGAAAACCCACATGTCCTTAAACCAAAAACCTACATCTGCTGATTCTGAATACGCGTGGTATTCACGTGGCCCATTCAATTTCGAGGGTAGGTGATTCTCCGCATGGTCATATTATGCTGTTTCCTGTCCACTTCTGGCATGTTATCCTCTCATGTAATACCTGTAATCCCATGTATGCTTTGTGCATACACTCCAAATAAAATTCCAAGGCGGGCGTAGGGTTGAGCCGGTCGTATCCGGTATACCCAATAATTGGCACTTCCGACGTATTCCGCTAATCGACGTACTGTGTGAGATCGCTAGAGGTTGTTTAGCTTATAATTCGTTATGTTTTTGTGTGAAAGCAACGGCGTTAAGTTGGAAGCCACGTATCAAGTATATATTTCAAATAGCATAAAGTAAAATATTATAAAAAAATATATTTATAAAATATAATCTGCATATTGAAAGTTGATTTGCGGTTCAGCCTAGCCATATATATATATAGAAGCGTGAATCTATTCCTCAGTCGCTTTAAAGGTACCGGTTGCTACTACTCCCGTAACGGTAGCTAATATTATTATTTCTTTTAGAGAATAAAACAATATTCTTCAAAATATCGCTCCCCAAATAACGTTAAAGAAAAGCCTTAGGATTCCAATCCAATCCAATTTCCAGCTCGGTAGGGTTGAGCCGATATCGATATCGCAAGAATACTCAATTATTGGCTCACTCCCGATGCATTACGCAGCTCCATTATTTTCTCGAGGCGGGAGTGCTTGTAACTCCATGTCATACTTTCGTACGATAAGTGTTGAAAAGAAAACTAGTAGGTACGCCAAACAATTCAATTTAGGCTAAGGGTAGGCGGCCTTTTTTCGAGCCCTTGAGCCGATCCTTATTTAAAACGTTACTCTTGATATGATTAAAAACAGCTTACTTAAAAACGGTTTAAGTGAAAAGCACTTTTTTGTATATTTTATGATTCTGCCCTGTTTGCCCCCGTTTTGCCCCATATCGTCAATCTGGAATAAGCCTCGTTTTAAGATAGGGCAGTGTTTGCTCAACTCAAACTTACTTCTTATATTTCTCCTTGCATGATGATGCTAGCGTTTTTTTTTTAATATGGTGTTGTTATTACCTTTTTATCTTTCCGTAGTAGATATGACGTAGGATCCCATAAAAAAATTCTAGTTGACCAAAAAGCATGCAATATGCGTAGCCAGATAGGTTATCAATAAAAAGCAAGGTATGCATAGAACTTCTTCCTTAATATTGCAGAAAACTGATTTTTATATTACCGTGTTTTCTTTCTACAAAAGTATTCCATTAAGGAAGAAGTTCTATGCATACCTTGCTTTTTATTCAACAAATTGTACCGAAAACTTTAGTTTTCGGTACAATTTGGCCTTTTTTCTTAGTATGGAAGAGCGTGGTGGACCATCGGTATCAACCCCGAGTTTCAAATCCGGAAGTCACTGGTCAAATCCTGACATGCGTCAATTATTTATTCACTTGAGAAGTTTTCAAAACGATGAAGGGAGACGGAGAAGAAATTAACATGACCTTAGAACCACAGATTCGAATGCACGAAAGGAGCCTCTTTGAGGCGCACTTTAATCCTTTACCATACTCTCTCTCTTCGTGAGAATAATAAGATTAAGTAGTATTATGAAAATGGTAGTAGTTCGATAGCAGTAGATTAGCAAAATATCAATTTCTCTATTATCTTGGCAACAGCCCTAACTCCCTTGAAAATATAACCTAAAATTTTAAAGTATCATGCAATTTTTTTACCCTTAGGAATGTACATTGGGCAATATTTGGCATTTAAAATAGCATGTAGGCAAATTAGCAATTTGGCATTTAAATGGCTTTGGCCAAATTTTGTGACATCCTCAATTTCCAGTGCCATATCGATATCTACAATCCAATTATTGAAGCAGTTCAGATGCATTCCAGAGCTCAGTAAACCTAGAGTGGGCTCGCCGCAGATTTGGTACGCGTCTGCGAATATCAGACTACGGTAATTAATCCCAGAATACCTATTGTCAGAATAATCAATAGATACCGAAAGTACTCGTAAGCAGCCATATAGAGAAGGTATTTGAAACATCACTGGAAAAAAGCTACTCTCAATTTTTTTTTAAGAGATAACCAATCCATTCTTATTCTCCATCTTCATATTCTATCCATTTCATATTTCTTTATTGTAATACCCTCATACTCTTTTCATACGAGAGTGATTGGGCTGTATTTACCACGGGAGCTTAATCGTGCATAAGTAGCTCGCCTTTTAAGTGCTAGAACATACATACAGGGTTCCTAATGAAGTTTTCACGTGCATTTACGAGCAAAACACTAATAGTGCACATCTCCGGATTTGAACCGGAAACCGATGGATTGAAATTCTTGAAATGAATTTCATCTACTACGCTCAGGGGATGATAGTAAACAATATTCCGACTTTGCTGTGGCTGATGTCCAGGTAGTAAAATTACTCACATTTCCTTAGGGGTTCCGTTACAAAGACAGTACCATACCTTCAGGTAATCGCACCAATTTACATAATTTGCAAAGCGTTGACGCAGCGCGCGTATCAGCGGGATTATGACATTTACCTCATTCTGTTGTGCTTCAGCGGTGAGATAAATGCTGTGTAAATATTAATGCGGCTTGTGAGAAAAAGGCTTACGTAGTTAGTTTGGTATGAAGTTGAAAATAGGCATTACACCGCCTTTATAAAATGCGGCAAAGCTAATTTGCCTATTGCGCGAATACGAGCCTGTAGAGATTCAAGTTAATACAATTCTTTACGTCGCTCAGTTTGCAATAATAATGGTAGTGTGATGATAGTTCATCTGTTAAGACTGTATCTCAGACTTATAACCACTCAATCATCAATATAAAATTAATATTTTTCTTCATGATTTAATTAACTAACAAGGCTTTGCAAACTATTTTTTACTATGGAAAAAAAAATCCCAGCACATTATTTCGTTTCATAACTCCTCAATTCGAACTTCCAAACACGCGCAAAACAAAATCTATATGCCTCAAATTGTGAAAAGTGCTAAGTTTGCAAAAGTTTATTTTAGTAATATTGATAAGCGCCTCTCCAAGAAAATTTTAGTTGCCTACGCCAGCTTGAGTGGGGTGGCGTGAAAGCGCTTTTCAAATATTGACTGCGGTTTCGCTCGAAACTCACGCCTGTCTGTCACTAAAGCGGTAATCTAATAGCAGAAATGGCGCAGTGGGTGTTTATGTGAAGTCAGAGTCAAAAACTTTATTCCTTTGAATTCATAAAGAAATAGCATGGGAACGTCAATATATTCAAAACATAAGGTCACGCGTACTTATCGTTAAGTTTGACCCATGTTCCAATCCTGTCCGAACCTCCATGGGGGAGATAGATAAGGATAAATAACTTTATTTTGTGTATATATGGATAAATTTATTTGCTTGGGCAAAACAAATGAACGTGCAGCTTGTTTAGATGCAATACTCAGATATTCTTCTACTGTTTACATAATAATTTTGGGAGGATCTTCAAAATCTGTTTATTGAACAAAGTAAAAATTGTGTCTTACTTTCGTCATACTACCTACTCACTGTTTCGGTTACAATTTTATGTTCTTTTTTCCGCCCATCTCCGCTTTGGTGGATGATATCCTTTACCGATTTTCTCAAATATCAACCCGCAACTTTCATATGCCTTAGGGAAAGTGAAAACTTGTTATAGACTAGCCTTTTGCCGCGGTTTCGATTGCCAACTTCGCCTTTGAAAAGTTGCCTTGGAACTTGCGAGCTCTAGGGAATGAATCAGATTATCCAATGAATAATTACATTGGGATTGCTTTCATAATTGGAAGCAAGAAAGTTACACAAAGTAAACAGTGTTGCTTAACCATTTAAGGCTCGTTCTTATATAAAGAACTATATAACAGTTCTTTCAAAATGAAAGCCAACACTTTTATGATATTTTATTGAAAAACCATTTATTACAATATTTTCATCTAAATTACTACTGAAATGAGTATTCGTAGAGTATGATATTGATTTCAAAGGGATCACATATAGAATGAATACACTGGTGTCTATTCTCTTGGCATCAACTTTCAATCAGTTTCAAAAATACAAGCTTTTTTACGCCTTATTAACATTTTAAGTGGAAATGCAAGGGACCAGTTCGTTTAATTTTAGATTCAATTAGGCCCATGTAGCACTGCTACGCTGTATTAGGTTTAAATAAACAAACTTGCGACGCAGTCATTAAAAACTCATGCAGAAACTATGGAGAACAATAATTGTGAATAATTATTATTCACACAGAAACATTACATAACGACATTAATGATTTTATACTGACTTGGCCAATCACGGTCAAACAAGTCAAAATTAAACAAAGTAGTCGAAAAACAAATGCGAGCAATACCAAGTAGACCGTATATTTGACATAATATTGGAAATCATTTGGGTGTTAATATGTATTATATGTGTGTATTTACAAAAGAAAAGTATATAAGTATTATATCTGGTTCCCATGATATAAGCTATGCTTAGCTTACTTTGGGGCTAGATGGCGCTGAGTGAATTTTCCACCAATATTTATTTATTTATTATCATTAGATACAGCATAGCAGTGTCTTGTGTTTTCATTCTTACATTAAAAGTTTTTCAAGAAAAATACGAAGTTACTACCCAAATTCACTTGTGCATCATTATATTTACCGTGGTTCAATAATTTATTAATACATCATACAAAATAATAATAACGTAGTATACCCTTATCCTACATGATATGGTCTGTGAAGTATTTCATATATTTCCAACTAATTTGACAAATTGTATTATTTTAGGTGTATGTACTAATATGATTAAGTATAATTGTGATAGAAGTGGTATATACTTCTATCACAACTGGGACAATTATTATTTATAAACTATTAATAAAAATGACAGCTAGAGGCTGTTAAAGATCAAATTATGATTACACGAATTGACTAAGTAATCTAAGCACACGATATATTATTGAAAATGTAAAGCCCGATCCAAAAAAACAAACAAAACTACATCATAATAAAAAAAAAGTGGATATACGAAATAGTGACTCACGATGCGATGTCTACTTAGCAAGATGTAAATTCAATATGTGATTTAATTTACTACACAATGCAACGAAGACTATTTTATGGCCTCTCATATTTTTATTACAGTGTTGCCACATCGCACCAAGTATCTACACCCTAACACAGTAATCAATATGCCAATCAGCTAAGTGCACTGTGCCATCACAATTTATAACGTGATTGTGACCTCCTATATCTAATTGGATTAGATTTCAGTCATCTATACAACTCTATCTTGGCAGTCAAAAGCAACTAACCTAATATACGAAAAGGGTTGAATTTACGATTCTGTTGCTGAGGTCTCCTAGTCCTAGGCGGTCGCTGTACAGGTTCATATGCGCCAGAAAGCAGAGGTGAATTGTCATCAATAATTTCATCCGTATCAGTTGTGTTCTTTTCTAGGAGATCGTGGATTTCCGTATCATTTAAATCAAGTTTCTCGAATGATTCATGTGACTCCATTGATGTTAAATCACTGCGATTGCTACTTGTTACATTATTAAAATCAATTTTATCAATACCATTAATTGCCGTTTTATTAATTTCTTCACTCATATTAGTAAAAGCTGCTGTGCTCATTGTAGATGGTAGTACAGTAGCTTCTGATATGTTAACAAGCAATGGCATGTTAGTGCTTAGCGTATTGTTAGAAGTGGTTATCTCAGTAGTAGAAAAAACTTGTTCTGTAGTCACATTATCTTTGATTAGGCCTTTTGATACAACTGTCGTTGTAAGAGCCTCTGTAGTTGTTGTAGACTCTCTATGTGAAATATCGGTGGTAACTTGAGATGTACTCTCAGAGGCTATTATATTATCTTTCATTGTATGCATTTCCTTTGAAGCAGTCTCAGGGATAGCTGTTGAGATTGTTTGGACTTTATCACTGTCATCTCGGAAGATTGGCATTTTGGTTGTGATTTCAAACACAGTTTTATTGACAGCCGGATCTTCATTAGAAATTATGGTTATTTTAACCACTTCGTGCTTCATTGTAGTGTTTTCAACAATCGCCGAATCTGCGATAGTTGAAATATTATTTTCGGAGATCATAGAACTGTCATCGAAGTTTGGTTTTATGGTGCTAGTGAAACCTGCAACTTCACTATTTTCAATTTTGTTTGTTATCGTGACTGTTTTATTCATTGCAGCATCAAGATTAGCCATATCGCCAGAATAACTCAAGGGAAGTGTTTGTTCTTCACTGGTAAAAGGGGCATCTTTTAACATTACAGTGAGATCCATAGCAAAATCTTCATCTATTTTGTCATGAGAATAGGTATAGCTTGTAGAAGTTGTGGACTTTCTCACACTTTGATCAATTTTCGGTAATGGCGAAGTTTCTGTTAATTTATCCAAAAAGGTTGATTTTGCATCAAGAACGTTTTTAGACGCTTTTCCTTTAGAGTCGTAATATTTTTCATTAACATATTTTTTAGGAACATGAGACTTTAGTATATCTTTTTTATTTTCTTTGCCTTTGTTTAATTTAGTTGGTGTTATAAGAGCCTTATCTGCATTAGATTCATGTGACGAAAGATTATTTATTTCATCTGAGTGGTCATCAGGTTTGTTGAAATGTCTTTCAGCCAGTTGTTGTGCGTGTTTTTCCGCTAAAGATAATACAGTCATATCATCACTCATTCTCGATTTTGCCATGACAAGTGGTGGAATAAAATGATCTGTTGGTTGAGTGAAAATGTTATCAACATTACCCACTCGTGCGATTTCTTCGTGTAGCATTTTATGCTGCATGTGTCGTTCATCCTCAAGTTTTTCAAGTTGTTCATTTGTTAAAACATTGTCTTCATTAGTATTTTTCGGAATGAAGTTACTATGAATATTATGATCATCTTTCCTATCCAGATCTTTCTGGAATGAAACAGAGTTGTAGTCGCCCATATTAATCAACTTTGTAGTAGGTCTATATTTAGATTCTGAATTTATATTATGTGGTAGTGAAGTAGCTGCTATAACGCTGGGTTGGTCGATGTCGCCTCCACGTTCAGTTATTGTGTTATCCTCGGTAGTGATTTCGCTAGTTGTATCCTGATCAATAGAGTCCGTCGTAGAAGGCCAGTTGCTATCTGTTGACGTAGACATTGATGTGCTTGATATGTCGTCTTCTTCAGTGCAAGAAAGATCTTTCAATAAACCTTCACGTTTCTGTGAATAAAATATTCTATTAGTATTTTGATTTACATACAGCTCAACGTGTTTATAAAAATTGTCAGTCTTACCACATTGCCTGTACATTGTACGCGTCTAACGCCAGCCAATCCACAGTCTGCATTAAGCTGGACAGCTGCACTTTCAGGAAGATACAGGATAGTCAGTGCTGGCAGCTCCCGTACCATACATCCTTGGTTACCCAGCGCCCACTGCGGCACTGAAAAAAGAAGCTTTTTATTCTAAATTATCACATTAAAATATGATATGTAGCCCAAATATCGAAGTAATCAGATCCAGGATATTCAAGTTTGTTAGAAATCAGCTAGAATGTCATAATGTGTTACAGCCGTTAAAGTCCGGTGTTTTTTTCATCGGCTTCTTCTTATGAAGCGAAAGTGACTACATTGATTGATTTTGCTCATGAGATATAAAAATATACGAAAGAAATGATGCTAGTTAGCTAGTCAGCTCCGACGCCCGACTGGAGTTTACTCCTTAAGAATCAAGCGTTCAGTATAAGGTTACCTTTATTGACACTCGATTTTGCTCTCCATCTAATTTGCGCATATGCCTATGTAAAATGGATTCTTAAGTAGTTAATATTGTTAATATCTTGATCGTATGGACAAGTGAGTAATATTTTTTTTATATTGGTGGACTTTACTCAGCGCTATCAAGCCCAAAGGAAGCTAAGCATAGCATGGGAACCAGACAACTGATATAATACTTAAATACTTTTTGTAGATACATGTAATACATTCAACACACAAATGTTTGTTCTGGGTGAGAATCAAACCCACGATCTACAGCACAGAAGGCAGGGTTACTACCAACTGAGCTATGAGGCCAGTCAATACAAACAATTACAGAACTTGTGTCGAATTGTGTTGCAAGATTTGATCTCATACTAATTAACGAGTGAAGTCAAATGAAAAAGCTAATAAAACCTGGTAGTTCACAGATGAAAGATGCAACGGTTGGTCCACCGCAGCCTCTGGCCTCCCATCGATAGTCAGCGGCGGGGTTGGCAGCAGCGCAAAGGGGGGCAGAGCGCGAGTCCGGTGCAGAGCTCCAGTAGCCTTCACCACCAAGTCCTCGATAATCCCTAAACAGTTTAAGAATTAAAAAAAAAAAGAATTTTTCGTTTATATCTCTGGAAAAGCTTGAATGTAAATGTATAGTATAAAAGTGTGTATCTTCCAAGGTACTTGACGTCTTAGAGTCGAAAAATTTCGGGGATCTAAGCAAAAAAATGCACACAAGATAACGCTTATGTTCTTATAGCTTTGAGCATTGTCATACCCCGTCCGTCCGTCCGTTGGGATGAATTTAATTGAGCCCTTACTAATGAGTTTCTCAATAGAAAAACATATCAAAATGTTATACTTCTGTTATGATTAAAATAAACGCCCAAAGGTTTCCAAAATTTAACGGATGTTACTAAGACATATCACTATCTAGCCACAATATTAAAACTCGCATTAGAGAATTATCTCCGCACTGACTCTCTCTGGAAATATTATTGTGAGAGAAGGAAACAGGAATTATTTATGATCTTCAAAGAACTTCATAGTTTTTACTTTCATAAACTGATTAATTGTGAGAAAATTATTATTAATCATCCTCGACTAAAATGAATTGTTTTTATAATCTATAGTGAACTTAAGCCGAGGAAAAGCGACGTGTGATTAATTGTGCAAACGATGTAATTTGTCTGGAATAAAAAAGTTGAGTAGATAAGTTAGTCATTCACTAAAAGCTCTTTGTCATATTTTAAGCTGATAAATCCAAAGTGAGTAGTATTAGTAAATTTATATATATGCAGTACGCGTGGCGGTTAAATGAAATATTAAAAATAACCTATTTAAGATTCAAATATTTCATGAGTGTATGTTCGGGGTTGGGTTTTTTGGAGTTCGGAATTATATATTTATTGGTATGTATTTAATGTTTATTAAAACTATCGACGATTAGAAGACCTGTTTAAAATTTAAATTAATCAGCATTTTTTGCATACTAAGTAAATATTTTTATCAATGGAATTAAATTTAAAAACGTAGGGCATTGAATAAATACTGCTTCAAAACCCCTCCTTTTTCAACACGTTCCATTCAAGTCTGACAGCACCTTAATAATGTTTTTTCTACTCCAGTTTGGTAGTTGGAATAATTTTGTAATCCTTCTATGACATTATGTTAAATGTGTAAGAAATACTGAATAAATCTTCTGCAAATAAGTTGATAATGAAATATTTTTTAATTGCGGAATCAAATATGAAAAAAAACGGACTCCATCGCTACCCTTAACATAAATACGTCACAAATAATTGCGGAATGACTGATGTGATTTCCAACTTTTATGATATTTGGTTGACATTTATACTTTTTAATTATAGATCTTGACTGATTTAAGTACATATAAATCTCATTAAATAATTGCAAAAATATGCTACTTTCACTCAGTGGAAGTCTTTTTAAACCGCCTTAAATAAATAAATAAACAAAATAAAAAAAAACCATTTCACACAGCGACATCTAGCCCCAAAGTAAGCTAAGCGTAGCTTGTATCATGGGAACCCAACGACTGATATAATACTTATATACTTTATGTAAATATGTACATATAATACATATTAACACACAGACAGACCAAACATCTACGTTCATCACACAAATGTTTGTCCTGGGTGGGAATCGAAAGAATGACCTACAGCACAAAAGGCAGAGATTACTACCGAGCTGTGAGGCCAGTCATCCATGTAAAGGACACGATCAAAAGTAAACGATTGTATGAAGAGTTACTTACGTCCAAGTAAAGTCCCCGTCAGGGTTGCTCCTGATGAGGCCGATCCACACCGCGCTCAAGATGTCCAGCTCTTTCAGATAAGCCCGCACCGCATCGTACTGGGCTGTTGTATCCACTGCAACATAACAAAATACCATCATCAAGCAATGCTTAAACAAAATTAAACTTGTTTTTTGTGTTAGAAAGCATTTTCATAACTACTGAGTTTTATTAAGGACGATAAGATTAGGCTTGCCGGATTTACAAGAGTGAGGTGTCATTCGATTTGGTTTTTTATCCGCAGAGACTCAGGATACTTTCATGGTAATCATTCTAATATGAGTAGAGTAGAGAGAGATATATCTCATACGTACTTTTTCTGAAACGTTTTTTATTCGATAATTTTAACCACCTATACCTAACCACCGGTAACAATTTATTTTTAATCTTTCTTGGTATTGTTTTATATTAATTTAATAACGATAAGAATACATGCTAAGTAGTACTTATTTCCATTCCTAATTTAGTTCTAGTTGGTACTAAGGTAGGAAAGGAAAGACCTAAGTCACAAATAGTGGATTCACTTGTTGAAGTGATGTAGCCGCTAGATGACGGAGGTTGGTAAATAAATGAATTCCGTTTGAATTAGTACTCAATTAATTAAAGCCTGCCGGCTGAATCTGTGTAATGTAATTCTATTGCTCTTTGCATAGATACACGAGGAACAAGATTTAGTAGTTTAATTTGACCCCGAGGGGCTGCGCAGACCTTAGATGAAGAAACTGACGATTTTCTGGCAATTTCGTAATGATTGCTACTTACAGTAAAGATAGAGCTGACGGTTGCTGCGACATTTAATAGATTATTCGACGCTCTGCGGTTGGCGGTAGGAGTATCAGCAATTTAATATTACTGAATTTTATTTAGTGTTTTGTTTTGGCTATTAAAAAGATTTTTTTTAGCAAGTTTGCTAATCTGAAAATGTCTGTTTCTGAAGTTCGCAATTAGAGTTTCTATGATTATGCAACTTATTGAAGTAAAAAAAAAACAGAATTGACAACATAAATGCTAATTGCGTTTTGTCAGTGTCAAACTTGGAGATCAAAATTGCTGTCTCCAAAGTTTCTGGTGTCAAGTTTTCGTAAGATTAAACTTACGTATTTATACGACGCTCATACTACAACATTTAGAGAAACAAGCTAGTTAAAAAACCTTTCTTCTGCGGTCGCTCTGCTGGCAATAAAGTTCATCCGAAATTATCCAACTTCTTAAAAGGTACACCACATTTATCTTATTCAAACCGATTTTTGTTAAAGTACCTACTTCTTAAGTTCCATTACGCTGCAGTTTTTAAGAGTTTAAAAGTTAGAGGAGATATTTTACAATTTTAGAAGCGTATTTCTCGAAACTGGATTATTAAAGTAATTGTGTTACTTCTTTTTTTTAAGACTTTCTATGGACACCCCCTCCCCCCAAATGTGCTGGATTTCTGAACTTGTATACTGTTTTTTCATGCATTTATAAAATGACAGGCTTACGACGTACTTATTCTAACCAATTTTCATTGAAACTGATGACTAGACACGTGACATTTGCCCTACGTACACGCTATGCTTTCCTGCTTTCCTTCTCCAGAAGCTTGAGCCTATTGTGGGATTCAAACCCACAACCTGCAGATCGTTATCTGAAGACTGCAGATTATCAAACGACCTGTCATTGGTTGAAAAAAATTATAATTTATATATGAAGTTATAGTCAGAAGATATCTTAATTGACTTACACACCTAGTACAATTCTTCAGGTAGGAATATTTCTGACAACTATACATAAAAACCCGAGTAGTTTTAATTAGAATCATCGGCTGTCATGTCATAGAAGACCCGAACAGATTCAGAAATTTATTGCTGCAGTTAAACTATAGTTCAATCCCCTGCAAGGCCAAAAATGATCAGTCGAGTTCACATAGCTTTTCCCAGGGTCAGGTCAGGCGATACTCTAACTGTAGCATAAGTTTGAAATTGGAACGCAAGCTTAAGCGAGTCAAGCTGTGCTCAGAAAAATGCTGGGCACTTGGAACAACCGATGCAATGATGGCCAAATATTTTCGATACTATCTACAATTGGGACTGGGTTTAGGGCATTACGAACTAAATCATGTAAGGATAAAAGGATTTCAAACATTCACGGTAATTTAACGTGTTTATAAGTAAAATATTTTCAACGCTAAATGGTGTACAGAAGCGATATTTCAGACTTCATGAAGTTTATTACTTTTATGTTTTTCAATTGAAGTTACCATATTTGTCAAAAAAAATATCTTAAATAAATAACGAAATAAAAATATCTTCAAACGAAACAAGAGAACGAATACGAGACTGAGAGACTGCCCCAAAATCTCACTTGAATAACAAGTAGGATGTCGATATCCTTTCTTTAAAAAATACGCTACTTGAGAAATCTCAGAAGTTGGGATAAATGAGACTTCGATAAAGTGGAAGTACTTAAGAGACTTCATTTGAGTGTGTATATTTTCATTATAAGAATTATAGAATATATAAGTTGTGTTTCAATCATTAACAGAGAATTGACAAGGCAAATTGGGATATCATTTAATTTTATAAACTATAATTTAATAGGAAGGTCATGGTAACGCTGTTTTCTTATATTTAGAAAACTATTACATACCTAGTTATATTTAGTACTTCGACATTATATTATTTTACAGCATCAATGTCATTCGTTTTTGATATTTTAAATTCAAATTATTATCTGTATAGGCTTTAAAATGAACTACACACCGATTTATGTTTATTATTATCATTATTATTAGAGTTACATAGGCCAATGGCAAAAACAGAACGCATATAAATACGGCACATTGCCACCACTGTTTTATTCTAAATAAAAAAATTCAATTTCATTGCGTTTAACGCAAAATCATACTTTTCAATAATACGACGAAATAAAACTTACGAGAACATATCAAACTAACGCCGATCACAGCCACCCAGCCACCTCTTGCACTTAAGTGCAATTCAAAACCTACTCTACCCCCTTCACTTAAAATACAAAGTGGCATTACCCTCCAGCTCAGACACGTCTAGTGCATGAATAAAGTGAGATTAGGCATGAGACAGCACGTCCGCGTCGCGTTTCCCCGGGGGCAGCTGTCTCAAATACCTCGGTGTACAGCTAACCTAATCCCCTAGCTGTTACTAATGAAATGAGATCTTGCCAAAAAATATTCTTTATAATGGAAAACATGGAAATCTTATAATAATAATATAGTTAATATACAATCAATTATAATGTTACTCGAACGCACAATTCGAATTCAAATTACAAAATTATTAATTTTATGGTCAGGAACAAGATATATGGCTAATTCATGAAATACTTTTAACACTTGAGAAACAGAATAAAATAGAATAAATAAAAAAAAAACTGCTCTTCAACGTATATTTTTTGAGTATGATTATATTAAAAAAAGTTAGAATTGGAAAAATGTTGCCACTTCAAAAGATTATAACGGGATAGTGTTCACACTTCATATACTGCAGTTCTGGCTGAAATGTGTAATGTTTCAACACCACATCGGAAAAAGTTCCGTTATCAAGATCACCCTCGACCATAGAGCGGGTCACGTACGACTGAGCGTTGATTGGCCGTTTCATACACGGACTGTTTGTTTCACAAAGAATCATCGCGTCTCGGGGGCACTCCGGCACGAACACTTTTTATGGGTTTCAGCTTACGTAGTCGAAAGTCTATTGATGTTACGTGCTTTGCGAATGTGTCGTGAAGTTTTTGACTTAGGTACTTTGGGGCTAGATGGCGCTGCGTGAAATGGCCACCAATATCTATTTATTAATATTAATTATTTAATTAAGCCAGTTATGGCCAGCCCGTGGTTAATGGCAGTGTGCAAAATCCAATGTAACAAAAACGCCGATATTCGATACTGAAAGTATCGTGTGTGCGATAGCTTTACATCACCAACGAATGGCGTCAAATGTAGTTATTGAGATCCCTGAGGCTAAATTGCGGCTGGCGCGGCGTTTCACAATCTAATATAAATTTCCCGAAGCCTATTTCGGAGGATTCCGGTGTTATGGCGGACGATTACGGCAGTACAAGGGTTAAACGGGTTTCATGTTCAAATAAATGTACAAATTTGACATTCATAAAACAAGATTACACATTGGAGAACCATGTCCTTAAAGAAAAGAGACAGAAAGCTTTTTACTTAATTATTAGGTTCTTACTTAATTGATGATTTATACCAACATTGTTATGAGAATTATTATGCCTTCCCTTAAAAAAACTAGCACGTTTCGTTTGGACAATTTCTATAGTCAAACAATTGTTTAAGAGTCAAAATATTCTAGTCTAAGTCTAGTCTATGTGATCCCAGAATAGATAAACAGGACTAGTTTACAAGAATTTTATTTTACTTATCCATAAAATATCAACGTAGGGAATATGTATCCAAGTTGCATAACAACTTTTTACTTTATTTTTTCCTACTAATATGATTCTCTCGATCATGTAACACGAAATACGAGTATGTGCATATCAACAAAATAAAAATATCCAATCGATAACCTAATAAAATAAAATGTATTGCAGTACAATATTTTAAAACTTAAACTGAGTTGTTAACAAGCGATAAAATATAGTATAGTAAGTGGCAGTAAGACAGGCAATTTAAAAAAAAAAAAAATGGCATTACAAATATTGAGTTGAGTTTTGAGGTCGCGGTGGAGTTCTCGCGAACGCGGCCACGGTACAGGCGAGGAGATATCTCCAAGAGGCCTTCAAAGTCTCGCAAGATAAATTAACTCAAATAATTTCGCATCAAGACGTATTATATTATTACGACGATATTAAATTTCAATTTAATTTATATAACTTGAGCGAGCAAGATGGATAATTAACAGGATCTCTCGATTTTTTCGATTCAACTTTATATTCTTAATTTTCCTCTTTAATAAATTGGGCTTTAATTTATATCCCTGAATGCGTGTAATGGTGAATATTTTATCGTAAAATATTTTATTTCTGATTAATTGTAATATTAAACAGTAGGTAAACAGAAAAAGAACTAAAAATACAACTAGATCTTTTCTTCAACTATTTTCTTTTTCTATGAAAAGTTTCAATGCGAAGATTACTGGTTTACATCCGGACGTACATCAATATTTTTTTAATTTTAAACATGCGATACCCGTTCTTGAAGAAAACTTTGAAGGAAAACACCGTTACCAAAAACGAAGATGTGATGATATTCATGAAAAAGAACTGAGGGTCCGTAGGCTAATTCTCATTTGCTACCGAATCGTGTAAGCTAGTATCCCTGTAATTACGCGTTCTACAAGTCTGAAAATATTGACTTTATACGTTTAAAACAAATACTTATACGTGCATACAAAAAAATTGTCTCTGTGAGCATACCAGTCCACGGTCGAGTTGGCAGTACGCCAATTGGCTATCCCATTTCATATAAAAGTTTCTGTGGCTATATTGCAAGTTGGGATGCGTTATTCCTTAACGCGATATTTGCAGTGGAATGTTTTTCAGTTAGCAAAAAACTTTGCAACTTTAATAAATTTACTACAAAAAATATATTTTATAAACGTTTTTTTCAAAACAAGAATGTGTATTTTGAGAAAGTACAAGACATGAGCGCCAAATTTCAACTCTTCCGGTTGAGAGAACATGTTTTAAAATTGAATTCAGAGATTTGATGTTAAATAAAAGCTTGTACAAAACTAACGTGAAATGCAACATAAATCGTTGTAAAAACAATCTATAGTCATGTCTGTCATGTCACATGTTTGCAGCATTGAAATTCAAAATGCGTATTCTCACGGAACTTCTGGCTGTAACAAAACAACTGTTTTAAACAAATCAACAATCTGTCAAAACCTGAAATCAAACAAAAGCCCCGACACTTTTTAAACTCTAAAGCTGCAATATTTCGCCGCAATAATCTATATCTATACATATAATAAAATTGTAGAAAAGTGGTGTCTGTACAATGGAAATATATAAAAAAAATGTAGCAGGGGTTGTTATTATATCGATGCCGAACCCGAAATTGTAATTTTTTTTTTTGTCTGTTTGTCTGTTTGTCTGTGTGTTTGTGCACGCTAATATCAGAAACGGCTTATTCGATTTAGATACGGTTTTCACTAATATATTGTAGTAAGCTTCACTTAACATTTAGTGTTTATTTCATGTCAATCGGTTCATAAATAAAAAAGTTATGTCAATTTAAAGAATCACGGCGAACATTTTTAATTCAAAATATGCTGCCCGAAAAGTCACTATTCCACGCGAACGAAGTCGCGGGCACAGCTAGTATATAATAATATAAGATATTCACAAATATATTTTGGTTCTCTTATATTTTTTAACCAGCGATTTTCAGTAGTTTAGAATATTCAAGTTAAATTCAAACTGAGTTACCTAATTGACATATTAACAAATTAAGCGATCATCGGCTATACCAGATTCAGAGCGAAAATTTGTGCGTTTATTTTTGCATATATTCCGACCTAAATTCAAGTGCACCATGTCAATTGACAGCTCCATTAAACTATTAAACATCCGAACAACAGGAAAATTATGGATTGGCACAAACGGTAAAATTGCCATCAAAATATGAGTATTTATGAGTTCTTTCATCACAAAGGCGTTCAATCCTACATCGCTGTACGGGCGTTGATTGACAGCCCTTTGAAGTGACAAACAACAGGAAACTACGGCAGATCTGGCACAAGCGGCAAATTTACATTACCGTCGAGAGGCGTGATCGTACCAAAGCTTTGCATACCAATCTAAGTCATTTAGTCCATCAGGAGCTACGTACTATGTGGTTAGAGGCTTATTTGTTCAAGAATATTGGTTCTCTCATTCGTATAGGTATATGGATTAAACAGTGAATTCAGAAGTTATAGTAGTAATGGTCCACAAATATTTTCATAATACGTATGATTCGACCATCAAAATCGACATAAAAATTTAAAGACCATATATCCCATACGTTCCATCATTGGTCGGCTCGGTATAATATCAGGGAAGAGTGCATGATAATATTTTCAGTTCTCAAATATTGTAAGTATATAGAGGTATAATATAAAAAAAATGCAATAATAATGTCAATCAGTATTATAGTCGTTTTTTTAGGAATAGGCCCATATTTTGGATACGGAAAATTAAAACTATATTTCTAATTAACAATAGGTTTCATGAGATATCTTACTACTATGAAGAGTCTTTGCGTCAAGTGATTCACTGGCCCCACAACTCAGTTGGTAATAACTCTGCCTTCTGCGCTTTAGGTTTTGGGTTCGATTCCCAAGCGACACAAACATTTATGTGACAAAATTAGATATTTGTTGTGTCTGGGTGCTAATATGTATTTATAAAATAAAATATATAAGTATCCTATCAGTTGTATAGGAGTTGAATAAGCTATACTTAGTTTGGGGTTCGATGGCGCTGTGTGTCCACCAATATATATTTATTATCAGAACCCTAAAATCTCTAAGTTAATTTAACAAACCGTATCAAGCTAATTGTCTTGACGGTAAACAAATGCCAGCGTACAAACTTAACCATACCTGGTCGTATTGTTAAGTTCAAGCTAAACGCTATTGAGTTGAAGAAAATAAATCCTGGTAATCCTTCAGAACTCGACAAAGGAGGATTAATTCGCTGTAATAACACATTGTGCGAACGGGGGGAAAGTGGGATCTACCAAAGAGAAATGGATCTTTCTTTTTTGTTATATTTTAATACTAACTGTTGCCCGCGACTTCGTCCGCGTGGAATTCGGTTTAATCAGGCACCCCTATTTTATCCCTCGGAAAAGTAGCCTGAGTTGTTACATCAGCTATCTGTCAGTGAAAGTCCCGTCAAAATCGGTCCAGCCATTTCAGAGATTAGCCGGAACAAACAGACAGACAGACAGACAAAAATTTAAAAAAATGTTGTTTTGGTATATGTACCGTTTATACATGCACTTAGTAAAAAGCGTTTATTTTAATATTACAAACAGACACTCGCATTTTATTTATTTGTATAGATAAAACGCGAGAGTTTTTTAATTCTGTTTTTGTGAATTTGGATACTGCTGCCACTCCTTTCCAACTACACTTTTCAAACTGGAACAAAGCAAAGAACAAAAAAAAAAAAAAAAAAAACAAAAAAAAACAAAAAAAACAAACAAACCCTTGACAGTAATAGAAGGTATGATGACATTGATACCCCGGATGAACCCTAAGCAAAATGATACTTCCATAAAAACTATCGCAGCATAGATATCTACGCTGACGTTTATGTCAGAACTCGGAAAACCAATTTGCCCGTTTCATTTGTTGGATAAACGGCCAGACAGGTGGATATACTACGCTGTATATAGATAAACCGTATCGAGTTTTGGTGTTGGGTAGTATCCTATATCGATATAGCTAGCAGCACTTTTGTAGCATTTTTTTGTTTCCATGCAGCATGCAGTGGTGATGTGCGCACACACACACACACACACATATATATATTATATATATGTATATAACTTTTCTAAAAAACTTTTATATAAGTTTTCAAACTTAATCGCTTTCTATACATATCGCGCGTCGCTACTTTATTCGTTACACACAATTCGTTATTTTCCCGTTAAGAAAAATCATTATAATTCAATAGGTTATTCGAAGAGTAAAAATTGAAAAATAAAACTGAAATAAATAATATATGGGCGATTTTATAAATGTACAACGTGTACATAATAAAGATAAATTAAAACTAAATTATTAAAGAAAATTATTTATTTTGAAAAATGTAGTGTAATATGTAGTGAAATTTTAAAATCCTTTACTCCTCTTACTATATCCTAATATTGGAAGATATACTTCAATTGCACGAAAGGAGCCTCTCTTAGATGCACTTGAATCTCTTCACCACTAATTAATATACAAAAATAGCTAGAATCTTTGGTTGACGGTGAAATAACAGGCATGTGAGACATTCCACCTTCACGTCTCAGAGTTCCGGGCGCATACGATGTGAATTAGGTGATAAACCTAAATAAAAAGAGAATCACCAAGTAGTTTTGCTTTGGACAGAGGTTACCACTAAACATCAGGAAGCCCAAGTGCTCGATTTAACATAGAAAAAAAAAATGCGAGCCGTCACGGGGCGCCTGGCAGATGTGAAACATCGACATTATTTTGTAAAAGTAATATGCAACGCATGCCGTAGCGACGCGTCGCCACGGCATGCGTCGCCACGCCAGAAATCGGTTTTACGTGCGGCTATAGATGTTTCACATCAAAAATTTAGTTACTTCTGATATAATAGGACTAACATTCCTGTTATCATATAATTACATCATGTTTCTCTCACCAAACAATTGAGCGTCTCCTGGCTAAGGATACGAATAAACTTGCTTTTATTTTGTTTCATAGCGGAAAGAGGTTATTAGCCTTGACACCGAACAGAGGGGCGACTCCAACCGAGAGGGTCCTAATAGATTTACGACTTACTAAATTTAAAGCCAGGTCGCACGATATAAATCTTGACTAGTTGAATGTTTAGAAGACTTGCTACAGCCAATAACAACCTGGAACTTTTAAAATGTTAGTTTTTTTTTACTCTAGTAGACGAGGAGAAAAGGAACAATTTTGTATTGATTAGTTATTTCTTTAAATTTGATTTTATTGTTAACTGCTTACTACTAATAACAGCTGTTACTAATTCTTCGAATATATAGTTTTTCACGTAGATTTACTGAAGCTTGGTTTTGAATATAATTTGATATATAAAATAAATAGTTATGGGTATACCCACCTCATTTCAGAAGATGAGAAAATTATACTAAAACATACAAAATCTATTTAAATTTAAACCTCAATAATTAAATTATTACTTATACATCAGCACTGCAATCAAGTAAGTTCACTTTACGAAATTATGTGTAATTTTACATAATTTAGAGATTTTTTATCCACTTTATAGGATTATACTTCAGGATTAATATTGTCCGACCAGTAGGACCATAGCCACCATCGGCGATTTAAAACTTTATAGGTCCCTTGTTATAAAAAGTTTTCGCAAACATACTCGTTCAAAAATATAGTATTTTTTTTACAATATTACCCGAATATATGTCAAAAATAAATTTTATGAATCACGCTTCATATTGTTTTCATTTATGATTTAATTTGAAGATTTTGTCCCGAGCGGAACACTAGCTTGTCTCTCAGATATAATAAAATAATTCGTATCTATGTTCAAATATGACTTGTGCATTGCACCCCTAAGTCAACAATATCCCTTAACAAATTGACAGTTTCCAAGCTGAAGTCTGCGGTTAATGATAATCCTCTAACTATTTACAATCCTGGTGCTCACCGAACAGTTGAGTTTATTCATGCTATCCATGTCGCAGTTATCCTGACTGGGATAGAAGGGACCGTTTGTTATAATAATAATAATAATAATAATAAACTTTATTTATTTGGAATAATAACAATGTACACTTTAGATACAGACACGATGATGCTTGCAGGAGTATAGAACTGTGTCGCAAGCATCAACGCCCCACCTCCGAATACAGTTATACAATTCCACAGGAACAATATAAAATTTTTAAAAGTTTCTAAAGTTATATATCTAAAATCCAAATTAAAAAGATTATTGTATGTGTGAGTGAGTGTGTGTGTGTGTATGTGTGTATGTGTGTGCGTGTGTGTGTACATGTGTGTGTGTTTGTGCGTGTGTGTGTGCAGGTGCGTGTGCGTGCGTGAGTGCGTGCGCGTGCGTGAGTGCGTGCGTGCGCGTGTGTGTGTGTGCGCATGTGTGTGTGTGTGTGTGTGTGTGTATGCGTGTGTTTTAGCGTGTAAAGTTTTATTCAGCAAATTTTAAAAGTATTTCAGTTTCTTCATAATTTAAGGTTAAGAGCCAGTTTAAACATTTAGATTTACATTTATAATTGGTTAAGGAATAAATATTTAAGCTTTTATTTATTCTGTTGTACAGTGATGGACTAAGGTAGTAAAAATGACGACTGGCAAAAGCTGTTCTATGTTTTTCTAATAAACAAACCTATGTACTTGTGGTGAGGCGAGGTATTATGCAAATTGGTCGGATTAACTTAATCGTCTTATCTTTTGTCAAGAGGTAACCCCACCGATATAAATGACGACAAATTTCCAAGGCATATTGACTGATATTTTTGGTTAAACAAGGGGCGAAGACATGTTAAGAGCTGGTAGAACTTAAATGGGGGCTCATTTAGAACCTCTTATTTTCATTTAACACTAATAAATAAATATATATATATATCATTTCAGTAAACTTAATCTAAGATACATTTCAAGTGTTAGGGAGCCCTAGGGTAATCACAATTGTACTAGCAACGTGGCTATTTCACGAGTACCCAGGTATGTGTTGAGTCTGGATACTATCTTTAGTGACGCCTTGTATTGTATTCTTGAATAAGCATGTTTCTTTCATTGGCGACAGCTGTATAGTCTGCTACAGCAGCTCGTGTCGCACAAAAGCTCTCTCGAACCAGTCTAGTCAAAGGATTACAGTATGTAAGCTTAAGTATTCCTGTAGCGATGCAAGAGTAAGTCAGCGATTACTTATTGGCACGCAAATGTTCACGATAATTTACAATTAGAACAGCAGTTAATTAAGCCTAATAGCAATTTGGCAAGTGAGTTAGACACTAATGCCATAGACAGTAATAATTAATGAAATAATTAGGGAAACCACTTCTACTAATGAATTTATAGTTGGTAGTGTCATTTGGATGTTGAACTGAAAATGTCTTAGTATGTATATATAAGTAGGTAACTCCTATTTTTGAACATTGATATAGGTACAATATAATATATAGCTTTTATAATACAAAAAGTGGTGAATACTTATATGAAATAGGATTAATAAATAGTATATAACAATATATTTAAACAGTTAATTTAATATATGAGATTAGACTAGAATATAAGGTACTTTATTGCATTGGGTGTGCCCGTAAAGATACATACATGTTTATGAATAAAAAAATAAAAAAATATACGTTTTTAATAAGACGTTCATATCTCGTGGTTATACTTTAGCACTAAGAGGTACTGTATCTCAGCAGGCATGAACACTGATACGCAGAAATTCAAAAACTGAGAACAAGTTATTACACAAATGTATTCCCCGGACAGTGCCACTGTTGCTCAGAATTATTTATTAATGGTAATTTTTATTTTTGACTTCACTACGCACTACAAAATATGGCACATTGGTGAGCGCAATAAAACAATGCGATGGGTATATGATTTGAAGCAAGAATGGCTTAGTCGTTAGTGACGTGAAGCTGGGATAACAAAGTAATGTTACAATAGTCACATCTATGTTACCGTGAACTCACAAGAATCTTTCTACCTATTGCGAGAAATGGCGAGTTTTTTTGTGACCCTGACCACATAAACCAGCGAGATATAAACATAAAGTTAATTTACCTATAGTTAGACACACAAAAAACAGATTGTATTACTAATGTGTATAATTTAGCTTCATAAAGGTAAACCACACTGCGACTGCTGCTAAACCGATATTCGGTTACATTAGTCAGCAGTACCTAATGGGGCGTAGCTATTAATTATACCTCATTGTCGCTTAATTTATGCGGCTTTGGTATTTTGCTATCATATCTCGAGTATCCAGTCAGTACATTTTCATAAGTAATAAAAGTAGCAGAAAAAGCTTGTCAGTGCACAGTATAAAATATATTATTCAGCTAGCTGTTGCCCTCGACTTCGTCCGCGTGGAGTTCGGTTTCATCACGCACCCCTATTTTACCCCTCGGAAAAGTAGCCTAAGTTACTCCTTGTTATATCAGCTATCTGCCAGTGAAAGTCCCGTCAAAATCGGTCCAGCTTATTCAGAGATTAGCCTGAACAAACAGACAGACAAAAATTGTTAAAAAATGTTTTTTTGTTATATCTACCGTGTATACAATCATATGCACTTAGTAAAAAGCGGTTATTTTAATATTACAAACAGACACTCCAATTTTATTTATTTGTATAGATATATAGAGAAAATGACTATCTCACCCATTCACTGCTCATCACGAAATCTTTGTAAAAACAAGACATACAATTCTTCAATTATTATTAAATTAAATACATTTATTTAATATTTACATATATGTATTAAATTTATCATTCATATAAATAGATCGATTATGTTTGCTAATTTGTTTCTATATAGAAGGTAATCTCAAGATGACTGACTGCAAAAAATCTTTCACTAATAGAAACCTAGGTACGTTTGCCATCAATCACATAGTATTTAATTTATAGATAATCGTATCACTTGTTCTAAGCGGACGACGCAGAGCTAGCAGAAGCTTAAAATATTTCCACCCAGGCAGGATATTAAAACTCATAAGTTATAACGATTTGAAATAGACTGCATTCGCAAAATCACATTTAACATGAATTCAGCATGAATTATTGACATAAAGGCAATTCGTTGGGACCACTATTTCATGCCATTTAGTCAATTCAGACCGAAAAATTACTACATTTCCAGTGATTAACGCTTACATACATAAACCTATAGGTATTAGTTATTATCAACTGTTAGTATATTATCAATTATGATCAACTATTAGTGCGTTTAGTATTCATTGTTTTATAAACATAAATAAATAATACTGGTTGTTAGTTCAAGAAGCCAGTCAAGATTGTTAATTACGTACTTATGTTAAGGCATTCGTTAATCCTAAACATAGGTTGTATCTTAAATTAATAACTTATAACGTTAGTACATTTATGAAACTTAAAGCTAGAAAATGTCGTCAGACTCAGCATATGTTGTAATAGCCACAGGCAGGCTTCACTTACTATATATATAACTTATTTATAGGTACACAAACATCTACAATAACAGAATCAAGCTTTTATCTCCTAAGAGGAAGGCATAGCATAGGCTATTTTGTTTGTGTATCTTCAATTTGACAATTAGTTCGTGCAGTCTCTCCATTAAAATTGTTTAGTTCCTGGAACTCAGATATCAAATTATTTACTCAGCCTACATAATCCACGCTGGCAGACGCTAGTGCCCAATATAAGTCAAGAGCCAGGACGAATCTTACCAATAAAATCACGAACAACGAAGAAAAACTTGTAATATCTCGAAAAGCTGGCGAAAACAACATACATGATATTTCATATCACGAGCAATATATTCTCTTATCGAACTATAAGCATATAACAATACCATCGTGATGGATTGCTTTTCAGTAAAATATACTGTGGCGTAGTAGATTCAGTCAGCCAACGGAAGTGGCACGGAACGAAATATTTAGTAAATGAATATTTTCGATTGAAATTTGAGTTCCTTCCATTTAGTCTTTTTTTTTACATAATCTTTACAAATGGTCGTATGGAGGCTTGAATATACTATAATAACGCACTGTTCTTGTAATTCTTCAGTGAATTGAATAGAATCACACACTTCGACGTAGTTTCATCGTAGATTGGTTAAAAACAAATAAAACTGAACATATTTTTATATTCAGACTCAAACTCAACTTGAAATGTCGCAAATACCGTACACCAACTGAACTTACTAACAATCTAGTTCGGTATGCACTATATTAAAGTCGCGTAAAATATAATTAACCTTTTTTATGTATTCAGTGGCAATAAAATTTTGTATATTGAACTAACAGTGACCTTCATACTGAATGCCTGAGTCTGTACCACTCGAAAATCACTTTTTCTCTCAATGAAAGGACAACAGTTTTTTGTTCATTATTATTTTGATTGGATGATAACCGGCGACCTCCAAATTTAAATTGGAGATCTGTACACCCGGATTCACCTTTCATTTAACATTTAAATAATATTATTTTTTATTATATAATATGTATGATTAAAGTTACAGATCGAGCTGACGGCTCAACTGATGTTAAGTGGTAACCGCTGCCCATAGACAACAGCAAAACGACTCAAGTCCTCTCCACTAAAGCACGAGATGACTCAAGACGCACTGCGTTGCGTCCATTGCCCCGAGACGAGGATGTTGCGTCTCATGCGCCTGCAATTACACCGGCACCCATTCCCTTCAACTAGAACACAGCAACACGAATGCATCACTGCTTGGCGGCAGATTATCAGGTGTGGTAGCAGTACTTCTCTGGCGAACTTAGCACAAATTCTACTGCTACTAAAAAAAACTTAGCACAAGTTCTACTGCTACTAAAAAATTAATTCACTTTAAATAATAAAAATTTAAGCGAGCACGTTCGGAAGTTTTCTACACGTTAGAATTCCTATTATAATGTGTTATAACGTGATTTGCATTACACTTGATTGAATTACGTTCTAACGGCTCGAAAAGCTTTTAAATTATGGTGCCATCAATTTTAATTAAACCCAATCTCTCTGCAGTAACCCTTATATATCGACGGTGTCAGTATCGTTTATTATTTGTGAGTGTAACATGAAGTTTACACTCACCAAAACGAACGAAACCGAGCGTCTTCAAAAAAATGCATGCATGCTGTCGAAAAATCAAGTCATTCCATAAAACTAACAACTTTAAGTAATTTTTTATCTTAAGTCCTATCCCAGTTATTTAGAAGGCGTTAGTGGAGACCAAGCCAACATATTAGAACCGTTTCATATGGGTGTCTTTTATGGAAAGGTGGAGAGGAAGGTGGACGGTAAAGCTATTATATCGTAGAATGTTATGGGGAGTTCTGAGTTATTACGACTGTAAATTGTCTGTTTACTGGGTTACTGCAACGATCGAAGCCTGTGAAAGTAATGTGTTAGGCCAACTGTATAGCCGCGCTTGTAGAAGCTAGTAATAAAATAAAAAATAAATATTGGTGGACATTTCATACATAGCGCCATCTAGCCCCAAAGTAAGCTAAGCATAGTTTGATCATGGGATCCAGACAACTATAATATTTAAATAGTATTTTTTTAAATACATGAATATAATACTTATTTAATACAATTACAATTTTAATTACACTAGTATAATAATTAATTGTAAAAACCCTAGACTAAGCTTACTACTAAATAAATAAATTTCATATGAACACCCGGACTCAGAATAAACACCTATGTTCGTCACACAAATGTTTGTCCTGGGTGGTATGGTCCTGGGCAGAGTTACTACCAACTGAGCTGTGAGGCCTGTGTAATGTGCTGTACACCGCACCGCACCGCGACCTACGTTAGGAGCCCCTCATAATTATTATGATTGACGAATTGCATGCTATGTATGTGTTATGCGAGGAATGTAGCGAACGCTCGATGTGCGCATCCGCGAACCTCTTTGTTCGTCTCCGTTCGTTGTTTCATCACGATATTACGTTGTATCCAGGCCACGGTCGTTATAAGATTTTATGTGCAGAATTTAGATTGGCGGCTCTTCGCGAAGCCAATAAAGTTTCTTGTGAAATAGTTGCTAATAAGCTTTGGGCAACGGAGCGAAACGACCTATATGGAGATAGGAGGAGGGAGGATAGGATGGAGTAGCTGAGGAGACAGTTTTTTAACGACTTGGGGTAGTTTTCGAAGCAGAAAATTTTATATTGTACTTAAGGAAGAATAATATGCCAAAAGTTATAGATTCAAATATCTAAAAAATACCTAAATGCTCGTTATTCCAGATAAGGGTTCATAAAATAAGCGTTGATAATCGACACGCAGCTGTATAAACTGGTGCAATTCGTCATTTAATTATTTTAATTATTTTAAAGCATTATTTTTATGAAACCACATAAATAAATGTAAAATATAAGCTGTGCTTATTATTATGTTTTGTAAATAAACTAAAGGTAGTAATTATAACCTTGGTTAGGAGGGTAAGAATACTCGCTACCTTTCTGCTCTGCGTTTCGAATACCTTTTATACCATATTAATTATACTAACAAATAAAATAGTATTGCCTGTAATCTGCCGCCAAGCAGTGATGCACTTGTGTTGCTGTGTTCCGGTGGAAGGGAGTAGATGCCGGCGAAATTGCAGGCGCTTGAGACGTAACATCCCCGTCTCGGGGTGATGGACGCAACGCAATGCGACTTGAGTCATCTCGTACTTTGGTGGAGAGGACTTGAGTCATATTGCTGTTGTCTATGCGTGGCGGTTACCACTTAACATCAGGTGGACCGTCAGCTCGTTCCGTCAATGATTAACATAAAAAAAATACAATACATATTAACACTGAACAGTTTAACCAATTAGCAATGCGGCGGCTAAGAAAATAAAGAAATAACTTTTATTACGGGACGTCCAGTGTTGAATTATAGTATAACAAATTGCATGGCAGCCATAAAAGCACACTGTACAAATACAGTTTCTAATAAGTATTTATAGAGAGTGGTCGCGATCGATGGCCACACCTAGCCAGCCCCGGTGGACAGCCCCATACATAACGCTAATAGGACGCACCTTGTTTTTATGCCCGCTAATAAACCAGCTTACGGCTGTACGGTGGAAATACTGGTAAATCCCGGATATGTTCGCTAATTCAACGATTTGTCGTAGATATTTTACACGAATAATATGATCTTTTGGAGGATTATTTTTATACATTTGATAGCTTGCTGCGAGGATTATGTTGTTTAGTCAAAACTTATTATGCTGATTGTCTGGGAATAGAACCCACGATCTACGCAGAAGGCAGGGTTACTACCAACTGAGCTACGAGGCCAGTCAAATTGGGGGAAGCCTTTTCCCAGCAATGGGGCACAACAAGCTTTTATAATATTAGTAATAGTAATAATGTTATCCAAAGCTACTCCCTGCGGTCAGATCATTGCTGAAAGGACGTAAGTATGACTATTAACGACGCGCCTTGTATACGCTCGCTAATAAACCAGCATACAGCTGAACTTAGAAATGTCCCGCCAATTTTGGGGCAAGTCCCCATGTTATATGGGATTACCCACTCGGACTTTGATAACAGACATTTTGTAGGTTTATAAAGGGTTATGCAAGCAACCTACACGGAATTTCAATTTGTTTATCAAATTCAGAATTCCGTTTCGGGTTCCCAAACGTAAACTGCACCCTGTCAAGTAGGTAAGGGCGGAAATTTCCGGTTTATACCGTCGCGTTCAAAAGCACAGACAAAAACGAACCTTAATCGTGATGAATCTAGACTCATAAAACATTTGTACACCATAAAAATATTTAAAGTATTTAAAAAGAACATTTTAATGAACTTATCCATTCAACAGGAACGAGCTGGTCCCAACATGAATGGTGACGTGGTTTCAAATAGATGCTCTTTTCATTACAGTACATTCACGGGTGGTGAATGACGTCTTTGGTCATCATAAATACCTGCATCACATAAATATTGCTATTCTATACTGAAAACGTAGAAAGGCTTTGAAAGCTATCGCTGAACCCTATTTTGGTATCGGCACTTTGAAACGAATATTTTAGATGATTGAATTCGACGAGAGCCAGTATCAATTTTACAACATGCACTCTGCTATATTTTTACGTTTGGCCGAACTAAATCTTGATTTCTCAAAAACTCGCATATTTTGCATTTGCATGGATTGCCTTGCAATTTATGAGATCACCTGCTTTTTTATACTTCAAACATGGCGGGCTAAATAGCTACCTAGGGCGGCCGAGCCCTAAAGTGTAGTCCTTTTTTAATATTTCTGCTAAGTTAGATACAATGGATGTGGCGGTTGTTCCCTTCCTGACGCCATCATTAAATAACTATTTGCGACCGCTCTAATATTAACTTTAGAAGTAATTTCAAAGTTTCAGAAAATACTTGATCGTTCTTTTATGTTAAGCAGAGATGCTGGCATTTTGCCACGGACAGAGGCGTCAACCTCTCGTCTGCTGCACTGACCTTCAGTACAAGACCTGATAAACTTAAATGAGATGTGATCCCTTCTCAAAGGTGAAAAAGATAGAATAGTGTACCTACCTAATAAACTTTCAATAAAAGGTTTAACAATATTTTTATGGAACAACGCTTAATAATTTGTGTTGCTTTGTATCTCTCTCTTATAAAAATATATATCACCTGAAGATAGAAATATGAAACAACTCATAGGTGAAAAATTCCATCATTTTTTATTATACCTTTGAAACAACACGTCATTATGGTACTGATTCTGTCAGCAACCAACTAAAAGTATCTTTAGTTTCACGCATATATTTTTCTCTCGCTAGTCAATGACGTCTGTGGGGAATGTGTGGAACTTAGGTAGGGCATTCAAATCGTTATGGTTCCGTTCAAAAAGTAAAGGTAATGATCAAATCACAGGCAAATGAGACTTTCTACCCTCATGTCATTCAACAGCAGTAGTACTCTCGCCAAGTTCATCCGGGGAAGCACTGACACCATGCCTATTTCTGCCGCCAAGCAGAAACGCTTTCGCGTTTCTGTGTTCCGGTTTAAAAGGTGTGGTCGCCGGTGAAATAAAAAATAAAAATAAAAAAATCGTTTCTCGTTCTGTAACTGTATAACATAAAAAAAGGTCTCAGAATGACGGATGCAATGGTTTTCGGCTTGGGTCTTTTTTTTAGTAGTCGAGGACCTAAATCGTAGGTAGGTATTCGTGTTAGTAAAGGCAGAGCCTGTCGGCATATACACATAAACATTTTGTCAAAAAGATCTCAGTTGATCTTATTGAAGATATTAATCAACTCATTAAGTTACGTACCTACATCTCTATAAATCAATGAGCAGGTGCCAATTTCAATTACCTTCCTGCCTTATGAGCACATGAAGCCGAGTTCGAACAAGACGTAAGCAGTTGTACCACAAAAGCCTTACTTATGCGATTGTATTTAACCGTCTGTAAACCTTTAGTTTCACAATAAATCCTGCCTTTCACACAACAACGGCAATCTATTTTACCCTTTCCTACCCTCGTACAGTGTTATTAACCAAGATGTTCCACAACCTATACAAATAAATAAAATTGGAGTGTCTATTGGTAATATTAAAATAACCGCTTTTTACTAAGTGCATATGGATGTATACACGGTACATATACCAAAACAACATTTTTTACAATTTTTTACGTTGACTGTCTGTCTGTCTGTTTGTTTCGGCTAATCTCTGAAATGGCTGGACCGATTTTGACGGCACTTTCACTGGCAGATAGCTGATGTAACAAGGAGTAACTTAGGCTACTTTTCCGCTGGGTAAAATAGAGGTGCGTGATAAAACCGAATTCCACGCCGACGAAGTCGCTGGCAATAGCTAGTTGACAAATATAAATGACGTGCAAATATTGTGGTTCAAAAAGTAACAGGAGGTTATTAATTTAAATAGCCAGAGAAAGATTTGCACATATGTATATTAAAACTTTAGACAAAAAAATATGAAAAAAAATTGGCATTGCGCTCTTTTTATACGTATTGTTTAGATAAAAACTAGCGCCTCATACCGAAGCTTAATAGTTTTATCAACTAATTTAGCTAATAAATAATAAATCATAAAGTAATTGAAAGCTACTAATTAAACTTAATTTGTTGAAACGAAAATAAGTGATATAATATGAATAAACTAGTCATAAAAAATTATAACGTACCTAAGCGTTAATAGCAAAAGCTTTTAGTTTAGTTCAATACTTAGTTATAAACCCGCCAATACAGCCATCATTTAATTCGTTAGTTGGTAAAGTTGCTTTATGGAATGGGATGAATAGTTTATAACCTCCGTCAAGCAAAATACGAAGCAGATATCTTTTCACGAGCTGTCGAATGTCCTCACCATCCTGAGTTACCTTATAAAAGGCTTGGCTTGGTACCACCAATGCCCGCTCTATTGTTCGCAGAATAGCCGTGAAACTTTTAGATGAGACGATTTAGAATTTGGGTGTTCCACTCAGGGAAATTATGAAGTAATGAAATTTGAATCAGTTAAGTAATTGGTATTAGGTTCTCATAACTTTTGTTTGAAGTGCTACTAGCTTAAGTTGTCAGGTTTAGTGGACTGATTAGGTTAAGCAAAGTTTACCACGGTTAACCGCCCGGAGAATTTCTTCGGTAGAAGATTTGCGCTGTCAAATTATATTGCGTACTATTGCCCGCGACTTCGTCCGCGCGGACGAAGTCGCGGGCAACAGCTAGTGCATACATATAATTCATATGAACACCCAGACACAGAACAAACAACTATGACCGTCACACAAATGTTTGTACTGTGGGAATCGACCCCACGATCTACAGTGCAGGGTTACTAACTGAGCTGTGAAAGCAGTAAAAATAATGATTTTACCTACGCTATCTAGTCAACATTCGTTTATAAACCGTTTATATCTATTTATTGAAAAATATCAATATCATCCAAATTATCCGTTCAAAAGTTAATCTAAAATTTTCCGACGAAATAAAACACCACCGCACTGGTCATATTTCAACTGAACTTTCAATTACAATCGGAAATTGGCCAAAGAAATATAATTTTGAACTTTTTCTGCAGATAAATGGTTCTTTTGCGAGTTTTCGAGTTATGGCTTAGTCTTTAGGGAGCCAACTTTCAAGGTTTTTGTAAAAGCTTGAAGTAATTTGAGAGACCTTTGAGGTTATTAGAGGTTCTGTGTTATTGGCATTTGTTTGGAACAATATGAAAGATGAAATTTGTGGTAGAGACAAAGTTTGAATTGCACCCTTGAAGATAAGTCGTTGGGAGACGTTAGAAGAACATTTACGCATCATCATTATATTTTGAAAAAGTATTCTCGCTACTCTAAGGGTGGTTTTAGAAACAATATAATTTATAAGACTTACCTATAATACATTAAATTCACAGAAACTGTTACGATCTCTTTAATTTTTGGGTTATATATTATGCCGGTTTCCTCACGATGTTTTGCTTCACCGTTCTAGAACATATTTTACTTAATGGGTTACACTATTATCGGTACGGAGACGTTACAAATTAATAATAATATTGGCGGACAATTCACACAGCGCTATCTAGCCCCAAACTAAGCATAGTTTGTACTGTGGGAACCAGATATAGTTTATTTTTGTAAATACATACAATCTATATTCGTCACACAAATGTTTATCCTGGGTGAGAATCGAACCCACGACCTACAGTACAGAAGGCAGAGTCACTACCAACTGAACCGTGAGGACTGTCAATTGTGTCACCACTATGGTTTTCTTTCGAATAACATTATTAACACTTACTTCATCCTTAAATAATTAATTCCTTAACAAATGCAATTTAACTTTGTTATTTATTTGAATTAGTCCAAAGAGATAAATTATCGGGCTCGTAAGCTAGTAGCATGCTACAGTACATGCACTATCTTTTACGAAAGCCTTATGAAAATTTTAACAGCACTCATAACTAGCTCATACATTCAAGCCTTTTACGCCAGTTTTCTATAATTCTACTTACCATAAAATATCAAAACATTCCGATTATTTGGGACGCTTATTTATATTCAAGTCACAGCGCTGAGTGCGTAGGAAGACGGGGCACTACGGGACCCTCCCTCGGCACAGAATAAATAAATAGTATTATCCCGAGTCAGGTTCCGTTATCCCAAACGTAGGCCAGAACTTGCGGTCGCGATGATCTGACGTCGACTCCATAAAACGTCGGTTTACGATTGTACGCACGCGTGCGATATGAACTTTTCGAGTGCCGTGAAGTAAATTCATTTCGGCAGAGACCCTAAGATTGGTAGTACGAGAAGTGAACGGAAATCAGTCGTCTCCACAATTTATTCATTTAAATGGCTATCATCCTTAAATCGCTAGTATACAAGGTCATTATTTCAGAGATCTGTATCTGAATTAAATAAAATAACCCAAAAGTGGTTCGATTGGCAAGAATAAATAGATCTCTAGATAGACGAAGAAATATATTATGCAGATAAAATCAAGGGCGGGTACCATAAACATTTTCAAGTCGGTGGTTGACGCATAAATCACTGGAGCGTACCCACTATCAGATAAACTCAAAATGCAATCTTTAATCCATAATGGATCTCAATTATATAAATGTGTTTTTAGCTATAATAATAATAATAAATCAATTTTATTTTAATTATTATTATAGTGCTGTAGCTGAAGCCAAAATAGAGTTGAAAAATCTTTAGTTCTGTGAAAAAAATACTTTTACAAACGTCTCAATTAGGCGTTAGGATGAGAAAATTTCCCTTAGCTAATAATTGTAAATATAAAATTGCTGTACAATTTATAAACGAAATATACTTTTCTGGAATAAGGAACAAGTTTCAAGAGTATTTTTGTTATATTATACGAGAATTCGTTAGACATCAAAATCATCGAAAAGTGGTGGGAACATTTAAAAAGTAGTACTTAACTAGTTCAGCATTTTACCCTTTTCTACTTTTTTAAAAGTAACGCTCCATATCGGGCTAGGTATAATGACTGAGACCCTTTGAATCAGACATTGATATCTTATTTAACAAAGATGAAAATATATTTTACCAGCGAATTATATCCAACATTTTTCCAACAAAATTCTCATACTGATACATGCCAACTGTCCGACTGACTGAATTTTTATGTTTATTTTTCTTATTGTGTATTTCCTATAAATAACTATGGAATATATCAGTAGGTATCCGTCTGATTTACTGGAAAAAGTTAGATCAAGCGACGTTGGGTAACAAAAGATCTATTGGCCAATCTAAGACTGATTTAGATAGGAAGGCCATTGTTTTGTCCCCTAAATATTCGGATGTTTTTAGAGGGTAATATATTTTAATTTTGAAAGAAGACATATTTTGTTGGCAGAAGATAGATATTAATTGTCAAATCACTTATAACTCCGAGTTAACTAAAAAATATTTCACAATTTTCAATTAATTTAGACGATTTGAGTGACACATAGCTCCTAAGATCTTAAAGAGGTACAATTATTAAATTTTCCTACATTTTTATTACTGTTAAATATTAAATTTGACATTTTAAGTCGTTTTTGTATTGTACAGAAGTCCTGTCCACGGCCCGATGAGACATAACCTTATTCATGTTCTGCCAACGTAGAACAACTTTTTTAAAATAAGGACGTAAAAAAACTCAACAGTCCTCCTAAGTTTATTATTTTCTCATTTAATATGTACCTATCGTTCGGATTTCAAAGAAAATAAATTAAATGTTACGAGTGAGATCGGGTATACGAAAAATGTACTCGTTACTTACCGATGAAATAAAATCTCACTCGCATGATTTCACGTCGTAATAAAAACCGATTCCTACTGCTACCTGATTTGAGGAAAGGAATTGTACGAAATGCTTTCATCGGATTTCCATTCATTGGCTTGCTCATTTATCTATAATTTAAGTAGGTATGTAAGATTCTTCATATTATGTTGATTACGTCGTAACAAAATGTGGTTAGTAGAAAAAAATGCGTTATTATCCTATGATGTACGCATGTTCATTATTTGTAGAGTAAAAAACAACAGATTTTAGTTCCAGAGATACTTCTTTCTATCAGGATTTAAAATACTATGACAAAATGGGTATGGTGCAGTGACAAACTAAATACAAAGTGACATAGCAGTGTCAAGTTACGTCACAAGTTGCAATTGCAATTCAGGGACTACTAATTAGTTTTACCCTTACATAGGGAACTACGAGATCATGTAACAAGAGAAGACTAAGGTAATAAGACATACGTTCATTAGAGTTCTCTGTTATAAGTGCAGGATATGTCTTATTATCAGGCTAATACTATAAGAATTAAACACAAAAAAAAATTCAAGAGGAATTCAAGAATAATGCTTTTATGTTTAGAAATCTGTCCTGGGCGTCTGGAACAACTAAATGTACAAAAACGTAGGGATATCATTAAAAGGGAGGCATTATTTTGTACTAAAAGCATTATTATACTCTCAGGGTACTTTATATTATAAAAGCATACTCATTATACTCTGCAAAACCTATTCACCAGATGGGTTCATTAAGAGGCATGAATAACGACATAATTTAAAATTGAAATGAACCGTTACGCCAAGACCTTAGATAGAAATGAAGTGTATACTGTCTTCATAAATTATAATCATTTTACTTATCGAAATCAGTTTATTGTAAACTTAATTGAACAAGAAATTCGAAATATTACATAGAAAAATCGATTAAAGAGGACAATATAGAGTTTAGCCTAGTATGTAAGTAAAGTAGTAATATATAGGTTTACTTTTCGCTACTTGGCAGTCCTTAGATATACAACGATGCCATAATATTTATCACAGAAGGAGTTAGTAGAGAGTGTATCCGACGTAAGCTAGACGATCAAACTTAGTTCATTCAAGTGCAACATCTCGAGAGTAATTTGAAGAGCTATTTGAACTTCCTAGGAGTCTCAGCATCTGTTACATTTTGAACGTTCTAGAGCTAGAATATTATGGAGTCTTCTGAGTTAGCATATACGCTAAATCCGGAACAAATTATTAGTTTAGATACGTATGACGCACTCAATCTCCATCAAGTCCTCGTAACATTATGAAAATGTTTTGCTAATCTGAAAACACATACATCGATCCAATTATCTATATAATTACTATATTATATTATTATACATTAAATTATATAATTATATAAAAATCCGTTTAAAATGTTGCGGAAATTGGCTATTAACATACAAACCACGTATAAATAATTGTAGTTTTCTGAAAAATATATAATTTAATTCACCGTTACAAGTTTCACAGTGACAAATATTTTATCGTATTTTTTTATTTAGGTCATATCCATGTTATGCAAGTGCATCATGGTAAATTTATTTATTGTTTTAATTACTCTTTAATAAAACGGAGTTGAAAAAATACATGTTATTATGGAAATTTTAGGCGAAATATTAAAAATACCTTTTTAGTTCCTTTCTTTCACAAATCAAAACTAAAAAACGAAATCATATAAACCTCATGATTGTATTAACAACTGGCTGTAAATCCTAATCAATGATGAATAATCACGTCTATAATAATTAATCACTGAACTGTTCTCGGTAGTTAAACACCAAGATATTCCTAGATATATTTTTATTAGTAATGATACCTATTTACGAGTATTATGCCAGTGTTCATCCCACTTACATGTTTCCACATTCATTTCACGCCTGACCGCTGTCAACTTCTTTATACGGAATGAACATGAAATTAACCCCTGCCTCAATTCAACCCTTTGTTTCATATAAAAAGTGCACAGCAGCAAATGAATGTTTTTGGGTCAGACCGGCCGAAATGTTTACTTGTACTTTTTCTGATAAAATAATTTTCATTTCGGTATATTTCTGATGTAAGACTCTGACTAGTGCTGTAGTGATTTTACGAGTACATACCTTGTTCACTTGTTCATTTAAGTTGTTATAATATTTAAGACAAGCTCATTTAAAATACATAGTACTTTTTATTTAACTGGAAATTTCCAAATTAAATAAATAAATAATTGTTGAATGTGTCACACAGCGCCTAACTAAGTAAAGCTTCAGCTATGGGGATGGGAAAACTGTTTATCTAATTATCTTTTGTAATTTGTAAAATATATCTCGGCTTTCTGAACTGTACTGTCGTCCCCCAAATATTTGTGTGATGAAGATTGATAAAATAGGTATTTGTTACGTGTCTGAGTGTACATACACACAGTGTTACAGTAGTAACACTTTACTGTTGAGAAAGCCAAGTTTAATTGAAACTAAATGGGGTGTGAGCCCAGCCAAAAGCAAGTTATCTTTATTTCAAATACGTTTTAAGCATTGTATTCATTGATTCTAAAATAGGAGATGAAACCAATCCCAATTACGCGGGAATATACAAAATAGCTTTGTATTTTCGAGAATTGTTGACGATGGCATTTTGAACTAATTTAAGTTTTCATTTACACGAAGGCTTATGTTACAAAGGATTTCAACAAGCCCTTTGAACACAATGACTCCTCTGACTCGATGTTGGCAAAGACGAATAAGTACCTATTGTATTGTTTGTCGGCTTGGCCAGAATAAATGAGACAACTCCAAAGCTAAATGGGATTTCCGGAACAATACAAAGTGACTGTCTTATTTTCTAATCCTTGCATATTTTATACGAATGACATATTTGTCCCATTTCAGGGGATCCGAGGACAATAATTTAACTTTGAGAAGACTTTAAGAAGATACAGATGTGACAAGCCAACGAAAACAGGCATAGCGGGAAGCGTAATTTGAGATAGAATAATTTGAATTTCTCGGATTACTGCATTCCGGTTTGAAGTGTACAGAAGCTGATAAAATTTCAGAACAATTAGATCTTCCATCGACATGTATCAGTATGGCACATGCAACTTAACTTCTATGTTATAGTCAAAAGATTGGTGGGCCAACTGCTCGATTCGTAACCAGTCTCATAATAATAAAATATTCAGTCATAATCATATATGTATACTTTTAAGTAGAAGTCGATTTTTAGAATTTTAATCAAAGAAAACTAACGATCAATAAGTACCTTTTGAACCGACTAGAAAGATATATAAGTATACTTTAAGCTATTCATTGAATCGAAAAGAAAATATTATCAATTTATTAGGTATAAGCGGATTTTATAGCTAGAGTTAAGATTCCGGAAAACAATTTGAAAAAATATCATTCCATGCGCAGAACTCATTTTTCGTACATGCGCGAACTTTCCTCCACTTTGCTGTTCAACTCATGTTCAAGTTATATGCCGGCAACTATACTATAAAACGTTTGGATATGTTTTCGGTACAAGAAAGCGTAGCACATCGACGACAATTACCATTCAACTGACTCCATGTTTTTTTTTAATATTACTGTTTATAGCTTTTTTAGCCTCTAATATTGTCACTTCAGAGATGCAACCTAATTGAAAAAATTAAAAAAAATATTTGAGTACTATCTATAATTATTTAACTCGTGATTTCAGTTTAATACTCTGTCTAGCATACCTAGTTTTTTACTAGCCTCTTGAACTTACTAGACATTCGAACAAAGGACTTGAATCATTCAAAAAATGGATTACCAGTAAACATCTCCAAAAAATATGACACCCAATATTTTCTGTATTTATTTATATTTGTATATTAATTATCTCAATTTATTATTATTATATATTAGTATTTATTTATTATTACACTAGTTTGCTAGTTACTCATTGAAAATAAAACTAATAATAATTCAGTGCCTCTTTTCAATCGCCGAGTGTGACGCGTAAAATCTAGTTGTATTTACATTTTTTAAAGGCGGGTCGTGTCGTTTGCGAAGGAATTATCTTGTAGGTTGCCCATCAGCGGTAATGGGGTCTTGGCTGGACTGCCCTCGGTTAAAGCTGGCAATCTACTGAAATATTTTTGTCCCTTGATTCTGCCACATCGTTTGAACCATGTAACATTGTTGAAAGAAATGACTTTTTTGAACCTAGCCAGGATAAAATAACTACCTTTACACGACACATTGACGAGAAAAATCTCTTCTGTATCTCAGCTTGTTTAATGTTAGTTGAAATTATTTGCATTTATTTAACTACTCAATACTTTTCACGCTGGGTTCTCTACTAGAAGACATCTATTACGTTTGAGATTATCCTAACATTTGTCATATCTCTAACACTTATGCCATTTAGGACATTCATTTTTAACTACACAGATGAAGATGAGTTTGTGGCTTTTTCACTCTCACCAGGAAAAGATAAATAGCAACAACCCTTACTTTGAGTTGTAATAAATTCAAATTTAATTTAATATTAACTTTCAATTTTTCCAATTTTTAAATTTTCAAATTTTCTATCATACTAAATTAAATCTAGATAGACAATTGTCCGGGCGACGACAGACATAAAAAATGCGAAAAGCTTTAAATGAGACTGAATCTCAAGAGGCACTCATAGTGTGCAGGAACCCGCGTATTTACATTTTCTTATCAGCAGATACATTCGTTTGTGACGGAGCTATCTCGAAGGTCGGCCATCAACGGTAATGGGGTCTTGGCTGGAATACCCTCGATTACACTTAACGGCCCACTGGGATATTGAAATGTGGAATGGAACACGAAAATCTTAAGAAGTGATGAGGATAGAGGCCGTTTTAACATTCCGGTAACATAATTCGATTGGCCATGCAGCTCAGTTGGTAGTCAGCGCAGAAGGCAGGGCCTTCTGCGCTGTAGGTCGTGGGTTCAATTCCCACTCAGGAAAAACAATTGTGTGACGAACATAGATGTTTGTTCTGTGTCTGGGTGTTAATCTATACAAATAAATAAAATTGGAGTGTCTGTTTGTAATATTAAAATAACCGCTTTTACTAAGTGCATATAGATGTATACACGGTACATATCTGTTGTTTGTTCCGGCTAATCTCTGAAATAGCTGGACCGATTTTGACGGGACCTTCACTGGCAGATAGCTGGGAGTAACTTAGGCTACTTTTCCGAGGGGTAAAATAGGGTGCGTGATAAAACCGAGTTCCAGGCGGACGAAGTCGCTGGCAACAGCTAGTATGTATATATAATATGTATTTAGGTATTTACAAAAAAGTATAGGTATAAGAATTATATCAGTTGTCTGGTCCCCATGATACAAGCTATGCTTAGCTTACTTTGGGGCTAGGTGGCGCTGCGTGAAATGCCCACCAATATATATTTATTTATTATTTATTTTATATAAGCCGTTTTCCCAACCTGGAACCAATTTTAAACATTCGTGTGGACACACAATTTGAGTGAGACATTCAACTTAAATGCTGGTAGCATTTAAATAGATGCCTGTTACGAAAAGCACTACTTATGCAAGGTCATGGTCATAGCTAGCGTGACATGTTTTGGACTTATGTGAACAATGTTAATAATTTATTAAATGCCTCCTACCTCATATTAAAACAATAGCGTTACAGTTGTTCAATTTATTTTAACACATGATATTTTGGTAGCTTGTACTTGATAACGACGCCGCGCCGCCGGGACTCCGAGTACTCCCGTGCACACCCGTAGCCCCGGAAACAGGTGAGATGGTAGAAAAAAGTCTAAGGCGTTACACTGCATCGGTAATTTTTTAGGTTCTTCTCACCAACTTCAACGGGTTCCTTCTTACATCCAACAATTTACCTGTGACAAGATTGGCATGATGAAACTGGCAGACGGCATCAGCCTCGTACCAGGAGATGCGGTCCCTGAAGTAGCGGTAGAACACCGGGAACCCTTCTTCAGGCAAAACCCACGTGTTACTGATGTTTACCTGGAGAATCGTACAAGAATTTTAGGGTTAAGCTCGCCTTTGTACATGTCTTTTATATAAGATAATTTATATAGATGTTTTTGTGTACAATAAATATTTGAGATGTAATTTTTTTTTTAGGTGGACATTTCACACAGTGTCATCTAGCCCCAAAGTAAGCTAAGCATAGCTTGTATCATGGGAACCAGACAACTAATATAATACTTATATACTTTTCTTTTGTAAATACATACATATAATATATATTAACACCCAAACACAGAACAAACATCAATCTTACAAATGTCACATAAATGTTTGTCCTGAGTGGGGATCGAACCCATGACCTACAGCGCAGAAGGTAGGGTTACTAACCAACTGAGCTATGAGGCCAGTCTACAAGTGTACAATAAATAATAAAGTAAAGAACAAAGAATTTTATGATTTATTGTTATTTAATTTAGCGTTGTTAATTTTTTTTTTTATGTGAATTAAATGACGGAACGAGCTGTGGACCTGCTTGATGTTAAGTGGTAACCGCCACCCAAAGAAAACAGCAATACTACTCAAGTCGCATTTGTTGCTTCCATCACCCCAAGACGTAGATGTTATGTCTCATGCACCTGCAGTTTCACCGGCACCCACTCCCTTCCACTGGAACACAGCAATACGAGTGCATCACTGCTTGACGGCAGATTACCAGGTGTGGTGGCAGCACTTCTCTGAGCGAACTAGTTCTACGCTACTTTGGGTTGCTCCTTTCGTACCACTCGGGTGACACGTGTAAGGATTCAAAGGGACCACCTACGGAGCAACTTGGGCCCACCTTAAATCGCTTAGTTCTTATTAAAAGCACCTCCTTTTATTTTATTTTATTTGAAGAATTTTATTATTTATTATTATTTACCTCCATCTCCTTCTAGTATTACTCCTGCCTGGTTCAAGTAAAAAAAAATATCTCTATCCAAAGGTTGCCTAAAAATATCGGTATTACAATAGGATATTAATTTTCACGGTAACCTCCTTTTTTAATAATGAATTTTTCTTGTCCTGCTCTTACTAGGTGATATATATATATTTTTTTTTTTTTTTTAGTAAATAAGTTGATAACATGTTTCATGCATCTAGTTTATGTATCATAGGGTTTGTTAACTGCTTTTGTACCTAAACTAAAAAATTAAATAAAATTCCAGTAATGTTTTGTTATGTAAAAACACTGTTTCAGAACTTCTGAAAATAAGAAATCATACCTCAATTGGCCCCAAAAAAGCACCAAAAACTGAATAAAATGGCAATAACTATATACGCAACTTCGTTTGCGTAGACTAAATGTCATTCTCTGATCTGTCCGGAAGATGAGACTCTCAGAGACAAACTCCAAAATTTTTGTAATCGGTAAGGCGAACACAGAAATATACACTTACTTATTCTATCGGTTCCTGAGTCATATTTGACTTTTGGATTGGTCCGACTTGGGTATAATTGATTGAATTAAAAATAATCAATTTTTTTATTCTGTTAAATGTTTCGGTATTAATCTAAGTAAATTTAATGTTAATAAGTAATAACAGTACTCTAACAAAGGCGCAAGTATAGTGCGCCAAAAATATCTACCTACATTGTTTATGCGGAAGAAAAAGTAAATGGTTGACCTGATTTATTCCGGTATTCTCTGCCCATAAAACTGTAGTAAAACTGAGGTCCTCACCTCTTTAAATGTGTAAAACCCCAAGACGCATAAAATTGCATCTGTCACCGCATAAAGATAAAACGTCAAATGTCCCTGTAATTTCACCGATAGCCAAACGGCAGGTAATATTCGAAGGAGACATAAACACTTATACAGAGAACTTACTGCATATAATCAAAATGTTTGTATGTTGCTCGAATAAACAGAAATATGCCAGTATTAGAATATTATAAAAGAGATATGAGGTTTTATATAATAGATAGACAATTTAAAACTCCGTCTTAACCGTAGTGATCTGAATAAAACTCAAAATCCTAACAAGCCGCTTGTTTTCGTTGCGAGACTGGAGTACGTACTTGAATATTCAGCTCAAACTAATTAACGGGAACATCTTGTTAGAGGGATACCTTCCAACTTTACTGGCATTATGAACTGAATACGAATTTATTGATCGGTACAATTCTATGATATGCCTTTGTAATATATTCATAATTATTAACCGTAGCCGTAGCCATAAATATATGTATGTACTTGCAGATTTCGCCCAGCAAAATACTACCACCTAACCCATTTCTGTTTAGTTGTTTTGGTACCAGAGATACACATATTCGTATTATGCGTTAACATTCATTGACGTTAAATTTTCCCAAACCAATGAAATTAGTTTCAATTATTATTCGCTTTAGGATTTCGTAAGTTCCGTAGTACAATTTCGTCTGAAATTACGTGACGGCTAAATGCATGATAAGTACTCATAAGTTTCTGAAACATGTTGCAGAAAATAAATTTGGTCCGTAATTTCTGCTATGCAATAAATATTTAAAACTTGAAAGATGATAGGTATGCGGAGTGAAACATTTAGCCCCGGGCAGAACCACAGTGCCTGCCTATGTAAACAGTGATTTATATGCTGAAGTTTTCAACTTGGGTCGTTATGCCCACATTGATATAATGAGTCGAGTGTGTTCTCGATTTATGGCTTGATTAGGAGTTTTGTTGCCAATTTCTCGTATAGAAACATCAATTAAGTAAATAATACCCAGTAACAGCAGTGGGGAAGTTCTTAAGACGTTTCCAGTTCACGTGGACATTCTTTGCAATACTTCCATTGGATATAATAAGAAGGACGCTCGTTTCGAAACCGGAGCATAAAAGAATCCGAGAATAAGAAAAGAAGTAGTTCTAGGAATACAGATCTTCGTAATACTTTAATCATTTAGAGATATTTATTATTCTCAGTTATATATCCTCAGTTATATGAAGCTAGTTTAGCCCGATTCATATTTTTCTGGTCCAAACTGTTCCATTTATCTTGTTTATCAGTCAATGATTTTAATTTAGAATGTATTATTCTACTAGCTGTGCCCGCGACTTCGTTCGCGTGGAATAGTGACTTTTCGGCCAGCATATTTTGAATAACTGAATCCTTATGGCAGCGGCGCGGGCGCGTCTCTCAGCGCGCTTTATATAGCCACGGACGCTCAGGCGCGAGGCGTGTAGTACGTACTCTGTACGTTAAAAATGTTCGCCGTGATTCTTCAAATTGACATAACTTTTTTATTTATGAACCGATTGACATGAAATAAACACTAAATGTTAAGTGAAGCTTACTACAATATATTAGTGAAAACCGTATCTAAATCGAATAAGCCGTTTCTGATATTAGCGTGCACAAACACACAGACAAACAGACAAACAGACAAAAAAAAAATTAATTACAATTTCGGGTTCGGCATCGATATAATAACAACCCCTGCTACTTTTTTTTTATATATTTCCATTGTACAGACACCACTTTTCTACAATTTTATTATATGTATAGATTTATTTTATGTGTATTTTTGTACAGTTGTAACATTGTTCAGACTTTAGGATGTATGTTAATAATTATGTATAGAATTGTTTTATTAATCCTACAATGACGGTATTACTTTCTATCGCAATTATTGTTTTGTTTTGCGATTTTGTCACACATTTAATACCTCTATTAGTATTGAGACCTAACTGGAACAGAATATTAAAGAAACGAAATAAGGCATTACCACTAGCTATAATTTTTTTTTCATGATAACAACACTGGTATAAAATAAATTCATTGTGTGTAAACACAATATGATTAAACATTATATAGTGGTATTTATAAAATGTGCATAATTTTTTTTTATTTTACAAAACTTCAATTATTCGCTAATATAGCCTACCCCGAGACTTTTGACCGAATCACCTTTCCGCAAAAACCAAATCAAAGTAAACTGGGTTCGTTGGTTCACTTAAAGCAGGTAGAAAATACACCTAAAAAAGGAAGGAAGCATAGAAGCATAGCGTCCAAATTTAGAGTAAAAGGAACGAAAAAATAATATGGGAAACCAACGCAGTACAAGCAGGTTAATCAGAAAATTTATGGAGCAGGGAAAACAATAAGAAGAGCTTTGCGCTGTTGTTTTGATAAAAAAATATATGAGAAACCTTGTCCAAATGTGTAAGAGGAACAGATCTTGTGTTTGCCTACAGTTAATAACAGGAATGGAGCTACTAATTTATCATAAAGTAAAGATATACTTACTACCCACATATGGGCATTTTAATATTTGTATTTGACAGATTCACTTGTACTAACGATTTTTCAATCCTCAAATAAACAGAAGATGGCAAGAAATAGAGTACTAATAATTTGATTAAATATTTCTTAAAACAAGGAATATTAATTTTGAGGGTAGATAGATAGATAAATAATACTTGATTGTACACCACATAACTGAACGAAATAATATAACATTCTTAAGTACAATAAGCTTATTGCTAGTATGACAGTCGAATGATTAGGGTAACGTGGAAATGACAGAGGGATATTAAGGATATGATTCTATGATATATGAATTGAAATAGCTTTAGTTAATATTGTACTGTTTTATGTTTTTTGAGTATAGTTTAGTTTGTCGTTGTATGTATGTGACACAGAAATCTGTCATATTTATCTACGAAACAAGATTTGAAGCTTATAGCAAGAAATAGGTTTTACGATATGAGTTATGAGAACACAGGATAATTTGTTAAACAAAGAATCTGATGTATTATATAATCTGTGAAATATGATGGATTTGTTATAACTGTATGTTACCTATGTTAACCTATATTATAAACCGGATTTTATTTAATTTATTAATATAATCTAATATTATTTTACAACTTCCCGCATTTATTCATATATTTATTAGAGTTATACTATTTTTCGATTGCTGCCATGCAGTGAAATTGCAGCATCATTAATCGCTCGACGCTATAATTAAATATGTCAGTCAAAACAAACTACAAATATGAGTCCTGGAACCGCCAGAATAAAAGTTGAAAGTATTATTTAGCCTTGTCTGTTAAAAACGTGAAACTTTAGGTTAAAAAGCGTGATTCATTGCATGCTGGCTAAATAATTTAAGTGACATACCGCTCGTCCTTGGGCCGAGGCAAGCAGACCTAACAACACGAGCGAACTCCACATGGCGTTCGTAGCGCGCGTAGCGGTCCGTAGTCACCGGGCGCTGTAGCGTGACTGCCGCAACTACGGGCTACGAGCGATCCCGTACATCGTAGCAACTGTTACATAACCTGTGACGTATGATAGGGCTGACATTTTACCATGACGCCAACTCGACGCTTGCTTATCAGCTTTCTAAGAAGACTTTCCGTTTGACTGCAACATAACAAATAGAACAAGAAACACTGTGTCATACTTTAAATAATTTATTCCATTTATCAGTCTACAACCATAAAGTTTATTATGAAAGTATTTTTCACGTAGGCATGATAACTAATCGATAGCAACTATAAAAGTTACAAGAAAATAAAACGTGTTAAGTACGACGCGCTACTGGAGTTAACATAATATGCGCGAATATGTTGCGCGAAGGGTAACGACTATACTTTTTCTTAACACTCGATTATGTCTCCCCATCTGATTTGCGTACCACGGGCAAAATATGAAAATCGATTCTAAAGCACTGCTTAATAACTTCAAAATTATGCACCACATCAAAATTTTGGACCTAAGCTCATAATTTCTCGTATATATAAAACCATTTTGTCGCGCGTGGTAGTACAAGTTATCGCTTTTCCACATTTAGCCTATTGTTAGGTCCATTAGTGGGCATTTGCTGTTAAAATAACGTGTTTTTAGCAGGTGTGCCAGCCCTAATCTCCAATAATAACTATTTTGCCATCCGTCTGACAGAAAGCCGTGTAGCGCGCCCTTGTAGACTTGGACCTTGGCGTATGTAAACAAGTAAAGTGAGTTACATATTATATATGGTTCATGCTACGGGGGCAAATTGGACTCAGCTTTTGCGTGACATTAAAACAGATACATAAATAATCACTATTTGTCTCTTGGTCTAGAATTCCGCTTATATCCCGCTAATATTAGAAATGTGATTTGGAATGAATGTTATTCATTCATGCCATTTATTAATAAATAGGAACGTAAATAATGGCCTGTATAAAAAATACGGTATTTTAATCCTTATAATAGGAGATGAAACTGCTTTTTTGGTGCAGAAAGTAATGTCTTACATTGCATTTGCTTCACAAGGAGCTTTCACACGATCCAGCATGCTCTATGTACGATTATGGCAATATCTAAACATGTTTTTAACAAATCGCACGAGGAGGACAATGTACAGGTAACTGGATAGCTTCACTTCTAGCTTTTAAAGATAATTATAAAAGTAACCCATACATTTCAAGTTTGAAAACTAACCGTTTTTCAACTAAGTCATGATTCACAGCATGATAAATGGCAGAGAGTCGCATAGGCCGTTAAAAGTCACTCCACCAAAACGATCGACTTTTTTTTTACAATCAAGCGTCACTTGAAGGGGGTCAGGGAAGTTATGTGGGCTTGGTTGACCCCGCAACCTATTTTTAGTAACAGTCAATATTTTTGTAAGAGTTTACCACTAACTACGCGCTCGTGTTCACGTAGTTTTCCCAATGTTGCAATTGAAAGAAGAAAGAAAGAAAATATTTATTTGTAGCTAATTAAGATACAATAGCACAACACAGTAGCACGTTAGTACATTGATGATACTTATAGTTACAAAATGGCGTCCGACTTAGCATATGTTGTAGCTGCAATCGCGGATTATATACATCACTTATGAACGAGTGTTTTATTATTTGCAAAAATGTAATAAATATTGATAGACATTTTACACAGCGCCATCTAGCCCCAAAGTCAGCTAAGCATAGCTTGTATCATGGGAACCAGACAACTGATATACTTACTTATATTATTTTTTTGTAAATACATACGTGTAATAAATATCAACACCTAGACGCAGAACAAATAAATATGTTCGTCACACAAATGTTTGTCCTGGGTGGGAATCGAACCCACGGCCTACAGCGTAGAAGGCAGGCTCACAACCAACTGAGCTGTGAGGCCAGTCGAAAGTAATGATAGTGATAATTATTATTACTCTTATTACACTGGGAATCCCTCGCTGGCATCTCTGTCTCACGTGACGGTAATCTCGTGATGATCAAGAAGCTGATATCTGAAACGGTAATCACTCGGTGGCTAGATTAAGGATCCCATACAGGAGGTAAGCTTTTGGATACGGCACCATAATCAGGCGGTTCGTCTTTCTGCTACCCTCTCCAGCGACCAATCGGAAGTTTTTTTGTTTATTTTGTATCTACTATAATGTATTTCACTGATTATTTTTGAAAATAATATTAATCCCTTAATAAATAAGTAATCACATAAACATAGGGAAAATTCCGTCTAATAGCAGATGCTAAGGAAATAAAAGTTAATTCTCATCAATTAAAAAAAGCTAATTATCTAATATTTATTATTAATTATTTTTAATATTTATTCATTATCACTTTTAGTGCGCCCATTGTGCGTCTACCTAACTTTATTACTTATTTTCTTTGTGAATATTTTTTTCTTCGCCCTTTATTTCCATAAAAAGTTTATTTATCTATCTAAACCTAGAAAAATACTGTCGTTTCCAAGTGTTTTGCACATCATAAATCCATCGTCCATCAGCAATTCTCGTTACAGAGTTAACAAAGTTTCAAAGGGTTTACATTAAATTAATCATGGATTATCGAAAGGTTTGAAACGGCCCCAATCTTCGTAATTATATCTTTTCCTAAAAGTTGTAATCTTCAAAGGGTCTTCAAAGAGTCAATAAAAACAAACTTTTGAAAAATCAGCATTAATCTAATACTTTTTATGAATAAATTATTAGGTAAGCACAACACATTAGTAAATATTTTAAGGATTATAACTTGTCCATAAATATTCATACATACGTTATGAAAAGTTGTTTATTGTTTGAAAGAATTAACGGAACGCTCCTATGGCCCACCTATTTAATAGTATCCCCTGCTCATAGGCACGGCAAGATCATGCTTGAGATATGGAGATCAAGCCTGATAACCGACACCACTTCCATTCCAATTTTTTTTATGCATTTTCCAAGCTTTGCGTAGAAATAAGTATGATGGCGGTACCTTATGAACTCTGCACAAATATTTACACTAATATATAAATTTACCATCGATGATATAACCCAAGAAACAAAGCGGGCTATTCGAACCTAAAGTATGTTGTGTTTTAAAGTCATTTAACAGCCTTATACCATTACTGTATAATTGAACAGTTTAGTGATTTTTTCAATCCATCATGTGTTTCTAAATCCATCACTGCCGCCTAGCAGTAGTACACTCGCGTTGCTCTAATGTTCTTACAAAATATTGACAATTCATAGAACTAAGGACATAGCATTAACTAAGTATATAAAACATATGCATCAAGTAAAAGTGTAAATAGGTCTATGAACATTTTAAACGTATTCTCAATTACTAAATGTATGAAACTACAACTTGGACTTTTGACTGGCCTGATAGCTCGGTAAGTAACTCTGCCTACTGAGCTGTAGGTCGTGGGTTCGATTTCCACCCAGAACAAACTTTTTTGTAACGAATATAGATGTTTATTCTGTGTCTGGGTGTTAATATGTAATTATATGTATGTATTTACAAAAAAGTATTCTATCAGTCATTGGGTTCCCATAGTAGTCGTTTAGTTTGGGACTAGAACTGGGAATGTGTCAAATGTCCATCAATATTAATTTATATTTATTTATTTCATATCCATCATTTCAAATAAGTCTGTTTACTAATAACTCAGTAAATCACTCAACAACAAGATAATTTACCGACAAATATTCATTACAAAAGAAGGTAATTTACCAATTATATCTTTGTGAAACTCCGAAAAATATTTTCCGTAAGCCTGAAACAAACATTTACGGTACAGTGGCAAGGAAAGTTGGTAATCTTCTTATAACAACTTAGCGAGCTCAGCTCCGAACATTCCGGCACTTTAAAACATTTTAATTAAGTATCTTATAAACATATCATTATAATTAAAGCAATTGTTGAACCTGTGTGCATGATTTTCAATTGAAAAGTAGAAGATAAATATCCTTAAGAGTTTTTAAGTAAGGGTTAAATAGATATTAAACAATTTAGAAATTTTGGTACTCTTTATCGCTGATTCAGGTATTATTGATATATATTATATGAAAACAATCAGATCTTGAAAAAAATTTACCAAATGCTCCTCCTACCAAAACAAATGTAGCTACACGAAAAGTAGAATCATAAAATGTTATGATCCCATTAAAAATTTAATTATATTAAAATACATCTGTATCCTAAGGTTCTTCTCAGAATATAAATAAACTATAGCCTATGTAGCAAACGGCACAGACAGACAGACACACAATACAAACATCCAGAAGTCGACAAACTTGACACTCCGCTACGTCCGGGGATCAAAGGCAAAACTTGTTGCACTGCAGTAAGCAAGGGTGTCAACTACATAGTGTCCGAGTCGCGATTTCGCGACGAAAACACACCGCATCCCCTATATTTTGCAACACACCCTTGACGAGGTCACTGTTAGCACTTTCGCTTATCGCTTCGCTGAAAATGTGATCAAAAATTGCCAGTGGTGACCTTATTACCAAGAACAGAAAAAAAATGTGGGACATTTCACACAGCGCCATCCAGCCTAAACTAAGCATAGCTTGTAAGTACTGCTGGAACTAGATTAGTTACAGAATAATTACATATATTTTTGTTAAATATTATGTAGTAATATAAACATATATATAACAACAATGCACAGAACACTACACAGATGGACAGATACATAATGCTTTATAATTCACACTTAATTGAATAAATATAAATAAATAAATTAAATAATAATATAATAATATAAAAATATAACATGTATTATTTATTATTATGTATTATATAATATATATATATATACATATATATATATATATATATATATATATTATATATAATGGTGGAAATTTCACACAGCGGCCATCTAGCCCCAAACTAAGCTAAGCATAGCTTGTATCATGGGAACTAGACAACTGATATGATACTTATATTTTATTTTAAGATACATACATATAATATATATTAACACCCAGTCACAGAACAAACATCTGTGTTCGTCACACAAACATTTGTCCTGGGTGGGAATCGAACCCACGACCTACAGCGCAAATCAAACACATGAACCATTCATAAATAACATAGAAAAATGGGTGGTCTTATTATTATTATTATTAATTTTATGAAATCTTACAACTAGCTTAATGAATAGGGTAATAAATTAAAGGCTTAAGGCTAATTAAAAGATTTCACAATTAAAAGATTGATTAGTATGAGATTTCTTCCAGCCACAAATCAATTGTCTTTAGTGAGAATCGAATCCAAAACCTAAAACGTAGAAGGCAGGGAAGGTATTAACAGCATAATTGTGAGACCATTCGACACAGCTACATATATATCAAAAACTCATCACGATAGTGAACTCGCATTAAAATGAAACTCACGCAGCCTCTGTCTACCCCTTTGGGAAACCAGGGAAGCATCAATTCTTTAAAGATACTGCTGCTTAAGATGCGAAGGCCGTTAACCCCATTTCTACGGCTTCCTTGAAATACGTGACGTAAATGCAAAACCAACAATGAAAAGAATTCTATCGAAGATTTTAAGAGAACATTCGGTGAGGCACAAAGTAGTTTATGACTTTCAGTACGTGGTTTACACACACTGATCGCAATTTCATAAACTTATATCTATAAAATATTCTGTTATTTTAATTCCAGACGACCTGAAAGATCCTACCATAACGATTGGTCATTATCTCACAAGTGCATATAATAAGTATGCACTCCTAGTGGATATAAACCTCACGGTATCCCGACTGGACCCGTGTTGCTGGGACTACGTACACGCGAAAGCATTTTCTGTCGCGGTTTGGTCTATTATAAAGCTAGCTTTTACCTTGGCTCCTAGTGATCTCTTTCCACACGGATATGCCATCTTGCATTCAAATCTGACCTGGATTATTTTGTCGTTGGAAGAGGTCCAAAATAGCGCAGATAAAAAAAACGATTTACTGGTTTTATATCTTTGGTTCTCTGTGACTTGATATTTTTAATATTTTTTTACTTACATATTCATCCGAATTTTATGTCCGGTTGTAAATATGCAATATTTACAGTCACAACCTGGTCCGCACGCTGCAAGCCGTAAAAGATGTCGTAATACTGTATGGAACACCGATACGAGCAAAAGTTTATTTGTTTCATAAAAACGTTTGCGTATTATTGCCCTTAAATTCTACCGGTAAGACCCATATTTATATTTGACTATGATATTTGTTTCTGAAAACTATGATAGTACTAAAATTACACATTTCTAAAAGATACATTGCAAGACCTTGGAAACGATTCCAAATTCTTAATATTACAGAATATGAAATTTCTTCAAACTACGTGAAAAATAAATGTGAAATTTCATAGGAAATAGAAATTTTCTAATAATTTTCTAATAACTGCCTTAAGGCCCCCCCTTCGTTATTCTTGAGCTTGATATGGTAAGCTTAAAAATGCCAAATCTCTCTTCATTTAAACAGACCTCTCATTTTTCATTTGTATTTTTATTTTCTCACTTGCTTATTGAAGTGGTAGAACGAAAAACTTGCCAAAAGTACGCATTCGATATTTATTCTGTGCCCAAACTATGATTGCGAACTGTACTCCCAAATAGAAGGATGCTTCATCAGTTTGTTACTTTTGTTTCTCTCGGTTTTATTACGGTTTCGTCTCTCCACAGTAATGATACATTACCAAACAGTATATTCATGCTGTATTTACTATTTTTTTAGTAGTCTGTAATTACAATACTATTTTATTATATTTAAAAGAATTAGTATTCGATATTTAAGCCGACGCATGTTAGCTTTTTAGAATACTTGTAGATCTACAGATGTTCATTCAAAGTTTTCTACCTTTGTCATATTACAAAATGTAGGTACTGTCAACTTTCCTCTGTTCCATTTAATGAGTTTACTTTTAATGAAATAATTAACCCAGCGGTCGAATAGAGTTCAGAGTAGTTGAAAGTCAGGTGTTAGAGTAAACACGAGTATGGCTTAGATCCAGCATAAAATGCATATCGATTTTTCTCAAACTTAAAGGTAAATTCGTACATCTTATAAGTTATAACAAATATCAAAGAGAATCTAGTTTTAAAACGCGTACAATTATCTGAACTTACTTCTGAAACGATTACCTGTAAGGAACCCCAATTATTTTTTATTATATATAGATATTCGTTAAAAACATATATTTAGGAAAAAATCAACTGGTTTCCTATAATACTTCAAAGGGTACAGCCTTTTAAGGTTAATTAGGACAGGCACATAGAGAAATGGCGTGAAAGCTTAGTAGAATGTTCCCCTCCTTTAGTAGGTACGAAATCATGAAAATTAATAAAATAACACAAAAAAATTACTTAGTTTTGAAACATTGATAGAATATAATTTCTGGCTAGTCTCTACTGTATGAGTTGTTTCCATCCTGTGGTCTTGGTTAACAAGCGAGTCTCTTGAAAATATTTTGCATTATGCAGGAATCGCGGACGAATCAGAATTTGCTTTCATACTAAAATTCATACCGGGTCGAGATGATTGTGTAAGTAAGAATAAATTTGCATTATTGAATATTGTGATTTGCATGGTTATTAAACTGAAAATGAAGTTATGAGATAATATATAATATAAAATAAAGTGTTCTAATTACCATTCAAGATTTTTAAAAGTAAATATACAGTGAAATATGTAATATACATATTTTACAATGACTTAGATATATACGACTTTATTGATCAACATACATGGAAGTTTCGTAACGACAAATCATTAAACTCAGGTAATACAAATGGGTGGCCTTATCGATAATAGAGATTTCTTCCAGACAACCTTTGTTTGAACCAGATATGTGTTAAAAATGTGTTAGTGTTATATATATAAATTAAATAAATATATTGTATATATTTATTGTAGTATAATAATAGTTTTTATTAATTAATAGTTAAACATGGGCAGGGACTTGGCATGTTGATATGGTTATTGACTGGCCTCACAGCTCAGTTGGTAGTAAAGCCTTCTGCACTGTAGGTCGTGGGTTTGATTCCCACCCAAGGTAACATTTGTGTGACGAACATAGGTGTTGGGTCTAGTAGTGCTTGGGTGTTAATATGTATTTATTTACAAAAAGTATATAAGTATTATATCAATTGTCTGGTACCAATACCAGCTGCATATAGGTTTACTTTGGGGCTAGATGGCGCTGTGTGAAACGTCCTCCAATATTGAATAAACTAATAAATATCTTACTTGGTGTCATAAGTAAATGTTTTACATAACTCTCTACAATTATCACTACTCCTTAATTCGAATTTTATACCGTGAAGTCTGCAAGTTTATTTAAGAAACATTACATTTTGTTTAGCACTGTTATATCCGTATAATCGGCTGCAAACTTTTGATTTTATCACGTAGAGAAACTTTTCACCGGCGCTTCGTGTCCCGTCGGCGTAAATAGTCCGGCTTTAAAAGTTTCAGCGCAGTATTATTTCATCCCCTACCGTATAATGTAAAGTTGTACGAAAAGTAAGTGTTTATATGTAAAAGTTGGAAATAAACTTGCATGTGTTTGGTTACTAGATTTTGCTAGCGTGGCTTTGCCCGTGTCGGCTATAATAACAGTGCTTAATTCATTGCATATTAAAAAGAAAAAATATATATATTAACACGAATACTCTATCTACTACTACGTTTTAGACATTTCAACTGTCCGGTTTTTATGGTATCTAGGTGTTAGAACGAGCTTACGGCCCACCTGATGTTAAGTGGTAACCGCCGTCCATGGACAACAGCAATACCACTCAAATCCTCCCCACCAGAGTACGAGATGACTCAAGTCGCATTGCTTTGCGTCCATCACCTCGAGACGGGGATTTTACGTCTCATGCGCCTGCAATTTCACCGGCACCCACTCCCTTCCACCAGAACAGAGCAACACAATTGCATCACTGCTTTGCGGCAGATTACCAAGTGTGGTGGCAGTACTTCTCCGGGCGAACATAGCACAAGCTCTACTGCTACTTTGGGTTGCTACTTTTGCACCACCCAGGGGACACGTGTAGGGATTCAAAAGGTTATCATCTAAGGAGGCGAGCAACAAGGGCCCAAAAAAAACCTTTCATTATTAAGGTTAACTACCTTAATGATATATTAGATAAGGATAGATAAGATAAAAGACATAAGACCATACCTTATACCCTTTTCTCAAAACATCGTTACAATAGGTTGGTATTCTAGAGAATATACTGAGCGGCCCGCTCTCTACCCTAGCAACGAAAATTGCGATGGTATTGGCCTTAGTGGAATACCTACCGTGTTATTACTTACAGTCTCCATTATCACCAAGGATCAAGATACTAACTCGTTAGTTATAATACCTAGCGCTGTTGTTTGGGTAGGTACGTGCGCTACTTCTTAGAATCTCTTCTTAGAATTCTTAGAATTCATCAAATGGCAGTAGAACTTCTCAATATCCTCGCGATGTTTTCCTTAACCATTTTGATAACGTACTGCGTACATCAATTAATCATGCGAAAAACTCATTGGTGCACGTCGGGATTTGAACCAGCGACCTCCGGATTGATACTCAAAGTCAGTACCACTGGGCCACTACACTCTCTCTCGACACAGATGTGAATTTAATAGACATAATTTTACTCAAATGTGTGTCCTGGGTAGGAAATTAAATCACGACCTACAGCTAAATAGTTATTTACTACCAACTGAGCTGTGAGGCCACTCAGTTCAAGAGTAGATCTTATCAACACTGGTTCTAAATGTTAGTAACAGTATTTGTTCTTTCAGGTGCATAGCATACTTCATATTCTTCAGCACAGCAACTGCCTTTCAATATTTGCACGGCGCAACTCCGTCTGAGTACGGTCAGAGTCACATATCTCACCGCACTTATATAACGGCCATAGAAAGTGTACCTCACCATGTTCTCATCGTGTACAGTAGCGCGTACTGCTCAGGGAGTCTGATCAGGAGCAACGTGGCAGTGACGGCAGCTAGCTGCTTCGAGATCCACCGCAGAGGTATGAAAATCATCGTCAAGGCTGGATCTTCAATGGTCACCGATTTGGGGTGAGCTTTTCAAAAACGACCAATTTATTTAGCATATGTAACTAAATTTGAAAAATGATATATTTAATTGAATATTAGAATTGAGTTAGAAGTGCGTTTTTAATAATAATATAGAGAACGTCATATTATTTTTAAATATAAATACCAGCTGATTATTTACAAAATAAATCTAACTGAAAGCTGTTTGTACTAACTATGTAAGTAATCAATAGAAATTCTATGATACAATACACATAATACTACATAATACAATAATTATCTAAATTCATTTGAGTTATATATCAACCTGCTTAAGGCTACAGGATATCTCAAAACAGACATATGAGTAACCGAACACGAAAACTTTTGGTAGATGAATAAAAATCTGCGAAAATTAACATGAATGAAGATACTAAGCCATAAGGATATTTCGAGTTAGTTAGTTTTTATCATGCAAGTATGTATAGGATTGGAGCTATAAAATTAAATAATTATAGCTTTACATTTCATAATCAATCAATTCCATAATCGTAGAATAAGTACAAAAGTACGCGTTTTATATAGTAATTGTAGATACTGAATCATTAGCAGACTACGTTTTCAGGACGAACATATTAAAAACTCGTAATAACCAATAAATCTTTCATATTTTCAGTCAAGTAATAGAAGTATTGGATTTAAAAAAGCACGAGTATTACGGATACAACGTGAATAGGAACAACGACATCGCTATTCTCGTGCTGGAGGTAAAAGAATAGCTGATTGCATTGCCAACAAACTAAAACTAATTTTCCTCACTAGTGTACCTATGAAATAAAATAGCTGATTGCGTTGCCAACAAACTAAAACTAATTTTCCTCACTAGTGTATGAAAGAAAATAGCTGATTGCGTGGCCAACAAACTAAAGCTAATTTCCGTCCTTAGTGTATGAAAGGATGCAAACTTAACCTTTCAAACATGACGTCCATGGGGCATCCATAGACATACATAGACAATTTAAAAAGAGTATTAAACCTTCACCCGTTAAAATGTGACAAAAACAGATACCGAATATGCTGGCAATTTTGCCCGGTTCTTATAACATTTGTCCTAGCTGTCGGATTGTTAAAGAATGTATTACCAGATAAAAGTCTTAACTGAGCTCAGAAAACAGAGGTGATGAGCTCACCACTTGACACGTTTCCATAATACTGGAACCCACAAGGTCAAAAATGGGGCTTTAAGGCGTGAATCAATAAATGTATGTTCATAGAATGTTCAGCAGAATCACCACTAATAGTTTTTATAGCGGACGTGCTGAATAGACTAGAAGGTATATTCCACATTTAGGTATTTCCTTTATTTTTCAAGGAGAAAACCCTGCTACGTAAAACATTTTGAGTCTTAATAACCATAATTCATATTCATGTGACAAATACACGGAGCAAAAGTGAAAACTAGCTTAAATTTCGGGAATGGTTTCATTCGGGACAGACAAAAAAAATACAAAAAACAATCATTCAAATCGTTTAGTAGTAGTAGTAGTTGGTGAGAAGGCGATACAAACATCCAAACAAAGTCTTGCGTGTGTAATACTATGCTGTCCATGGCCGGATAAATAGTAGGCTGCGTTTTACTTCCGGTAATCAGTCTTGTCAAAACGTCAGCCAAAGTGATTCAGTTGTATTGGCGTAACAAACATCCATCCATCCATCCGTTCATAGTACATGGATGCTTCTATCACATATGCAAACAGACATACTATCTCATTGATAATATTAGTTTGATGGGTTACCGGTAATGTCATAATCCTTGCGACTCCCAGTGGTATTTTCAAAAATAAACATATTTTATGTGTAGTAATAGAGTATTTGTCGATTAAGTTCGCGGCGTACATAACCGTTTACTATTGCAGTTTCCAATTTATTTCTTCGATTGCGCTGTGCAATTTCAGTTTATCTCGTCCCATCTATTTTTGCTGACGTTTTTGGCAGAGACACGTGATATTCGGACCGAATGTGAAGAAAATAATGTTGGTTGCGCCGGAAACGGGTATCCGTATCGGCGCATCACTTACTGTTTCCGGTTGGGGCAGTACCTCGGTACGTGGCATGACGTTTACTGGAAATAGAGCAATTTTTCTTAGTGAGTGCAGTGCTCAATTGATAGTATCTCTGCCTTCTACGCTGTTGGCTGTGGGTTCGATTCCCACACAGGAGTTAGGTTCCTAGTTTTTCTATGTGATACAGTTACGGAACGAGCCGACGTCCCACCTGATGTTAAGTGGTAACCTCAGTCCATAACAACCATGCGACTTGGGTCCTCCCCTACTAGGTACAAGACCCAAGTCGCATTGTATGCGCCCGTAACTGAGACGTGTAGTTTTGCAAATGTGAGAAATAACCATATTCTCTGATTTTAGATGAGCCGTGATAGGTACTTACGAAAATGTTGGCGAAAGATTATCAGTATGCTTAAAATGCAGTTAATCATAGATTTATCACCAAGATATAAGACTACCATCTACTTACCTGCCGTAAAAAACGAAATCACAAAGTCAAACAAAAACATTCTGCTTTATTAGCGCCACCTAGGAACACTTCTGTGTACTTTTTTGGCTAAGAGGACCCTATTCTGCAAAACGCAATTTACTCCATACATGTCGCTTCCAGTTAGTGTGACTAACTGAGCGTTTTAACTTTCCAACAGATGGCGCTGTTAAGAAAGTTCTTTATTTGAAAGTATTTACATATCTACGCCAACCTTTAAATGGTAAAGGTCTACAGGTTCTGCTATTGACATGGGTGTGCCGCAAGGTTCAATACTGGGCCCGTTTTTGTTTCTAGTTTATGTCAACGACCTCCCTTTTTTTGTGAATACTTTGTGTGATATAGTCCTTTTTGCTGATGACACTTCTCTTTTGTTTAAAGTTGACAGATATAAAGATAATTACGATGATGTAAATGCGTCACTATCGAAAGTTTTAGATTGGTTCATATCGAACAATTTTTTACTCAATTCTAACAAAACTAAGTGCATTAAATTCACTTTGCCAAATGTGAAGCAAATGTCGGCTAATATACAAATAAATGGAGAAGTGCTTAATCTTGTTGGTTCCACTGTGTTTTTGGGTTTAACTATAGATGCAAAGCTACAGTGGGGTGAACAAATCGCAGCACTTGCCTCCAGACTTAGTTCAGCCGCATTCGCAGTACGTAGAATAAGACAGCTAACGGATGAAGTTACTGCTAGGTTAGTTTATTTTAGTTATTTTCATAGTGTTATGACATACGGTATCCTGCTTTGGGGGAAAGCAGCAGATATCCATGCCATATTTGTTTTCCAAAAGAGAGCTATACGTTCAATTTATAAAATGAAATCAAGAGACTCTCTGAAAGAAAAATTCAAAGAAATAAATGTACTTACAGTGTCATCACAGTATATATATGAAAATTTATTATATGTTCATAAAAACATATCTAGTTTTGAGAAAAAAAGTGATGTTCATACCAAGAACACTAGAAATAAAAATAAATTAAACATTCCAAGATTCCGATTGCAAAAAGTCAACGGATCTTTTATGGGAAATTGTGTACACTTTTATAATAAACTTCCTGAACAAGCAACGAAGCTTCCGACCCAAAAATTCAAGTCATACATAAAGAAGGGTCTGGTAAGTAAAGCTTATTACAGTGTAAATGATTATATAAATGATAAATCCCCATGGTCTGATGTCGCTCTGCTCAACGACACACAAAACATCCTGTAATAGTATATTATGTAGTCATAAATGTAACATAGACCTAAGTACTCAATTGTTACAAGGATCGTGCTCGCGAAAAAAAAGGAATCCCTCCATTAAGGGGTTTCTTGTCTGTTCTTCCCCATGGAGGGTCGGATAGGGTTTGAACAGGCATCAAACTTATCGATAAGTACGCGTGACCTTATGTTTTGAATATTGACGTTTCCAAGCCATTTCTTTATGAATTCTATGGAAATAAAGTTTTTGACTTTGACTTTGACTTTGACTTTGGTACCTTTAATAGTAAGGATAAATTTCGTTTTCATGCATTTTTTCTAACGTTTCTCAGAGTGTCATCTTATAGGCCTACTTAGGTTACCTAGGTTATCTACTATATCTAGGTTAGCTATTTTACATTGGATGGCAATGTACTGTCGCCCAGGTATTTACTACTACTACTAGTATTTACTACTACTATATTATATTTTCTTCAGATATTTACATATCACGTCAAACCTCGATATTAATGAGCATATTGTAACATGACCAAACTTCAAAAAATAATATCACTTTATATTCGGTTATAAACATCAGCGCCCTCACATATCCGCACCCCTGAAAAAGGCACTGGTTGCAAGCACTATTTATTAAATGACCTGACATGTACCTATCCTTCTGAAAATTCTGAAACTGTGAAGGAAATAAATGAATATTACTATTATTATTCTTGGTAACGCAAATCGAAATAGTGAACATTATACTAGTCTTAGGTATAACCCGTATTAGAAAGCTAATTTACTCACTAATTTGTATTAATATTTTTCATATTTTCAGAACCTAGATGTCAAATTTTTAAACCATCTGCTCTGGGCAAAAATGATAGTTGTGGACAGAGATGAATGCAAGGCAGCGTATTATAAACTGATAACGCCTTCAAATTTCTGTGTCAGATATCAGCCCGTAAGTACATTACCAACCAATAAGTATGTTCATGCGAAAGTACTTACAAATTTGTAAACTAACCTTAACTTATAGACTTAAGTCATCGTGGACTTTTTAAAGGCCGTCTTAAGTTTGACAATTTTTTTTAATTTTAATTTTTTTTAGATTGCATTCGTATATTTGTTATCGTTGAGGCAGCATTCGTGAGAAACGCATTCACTCGTTTTTTTTTCGTAGAATGCGAAATTGGTCTCCCCTAAAAACAATTTGAATTTTAACGGGATAATGTATAATGTCTACCTATGCTAATGTATGCCTATGTCCACCTTGGAAGTCCATCTATACAAATAAATAAAATTGGAGTGTCTGTTTGTAATATTAAAATAACCGCTTTTTACTAAGTGCATATGGTATACATGGTACAATATTGACCAGAACAACATTTTTCAAAACTTTTGTCTGTCTCTATGTTTGTTCCGGCTAATCTCTGAAATGGCTGGACCGATTTTGACGGGACTTTCACTGGCAGATAGCTGATGTAACAAGGAATAACTTAGGCTACTTTTCCGAGGGCTTAAATAGGGGTCCGTGATAAAACCGAATTCCACGCGGACGAAGTCGCAGGCAACAGCTAGTATTAAATAACAATAAAGGTATTTCTGAAAATGGACGAGTTCCCCTCCACCCAAACTTAGGTACAAAATTTACATCTATAGTAATATTAGTGATGAATACGGTTACACAGACTGCGACAAATGGGTCCAGTAATTAAATATTACTTCCATTTCCAGAAAATTAAGCCATTCACACTATTTGTGAGCAAGCCTGTATCTATTTATTTCCCAGGAGCATCGTCTAAGCGATAATGGGGGTCCGGTGGAATACAACGAGTCATTGGTGGGCATCGTATCATTCGGAGCAGCGCGCACGGAGGAACCCTACTTAGCCGTATTAACAAATGTATCTTATTTTCACAAGTTAGTATTAGTATTAATATTTCGGGTTGAGGTTAGTGTTAAGAGTAGTTTAGTACTCTGTCTGTAGTTAGTTAGTTAGTTGCTCGTCAACATTGGACCGAGGCGGTTTTTTTTTTAATATTGGTGGACATTTCACCTAACGCCATCAAGCCTCAAAGTAAGCTGCATACCTTGTATCATGGCTACCAGATAATTGATATAATTTTTTTTTTTTGTAAATACATTCGTATAATACATATTTAACATCCAGACAGAAAAAACACCTATGTTCGTCACACAAATGTTTGTCCTGGGTGGGAATCGAACCCACGACCTACAGCGCAGAAGGCAGGGCGGACTAACTGAGCTATGACGCCAGCCAATTGGTGACTCAATGTGACATTTTACTGCAAATGTGCCATCAGAATATAGCAACAACATAGGACACATTTGTATTAAGAGACAACGAGAATTAATTAATTAGAAATAAATACCTATTATGATCGAATGGCAAAAGTACAAAATTTCTCGTTCGAGATTCCGTTGAACAATATGTAACTACAGAAACTTTTAACATTTTCAAGCCAGTATTTCAGTGAAAATATAGCTTGACATACAATTTAGGAGACGCATTACTAAGATTACGCCAGCGAAACCAATAATGTTGTTGAGTACTTACAGAAACTTTTCTGACAGTTATATTATTCGAAAATTGAAGAGTTAATTATGTAGTAAAACATCAGATCCGTTCTTCTATTTGTAAAATAATAATTAGTATTAGTAATAAAAAATCTAATTTTCAGATGGATATTATTAAATACTGAACTATTCATGAACAAATACTGCGTGCCGCCGCTTCGCACTGAAGATTCGCAAACTGAGGACAGGGAAGACCGTGACAGCTACGCACTGTGAAGAGATTACACTCAACTACTAGATTTGTGTAATAATTTATTTAAAATCCTGTTTTTGATGTCTCCTCGTTGTCAGATTAAAGGTAATGAGTTACCAGCAAAAAAAATTTGCTGAGATATTCGTGTAAAATAATCGCGGCGATGGGCGCAGCACTTAATAATAATAATAATAATGATAATAAATATTTGTGGATATTTCACACAGCGCCATCTAGCCCCAAAGTAAGCTAAGCATAGCTTGTATCATGGTAACCAGACAACTGATATAATGCTTATATACCTTTTTCTTGTATGGATATATACATACATAAAATACATATCTAACACTGAGACACAAAACGAACATCTATCTCCGTTACACAAATGTTTGTCCTGGGTGGGAATCGAACCCACGACCTACAGCGCAGAAGGCAGGGTTACTACCAAATGAGCTGTGGGCGCAGCAGTTGCTACGTGTATGTTCCCACGGTAGTGTGTCCCATAAAGTGAGAAGTAGCACAATGCGGCTCTGCCTACCCTGTCGGAGGGAAAGGCGGGATGCTGTGTATGGTAGATACTGATCATAAAATTACCGAAACATTATCTGAAAGCCCATCAAACGAACTAATATATATAACTTTGTTTCGTAGCGTTACACTGAGTTCTGATATACTTCATAACTTCTTTCTGTATCCAATTTCTAAAGTAGAATACATTTGCATATACGCTGGGTTTATGTTTCTTGGCACAGCCGTCTCCATGAGATGTAATGCCTACCATCATCCTGGAAATATGTAACAATTAGATAACATATCCATGGATATTCAAACTTTATGTGTAGTGTCATTCTGAGAGGTATAACCACCGAAATTTAATAATAACAAATAATTTAATAATAACAATTTTTAATAATTCTGCTACCAAGCAGTAATTATTAAAAATTGCTGTGTGCCAATTTGAAGGTATGTAATCTTTTCTTTTATCCCCCAGAATTGATAACCACCTTGTTTCACCAATACATGAATATAATAAGTACCTCACTCATAAATTGTTTGTCATTGGTACCTTGAGTTTCAATTCGAAGCACTCTGGTTCAAATCCAAAAGAATCAAAGACAAAAAATTAAAAATGTATGACACTGTTACATTTACGAAAGAAGCGTCTTTGTGGTGCAGTCTATCTTTGCGCCATACTGGCTGAAAGAGCTTATGACATGATTAGCATTAACAGTACCTCACCCATGCCACATAACACCTCCGCCAGAATCACCTTTGCAGGTATCCCTTAAGCCTTCCCCGTACAAGCAGAACATGTCTCTGCTGAACGTCATATCGTGCATCCGCCCGCACTCATCGTTAGGAATGAACCTCAGGTGTGTCATCATGAGGCCTTTCTTTGAAATCTGGCCACCGTACTGAGGACAATTTGCTGTAGATTATGATAGATAGTAGACTTAATTTTTTACATATACAATTATACATATAATAAGGAATAAGAATTGGGGCATGAGTATTTAATTTATATAATAGACTTTTTTTAAAATATTAAATGTACTATAGGATATTTCCACGAAGTTTCTCTGAATTAGAAAAAAGTTTATATCATTAATTACTCAATCCTAATTTTTAGCTATTATAATACTAGCTAACCTGACAGATGTTTTCCATTCAAAAACTCCATAGAAAATTGCCTGCGACACAGGGAACCCTAGAAGAGTTCGTATGGAAAAAATAATTTCAATAAAGTTCTACCTTCGTCCACCCCCAGCCAGAGACCGTAAAATTCATTTCTGTATTTATCATCCAATGCGCATTGTTTACTAAAATAGCCTTTTTTGTCCTATTAGAGAACTGCACGGCCCTTTCAAGGAAGACCAGCGCTATATCACACGCAAAGTTTCTTGATTGGTTGTACTCGTTGTGCAAGACTATGGACGCTGCGCCGTATGTATCCGCATTGAAATCGTACACGAATCTGGAACCTAGAAGATCATTAGGATAATAAATTAAATTGCAGGCGCGTTAGACGTAACATCCCCGTCTGGAGGTGATGGACGCAACGCAAAGCGTCTTGAGTCATCTCATAGACGGCGGGCTTGAGTCGTATTGATGTTGTCTATGGGCTACGGTTACCACTTAACATCAGGTGGGCCATCAGCTCGTTCTATCACTTACATCACATAGAAAAAAAATTGAAAAAGGTAGTTAATGCAATGTGCGACTGCTCAAAATAATAGTAACATCGCGTATCAAGTTAAAATATGCTGCTTTCCAAAAAAAAACTCACCTACTTGAACCACCACATCGTCTACCGCAATGTTGAAGTCGAAGCAGTGTGCTGACGTCAGCACAGTCCAGCTGTTCAGGATATTCCCAGCACACATGTTGCCCAGATTATAAAGCTGTACCATAGATGGGAAACTCTCCAAAGGCACAGGGCTGCCTCCCACTATCTTCCCTTTCATTTTGTGGTTCTCCCGCAAACTCTGTTTGCCTATAACTATTACTGCATGGTCTTGAATTTCATATGAATATCCTACAATTAAAGTTATCAGAAAAAAAGCTGAAAATCCTCTTGGCATTATCAATGGAGCCTGAGGAAAATGGTTGAACAAACGATAAAGCGCTCGCTAATTAATTTCGATCGTGATTAAGGTTTTAATGCTGCCGTAAAACCTAGTCGACTGCATAGGATCATTACTTACCGATTTATAAGAATTATTTCATGGCTTTAAGAAGCATTTGAGAGAATCATGCTCAGTTCGTCCAACAGAATCAAAACATAATTGATATTTAACATTCTAAAGTTCGTCAAATTAATCGAAATGTTATATTATTATGAATTTTCATAACACTGATATAAGCCGACCGTCATAAGAGTCTGTTTTTACTATTTTTGACTTTGATTATTAAGATTGGATTATTCAATATATTTTGTCGCTGACGATCATAAATATAAACCAGAAAATGGCATAACTGAACCGCAACTCTCAACCTTAATTATAACAATGTCCTTGTCAAAAGTCTCGGCTCGAGTAGTCCTATCTGCAAAATATGGTCTAGAGAAATTATGCATTGTATCTAAGCGTAATCAGGCAAAATGAAGAAATGTGAAGTTACCGCATAAAATGCATGAAATAGATCATTTTATTGTACCAAAACTAGCCCCTTCAAATAGAGGCCTGACAGCTACAAACTTTGTCGCAGCTTAGGTATTCAAACTTTACAATTAATAGTTTTTTATCATACTTGACACTGAAAACACATATAAAATTGATAAAATTGCCGCTAACAGAGAGGAGTCGTGGTTTTTATAGACTTAGCTACAGATTTCGTTACCAATGTTTAACGACCAAAGGATAAACCACGACAAACATACCGTAATAAAGTAACTTGGAGCATATATTGATTACAGAATTTGCATGAGTTAGGCAAGTTTATTGCTTGCAAAGTTATGATAATTTTACGAGTTCACAAAGTATGGTAATCAAATTCTTGGAATCGAAGCTCTGTGAAGAATTTGTTTCCTTAGAAACAAGAAATAAAGTTCAGTATGGAATCAATTGAAATGAATAAGGTTCCACTTTCATTTGTTGATTTGAATGATACTTACTACTTTTATTTATATTCATTTTGGTTTTTATTATATCTTATCGTCTGCGACGGAAGGATGGACGTGTCTCGGGTTCGAATCCCACTCGGGGCAAATGTCTGCATGACTGCAAATATTTTTTTCTCATAGCTTACGATGCATCCAACACAGATAATTTTAGTGTGTAGTCAGGGCTACATGTAGCTTATTTTAGTAATATTTATTATAATAATAAGTTATTAATATTACCATATTAATAATTATTTATTGCCTGATGTCAAAAATCCATTTTACACACATTTCGTTAAAAATTTTAAAACATTTTTGTTTAAAAAACAGCAGTTTTCATACAATTTCCTATTTGACGATAGCATTCTAAACCTTTTTTTTATTAGCGATAGGCGAGCATTTGATCGCAATATCACCTGATGTTAAGTGACGATGTGGTCTACGATGAAGCATGCTTGCCTAGAAGGAACCTATTCACTCTCCTCTTGAAGACTTAAAAAACTTAGAACTTGGTTCCGTAAAATGTAGCTCTATCATACTTTATGTACATGTAAGCAGTCGGCCACCACAAACGAAATATAGGTCCTCTACGCTGCAGAATGTAACCCGCCGTAGCTCAGTCACCCCACGGCGGCCGAGGGTGAGGCCGCGCCCGCTCACCCTGTGAACTAATAACATACCCTAACACAGCCATGTCTAAACCTACAATGTATCTTTCATGAATAAAACACCAATACCATTTACGAGTGTGGGCAGTTAAGCAAAATAATTCATGTGTTAAATGAATTTTGGTGAAGAATTCGGCTGCCGAGTTCAAGAGACAGGATGAAAACAAACGTGTATCGATTGGAGTATGCAGCTGTTTCACATTTCGGTGGGTTTTGGAAAAAAGTTATTTTAAATTTTGTAAATTTAGCCAAATATATACGATTTATAAAATGTATAGAAATTTTGATAATGCAGACAGTTAAATAAACAAAAACAATTGATTTGCATGAAATGGTACAGTAAGACGATACAGTAAACGCTTATGCAGAGGCTACTACTATTTTGTAGGTATATTTGATGGTCAATTTACAGTGTATATTAACACAACCTCCATTTTTGTCATGTAAGTGATCAACAAAAAAGATTAGTAACTTTCTCATAAAAAGCAATGTTATTTGGATCCTTCTTTACTTAAAGTATAGACCCATGAGTTATAGAAATACGCCCGTCAGTCTGAGACTTGAACTTCTCACGTACCTACCTGTAATTTCACCCGCACTTAGACGGTCAAATAGCATTATGAATGGACTGTATAGTTTCCATACAACCCCGAACGAACACTGTTATCATTAAATTTAATTTACTAATAGAAACTTGCCGGAACAAGAGATTATCGTTCCGCCGCGCCGCGCCGTTTGCAATTGGATTGTACGTAATACTAATGTATTCATTTTGGCAGTTTAGATATCAGAAAACCCAACGACAATAATGAGTCAGACTGTTAAATATTATTAGTTGTTGGAATCCTAGTTCCCGAACCGGATTAAGGAGTGTATAATTATTTTTAAATTTTGATCGTCATTTCCTCAATACTTAAATAATTACTTTGAACAGCGAACTTAATACAAAAACAAAACTATTCTGTCCTATTCTGAGTCTGTGTAGTAAAGGTGCCCGAAACTCGGGTGCCTTTTGCAACATAGTTTTCCTGAATTAGTGTTATCATCCTGTATCGTTATGATTAAATCCATTAATGTGTTTAATCCTTTGAAACCTATGTATGGCTGCTTTTGCGTAGCAGCTGATTATGACTAAAGTAGATAAATTTAATGAATCAAAGCTGTCACAGATAACTGAGGCGCGGGTGTGTCTGTATTTCATATCTGGGTAGAAGATACGATAACTGTCGTTGATCATGATAATCAGAACAGAAGTATATTGCCTGTTTAGTGATGATAATAAAATTGACAATTTATTTATATAGATATATGAGTCTTCATATGAAATCTATGCCTTCAACTGATTTAACTAGATTAAACACTTAAAGTGATTTCGGTTATCTTTTACCATGAATCACAATGGAATTTTTGGAAGAGTGTTTTACCTATTTTATTCAATACTAGTTTTGCCTGTGATTTTGTCCACACTATTGTTACATCTCCAGCTTCTTGTTAAGATAAAATATATACCAATATTTAAGTACATTCCTACGGTCTATACACATGAAGTTTCATCAAAATCGTTTTGTCAGTGTTCATGTAATGCTGCAATTTCAAAATAGTTCGTTTTGTTTATGTTGCTAATTAGAAACTATGTAGATTCTGTCTGGAGCTTATACTTCTTTCAGTGGATACGCCTTAGTAACCAGTGTAATTATAATGCATACTAGGTTTTACCCGCGGCTTTATTCGCATTAATCTTGATTTTTTTCAACCAATTCTTTATGTCAATCGAGACAGAAATCTTTAAGGAAAAAGTATTCATTTATTTAGTCTACGATATAGGTCTTTAAAATACAATTTATTCATATAAACTTTGCTACCCCCATTTCACCTCCTTATAGTAGTTGGGAAAAATAAATATGCAAATTTAAATCATTTGTCAACAACATTTCTTAAAGCAAATTTGACGACGTAGGTACTAAAAAGTTTCATACAAAGTTTAACCCTACCCTCACTCCACCCTCAATAAGTTTTAGCGTAGCCAAGTAAAAGTAGCCAATAACCGTCTCTAGGGTCCCATCTTTCTTTATATCCCAATTCATCATAACCGATTCAGCTGTTTAGGCGTGAAAACGTAACAAACAAACAAACTCACTTTCACGTTTATAGTATTGCAAGTTAGGATGACATCGTAGAAGTGAATCAATCCGAGATATAGACCAGTTCAACGAGCAAAGCATCTCAACTAAATTTATAAATCTTTCTGTTATGCTCTTTATATTAAAATCGTTTTTTTTTTACTAGTATATCAAGTAAATTTCATTTTCTTTTACCAGTTTCAAGATAATATTTAAAGAAGCAGCAGAACTTATGCCAAATTTGTACGAAAAAGTCTTGCCACCTTAACTATTTTTCCCCCATATGCGTCTGTAGTTGAATTCTCGCCATAACGTGAATCATTTGGTGAGACATCTGATCAAGTTACCCTTTTTAAATAAATAATTTTATCATAAAAGTGTCCAATTACGACAATTCAATAGAAGGCTGGCACCCGACCCCGCACGTTTACGCAGCACGTTGTCGCAACACTTGCAAAATGATTAGTTATTTTATGTGATGCAGGTGATAGAACGAGCTGATGGCCCATCTGATTTTAAGTGGTAACCACCGCCCATGGACAACAACAATACGACTCAAGCCCTCTCCACCAAATTATGAGATGAGTCAAGTCGCATTGCGTTGCGTCCATCACCCCGAGAGGGGGATGTTACGTCTCATGCGCCTGCAATTTCACTGGCACCGGAACACAGCAACAATCGCTGTTCGGCGGCAGATTACCAGGTGGGTGGCAGTACTTCTCCGGGCGAACTTTGCACAAGTTCTACTGCTACTTTGGGTTGCTCCTTTCGCACCACCCGGGGGACACGTGTAGGGACTCAAAGAGTTATCATTTACGGACGCGAGCAACAAGGCTCCTAAGATGTTTTTTTAGATGGTGATATAACCTTCAAAAGGTACCCGTACCCGATGCGTGAGCGTGGATTCTAACTTAAAATAACGTGGTGGCCAACCTCTGCTTATTCGATGAGCTACGGGACCACCGAAAGCACCGGAGCTCCTGTCAAACGTTGTCTTGTGGCCCCCACCACTCCACCGTCTACCATCTCAGCTACAGACTCATCAACGGCGGACCAAAAAATTCAAAACAGACTAATGTAAGTTTAATATAAAATAAAACTAGATATAGTATAAAGGGTTGGCACGTTCAAGCCACCCCTACATTTTCTAATGGCTTTCCGAAAGGGTAGGAAACAGAAACTTTCACTCTCAAGGCTATCCAGTGGCACGCGAAGGCGCCACGTGATCGAAACCCTTTCAGTGACTTATGTCGAACAACTTACCAGGGGCGCTATTGGCCCGTGTCGGATGTAACAATGAGTTTATTTTCTGCCAACTTAACAAGGCTAAGTCGAAGTATATTTATTACCGAATCATATGTACAGAGATGTTAAGATATAGATGGTATCAATGTGTTCTACCCAGTAAGGGTGTGCAATATCTGATTGAAAATACAATTAATTTAAGAGTCAAAAATAAACATAATCATGTATTAATTTTTTTTTTATATAATTGATCATGCTGATGGCCCACGTGATATTAAGTGGTAACCGCCGCCCATAGGCAACAGCAATACGACTGTAGTCCTCTCTACCAATGTACGAGATGACTCAAGTCGCATTGCGTTGCGTCCATCACCCCGAGACAGGGATCTTACGTCTCATGCGCCTGCGATTTCAAAAGTCAAAATTTTCTCAAAAGAGTATATATTATGTACAAATATTTTGTACACAAGAAAATGATGATCTCATTTGGCTTTTTATCATGTTATTTGTCTCTCATCGGACCGGGAACGGGGCTACACAACACATTTTCCAAGATTACCATTCGTTTAGCGAAGCTTAACATTTTAAGAGCGTCATTAACCACTTTTATAATTTGTTGTAAGAATTTAAATAAAAGCGCTAAAATATCATGCCGACTAATCAGGATCATTTGAAGCTTTTCATGCCTTTATCTAAGATTTGATCGGTTTTTGAGAAACTGAGGCTTGCAAAGTTATATTCGTCTAATAGATCAGATTGTATATCAGATAGATATCGTTCACTTAAGTTTAAATTAGTTTAATCCAACGATCCCACTTTGATTTCTGCCTTTTCAAATGAATGTGGTATAATAGAATTGTCTCATTTTAGCACGTTCTTCTCCAATCTTGATTTTATTTATGGTATGGGTCTCCATTCCGACTGCGAAACAGGGATCTGTATGTGAGTCATGTGTGTGTGTGAGTAAACCTATTATTAGAGTTTACTTCATAATAATTAATTTCTTTTGAAGCCACGAATGTATATTTGATGTTTTTAAAAAGATTTTGTTTAACTTAAAAAAAACTTACTTTTTAACTTTTGTTAACGCTTGACTCATAAATTATATTCAATATTATATTCATAGTATTTTACTATTTTTAAGACCTTTTTCCGCCTTTCAACTTCAATAGTCTATTCCACAACAATAGGCTTAAGAAGGAAAACATCAATATTTATATTCAGCCAACACCATATAGCCATCAAAATCCGTGCCGTCAATGTTGTCAATATATTGAGTGGAACGGCAAATGAATTGGAAATGGAGAGAACACTTACTCAGCTGGTACGTACTGCGAGCGAAGTCTAATCATTCGCACGTAATCGTGTTAACGGCTCGCGTTTAACAGCTCTGATTGAAGTGAAAATGAATTGAGCGTTATGCTTCAAAAAAAGCTTTTAGTGTTAACGTCATAATATTTTAGCCTTGTTTCATACATATGTATGGAAAGTTTTAGCTAAAAGTGTATAACATCACACAGGTTTGACGAAGGGGTAATAATATTAGTGGACAATTCACACAGCACCATCTAGCCCCAAACTAAGCATAGCTTGTACTCTGGGAACCCGACAACTGATAGAATTCATATATACTTTTTTGTAAATACATATAATACATATTAACACCTCGACACAGAACAAACATCTATATTCGCCATACAAATGTTTGTCCTGGGTGGGAATCGAACCCACGACCTACAGCGCAGAAGGCAGAGTTACTACCAACTGAGCAGTGAGACCTGTCGAAGGCAGAGACCTTGGCTTTCACTTAAATTCTGACAAACCTCTCTTCCTTCATTTACCTTCAAAAAATCTTCATGGATGCTTCTTGGTAAATCCGGTATAGGGTGGTGTAATGGTTGTTACTTCCTTATATCCTTTTGACAATACGTCTCGGATTTGGTCCAAGAAAGGCGCCGATGTCTTCCCCTTCCAACCCCAATCACACTCGCAAATAGTAATAGGGTGATATAATAAGAGCCTAGTTCTGCTCAACCACTAAAAGCCAATTTATGTTCCGAACGTTTGATCGCAATCAAACATCACTTCAAATGACGTGTAAGCAATCAGTACAGGGTTTCTAAAATACACTAGTGTTTTCATCTGACCGTGCCATAATCGCCTTAATTGTGTAGTATATTTATTATTCGTCAAAAACATTAGATGATATATAATAATATAGGTTCGTGGGAATATATTAGCAGTGATGAGCTTACCGTTTGTTAAGTCTGCGTTCCCACAATGGTGTAACCCACATGAAACTACACCGCTCACCTCCCTTAGAGGAAAAAGTGTGTGATATATGTATGTATGAGTGTCATATAAGTTCATACATTTGAATAATACATATTTGCCATGTGTTTGATAGAAACAACACTCCAGTTAACAATGTATATTGAATACATCGTTGTTACAAATATATATTTTTTGACAAAATATTATCTCATAGTAATCGCTGTTGAAATGGTGGGCCATATACTCATTCTCATCATTCAGTCAAATATTTAAAATGGAAAGAATACTGCGCCTCAACCCTAACAAGTGAGCTCAAGTGAATGATTCTCTATACAACCAATAAATAATCGAACATCGCTACAGAATGTTTAAATTGAGTGAACACTGCTTTATATTGGTTGAGAGCACTGAACAGCTGAGACTAAGGACTTTATTACTTACCACAGTTCCTAGCTAGGGGTGTTCACAATAAAATCTATACAAATAAATAAAATTGGAGTGTCTATTTGTAATATTAAAATAACCGCTTTTTACTAAGTGCATATGGATACACCAAAACAACAATTTTTAAAATTTTTAAATTTTTGCATTTTTATTTTGAATTTGTAGGTTCGTCTTTACACCGGCACTAAAATTCTTCATGGAATTTTTACTGTTCAACCTTAACTTAGTCTAAGTACCTACGAGTGTAGCTGTATTTTATGTTCCTTTGCAATACTTATACGTAATCCCCAATCTAGGGTGAGTCAGTGCATGCTTTTCATAGCGTGATGACCTTGGATCACTGGTTTATATCTAGAGGTAGATAGTTTCTCACTTGAAAAACTTTATAGGATAAAGCTCGCCTTTGCCTTGTCTTTTCTATAAGATTTTTTTTTCTTTTTTGTGTACAATAAAGTATAAAGAAAAGTCATAAATCGAAACAATATACATCTTTCTTTATCAATTAGGGTTGAAGTCACGAAGATTCGCGTGACGACTCTGCAAGATTGAAATGTATTTTTAGTGGCTTGGGTTCAACTGGCGGAATATTGGATCGATTTAACAATTTCTTAGGTTGAATTAGTTCTGTTACTATGAAAATTGATTGTGTCGAGGACAAAACGGATTTACAAATGATGTGAAGAAATGAATACTATTTATTAAAAAAATAAGTAAATTGTATTCCTGTATTTCCTCTAGATTCCTATTCTATAGAAGGAGGTCTCTTAACCATGAGCCTCAACATATACTTTTTTCTGAACTTTTATAATGCAATAAATAAAAAATTATTGAAATACAAATGTACCAGTGTCGATTTCTAGAATTATTTTGTAAGGAAACATCGTTGTAATAGATAGATGTCGCTTTATTGCTCACCAAATCAAAATAACAACAATCAGTAACAATAAACAACAGAGTGAAATAATGGGCGGTCTTATCAGTATAAAGCGATCTGTTACAGACAACCTTTAGATGGCCAAGAAATACTGAACTTTATATGGGGCTTTTGTTTTGAGTGATGCAAGAAATTTATTCACAGGGTTAGCATGCATTTTGACATGTAAAAAAGTGCCATGTCTATTTTGTTCCTAACTGATGACTAAAATAGTTAGCTTTGAAACCAGCATTAGATGTTATCTACTTATTACAACATATGGTTTCTGATAGGTCATACTGGATTGCGGTACGCCTTGTCCTAAATGGTAATTACACCTTAGGCGAGCCTGACTAGACTAGACTAAGAATAGCAACGTAGCGAAGGTTTTGAAAATAGTATTTAAGTCCCAGATCTATTTTAGAAACCCTAGCATTAACGTACGAGTGATCTGCCAGGTACTTTTTTTAAGTGAAAAGTTTTGATTTTGACATTCATAATTCGTTATAATTCTTTATGCAAGATTATGTGTATTATGTATGGATATGGATTGATGGAAGTATATGGGTTTATTCTTTCACGCCAAAACTTCTGAAACGATATAACTGATATTTTAAAAATTAGGTGTTTTGAGATACGCTTTTTTTAGACCTAGACTCCAACCTACACTCTGTAAAAAAAATGTAAACGTAAAACTAAACCTAAATCTTAACGTAACCAACGTAACACAAAACATAACAGAAATCTTTTAGGTGTGTACATACGAAATTATCAATAATTCTGGGGGACGCTACAATTAGAGCAATTAGAGCTGTAAAAATATGTTTTCACTCATTTTGATGGCAGCAGAATCAAGGCTATTGTTAATATAATTTGTTTGTTTAATAACTAGTTTATATAAATAAATAAATATTGGTGGACACTTCTTGCTTGTATTATGGGAACCAGATTGCTGATAGAGTAGTTATATATTTGTTTTGGAAATACATACATATAAGTACATATTAACACTCAGACAGAACACACATATATTTGTCACATATATGTTTGTCCTGGGTGGGAATCTAACCCACGACCTAGCGCAGAAAGCAGTTAATACCAACTGAGCGGTCAGGCCAGTAAACTATAATATTTTATACGCATTATCTATTAACATTATTGTACAGTACATCGCAGACTAGGACATTCAATTAAACAATGTTGGTATATTGACCCATTCGCTCAATAACTATGCAAATGATGGGTTATTTAGGTCACGACTGGCGTCCCACGCGTTAGTATTTATTTATTTGTAAGCTAAGTAGTTTAGCAGCTGTACTGTCGCAGTGTTTAGGTACCGAAGGCATTCGGTGTTGAATACTATTTCTAGAGATTTTATGTTTGTCTAGCTGTTGCCCGCGACTTCGTCTGCGTGGAATTCGGTTTTATCACGCACCCCTATTTTACCCCTCGGAAAATAGCCTGAGTTACTCCTTGTTACATCAGCTATCTGCCAGTGAAAGTCCCGTCAAAATCGGTCCAGCCATTTCAGAGATTAGCCGGAACAAACGGACAGACAGATAAAAATTGAAAAACATGTTGTTTTGGTATATGTATCGTGTGTACCATATGCACTTAGTAAAAAGCAGTTATTTTAATATTACAAACAGCCACTCCAATTTTATTTATTTGAATAGATTTTAAAGTTTTCAATATAAGTGAATGTGGATTTCTTAGAGAAAATTATTCTTCTAACCTTCTGAATCTATTATCTAATCTGAATACTTCTGAATTAGACATGGCCTATACAGGCGATAAATTGATCTACTTGTAAATAAAAACTTTGTTTACAAAAATCACACTGGGATTTAATCATAACAAATCATATCAAATCTCATATTGTGATGACACTCCCTGATAGTGTGATAGTCAGATAAGGAGAACCAAAGAGCCCTTCAATCAAAATCTATATTTCAAATATGTTTCAAAGATTTTTGCTTCTAATAAAAAAGATATGGACTGACTCACCGACTCATTACGAAATCTCTGTAATCACCGCGCATATTTCGCATGGGAGGTTAAATGAAGAGCGAGCGTAGCGTGGATGCTCGCTAAAGCGCGATTTTCGCAACTTCCTCCTTCAAGAAGGTACCACTTAGTAAAAATGCCGGTATATCAGTATTTCATTAGTGGATATTTACAAAATTTGCATTTAATAGATTAATCAATAAAGTAACAAAATCATAGCTTAACCCACAAATCACAAAAGAAATGTACGATCGGCGCTATTATCGCTCATAGTATTTTTTCCAGACAAACTTAATATAAGATTACTCGTATTAACATAAAACCAATTAAAAAAACTAGCTGTTTCCCTCGGTGTTACCCGCAGTGAATAAGTCAAATCACGGGAAAACTGCACTTTTCCGGGATTAAAGAAGCCTGTGTGTTATTTCAGGATATATAAGCTATCTCTGTACCAAATTTCATCCAAATCCGTTCAGTCGTTGAGCGTGATGCGCGCACAAACATACAGACAAAAATTTTTATAATGGGCATTTACATTCTGTCACCTATTCTTAACGTATCCCAGTTTATTATTGCAAAAATATTTAATGTACACACAAGGAACGTCTACTATTTTATTATATGTACAGATAATATCCTGCATCAAATTGTCACACAGCTAATAGTTCAGGCATCTGTTTTAAGGTAGGTCGTTTTTGTTATATTTGCGCGAGTTTCGGTGCTAAGAGCAAGGGCAAAAGATGCTATATAATTTATAACATATAAATAAATTTTACAGATTTAATAAGTTTTCCTAAATACACAGTTATAACATATTTTTAAGCTATGGCATAGCTTCTATCGCGGGCCTTGAGCGTGGAGACCGAATCCAGAAATTCCGTAACGAAAAAAACCTAACACCCCCCACTCCGACCGGCACAGCGGTGATACTTTTTAGTTTTTCCATCTATCGATAAATACCAGAACTTTTAATGACTTTTTGAAATATCACGCGCAATAGCTTTACCGCGGCAGTCTCCGAGTGCCACACGTCTTTTTTTTTATTTAAATTTTATTTTTACATTTTATTATTTATTTCATAATTGTATACCTTAAATAATATAAATAAAATAAAACACTAGATTTCGTCATTAAGATTATTCGGAAGTCCTGCTGCAGCTGAAATATACATCTAAAAATAATCTAAAAGAAATCTATTAATATCCGAGCAATATCACGATATCACCGAATGAAACACTTCGAAAACTATTAATTGTAAACAAAGTATTCTTAGAATCAGTGTTTTTAGTTAGAAGAATAAAATAAAGAAAAGATTAGCTTGGAATTTTATATACAGAACACCTGTAGACATTAACTTTATATATTGTCTCAACAATTTAGTTCATGCAAATATAACTGAATAAATCTTTTTTCTTCAGTGTAAGTTATTTTAAGAACAAAAAGACGTGGCATTCAAATTATTATCCTGAATATGTGTCATTGTAAAGCGTACATATTTAATAACTAGTAATAATAATAAGTAATAATAACTAGTGATAATAACTAGTATACCACAACATCTCTTGATTGTCTTTCTTCCCTGGAAAAATATCCTATTATCTACTATTATATATATCTAATAACACTTGATTATTAAAACAGAATGATGCCGAAGATGAATTATATTGCACCATTATATATTTTATTTATACAGAAACTTGCAGTATCTGAGGAGATTGTATTATCTGGCGTAGCAACGCTCAACATGACACAGTCTATAAAATATCTTAAATGTAGGTACAAATGGACAATAAAAAGTATGCCTTTGAGCTCTTAAATAAGTATGGTCACAGCAAAAACTTCGCATATCATACTCATAATAATAGCAGGCAGTCCCTGGCAGAACCAATGGTACCCAGTGGAAAACATGGCAAACCGTTGCTTGAAAACATTTTCAAGTAGCTATTTGCTATTATGAAAATGATTTCAAAATAACTATTAACTTTATTAGCTTATACTTTATGATATTAATAAAGTATAAGGGCAGTTTATGTAAGCTAAAATTTGTACGACCAAATCAATATTCAACAATCAATATTAATCACGAATAATTGATTGTGATTTGTGGATGTTTGATTTATGATCAAAATTAAATACCCAGCTCTACATAAGTTAACAATCTTAAATAATAAATTATTGTGAATTGTATATACAATGACGTTTCGTGTATTGTTTTAATATTTAACAAAAATGTGGGTGTCAGTTCTGACGCATGACTGGAGTTTATTCTCTTGTTGTCGAAAACAACGTATTTGTTAACGCTGGATTTTACTACCTATCAAATTTTCGTACCGCAGGCTTTAAATGAAATAGATTTTAATGATTTTTAATTTTATCACAAAATGCCAGTATATTGTATAAAATTATTTTATGTTTATTTAAAATTTATTAAATATTATTAATTATTTAAAGTGTCATTGCACCGCGCCGCGCCGCGCTTACTGAAACACTGTCACATGTCATCATTCTGCATCTCGAATAATCTCGATCATTTTATCTAGTATGCGGGCCCTTATGTAGCTATGTTTACTCATGCCTACATCAACATAATAAAACCCTAACTTATCTGTGTCATAAAATAAAGCAACATTTTAACCTAGGCATCATATAAGTAGAGAATTTAATGGTTTATGGGTTAGTAAGGTAACATTATTCTTGTATTCTTTGTTGCATGAGTATTATCAAGCGAATGATCGAAATGCGTGGCTATTCATCCCATTTCTTTATCTCGTGAACAATGCGCTTATGTTTTCACAAGAAATGTATCGAATCATCCTCGTGTTTCCACAGTTATCGTTATTTTCTTGTTCGCTGTCAGTCCGAGATCAGACTCGCGCGAGAGCGGGCGCCTGTCGCTGTTTTATATAATACTCTATCGGTACGCGGGAATTATCGTGCAGTGGAACATTATTTTACAGGAGAGACTAAAACTATGCTGGTGATACATTTAAAGCTAAGGTAATAGCATTTTTTTTCGTTATGTTAATTATTTATCGAATGTAATTTGCAGTGTGACTTTTGTTAATTAACAAAGCCAATCAGTTAGTCTTTACGGAAAGTTGTGCATTTATATCCGAAGGGTTAGAGCAAGAAGAAATAGAGCTTATTTCACGGTGGGTTCTCTTTTGTGGTCACAGCTTCCCGCCGTTATTGCTATTCCGCGATAAAGAATTTCTTGCAGTTAACCATTAATAATCCCACCATTAAATCCCCATTTAATCCCACCAAACCATTAATAACCTATACCTTCAGCCAGGATAATTCTTGTAGCTATGAAATAAAACAAGAATTGTGATTGAATTATTTTTCAGAAAAATTTGGTCTGTGGAAAACGTAAATGAATTATTGTGTATTTCTGCGTAATACGTTTTGATAATTTATGCAACTTCCCATAACTTTAGTAATAATGTAAATCATGGCTAACCATATTTCTTTTTACACGCAAAAGCAATAGAGTCGTGTTTAGCCTGAATAATTTAATGACACCGGTGAAACTGAAGAAAACGTGTTCGCTACGCACGCGGCGCCAAATATATTTGGCGCGAGCTCTCTGACATGCATATTCAAGGACGTGGGAATGCCCTCATTAGATGCAACAACAAAGAATAATATTTATTGTACACAAAACTTGTATATATTCTTACAAAGTTTATTTATAAATAAATGATTTTAGGCAATAATATATCTTTTAATGTCTTTGTTTTTTTTAATATGATTTGACCTGATGACTGAAGAGACAGAAGCGCGACGGCTCATATTTGTTACGCAAATTGTTTATAAAGTTTCATACATCTATACGAATAAATGAAATTAGAGTGTCCATTTGTTATATTAAAATAACCGCTTTTTACTAAGTGCATATGGATGTATACACGTTACATATACCAAAACATTTTTTTTTACAATTTATGTCTGTCTGTATGTTTGTTCCGGCTAATCTCTGAAATGGCTGGACCGATTTTGACGGGATTTTCTACTTAGGCTACTTTTCTGAGGGGTAAAATAAGGGTGCGTGATAAAAACCGAATTCCACATGGACGAAGTCGCGTGCAACAGCTAGTAATCAATAAAATCTTTGACATGATCGTGTCGCGTAAACGACTGCAATCGCACCATCTGAACCTGCCTTAATCTGTTCGTCATGTTGCTCGCAGCTCTCGTTACTGATAAATATGTTCATACCATTGTTATCTAAATATGACCTCGGTTGTATTGAGAGCATGCACCCAAGTTATGTTACCAAGACAGTGTAAACATTCGTTTCTGATCTGGATAAATCTATACATCTATACAAATAAATAAAATTGGAGTGTCTGTTTGTAATAAAAGTTTGTTTAAAATAACCGCTTTTTACTAAGTGTATATGGATGTATACACTGTACCAACACAACATTTTTTACAATTTTTGTCAGTCTGTCTGTCTGTCTTTTAGTTCCGGCTAGTCTCTGAAATGGCTAGATCTATTTTGAGGGGACTATCACTGGCAGATAACTGATGTAACAAGGAGTAACTTAGGCTACATTTCCGAGGGGTAAAATAGGGGTGCGTGATAAAACCGAATTCCACGCGGACGAAGTCGCGGGCAACAGCCAAATCAAAACATCCAATGAAAATAAATACTTCAAGTAATTTACCCTTTTGCGCATATGGTCTAGGTAATACTGCGTCGTTCGTAACCAAAGATACAGATATATTTATAGCTATAATTATTTGAGGATGTGTTTCTGTTTGATATTGACTTTAGTTATTTGTCGTGTGATTTAATGTTATCTTTAGTTTTGTCACTAAGTATGTATTTATCATGAATGTCACTTTATTGGATGTGTTATAATGTTATTGTATTACTGTTACTAAGAAACTGAATAGAGTATTTATCAATAGGTGATATAATGACTGGCCTCGCAGTTCAGTTGGTTAGTAAGTCTGCCTTCTGAGCTACAGCTACAGCTCGTGGGTTCGATTCCTACCCGTGACATACATTTGAGTGACGAATATAGATGTTTGTTGTGTGTCTGGGTGTTAATATATATTACATGTATTATAAAAAAAAAAAAAAGTCACAATATAATTAGACAATATCAGTTGTCTGGTTCCCATGACACAAGCTATGCTTAGCTTACTTTGGGGCTAGATGGCGCTGTGTGGAATGTCCACCAATATTAATATTTTTATAATTATTATTAATGCATATAGAATAAAGTAGACAGACTAAAAAAATACGATACATATATGCTTATGTTGCCTGCATAATGCAGTCCAGTTTTATGTAGTATACTAATAGAACACTGAAACAATGCAATAAAAGGATTTTAACCTTTCCAATTACAACACTAGTAATACTTCTAATCATAACAGATAATAATAACATTTTATAATAATCAGTTATTATTACAAACTAGGTAGAGAAGATTGAGAATGAGTTAGTAATATTCATATAGAGGTAGGATATATATTCACATCACGAACTTTATCTTAATTCTTTGATGTACGCCACCAAAGGTTGCCTAGAAGAGATCGCTTTCAGCGATAAGGCCGCCCATTGTACCACATTTATGTCTACAGCAGTATCTTTTTTTGCTAGTATTTACTTATGGTGTACAATAAAAATATATTCTTTTATATTCTAATTGTTAGCTTCTGCAGTATCATTACTGCAGAACATCAACCCCAGCAAAGGTCGATGACTTATCGTTATAAATGACTCACTTATGTATTGATGTTAATGATAGGTACATACAAATCATCAAATTGATATGTCTGACCATTAAAAGGTCTTCCTAGCTGTTATTAGAGAGACGCATACGAAATCTTTGTTCCTAATTGCAATAATAATATTAATAATAATATATTTATTTGCCAAAATAAATAAAAAATTAAATTATTATTATTTATTTAATTAAATGTTAACAAAAGATAATTAACTAATTAGGTATTATGTCTAGTTCCTATTCACATAGATTCCTCTGTGAATCACAAGCTAAGCTTGTTATAAGCTTGTGTTTTGTGATTCCGGGTGCGAATTTATACAATCACTAGTGTAGTATGTGCAATGTGTAATGATTTTGACATGAATGATAATTACTCAAAATAAACACTTGGAATATAGCCAAATCTTATTTAAAATAGTATTGGAGCTCGTTAAAATGTATATACGACTAGCTGTTGCCCACGACTTCGTCCGCGTGGAATTCGGTTTTATCGCGCACCCCTACTTTATCCCTTGGAAAAGTAGCCTAAGTTACTCCTTATAACATCAGCTATCTGCCAGTGAAAGTCCCTTAAAATCGGTCCAGCTTTTTCGGAGATTAGCTGGAACAAACTGACAGACGGATAGGCAGACAAAAATTGTAAAAAATATTGGTTTTGTATAGTACCGTGTATACATTACACATTTCAAGAGCAGTAGAACTCTTGCCAAGTTCGTCCGGGGAAGTACTGCCATCATGCCCTTTTCTGCCGCCAAGCAGTAACGCATTCGCGTTACTGTATTCCGTATTTGAAAGGTGTGGTTGCCGGTGAAATTACAGGCACACGAGACATTTCACCTACACGTCTCAGAGTTACGGGCGCATACGTTGCGACTTGGGTCTTGCCGTACCTAGTAGGGGAGGACCCAAGCCACATCACTTGTTATGGGCTGAGGTTACCACTTAACATCAGGTGGGCCATCAGCTCGTTCTGTAACTGTATTACATTAAAAAAAAACATTCATATGCACTTCATAAAAAGCGGTTATTTTAATATTACAAACAAACACTCCAATTTTATTTATTTGTATTAATACATTAACTACATAGTAATAATTCTGTTTACGACTAAAAGAGACTCTAGGTCGAGTATATAATTTAACAGTGTAAAAATGTATGGATCTGACATTGCAATCGATGGAAATGTATTGAAATAAAAGTTATTCTTCGAGAGTTGCGGGCGCATACGTTACAAATTAAGTCTTGTTGTACCTACCTTTATATGGGAGGACCCAAGTCGTATTGCTTGTTAGAGGTTACCACTTAACATCAGGTTAGTCGTCTGCCCATTCCGTAATATTATCACATAATAATAAAGATAAAAAAAAAAAAAAAAATTAATCAGTGACTGAATTACATACACCAATTGAATAAAATAGTTCAAAAAAATACCAGCATACTTTGCAGTTCCATAGTTTTATTTTTCAATTTGATTCCCCTTTCTGAACTGTACTGGCATTTTATCATTTCTGTTTTTTAACTTTCACATTTCCCTTTTTCGATTCTAAACTTGGTAGGGGATTCAAGCGGATGAAAAAACATTTATTTGTATAATTCATATAAATAAATATACATGGTTAAAATAGTGGACTCTTTAACTCCTTACTCCGCAATTAAATTCCATTTGCTCGATTGTCATTCATAGAAACATTGATTTGATTGATCAATAGCAGAGTTCATAATTTAGAGTGCTTGTAAACATGAAACCACGCATTTCCATTCTAGGGATTTTATGTCAAGGTTGTTCTCTAACGGAATCATACCAGACAGAAAACGTTAATTTATTTTATAATATAATTCTGAATATCTTTGAAAATTATTTAAATGATGAAACTAAATTTTACCTTTTATATAAGATTTATCTCATTCAATTGCTTAGTTCTAATTTAAATCACATAAATTACTACCTACTTTATGTATATTAAGTAGGTATTATTTTCTAATTTCTTTTTTCTCTTTTCTTCCCCGGTTCTGCCCCAAGCCTGGCATATTTTGTGTGACAGCATAATGTTTGTTCTCGGAATTTGGATGTTTGTTTTGTAACTGTGTGTGTCCATTCCCCCTATGACACATAAAAAGACTGGCCTCACAGCGCAGTTGGTAGCAACCCTGCCTTCTGCGGTCGTGGGTTCGATTCCCACCCAGGACAAACATTTATGTGACATTTGTAACATTGATGTTTGTGTGTTGTGTGTGAAAAGTATATAAGTATTATATCGTTGTCTAGTTCTCATGATACAAGCTATGCTTAGCTTACTTTGGGGCTAGATGGCACTGTGTGAAATGTCCACAAATATTTATTTATTTATTAATTCTAGTGCATATGTTTGTTTAGCTCTTAGCTAGGCTTACTTCGGAGGTATTTCGCGCTTTGTGAATTATTTAGCCAATATTTTTTCATAATTAATAATAATTGGATCCCTCAACAGACAAAAGTCGAACAATGCCACGCAACGTACTTGAGTTAATGACCTACTGTGTAAACAAATGTCGGTAAAGGCGAACGTAACGTACTGAGCGTACCAGATATACCTACAATATTCGAAACAAACTACTTACTTCTTACTTTCTTGTTTACTTCTTCGAAATAAATTATTCTTACTCTGCCTCGAAAAAACACTATATTGTAGTACTGTATGATTTGAGTCACCTGTATACCCCAGGCGATGATTTCCGATACCTTAGTATCCTTTAATGATGATAAGTTACCAAACGTTGTGACGATCCACCCAATAGAACTAGTAAATTCACATATTTATATATTATATTTCTACTCTATTATATTACTATTTATACTATAGATAATATATATTATTAATATTATCTAGTATGGTTTCTCTAGTCTCTAGTATCTAGTGCATTTTCCCTTTTATATAACACCGTAAGGGACGGTCCCTTACCATTCCTGTTTTAGTCCAGTCCATCCAAAGGTTGCCTGGAAGAGTTTTCTATCTCTATCTATCTAAATTCATCTATGCGATCCGACAGCGGCTATTTTAGAAGTTGTACAAAAAAGCAAGCAAAATCAAGATATCGTTATTTGTTAGTAATCGTTACTCAGTCGATACTTGAAATGTAGCGCACAGACATACCAATACAGAACCTGAGCTTCAATCTGGAAATCATGGGTTCAAATTCAGAGGTAAAAAAAGAAATATTATTTTATATTGTTATAACGAGAACAAGTGTCAAGAAGACAGAAAGAGCCTCTTCGGGGTGCATTTTAATCCTCCCTTCGCACTGGTCGAGAGGGCCAGTGAAACGGACAGAAATCACTACCAAATCAAACTATTTCACAGTTTTGAGACGTAATAGCGTGTACATCATTTTGTCTAATAAGATAAGTAATACTTAAACTTAACTGGAGCAAGTTATATGTAGCTCAAATTCTTATCATTCACATTTGCGACTGTTTAATGTCACTATGCTTTGAGTAAGTATTTATTTTAATCAGTACGGTCGACTCAACTTACCCTCATTAGCTGGCTGACTGGCCTCATAGCTCATTTGGAACCCTGCCTTCTGCGCTGTAGATCGTGGGTTCGATTCCCACTCAGGACAAATATTTGTGTGACGTATATAGATGTTTGTTCTGTGTCTGGGTGTTAATATGTATTATATATATGAATTTACAAAAGAAAAGTATATATAAGTATTATATCAAATGTCTGCTTCACATGATACAAGCTATGCTTATTATGGGGCTAGATGGCGCTGTGTGAAATTTCCAGCAATATTTATAATTATTATTATCTAATAACTTACATTAAGATGACAGTAACAAATAAGAAACTAAGATATTACACTTCAGCACACTCTGGCATCAAAATTAGCGGGACCAGCAGACTGTTCAAAATTATCCAAACAGTCTAGAATATTAATCTTATTTCTTTATTTCAATGGATTATTTCAAAATTAACACATTGTTAAATACACATCTGCACCATACATCAGCTAAATGCACATAATTAAATGTGGCTTTTGCGCAAATTAACAATTCTCATCATGCAAATACGTGTATTGTTTTCGCAGCATTTGATTGCCCATAAATTAAGAGCACTGAGCCGCACTACAGCAGCAAAATGCATAACAAATCATGTGAGCCAACTGTCAGAATTTTCAGAAGAGAATTAGAATCTAACGGCTATTGTCCAGCCTCGAACTCGGGCAAAACTTCACGAACAGCAAAGGTTCCCTCGAAGGACCCTTTTCTCTCTCCAAGTCGGACAATACAGAACAATAACTTATACCTTTTTTTTATGTTATACAGTTACAGAACGAGCTGACGGCCCACCTGGTGTTAAGTGGTAACCTCAGCCCATAACAAGCGATGTGGCTTGGGTCCTCCCCTACTAGGTACGGCAAGACCCAAGTCGCAACGTATGCGCCCGTAACTCTGAGACGTGTAGGTGGAATGGCTCGTGTGCCTGTAATTTCACCGGCAACCACACCTTTCAAACCAGAAAACAGTAACGCGAAAGCCTTCATAAGAAATACCTTCATAAGTTTCGTTACCTTTTAATTTTTTCGAACACTTAATGTTCATTTTCTTGTTTTTATATCTAAACAAATAAATAATATTGGAGTGTCTGTTTGTAATATTAAAATACCCGTTATACTAAGTGCATATGGATTTATACACGGTATATATAACAAAAAAAAACATTTTTTTTTTAAATTTTTGTCTGTCTGTCCGTCTGTCTGTTTGGTCCGGCTAATCTCTGAAATGACTGGACCCATTTTGACGGGACTTTCACTGGTAGATAGCTGATGTAACAAGGAGTTACTTAGGCTACTTTTCCGAGGGGTAAAATAGGGGTGCGTGATAAAACCGAATTCCACGCGGACGCAGCCGCGGGCAACAGCTAGTTAATTAATAAATCTAAATTGTCCTCAACAGAAATTCGCAGGATCGCAAACCTTCGCGAGGCAATACGACCGACGCGACGCACTTACGACGATTAGTTCGGCGAGTATATCTTTGGCGACTACCGCAATAGTAACTTACGAAGGCTCGTACACAGACATACGTCGCGTCGCCGACATTAACATATTTTATTGCGGTAGTCTCCTTGAGTTACGTTGCGTATGCGACACTTGCATCCTTTTGTACTAGAAGCGGCTAGTTACTATTTTAATAATGTATCAGACTAGTAACTCATGTACCCGTAGGGGATAGCTATAATTTTATAATAATAATACTGGTGGACATTTCACACAGCGCCATCTAGCCCCAAAGTAAGCTAACCATAGCATGGGAATCAGACAACTGATATAATACTATTTTATATAATTATTTTTTTTAAACTTTTTTGTAAATATATTTTATACATATTAACACCCAGACAGAACTATCTAAGATCTAAGAGTGGAACTCCTTGCCTGCGTCTGTGTTTCCCGAGAACTATAATCTGGAGGTCTTCAAGAGAAGAGTGAATAAGTATCTTCTAGGCAAGCATGCTACATCGTAGACCGCATCGTCACTTAACATCAGGTGAGATTGCGGTCAAATGGGAGAAAATCGCAATTAAAAAAAAAAAAAACGTCACAAATATTGTCCTGGGTGGGGATCGAACCCACGAACTACAGCTCAGAAGGCACGGTTACTACCAACTGAGCTATGAGGCCAGTCAAAAAAGTATTTGTGTCAACACATCTGATGTAATACAACAAGCAAGGCAGAGCGGATCTTTCGACGTTCGACCTATTATCGCTACCGATAACACCTCGACACAGAACGGTCGTGACATTATAACTCAATCTTCTGTCTTGTCAAGATAGTTCTCGTCGAGTCACAGAGAAAAACAAACAATATAGTTGAAAATATTTTTACAAGAATTATGTTCTTAGTTGTAATTTATTTATGGCGTGTATACTTAATTACAATGATGGAAACAAATAAGATAATGATTACATAGAAATGAATCTTACACTTGAGAATATATAGATTGAAAAACGCTCCATCACATCACAGGAAATCATGGAGGTAAGTACTAGAATGAATAGCGATTATCTCAGAAAAACAAGAAAGAAATACAAAAAAATAAAAGAAAAAATAAGAATAATATTAATAATAATAATTATTTATAATAATATTGAAATACAAGAAGTTACAAGTATGGCACTTCCGGTGTAATATACATAACGGCCTATATAACATCTAGTATTCAATTAATCACTGTAGTTTTACATTAGAAAATCAGCGCAATCATAATGTTTTATATCTAAGGTTTCTTAATACCTAATCAACAACTTTGATCGTTCAAAAATGCTAGAAACGTAAGTTTTCTTTTTATGCCTAAAGTTCTTTTTACTCAGAACTATGTAGACCCGCACTCCATGTAAATTATTTTCTTGTGTCTGGTTTCAAAGAAATGGTAGTTTTATATACCTCTAAGTTTGAAGTGACCTCAAGCACTGTTACTCGAGTAGAATCTCGGGAACGCTTCCCAATCTAATCTGCAATGAGCTGAATATCTTCATTAATAATTCATCTATTCTCTCCAATAAAATGTTTCACAGAAAAAACCTTTATTTTCGTAGCAACCAGCGGAATGAGTTGTACTTAGAAGGGCATTTAACAAAAAATGCCATTTGTAGGCTATAAGACGAATCGTCCTATTTAAGGTGATATTTGAAATCGTAAAAATCATCGCGGCGACGCGAACGAAAACTGTTTTCACTAAACGTTTTCTTACTGACTATAAATTGCATTTTAATTAGGTTCTTGGTAAGTCGAGAGCTGTCACCTCGCACTCAGATTCATGGCGTTACCAACTACTGCGTAGAAACGTTACGAGATCCAAAATATTTTATGTTATACTGATAACATAACAGTTCCAAAATTCTGCTTGCTAAGAAGTGATCAATAACAAAAATATGTTTTCAATTTGTTAAACGTAGGTATTTAAAGAGCAGTAGAATTCTCGCCAAGTTCGTCCGGGAAAGTACTGCCACGATGCCCATTTCAGCCGCCAAGCAAGTTCCGGTTAGAAAGGTGTGGTTGTCGGTGAAGTTACAGGCACATGAAACATTCGACCTACACGTCTCAGAGTTAGGGCGCATAAGATGCGACTTGGGGTTTGTCGTACCCAGTAGGGGAGGACCCATGTTGCATCGGCTGTTATGGGCCGAGGTGACCACTTAACACCAGGTGGGCCGTCTAGCTCGTTCCGTAACTGTATCACATAAATAAATACATGCACCTTTACCCACCAGTACCATTAAATGTAATCACTGCAATTAGATATATGGAATGTGGCAAGTTATATACTAGACTCGACCTTATGCTACTACGCTGGTATTTATAATCAGTTCTTGATTGCATTCCATTTTTTCATATTTACCATAAAAGGATATCTAATTAAAAAAATGTATTATACACGACGTAATGAGAGGGAGTGGGAGGAGACCTTGAAATTAAACACAGTTTTGTGATAACACGGTTTAAAAACTAATAATATTTAAAATTAGTTGTTGCCCGCGACTTCGTCCGCGTGGTATTCGGTTTTATCACGCACCCCTATTTTACACCTCGGAAAAGTAGCCTAAGTTACTCCTTGTTACATCAGCTACCTGCCAGTGAAAGTCCCGTCTAAATCGGTCCAGCCATTTCAGAGATTAGCCGAAACAAACAGACAGAGAGACAGTTAACGTAAAAAATTGTAAAAAAAATTGTTTTGGTATATGTATACATCCATATGCACTTAGTAAAAAGCGGTTATTTTAATATTACCAACAGACACTCCAATTTTATTTATTTGTATAGATTATTGTTGTTTTGAATGGCCACTTCATGACATTGGCGACTTGGAACAACTTGTGATAAATAACACAAGATAAATTTAGTGAGATAGCCCCAAAATCGTATTGGTATCGACAAATCAATTGTCCTATACACGTTATCGTCACAAACTGTGAAGGGCCGATATCAGCGATCGATCATCTGGTACTTCACCGTCACTCGTCCGGTCATTTGAGTTTCTGCCCGCGGCTTTGTCAGGGCGGAATCGGGATAAAGAGTAGCTTATTATGTGTATGTTATTTTATTCAGGTTCACAACAAAATACACTTCACAATAAAAAACTAAAAAGTCATTCAATGTATTTAAAACAAAACTTCGAGATTATATTATTGAAAATTACATTTAGTCGTTATACGTAAATAAATTATTGGGTAAAACTAAAACTAGAATTATAATTAGTAACCTACGTATTAGAACGATGCACTTAAATTATCGTAATTAATGATTTGTTTTATTCTCATGTAAGTGACGTATGTATTTTTTGAAAAATAAAATTCTATAAAGTCATCATTAACTGAGACAATTTTTTTTGCTATATCGGTTCAGTAGTTATGACGCTAAATAATAATAAAACATGCAAACAGGGACTCTTGTGCATTTATCATATTCTAATGGGAAGGGCTTCGATAAACCGAAGCCGATTTATTACTCATCCTACTACCTCCTTTTATATCCTATTATTTGAAACTTAAAAAACGTTTATTTAGTTTTAAAGACATTTTTACAGATATTGATAGAACTAAAAGCTTAATTGTTACTACTTTGCTGCACACAAAAGTCTTTAAATATTCTGCTAAATTACATATAAACAAATTTAATCGCATTAATGAAATTTTAATACATATGACATTTATGCCATTAAATTTTTGTATACCAAACTGCGTAGAAAGATGGAATGTTTTGCTGAATTGCAAATATTTATATATTATATATTGTTTGCGTATTTATTTTCATTCATATAATTTAAGTTCCCCGCCAGTGTTCCTCTGATCCTCGTTAAAGTTGGCAGCACATTAAGCAGCATAAATTATAATTGTATATGACTCTCGAAAGGTTCACTTAAATATTTTTTTTAAATCAAAGAACGTTCTTGTCTGTTTGTTAGTGCTTGTTACGTGCCCATTTCTTCTGGCGAGTACCTAAATTCATACACGCAGCTGTGTCGCAGTTTAAAATGTTATAATAGGTGCCGGTGACATTAACACATGTGATGATCTATATTCAGGTCTCAGGGTGACATGATGGGCGCAATGCTATAAGACTCATTGTTCGGTTCAAAGTGTTGCTACATAAATTAACTTTTATCACAAATTTTTATTTTAATATTTAAATCATTCAAACAATTTTTTTCCTCGCATCTTCCTAAAACTAATCCATAAAAATCTTTACATACTATTGTATTCGTCTCTTATCTAAGTCAACATTCTGAACATATTATAACTAATTTTATTTCATTTTGTTTCAGTTGAAAAGAAAAACCTGACAATGATTCGCACCTGCAGAAGACAGACGGGCACAGTCTTAGACCGCAGATAGGTTCTAAGTAAATAGTCCAAAGATACTATAGTCTCCTTTCCCCTTCCATTACATTTTTCTATTCAGTAGCAGTAAGTAACAGTGCCTCTACAAGTGATCAATGAAAAAAATCAATAACATATCTTACGACAATACTGATCATAATTTTAATAAATCTTAAAGAAACTTAAGGTGATATTTACGTACTTCAGAGTTTTATATAGTTATAAGAATAGTGCCAAAGAGTGAAAATGTCTCACGGAACGGTGAAAAATACCAAGAACGCCAAGAGTGGCAATGGGCACGCACCGGATTTGGCCAAGTACGATTCACAGAGTCTGACGCCGCCGCCGGACGGAGGATGGGGGTGGCTTGTGGTCTTCGCTTCCTTCATGGTGCACATTATAAGTGAGTATCATTATTATTGATATATTCCAGGGCACTATGTATTGGAAAAATATGACATAGATCCGTTGATGTATGAAAGAAGGACAAACCAACATGTATACTTTAATAGCAGAGCAGTAGAACTCTCGCCAAATTCGTCCGGGGAAGTACTGTGCTGTAAATCTCCATAAAAAACAGATGTGCCAGTTTTCTTGAAAAACTTTTATCAGTTGAACACTTTTGGAGTTTATAGGCTTCATACATATCCGTATTTTTTTTTTAAGCTATTGCATAGTTTCTATCGCGGGCCTTGAGCGTGGAGACCGAATCCAGAAATTCCGTAACGAAAAAACCTAACACCCCCCACTCCGACCGGCACAGCGGTGATACTTTTTAGTTCCATCTATAGATAAATACCAGAACTTTTAATGACTTTTTGAAATATCACGCGCAATAGCTTTACCGCGGCAGTCTCCGAGTGCCACACGTCTTTTTTTTATTATAAGATGTGACTCTGACAGTCTTTACCTCACCTGTTTCTCTTCAATAGCAACTTACTACGTCTTGCCTGGTTAGGTAAATTCATTTGGCTACCCTCTATTACTGTAGACTGTATATAGAATTCGTTGCATATTAATAAAAGCAGAAACTAAATTAAATTTAACATCAATATTCTATCACTCGGTATTCCTGTTTTGAGCTTTAAAATGTCAGAATGTGTAATATATTATTGTCCTCAATATATAATTGTCCTGTCTCCTGTCCTTTGTACCTTTGGATTAGTATTGTCAGACACCTTTGAATATTTCATGAATCAGAGGCCACATTTGCAAAATCAGATGCGTACTGCCGTACTTTTCAGAGTTTATAGTTATTTAAGTTAAAAGGAAGCTGCTCTGTTTTTGTAAACTTTCATCCAGTTACTCAAAATAAAAACGAGTTGATCCATGATTTTTGGCACATTAAACAGAATAGATGACAATATAAACAACAAGTAAGACATAGTGTTATAAAAAATGGTTCCTCATAAGTTTTGCAAGAGAAATTTTCAATAATGTTAAATTTTTATTAATATTTAATTATTATTTTTGTTTGAGGAAACATCAAATGAAATTTCACGGATTTCCCAATACGACTTATTTCCAATTGTTTTGAAATTTTCGTTTCATACCAAAATTGAACATTTTGGACCATAATCCCCTTCGTTGTTTGCGCTTATGCCCTACAAACAACCTCATAATTGTAAGCTTCTAGGATCAGCGGTTTAGGCTGTACGTTGTTTTTCAGTTAGTCAGAACTCCTCTGTTATAAAATAGGGATGAAAACTAACTACGTCTAATAATGCACTAAACGTACAACAACAATTTAGTAGAGAAGTTCTCAGTTCTCGTGAAATAATTGAGACATAATTTTGTTAGACCTTTTTACATTCGTAATTCGCTATGAACAAGGGAAAGTCATTAGAGACTTGTCCTTGTTGGATTAAAATTCTGCATTTATCCAGAGTTTACAATTTAATTTACTCGTTTAGTGTGTTCTTTTGTTCTAGTGTAATAGAATTTCCGGGAAATTAACGTAAAACAAATGACAATCACGGCTGTCGTCCCATGCACGATTTAGCGAAATCTTAAAACCATTTATTAAAAAAACTTTAGTCTTACCACAGTCATATAAGTCATACTATCCTCGAAATCACGCTTAGTAGTAAATTTCCATTGTTTCGTCAATTCCCACAGGTGCTTGTCGTATCCATGTTTTATTACTTGAAAATCGAACTGTAGCTGAGCAGAACTAGCTCATCCACCCCTCCTTACTTAGATCTCATAAATTAGAATTAATACATCAAGTAATGTTCAATACATTTGCCGCTTAGTATTGACCTGGACGTCTGTTATGCTGGTTTCATTTCATTAGCTTAATTTCTTTAGTATAGTTTTATATGCTGAATTTACAAGAAGAAATTACGAATAGTGGAAGGGAAAATGGTAAGGAAAAAAGCAGCTATGAAAGCCAGTAATACGTCGCCGTCGCGTCGTAGCAACCCTCAAAGTAAAATCATTCATAATGTATAGACAATAACAATAAACCATTTATGAATTATATTCAGGTAGGATCGGTACAACAGACTCTTCACCATTTCTTGTCTTAAATGTAACCAGCTGTTTTCCCAGCCCATGTACGAATTGACCCATAAAATCTGCTTAACCGACCGGCAAACTCTACTGCGGGCATTGGGAGCCGTTGGTGATTTTTGACGTAATCCCAACCGTCCTTACAACTTGATGCGTGGGTAAAGGCTTTAGGGGCTTAGCTTGTGTTACGTGAGAGCTCTATATTGGGGAATATTGTTTGGAATATTGGGAATAATGACGGAGATTTATCAAGCTTTGTGAATTCCTTGCAGCGCTATGAAGCAAAGATCTTACTAAATTGATTTATTATGTACCTATATTTCACTCGACCGGTAAAATTATAGACATATTTGAGCTCTAGTATATTTTTTCGTAGGCCACCTAAGAACTTAGCTTTTATGTAAAAGGTTTATTAAGAAACTAGTTGTAAAAGAAAAGAAAAGAAAAAAAAGAAAAGAAAAGGTTTAAGAAAAGGTTTTCTTCCCAAAAAATCAGTTTTTATTTTTACATTTATCATTATGAAAAAGAACCATTGCTTATCTGAACACTTAGTAGTACTTCGTATCGCTTAAGTGCGTTCTTGAAAGCTTCGTGGCGTGATATAGATGAACTGAGATCATGTATAGAGCCCCAGGTGTGAAGGATATCAAAGGAAATTCTTTAACGTAAAAAACCTGCTGAATATTTTAAATCGATTATATTACAAAACATGTACTAAGTAATATTTACAATCATTTGTATTAAAATGTGTTTAGTTTATAGTTGCAATAATTTTCACGACACAAAAGCGATACCTCAGATACAATGTCACAATATAACGAAATAGCACAACATGCTTTATACGAACAGTTACCCATTTCTATATCGTCATATGCATTTCGGAGGTGTGACGGGATCTTACTGTTTTTTTTGTGATATCCACGAAGAAAAATTCCACAAATATCTCGTAAAAAAGCTGTGATAAATAAAGCATCATTTATTCAACATTTATCTTGTGACGCTTTTTATTTCATATTCTTTTTATAATAATTCACTCGTTCATCTTATATTCGTTCTCTTTGTCATCAACTCATCATTATTCGTAAAAAATGTTAGTAAGACGTGTTACAATATTCAATACTGTAAGTATTTTGAATATTTCACACAGTTTCTTTTGCAGTTACCTTGCCTCTTAGTCTCATTACCTTGCCTTCTGCGCTGTAGGTTGTAGGTTCGATTCCCACCCGGGCCAAATATTTGTGTGATGAATATAGATGTTTGTTCTGTGTCTGGGTGTCAATATGTATTATATGTATGTACGATATTTACAAAAACATATAAGTATTATATCAATTGTCTGGTTCCCATAATACAAGCTATGCTTAGCTTATTTTGGGGCTAGATGGCGCTGTGTGAAATGTCTACTAATATTTATTATTATTATTATTATTCAACAACAATAGTACCTCTAAAAATATACTCCGAACAGACAAAAAATATACTGACATTATATATGTGCAGCAGAAGATAAGTAAGTAGCATAAAATAATACTACACGCATCACTCCTTTGTCTACAAAACCCGAGCCACAACTGGCCTCGTTTGTCACTGTGAGTCACACTTGAGACGTGACAAGTGGTGAGCTTTACGCTGCCATTGCCTTTCTTACGAACACAACAGAGTACAGAATTCCAAAATATCATCAAATGCGGAGTCACTAGTGATTACGAAATTTATTATGCCCTCTTCATAATACATTTCGTAATCACTAGTGACTCTGCACCCGTTTGTTATCTATTTGCGCGCCAAAGCACTGTAAACAATAGAGTAAGCGAAACTAGAAGTTCTAAACGGCCATTAATTTAATTCCCAGTCCTGAGCCACTTTCGGGTACGGCCTTACTCGCTAGTACAAATGAACTATACAAACTTTATAGTTTACTTGTATGGATGACCTGTCACTTTTTGCACTGGATTTTATTATAACGTCAATAATTGTTTATACAGTAGTTAATTTTGATAAATGTATTTTTATGTTTACTCAGCAGTAGCTCAAGCTCATTGTACCATCATACCTAAGAAGATCTGTGGATCTTTAACTGATATTATTAAGAAGCTATCTTTTCAAATTATCACAATACTCTAAGGACTAAAAACTAATCTGTGAGCTACGGATATCTTAGCTAAGATTCTGTGGCTATTGGCTTCACCCAATTTTCTCTTCGATTCTCGTAAAAAGACATAAATGTACACGTGATACCAAATATGATTGCTTTTAGGCTTATCATAAACCGAATAATATGGGCGTGTTCGCGCCCAACCACTCAATCGAAGAAGATGTTTTTTGACGTGACAACGTCTTATAATTTTTTGACGTGACAACGTCTTATAATTCGATAGAGCCGGCTGCACGCACGAAAAAACATGACTCATGCGGCGTTACCTCGCTCTGAGGTGTTCCATGTAAGGCTTGTGCAAGTGCAAGCGAGAGCGCGGAACGAGCGACAAAGAAGCACAATCGGCCTTTGCGTTCGGCAGCGTTCGACATCCGTCTCTCTCCTACTTGAGTGAGCGATGCGTCTGCGTGGACAGCTGCTAATACTTACATTTACATGTTTTGATCGAGTATCAAGTGCAGTGTAAAACTATTAAATTGTAAAAAAAAAATTGACATAATTGTATTTATGCGTACAAATAAATCTAACTTGATCAATTTCATTGTGATTTCCAATTACCTCCTTCTCTATATACATACAAATCTATTAAACAAATGAAATTAAAATTTTCTTTTGAAAAATGCTACCATTCCATCAGTATTTTCTTAAGACGTTGTCACGTTCAACTATCGTCAGTAAACCGACTTTACAGACAACCATTTTTTTATTTATTTTTTTATTTCTGGGGCCCATGTTGCTTGCGTCCCAAATTAGCGGTAGAACTTTGCGTCAAGTTCACCCGAACAGTACTGCCACACACCTGGTAATCTGCCGCCAAGCAGTGATGCACTCGTATTGTTGTGTTCGGGTGGAAGGGAGTGGGTGCCGGTGAAATTGCAGGAGCATAAGACGTAACATCCTCGTCTCGGGGTGATGGACGCCACGCAATGCGACTTGATGCACTCGTAATTTGGTGGAGAGTACTACTTTACAACGTATGCCGGGTATAGCTAGTGTACCATAATTCTAACCCTATTTCATATTTTCTTTTCAGAGCATGGACTGATGAATGCTATACAAAGTGCAATACGTAGTAAATAAATGTGTGTAACCTCCAGTTCAGTGGTTATAAAGCTTCAGGTTGATTAAAGAAAATATATTGTTAGATATCTATCTCTCTTTTGTGTTAGTCGACGCCCCGGTAATAAAGTTATAGAGTAATGCGAAGGGATAAAATGTTTTACTTTCCTTAAAGTAAGATAATAAAGAGCATTTTCTCTAAGGGGCTTAGTTAAATTAGGATCACCTACTTTTATGCTGTTCTTAAACAGCTTTTAGTAAGCAAAGGAGAAGAAAAGCAATGCTCACTTTCAACTACATTCCCGTAACGAGGCAAATGTGTATATTTTGATAACCATTTATTATATCAGTTTTTTATATTGAAATATGTCAGAAACCTTTATTAAATTGGAATTAGTTCAGACGATGAACTCCAGACAAGCGACTTAGTTTTCATTAACATGATAGTGTTAATAGGTACCTGTTATTTCAGTCCTATCCAAACGTTTGTATCATAAGACAATGGATGGCGTGCAGTCGAGTCCTTATCTCATTAGTTATACTGAGAACTACGCCTTACAGCATCAGTCCAAATGAATGAGAAAATTGAAAGAAGAAATTAATGTCATTATATGAGTTTAAGTAGCCTTCCGAAATCCTAGAGAATAAGTAATAATACGTATTTTTAGATTTACTGAAAGAATCATTATAAAGATCTTGCATTATCAGTAATTAACTTGATGTATTTATTGTTAACTTAATTTCATTTAAGGTAATGAAAACTTTATAATGAATTTTTGTAATTTCTCATACATCTACGAAGTGGCTGTCAGAGTGCTGAAAAGCGTTATCAGTTCGTTGTCGGAAAAATTTGTATCTGTCACATTTTTCTAAGCTTAATATGATAGGAAATATAAATGAACTAGGTTTTAGTCGCGGCTTCGCTCGCGTCGCTTTTGTCAACCAATTCGGGTTGTCGATCGATATGTTTTTGACGTGACAACGTCTTATAATTCGATAGAGCCGGCTGCACGCACGAAAAAACATGACTCATGCGGCGTTACCTCGCTCTGAGGCGTTCCATGTAAGGCTTGTGCAAGTGCAAGCGAGAGCGCGGAACGAGCGACAAAGAAGCACAATCGGCCTTTGCGTTCGGCAGCGTTCGACATCCGTCTCTCTCCTACTTGAGTGAGCGATGCGTCTGCGTGGACAGCTGCTAATACTTACATTTACATGTTTTGATCGAGTATCAAGTGCAGTGAAAAGTGAATGTGGTGTCAATTGTTTATAGCAACGATAATTACAGCGATAAAGGTAATGATTCTTTCTATTTTCTTAAGACGTTGTCACGTTCAACTATCGTCAGTAAACCGACTTTACAGACAACCATTTTTTTTTTGCCAATATCCGTCTCAAGGAGCTCGTCTATCTCTATATATCACATCTCTATGCATCATATTCAGCGGATTAGGCGTAAAAGCGTTACAAAGAAACAAACAAACAAACTCACTTTCGCATCCATAATACTAGTAAGGATTCGTAAAATGTCGTGACAAACTGACAACAAAATTTACTAATCAGTTATTTTCATGCAAAGGTTCATTATTACTCTTTTGACATCTAACACAATACACCTAACTCAATGAATAAACAGAAATTGTCGTTTTAGTAACAATATATCAAACTGGATGGCTCTGCTAACATTGATCAAAGTTTAATTAGTAATTTACATTTCATCTTGATAGTAGAACACCAATTCCGTTCGCGAGTTCTCAGCTCGGGGCAAACCTCTGGTTTACTATAATTTTCATCCTATTGACAGAGGATGTTCGTAGGTCGTTACCGCGGGCAAATCTCGCGTGACAGATATTATGGCGTGTCAGTGGTAATTTGAGATCATTTCCGTTGTTAATCTTAGGAAACAAGGAGCTCCTTTTTCAAATATGACAGAATCCAATGTTTTCTGAACGCGATACCCGTTATTTTGCCAACAACGTTAACCTTTAAAATGGTAATATTAAATCGTCTTTATTTGTGTCATTCAGAAGAATGTGTACAAAGAAAGGATTATTAGATACTATCTTCTCAAAATTGTACTCGCTTTCGTTAAAAAAAATATCATCGATTTATTTGGTCTTGGTTTTCTAGCAATTTACTAATTTGTCTTTCAGTCATAGAGAGCCAGAGTGAAGTGATTAAGATTCATAAGCAGGTTAATGCTGTAAAAATATGATAATGGCAGTTTTGTGCGAGTTTGAAATACTGTTTTGAGACACTGTGTCGTAAAGTTAGTTATTGCAACAATGTGAAGTAGTGTTTAATCATTTGATATTATTTTAAGGGATCACTGTAATAATTGAACTACACAATGTTATCATCTTAGTTTTCCAACCTGCGAATCGAAATTATAAATCGAACCTGGTCCCTTTGTAATGATCACCAAATTATCAAACTACCCGTATGAAAATGGATACCTTTTTTCTTCGTATGTCTACAAAACATGCCATATTGCAAAAAAGTGATATCTAACAAAACTCCATAACATTTAACACAAACGACAAAATTCTGAATATATAAATAAAGTACATTTATCGATGATGTAGAACTAAAATATACCATTAAAAGATTTCACACCCCATCTGGCCCCAAACTAGCAAACTTGTAAGATGGTAACCATATTATACCGTATGATCAACTAATAGCGACAAATTCACACTTTCGACGTGGGACCAAAATAAAGTGCTGCGTTTAATACATTAATTGTATCTAAAATACAATTGGCATATTGCCAGATATCCCGACGCGCGACGGTAGATTACAACACGCCCACTGATCGATAACGAAATCTGACGAGATAATATTCGTTTGTAGAACGCTTACTATATATATATATATATATATATGTATAAAAATAATGTTAATTCGTACTCTTTCAATATGAACACTAAAGAAAGACTCGTTCTATCTTATGTGTAGTTACACAAACGAAAACTGTTTGATAACTAAATAGATAACAAAAACTTGTGTAACTATTGCATAATATGTGCGATAATTTACTTTCCGCATTTTATCTGTGTATTTTATTCATGTTTATCTCATTCGTTTGTTATGTTCACTGACATCATTTGTTAGGAAATGATAGCGTGGTCCCCTTTAGTTTGGTGGGCGTGGGTTCCGCCTGGGTGTGTCTAAGTGAGCTTTTAGTCTTGATTTGTTGTCTTGATACAACTCCACATTGCAAAGCATATATTATATATATAATGCTCACATTAGCTATATATATAGTTTTGGTTATTGATTGTAGAATACATAATTTTGACTGTTTTATTATGACTACGGTTTTATTTGCTTCCAACATTTGATTTAGTTGTATGCGTGCATAAACAAATAGGAATTTTCGTAACAAAAATAGTAAAAAAATAACTACGTATTAGTCAGTTAACACAACACCCCTGAAATATAAATAGGGAAAGCACCATATGTATTTTATTTACCGGAAAAAACAATTCAGTCACTGCTTTGCTATACATACATTATTATACAGGGTTACAGGAAAAGTCGTGCTAGATCCGTTAAGGGCGTGGAGTACCCATCATTTCTGACTTATTTCACTATGAAACACCCTACCCTAAACTTAACCCTTTTCGAGATATTCGACTTTTAATTTTTTATTGAATAATGCCGATTTTTAGGCTACGAAATTTATTTTTGTTTATTTTGTGTATCTTATTATTATTATTATTGCATTTTTACATGTGTAATAAGATGCTTTAGGACATCAATCATTAAAATAGTGCATAAGTTAATTGAATAGACCGTAGTAGACAAGTGAAAGTAAAAAAATAAAAAATATATTAGCAAGCTTTTTTTTCTCTAAGGGATATCTAAAAAAAATATTATGACACTTGTTCGGCAGATATTTTTTAAAATATCTACGTTTCATCAGCTATCTAACGAGGTATAATAATCTAGGGTTTTATTCAAATGCATTGGAAAAAAATTAGTTTCATAGGCGACAGTGGAGAAGAAAATTTATACTTAGCCCTAAAAAGTAAAATAAAACATTAGGTATGCATGAAATGTCATTTATTAAAGGTTTTCACACAACTTTTTCTTATTCTACAGTTCATGTTCAACATGGCCGCCTCTATTTCTGAAACATTGTCGCATCCTTCTACGGAGACCAGTCTTCACTACTCCAGTGGTCAACGTGGTCCTCATTTTATTTGCTGCATCCACAATCCTTTCTCTTAAGTCTTCCACAGACAAAACTGGATTCGGCTCGCTGTACACAAGACTTTTCATGCACCCCCATACATGAAAATCCATGGGAGTTAGGTCCGGACTTCTTGCTGGCCATGGCAACGGCCCACCTCGTCCTATCCATTTGTTTGGATAATTTGTGTCCAGCCAGTCTCTGACACTTCTCCTGAAATGGGCAGGGCAGCCATCGTGTTGGAACCACATGTCCCTGATCAGGTTGAGTGGCAGATCATCCAGCAAATCACTCAAGTCTGCTCTCAGGAAATTTTCGTAGCTTTCCCCATTTAGATTATCCGGGAGAAAGTAAGGTCCAATCAAATGATTAGAGATAATGCCCATCCACACATTCACGCTGAATCTTCGTTGGGACCCTTTCACTCTTTTCTTATTGGGATTCCTTAGTTCTTTTGGGGCCCAGTAATGGACGTTGTGATAGTTGGTTATGCCATCTTTATCAAATTTGGACTCATCCGTCCACAAGATATTTCTTAGAAAATCTGGGTCTTCTACGTCAGCATTTAGCATAAATCTGCAAAAGTCCAATCTTCTCGCGGGGTCTCCTTCTTCAATAACGTGTACCGGCGTGTAATGGTACGGGTATAGGCCAGCAGTATGCACTGTAAACCACACTCTCCATTGCGAAAGTCCCAGATCACGGGCAACAATATTAGTGGAAGTAGTCGGATCCGCTCGAAAGCGTTGCACTATCTCATTGTCCTGTTCTTCGTCGTCAATTCGTGGTCTTCCCATGTCTGTATTTCGTCTCAAAACAGAGCCAGTTTCTTTAAGTCTTCGATAAACTCTGTCAAAACAGGCCACATCCGGCACTCGACGACCGGGGTAGCGAGTTATGTATTCGTTACGAGCTACCGTTAGAACTGCTACCTGGAGCGTCCCAACTACTTTTTTCCACGAAATGTAATACAAACCCTAGATTGTTAGACCTCGTTAGATAGCTGATGAAACGTAGATATTTTAAAAAATATCTGCCGAACAAGTGTCATAATCTTTTTTTTAGATATCCCTTAGAGAAAAATAAGCTTGCTAATATATTTTTTATTTTTTTACTTTCACTTGTCTACTACGGTCTATTCAATTAACTTATGCACTATTTTAATGATTGATGTCCTAAAGCATCTTATTACACATGTAAAAATGCAATAATAATAATAATAAGATACACAAAATAAACAAAAATAAATTTCGTAGCCTAAAAATCGGCATTATTCAATAAAAAATTAAAAGTCGAATATCTCGAAAAGGGTTAAGTTTAGGGTAGGGTGTTTCATAGTGAAATAAGTCAGAAATGATGGGTACTCCACGCCCTTAACGGATCTAGCACGACTTTTCCTGTAACCCTGTATATGATGAAGTACGACTTTTAATTCATATTTTTACCTGAATGCAGCCTGTCCATTTGAATCATTAATAGATCTCAAGGAAGAAATAGAAAACGCGTTAAAGGAACAGACAACAGACATTAAAGGAAATTTACAACAATCTTCTAAGGCTCGGTTCCCAGAAGGAAAACTAATAAAAAAAATGGTGCTGTTATTCGAAACTCTTCAGTCGCTTTGCAATTTAATACTCGAGCAATTGGTTGGCTACTAAATTAACAATCATTACAAAGTGGAGATAGGGATTAAAGGATCGAAAATTAAAAAAAATGAACACCCGTTTTTTGTCTTTTAAATCGGAAATATTGATATAATTATATTGATATATAATTGAATATGATTCCTTCGAGCTTTCTTTTTGCCAACTTTGGCAATAAACAATGTATTTGTATGGTATTTATTTTACCTTTATTTCTACCTACGCTGACTCACTCTCGATGCGACGCCCTAAATAAATAACAAAGCATTTTTATTATAAAAGACCACAAAGTGAAACGGGTCAGGCTTAATCTGTTTACAGCGTGACTTTTCCTCTGGAGTATTTTAAAATTTTCACCGTTTTTGTGAGGGTTGTTTAGATTTTTACTGTGATGTTAAAAATAGAAATTACTACCAAATCAGTATTATTGCAACATCTGATTAAAAAGTAGGTATGTTTTGTTTTTAAATTCTTTATTTACGTCACATTTTTGGGTTTTGCACATATTTTGGGTTAAAGGCTTGCTATTACATCGACCTTTTCTCTTCAGGAGGTCACAAAGTAAAACTCTTTGAATAGCGATTTTTTTCTATTTCTTAAATCAAGAAGTAAATAATAGTTGTTTGTAAATCGTAAATAAGCATCATAAATATAAAAAATAATGACACACATGAAACATTTTATATAACAGCTCTGAGTGCATAATGATTTAGCTGATTCTCGGTTATCTATGAGCAAGCATTGGCCGACGACCCTTGGCTGTGCTGTTTATCAAAACATTACTGAATACAATAACAATTCTATTATTATCACAACATTTACGTTCAAAGTTATTTAACCTTGTGTTTATTAAACGAAATCTGGATAAGTTATATTTTCACTCTGCGCATTACAACCGTTTGAGTATTAGGTATAATTCGTTTTGAGTTACTAACTCATCTAGTTACCGCGATTTTAAAGATGTTTGGTTATATATATATAAACTAGCTGTTGCCCGCGACTTCGTCCGCGTGGAATTTGGTTTTATCACGCGCCCCTATTTTACCCCTCGGAAAAGTAGCCTAAGTTACTCCTTGTTACATCAGCTATTTGCCAGTGAAAGTCCCGTCCAAATCAGTCCAGCTATTTCAGAGATTAGCCTGAACAAACAGACAGACAGACAAAAATTGAAAAAGTGTTGTTTTGGTGTACCGTGTATACATCCATATGCACTTAGTAAAAAAACGGTTATTTTAATATTACAAACAGACACTCCATTTTTATTTAATTGTATAGTTTTAATGTCTGAAACTTCATTAACCAGGTAGATAATTAAATAACTTTAATCTTTCCTATTGCTGATGGCCGCAAGAAGGAACTACTACCACTAGTCGAGTCACTGGTTCAATCGAACCATTTCAGTGCGCGAAAGAGACTCCTTTCATGCACTAAAAGGAACTAAAACATTCCAAAAATATGTCTTCAACGCTCAGCTTTACACGGTTAATACTGAATACAAAATGTATAATTAAGTCAAAGTCAGGACAAAAAAAAAACTATTATTTAGGTATATATAACATAACATAAATATAACACAACAATTTTATCTTTTTATATTTTTTGACATTAACTTAACTTTCAATATTCATATTCTACTTCGTCGGTTGGAATGATCAAAAAACCAAAGATGTTATTCATGTACATTTTGCAAGGTACAATTTAGTCAATTATTTATTGGTATTCAAAAAGGCTTTCCCTATTTTTAGTAGCAAAACGTGCGTCTATTTACGTACTCGCTTTATAGGCTTTACTACTGATTTATACGAAGCCGCTGTATACGTATAGATAACTCAATAATGGTGATAAAAAAAAAAACTATTTCTTAACTTTATACGTATCTAGTATACTGCGCAAGTATTAGTAGTTAGTAACTTAGCTTTTTTACACAAGATAACAAACTGTCCTAATCACCACGACTACGATAGTTGTGTTTTATTATAACTTCTTCGTGAACACTACCGATAGACGTCGTCATTAACATAAGGTTGATTTATATAGTTACTAGCTGTACCCGGCATGCGTTGCAATGCCACATAAAGGTCATTAAAAACGAAAAAAAAAAACATTTTATCAGTAATCGACCACCAAGGGGTTGAAAGTTATTAAAGTACTAATATCGCAATTACAAAATAGGGGTTGGTGGTAGCCGTGTGGATATTTAGGATTGTATGTATTTTTTAATGCTGAGTCATAAAAAAATAAAATAAAAATGATGTCCAAAAAATAAAATAAAAAATTGAGGGGTGGACCACCATTATCATTTAGAGGTGAAAAAAATAGTTTACGTCCTCAGACCTATCGAATATACACAAAAAAAACATAAAAATCGGTTAAGGCATTTCGGAGGAGTTTTATTACAAACACTGTGACACGAGAATTTTATATATTAGATTATAATGTCTACACTTCAGGAAGTAAGCAATTTAAACCGTAAAGAGTCGAAAAGTCAACAAAGTTGTGAAATATTTTGTGAAGTACTAAGAAAACAATTTGAAAATCTCAAGAAATGTTTAGGTACTTCAACATTTTGCAAATTTATTAATAACGTGAAATATTTCTTGATTGATTGAGATTGAGATGTGGGTATATCATATCGATTGCCTCCTGGACAGTCTGGAAACAAGTCAAGGCAGCTCACTCAAACTTCCTGTTATTAAACATTCTCGACTTTCCAAAGGTTTTTATCATGCTACAAATTATTTCTCGAACTATATACTGTAATAAACTTCAGTAGCATGAGGCAATGGTTATTGCGAGTCACGGCATGTAATACAAAGTTTCTGGGAATTTCAGATTAAGCTCAGGGCACACTGTAGCGGCAGATTTCATTTGTAATATTTGAGCTCTAATGCAACCAGCCACATAGAAAAATGGGTGCAATCCATCTGTACCGCTCCTGGTCTCCCGGATATGTGTGTATTCTTGAATGGGTCATTTTTGTAATGCTCATATTTTAGCAGTTTTCGTATCGCGCGAGAGTTTATCGAATATTTAAAATCCCTCATCTCGGACTTCGCAGTCCTGGAATGCTGACCTCGAAAGCAGGTGGCGCCCTTTTTTGGCCTGAGTTTTATTTATATAAATTTCAAATTTACTTTGACACTGAATTTGATAGGCCTCACAGCAAGTTGATAGTAACTCTGCCTTCTGCGCTGTAGGTCGTGAGTCCGGTTCCCACCCAGGACAAACATTTGTATGTATTAATATTATTTATTTTTTCATTTTTATTATATAGTATACCAGTGTATATATGTTTGTTCTGTGTCTGGGTATTAATATGTATTTATATGTATGTATTTACAAAAAAGTATTATATATAAGTATTCTATCAGTCATCTGGTTCCCATAGTACACTCTATGCTTAGCTCAGTTTGGGGCCAGATGGCACTGTGGGAAATGTCCACCAATATTTATTTATTATTATTTCTATTATTTAAGAGATGAGTACGGGTAGTTTTGACGTCAATCTAATTTGAGACTATAAAACGTAATCATATAGCACCACCAGAACTTAGTAACACGACCAATTTATGAAGACTATCCAAGTATTATTCAAACGTAAGTAAACGTAATCAATAAGTCCTTGGAGGCTTCTACAACTCTATAATTTATTTTATTTTTTGTGCTAATGAAGTGCCCATTAGGATAAATGCCGCGACATCTTAAACAAAATTAGGTCACGAATAAAGACAATTCCCAGAAGAACAGAGATTTCATTAAGTCATCTTACAGATAAAGACAAGCAACGCATTAGCGTTACTGTGTTCCGGTTTGAAAGGTGTGGTTGCCGGTGAAATTACAGGCACATGAGACATTCCACCTACACGTCTCAGAGCTACGGGCGCATACGATGCGACTTGGGTCTTGGTGTACCTAGTAGGGGAGGACCCAAGTCGCATCGGATTTTATGGGCCGGTGGCTCGTTCCGTAACTTTATTACATAAAAAAACTTTTCCTTTTCTAATTAATGTTTTGAACGCAGGTGTGGGCTGCTATAAAGTTAGAGGACTTATATTCATTGTAATGAAATAAATAAAAGTGTGGTATTGCTACGCTTTTCAGAGTCGCACTTTATCCTTTATACTCGTACATACAAAAAAAACTGTTCAGAGAGTTTGGCGTATCATCCATAAATTCCAAAGATTTATTCCATATACCGATTATTCATAAAATCTAACGAAACTGCCATTGTACGAATAACCCTATTTTTATTTATGAAACTGTTTGCTCTAGCCATCAAAAGCCTTATATCAATCATTTTTCTTTTGTTGTAAAAGAAGCGTATTATGCGGTAAGATCGTTAAGAAAACTTTACAAAGTGTCAGCAATCAAAATGAGTGATTTATTATTACCACATAACAGGAGAAAAATTAATGTTACTTATCCTTTTTATTTTGCATCTCTGATTTTTCATTGTGAGTGGTTAGTTCAATATGGCCTCACAATATTCGGACGTAGGTTTTATATTGCATGTTTTCTTATTAAATAGTAGCTCCGCTTTCTACGCTTTAAGTTGTGGGGTTCGATTCCTACCCAGAATATTAATTTGTATCATGTTTGTAAATACATGTTTGTCCTGTGTCTGGGTGTTAATTACTTTTGTGTCTGTCGTTACAGTCGATGTTATAAACATATAACTCTGTATGTTTAAAAATTACTCATTGCTTTAGCTGTGAAGGGCCTAAATTATACAAATATATTCAAGGCAACTCAATTAAGAGTATAATTCCATAATCGCATCAATCGGACGAGTAAATCGTATGAAAGGAAGCAGGACAAGAGAACCTCTGCGACCTCAAACTTTTCCCCTAACTAAAGGTCTGGTCGACATATAAAGTACAAATGCCTCCAAATGTCTATTCATAAAACAATAGAGGTGGGCTGAGCTTGTTGAAAATACTATCGACTTTTTTCGTTTCTTTTCGTTTATATCTACTTTTACTTGACCTGAATCCAAGAATAATTTTCCGTTACCGAATTGCTTGCATAATTTTTTTGCACATTAAGAACATTAAGTTAGAAAGATAGATGACACTTTATTGCTCACAACATCAAAATAACAACAATCAGATACAATGTACAAAAAAAAGTGAAACAATGGGCGGTCTTATCGCTATAAAGCGATCTCTTATAGACAACCTTTGGATGGACATTTCCATTCTAAAATAATTTCTTTATTCTTAAATGTATAAGAAACCTGTAATGCACAAGACTTCTCTCGTTTTCTCAATATAATTTCCTGTGCATCCTTTCCCCATTTGGATCCCATTTGTATGGTTATTTTAATCTGGTCTTTCCATTCCTTCAGTTCTTCCCCATCGAGTGTCGGATAGGGTTTGAACAGGCGTCAAACTTAGCGATAAGTACGTGTTATGTTTTAATATTATTGACGTTTCCAAGCCATGTCTTTATGAATTCTATGGAAATAAAGTTTTGACTTTAACTTTGCATACCTGGCGAATATTCGTTCACTTTCGTTGCTTTCGTTTCTCGTACTTGAATTCGCTCGTCTTAGCTCTTCCGTCCGTACTTGCAAGTCTAATAATGCTTACAGCGTTCAGTGGAAGCTCCCAACTTGTAGACGCTGCATAATGGATACCCTAATGAAACCATGTTTTAATATTACAATCATCGCTCTTCATAGTTGTTGACTCCAAACGCAACCTAACAATTGAATGAAGCCCTGAGTTACACAATCAATCAACGTTATTACCTATCTATCAGAACTAATTACGAAAGCAGCTGATGCGGCCCGATAGTACGTGCCTATCGAACTCGCAACTTATTTCGAGCGAGCTCTCCGATTTGTCCACAAGGTGAAGTTGCCTATTTATGCATTGTCTATTTCGGGGTAAAGGTGTGATTCTATATACTAATTTATGTAAACAAAATGAGTTTAACCAACGAGTTATACGAGAGTATACCGTACGATTATCGCCATCAACTGTTCACAGTATGATTAAAAGTCGTACATATTCACAAATGTTATTTAAGGTAAACAATACAAGACATATTACCAAGAACCGGTTTCCAGGACATTTGCCTTTAAATAGTTGCGTCTTAACTTATATATAAGTCAAAGTCAAAGTCAAAAACTTTATTTTCATAGATTTCATAAAGAAATGGCTTGGAAACGTCAATAATATTCAAAACATAAGGTCACGTGTACGTAAGGTCACGTATCGCTAAGTTTGACGCCTGTTCAAACCCTATCCGACCCTCCAATGGGGAAACAGCGAAGAAACCCCTAAAGGAGGGCTCCTTTTTTTTCGCTTCCTTTATATGACTGATTAGTGGTGATGTGGTTCAACAAAATCCTATAAAAGTTCAGAAAACAATATTTATTCAAATGGGACTATTAGGCTTGGTACAATGGTATAGCGTGAACTAAAGAAAACTAAATAACTGACAAAACCCGTATATTGGGGAAGTGTGGAATCACGTAGTATATAGCTCTCATATCTTTTACGTCCTTATTGTTTTATGACTCCAAAGAATGTATTGCTATCCGGATAAAAGGGAGACTTAGATTCTTTATGAAAAAAAACCTTTGAAAGATTTATATTAAGTAATAGTTTAGGAGTCTGCTATCCACCGTGGTCTATTTCAAATCATTGTAAGTTTAGGGTATACAATTAACTTGGTTAATCGATATGCCTAAAAATACCAAGAACATCTCTTCGTAGCAGTAAAGGAATAATAAAGGAATAATGATTTGTATAATTATAAATGCCTGCATTTTCTTGTCGTCTTCACTGTATTCTAATATAACTTCATAGTTGGGAGAGATGCATTCCAATAAGAAATGTAGAAACTTTACATAGCTTCGACCCATTACTATGCACGACTGAACTGAGCCAGGAACGTGGTTTCTTTACCGTCGACGGCAGACTCCATTGTCAACTCGTCTTTTGTTTTCAACACCCTCCATACATCGATATCTTTTTTTTTTTTTTTTTTTTTTTTTTTTTTTTTATTTGATGCAGTTACGGTACGAGCCGACGGCCCACCTGGTGTTAAGTGGTAACCTCTGCCCATAACAATCGATGCGACTTCGGTCCTCCCTTACTAGGTACGACAAGACCCAAGTCGCATCGTATGCGCCCGTAACCCTGAGACGTGTAGGTGGAATGTCTCTTGTGCCTGTAATTTCACCGGCAACCACACCTTTCAAACCGGAACACAGTAACGCGAACGCGTTACTGCTTGGCAGCAGAAATGGGCATGGTGGCAGTACTTCCCCGGACGAACTTGGCGAGAGTTCTACTGCTCTTAAACTCGTACTCGCTTTATAGGCTTTACTACTGATTTATACGAAGCCGCTGTATACGTATAGATAACTCAATAATGGTGATAAAAAAAAAAACTATTTCTTAACTTTATACGTATCTAGTATACTGCGCAAGTATTAGTAGTTAGTAACTTAGCTTTTTTACACAAGATAACAAACTGTCCTAATCACCACGACTACGATAGTTGTGTTTTATTATAACTTCTTCGTGAACACTACCGATAGACGTCGTCATTAACATAAGGTTGATTTATATAGTTACTAGCTGTACCCGGCATGCGTTGCAATGCCACATAAAGGTCATTAAAAACGAAAAAAAAAAACATTTTATCAGTAATCGACCACCAAGGGGTTGAAAGTTATTAAAGTACTAATATCGCAATTACAAAATAGGGGTTGGTGGTAGCCGTGTGGATATTTAGGATTGTATGTATTTTTTAATGCTGAGTCATAAAAAAATAAAATAAAAATGATGTCCAAAAAATAAAATAAAAAATTGAGGGGTGGACCACCATTATCATTTAGAGGTGAAAAAAATAGTTTACGTCCTCAGACCTATCGAATATACACAAAAAAAACATAAAAATCGGTTAAGGCATTTCGGAGGAGTTTTATTACAAACACTGTGACACGAGAATTTTATATATTAGATTATAATGTCTACACTTCAGGAAGTAAGCAATTTAAACCGTAAAGAGTCGAAAAGTCAACAAAGTTGTGAAATATTTTGTGAAGTACTAAGAAAACAATTTGAAAATCTCAAGAAATGTTTAGGTACTTCAACATTTTGCAAATTTATTAATAACGTGAAATATTTCTTGATTGATTGAGATTGAGATGTGGGTATATCATATCGATTGCCTCCTGGACAGTCTGGAAACAAGTCAAGGCAGCTCACTCAAACTTCCTGTTATTAAACATTCTCGACTTTCCAAAGGTTTTTATCATGCTACAAATTATTTCTCGAACTATATACTGTAATAAACTTCAGTAGCATGAGGCAATGGTTATTGCGAGTCACGGCATGTAATACAAAGTTTCTGGGAATTTCAGATTAAGCTCAGGGCACACTGTAGCGGCAGATTTCATTTGTAATATTTGAGCTCTAATGCAACCAGCCACATAGAAAAATGGGTGCAATCCATCTGTACCGCTCCTGGTCTCCCGGATATGTGTGTATTCTTGAATGGGTCATTTTTGTAATGCTCATATTTTAGCAGTTTTCGTATCGCGCGAGAGTTTATCGAATATTTAAAATCCCTCATCTCGGACTTCGCAGTCCTGGAATGCTGACCTCGAAAGCAGGTGGCGCCCTTTTTTGGCCTGAGTTTTATTTATATAAATTTCAAATTTACTTTGACACTGAATTTGATAGGCCTCACAGCAAGTTGATAGTAACTCTGCCTTCTGCGCTGTAGGTCGTGAGTCCGGTTCCCACCCAGGACAAACATTTGTATGTATTAATATTATTTATTTTTTCATTTTTATTATATAGTATACCAGTGTATATATGTTTGTTCTGTGTCTGGGTATTAATATGTATTTATATGTATGTATTTACAAAAAAGTATTATATATAAGTATTCTATCAGTCATCTGGTTCCCATAGTACACTCTATGCTTAGCTCAGTTTGGGGCCAGATGGCACTGTGGGAAATGTCCACCAATATTTATTTATTATTATTTCTATTATTTAAGAGATGAGTACGGGTAGTTTTGACGTCAATCTAATTTGAGACTATAAAACGTAATCATATAGCACCACCAGAACTTAGTAACACGACCAATTTATGAAGACTATCCAAGTATTATTCAAACGTAAGTAAACGTAATCAATAAGTCCTTGGAGGCTTCTACAACTCTATAATTTATTTTATTTTTTGTGCTAATGAAGTGCCCATTAGGATAAATGCCGCGACATCTTAAACAAAATTAGGTCACGAATAAAGACAATTCCCAGAAGAACAGAGATTTCATTAAGTCATCTTACAGATAAAGACAAGCAACGCATTAGCGTTACTGTGTTCCGGTTTGAAAGGTGTGGTTGCCGGTGAAATTACAGGCACATGAGACATTCCACCTACACGTCTCAGAGCTACGGGCGCATACGATGCGACTTGGGTCTTGGTGTACCTAGTAGGGGAGGACCCAAGTCGCATCGGATTTTATGGGCCGGTGGCTCGTTCCGTAACTTTATTACATAAAAAAACTTTTCCTTTTCTAATTAATGTTTTGAACGCAGGTGTGGGCTGCTATAAAGTTAGAGGACTTATATTCATTGTAATGAAATAAATAAAAGTGTGGTATTGCTACGCTTTTCAGAGTCGCACTTTATCCTTTATACTCGTACATACAAAAAAAACTGTTCAGAGAGTTTGGCGTATCATCCATAAATTCCAAAGATTTATTCCATATACCGATTATTCATAAAATCTAACGAAACTGCCATTGTACGAATAACCCTATTTTTATTTATGAAACTGTTTGCTCTAGCCATCAAAAGCCTTATATCAATCATTTTTCTTTTGTTGTAAAAGAAGCGTATTATGCGGTAAGATCGTTAAGAAAACTTTACAAAGTGTCAGCAATCAAAATGAGTGATTTATTATTACCACATAACAGGAGAAAAATTAATGTTACTTATCCTTTTTATTTTGCATCTCTGATTTTTCATTGTGAGTGGTTAGTTCAATATGGCCTCACAATATTCGGACGTAGGTTTTATATTGCATGTTTTCTTATTAAATAGTAGCTCCGCTTTCTACGCTTTAAGTTGTGGGGTTCGATTCCTACCCAGAATATTAATTTGTATCATGTTTGTAAATACATGTTTGTCCTGTGTCTGGGTGTTAATTACTTTTGTGTCTGTCGTTACAGTCGATGTTATAAACATATAACTCTGTATGTTTAAAAATTACTCATTGCTTTAGCTGTGAAGGGCCTAAATTATACAAATATATTCAAGGCAACTCAATTAAGAGTATAATTCCATAATCGCATCAATCGGACGAGTAAATCGTATGAAAGGAAGCAGGACAAGAGAACCTCTGCGACCTCAAACTTTTCCCCTAACTAAAGGTCTGGTCGACATATAAAGTACAAATGCCTCCAAATGTCTATTCATAAAACAATAGAGGTGGGCTGAGCTTGTTGAAAATACTATCGACTTTTTTCGTTTCTTTTCGTTTATATCTACTTTTACTTGACCTGAATCCAAGAATAATTTTCCGTTACCGAATTGCTTGCATAATTTTTTTGCACATTAAGAACATTAAGTTAGAAAGATAGATGACACTTTATTGCTCACAACATCAAAATAACAACAATCAGATACAATGTACAAAAAAAAGTGAAACAATGGGCGGTCTTATCGCTATAAAGCGATCTCTTATAGACAACCTTTGGATGGACATTTCCATTCTAAAATAATTTCTTTATTCTTAAATGTATAAGAAACCTGTAATGCACAAGACTTCTCTCGTTTTCTCAATATAATTTCCTGTGCATCCTTTCCCCATTTGGATCCCATTTGTATGGTTATTTTAATCTGGTCTTTCCATTCCTTCAGTTCTTCCCCATCGAGTGTCGGATAGGGTTTGAACAGGCGTCAAACTTAGCGATAAGTACGTGTTATGTTTTAATATTATTGACGTTTCCAAGCCATGTCTTTATGAATTCTATGGAAATAAAGTTTTGACTTTAACTTTGCATACCTGGCGAATATTCGTTCACTTTCGTTGCTTTCGTTTCTCGTACTTGAATTCGCTCGTCTTAGCTCTTCCGTCCGTACTTGCAAGTCTAATAATGCTTACAGCGTTCAGTGGAAGCTCCCAACTTGTAGACGCTGCATAATGGATACCCTAATGAAACCATGTTTTAATATTACAATCATCGCTCTTCATAGTTGTTGACTCCAAACGCAACCTAACAATTGAATGAAGCCCTGAGTTACACAATCAATCAACGTTATTACCTATCTATCAGAACTAATTACGAAAGCAGCTGATGCGGCCCGATAGTACGTGCCTATCGAACTCGCAACTTATTTCGAGCGAGCTCTCCGATTTGTCCACAAGGTGAAGTTGCCTATTTATGCATTGTCTATTTCGGGGTAAAGGTGTGATTCTATATACTAATTTATGTAAACAAAATGAGTTTAACCAACGAGTTATACGAGAGTATACCGTACGATTATCGCCATCAACTGTTCACAGTATGATTAAAAGTCGTACATATTCACAAATGTTATTTAAGGTAAACAATACAAGACATATTACCAAGAACCGGTTTCCAGGACATTTGCCTTTAAATAGTTGCGTCTTAACTTATATATAAGTCAAAGTCAAAGTCAAAAACTTTATTTTCATAGATTTCATAAAGAAATGGCTTGGAAACGTCAATAATATTCAAAACATAAGGTCACGTGTACGTAAGGTCACGTATCGCTAAGTTTGACGCCTGTTCAAACCCTATCCGACCCTCCAATGGGGAAACAGCGAAGAAACCCCTAAAGGAGGGCTCCTTTTTTTTCGCTTCCTTTATATGACTGATTAGTGGTGATGTGGTTCAACAAAATCCTATAAAAGTTCAGAAAACAATATTTATTCAAATGGGACTATTAGGCTTGGTACAATGGTATAGCGTGAACTAAAGAAAACTAAATAACTGACAAAACCCGTATATTGGGGAAGTGTGGAATCACGTAGTATATAGCTCTCATATCTTTTACGTCCTTATTGTTTTATGACTCCAAAGAATGTATTGCTATCCGGATAAAAGGGAGACTTAGATTCTTTATGAAAAAAAACCTTTGAAAGATTTATATTAAGTAATAGTTTAGGAGTCTGCTATCCACCGTGGTCTATTTCAAATCATTGTAAGTTTAGGGTATACAATTAACTTGGTTAATCGATATGCCTAAAAATACCAAGAACATCTCTTCGTAGCAGTAAAGGAATAATAAAGGAATAATGATTTGTATAATTATAAATGCCTGCATTTTCTTGTCGTCTTCACTGTATTCTAATATAACTTCATAGTTGGGAGAGATGCATTCCAATAAGAAATGTAGAAACTTTACATAGCTTCGACCCATTACTATGCACGACTGAACTGAGCCAGGAACGTGGTTTCTTTACCGTCGACGGCAGACTCCATTGTCAACTCGTCTTTTGTTTTCAACACCCTCCATACATCGATATCTTCATGGGCCTATCATGTTAACCTACTTTATCGTAAAACTCTGACGTGATTTGTGTGTGAAGCCTTTGATAAGTGTACAATGAATAAAAAGGATTTTTCAGTTTATATTCTACGTACATAGATCGATTATACAACGTTCTTTTTTAAAAAGAATCTGCCCATCTCTCTGTATGATATTGAGATTGACTTTTGCTGTCATTTTGCAGTGTTAGGTGCCAAATACGGGCGAAAGGGGAATTGTAATTTGATTTCCGACTCGTTTTTCATAGCCAGATAATTTTCTTTTACATTTTGTTATTTAATTATATTTTTCTGAAAGGGAATACTAGAACTCTGAAAACATAATGATATATAAATATGATAAAAATATGATAAAAAATGAAACCATATAATATTCCTATTAGCTGTAAATTTACAGTCAAAACTGCTAAATAATGACAGCGACGCTTCATCTTAATAGGCATAATTATAGTGCATAGGGCATTATAATTAGTATTTAAATTTGTTTAAAGCACCTTAACAAGAACTATATATAAACTAATTATATATTGACAAATGTTGTACTTGTGTTTTTTTTTCATCAATAAATAAACTGAGGTAGCGACCAAGAATTAGCATCCCCTCAACGTCTGGGTGTGAACTTATATACGAATTTAGAATTCACTAGCTGTTGCTCGCGACTTTGTCCGCGTGGAATTCGGTTTTATCATGCACCCCTATTTTACCCCTCGGAAAAGTAGCCTAAACTACTCTTTGTTACATCAGCTATCTGCCAGTGAAAGTCTCGTCAAAATCGGTCCAGCCGTTTCAGAGATTAGCCGGAACAAACAGACAGACAGACAAAAATCGTAAAAAATGTTATTTGGGTATATGTACCGTGTATACATCCATATGCACTTAGTAAAAAGCGGTTATTTTAATATTGCATACAGACACTCCAATTTTATTTATTTGTATAGATGTATAGATATACGAAAGAGGTTGAAATGGTTTGTCTTTATTTCACGCAGCTATGGAAGACCGGTAGACATATTTAATTACGAAATGTATTTATTTGATATTTTTATTATACTTAGCAATAAGCTAATAGCGGATAATAATTGACCTATTTTCATTATTTTTAGCGCAGCGAATGACCTTCCCATGTGACCATTTTCTGCGAACCTTGGTCTTCCTGCAAATTATAACTAACGATTAATTTATCATTCCAGCTGATGGCATGACTTACTCGTTTGGCGTGTTCTACGCCGAGTTCCTGACCTACTTTGACGAAGGGAAGGGCAAGACTGCATGGATAGTATCCATTCTCGTCGGAGTCACACTGTCTTCAGGTAAATTAAAAGTAAATCACGTGTTGGAGGGAAAATGAGTCTAACTAAGTAGTTAAACTTTATATTGACTTTATAAATATAAATGCAAGACACAATTGACTATACGTTTTTATGAAGTACTAATGAATAATGAGTATTTATTGATTAAATTATGGATAAAGCTATAAGCCCAACTGATGTTAATCGGTTCCCATGACTATAACATAACCAAAACTAGTTGGGTCTTCCCCTCTTTAGGTATATCAAGTCGCATCCTATTGCACTGATGCTCTGAGACATAAATTTGGAATATCTCATATGCCTGTAATTTCACTAGCAACCTTTCAAACCGGAAATATTAACGCGAATACGTTACTGCTTGGCGGTAGAAATATGTAACGTGTACTTCACCGGAAGAAATGGGACCCAGTTCTACTGCCTGAGAAAGCGTTATCGGCGTAGGAATAGATGTAATCACGACGCCGGGTTTAAAAAAACGTAGTGTGATTCTAGTTTTAGTACTAAGACCGAGTTGTTTTTTTTGCCGATACTAATACTTTACGATATTTAGGTAAATTCACTTTATGGGTCGTAGGCGGTGAGGGATCAATTACTATCATATCAGCGTATAATAAGGCCAAGAAATTTGAAACATACGAATAAATTGAACCCTCCGAAACGTAGACTCAACTTACAGACATTAATTTTACGCGGGACGCTCTCTGACATATTTAGCAATTTTAGGTGCATCATTAAGTTTTACCGGTTGAGAGCCGTCTGCTCTCACCAAAAGCCCGTGTAAACGCTGTCAAGGCCATCTGCGCCAACAGCCAATTGTCCAGTCATTAAAGAAAACCATAAAGTTAAGGTATTTATTTTCACATGTATGTTACAGGGTCGGTTACACTATTAAACTTTCCTAATAAATGTCAACTGGGCAGTTCATTTCGAACGTCAAGGGCCAAATATTTGAAGGCAAGTGTCAAGTGCATGGAAGGAGCCTGTTCGAGGTGCACTTTAATCCTATCACTATACTGATTCGAGAGAATCAGTGACACTATATTGGTATCGAGTATTGGTAGTAACGAAATTTAGTATCAGAGCCAACCATAATCGCATAAATATGGCGCGGGATTTTTCCAAGCATCATAAATGAATCATGCTGTTGAATTGCAATTGATGTCTTGGCAGTATAATTTACGACGAAACAGACATTTAACAAAAACAACTAAGCATTATTGGAATGAATGGTAATATGTTTATTCATATAACTAGTGTTTTGTATTTTGCAACTGAATCTTGCAATCCGAAGTTATTCACTTGTTATATCTTTCTAATCTTGCTGGACGGAGAGACCCATTTGACCACACCATGAAAAAATGCTTTTATTTTTGTTACTGTTTATATTGTATGTTTCTAAAAAAAAAAAAAAAAAACTATATATAAAAAAATTCAAAAACTAAAGATAAATTGCGGTAGCATCACTTCCAGCCATCATCAGCTACATTGTAGTCATATGTATATCGGAAGACATGTCAAACGCTACCCTATCACTAGTAAAATAAGTTTAATTTGTTATTTCCAGGACCAATATCCAGTTCGTTCGTGAACCGATGGGGCTGCCGAGCGGTGACTGTCGCGGGCGCAGTCCTCGCATCGGCGTGCGTGATGCTGTCGGCACTTGCGCAGAACGTGCTGACTCTCATATTCACCATCGGCGTGGGGACCGGCTTCGGCTTCGGCCTCATCTACCTGCCAGCCATCGTCAGCGTCACTGTCTGGTTCGAGAAGCGAAGAAGTCTCGCTACAGGTCAGTAGTCACTGTATGGTTCGAGAAGCAAAGAAGTCTATCTACAGGTCAGTAGTCCGGCTTAATGTGGAAGCAAATTGCCCAAAATTACCTTCAGCATTAACTAAAATACCTAACAGTCAAATTTCGAAAGTTACACTCTTGCAACTAATCTGTGAAAGTTCAATACAAAACAGATTATTTCTTATTCCGATGATATATTTTATTTCAGATTTTGAATACCAAAGCTTTTCTATATTTTTATTTTATTACAATCAGTAAATATATTTAATCCTTTAATTTCAGGCATAGCAGTATGTGGCTCAGGGCTGGGCACGCTGATGTTCGCTCCTATCTCATCCTGCCTCATCAACTCGTATGGGTGGCGAGGTGCGATGGCCATCATGGGAGGGATCACCTTAATCTGCATTCCGTTGGGCATGATGTTCCGACCCGTACCTGAGCCGCCGCAAACCGCGGTCACAGAACCAATGCTGCCTCAGAATAACACGGCACCGCTTATAAGATCACAAAGTACTGAGCATATGGCAAATGGAAATGGAATCAAGAAATCTGAGGATAATGATATTGCTAGGCTGACTCTGTCACAGCCCGCGCTCCACGAGCCGCAAGAAAATAAGTCGAGACAACCTTCGCGGGCCGGAAGCGGAATTATGTTGAGGCCAGATGTCCTCTACCAGGGCAGTATGAAAAGCCTGTCGAACTTCAAGACCTCTACGGTAGACATCTCCAAATTAAGACGACACACGATAGAAGAAACACAACAAAAATGCCAGTGGCTACCGTGCTCCACAGAGTTCAAAATAGCTTTGTCGCAAATGCTAGATTTCTCTCTATTCGTAGATACAAAATTCATTTTGTTCGCGCTGTCTAACTTTTTGACCAGTGTCGGCTTTTATATACCGTATGTTTATGTGGTACCAATGAGTGAAAAGTTAGGAGTTCCAAACCCTCCATACCTCATTTCGATTATTGGAGCGGCTAATTTGATTGGAAGAATTGTATTAGGATACATAAGCGATATGCCTTGGGTCAATAGATTGATGGCTTATAACGTATCCCTCACCATTGCGGGTGTAAGTAAGTATACATTTTGTTTATTTTTTTACATTCTTTTATATTTTATTTATTTTGTCGTAATACTAGGATAGATAAAAAAAACCTGTTTTTGGCTGTATGATTAATTCTAAGAGTTCACTTATTTGCTGTAGCTTTTAGGTAGGTTATGTTTGAAATATAAAAATAAATAAAGTGAGCATTCCATACTGCATTTATATAATAAAATTCATTAATATTATTCAGTTTATATAAACATTTTAAGAAAATGTAGTACTAGGCATTACTTTTGACTGGTTGCATTAATTATTTGCAAAGTAGGATTTGTAGTTCACACTTTTTTGTACGGTACGGAACATAAGTTTATGCCCATAACAACAGCGGTACCGAGAGAAAATTGGTACGTCTTATCGCATTCAATGCGTCATTATAACTTTTTCAATTAATTTCACCTCCTGAAAACCTGATATTCTTCTGCTTCTAAGATAATGAGTATAATGAGGCATAACTCTACAGGAATTCTTAATTCAATTCAATTCATTTCCTTATCTTTCGACGTAAATATATGAACATGACATGTCCGATAGTACAATAGACTGATACCATTTCTATTTATTACCAGGTACAGCACTAGCAATGCTCTGCTGGGAGTTCTGGGGACTTGCAATTTACGCAACGGTGTTCGGCTTTACGATTGGTGCCTACGTCGGTCTGACTTCTGTGGTGCTGGTGGATCTCCTCGGGCTTGAGAAGCTCACTAATGCATTTGGCCTCCTTTTACTGTTTCAAGGAATCGCTTCACTAATAGGACCTCCTTTTGCAGGTAGTTTTACAAATCGTTTATTTTATATATGTATAACTGAACGGCTCAATTGGTAGTGACGTCGGATAACGAACTGGAGGTCGTGGGTTTGAATAAAATAAGGTCAAGTTTCCGGTGAAAGATAACACCGTTGCTGGACAATAGCGTGGCGGTAGGACAAATCTAGCCCGGCTAGCTAAATATCAGCATTTATATTAAAAAGTCTACCTCTAAGCAACTAACGGTGTGCTCCAGTAGGCTCACATAGTAAAAAAAAACGTTCTCTTTACTACTAACAGGAAACAATTTGATGACCAATAAATTCTCCCTGCTCAAGTCCCGTCCACAAGTAAACATTTTGAACATTTTTCAAATTTTCAACCACCTTTTGCTACTCGTACCATTCAAATGAGCTAAATTTGGCCTACCATCGTGAGATAACAATGAAGGCGTTGAATGGAGAGGTCATCCCTGCTAACTTTTCACGTCACGTCTACGTTCTGGAACCCAAACGCTGAAAAGTGGGGGTAAAAGCGTTAACCTATATATGTAGATAGATAGATAGATGACACTTTATGCTCACAAAATCAAAATAACAATAATCAGATACAATGTACAAAAAAATATGTATGTATCCATTTACATTTTCAGGCTGGCTGTACGACAATATGCAAACGTACGCGCCAGGATTCTACGTGGCGGGAGGTGCGATAGCGTTGAGCGGAATCATTCTGTTCGCGATCCCCGTGCTGGAGAGGCGCGCCACCCGGGAACAGTACGAGGAGACCTCCCTCGAGCAAATATAGCAGGAAGAGCCCCGGGGGGCTCGCGGCCACCCCATCATTGTGCTCAACAGCCCCTCGACGCCTTCCTACACAAGCTCCGCTGAGGATAGCAACAGGGTATATAAAACTACAATAATAGAACCTACATATTATTTAGACGATGATGTAGATAGCATTGCGATGGATGAGTGTGAAAAACATTTCGGTGAGGGACACCGTATTCATTCCACGCACAATATATGCAGTGCGTACGACTTGTGATTACTTAGGTAGTGTTAAATGAAATGGTGCAATATGAAAATTTTGTTTAATTTAATGTAAGCTAGAAACGTGACAATTTCATGTTTGTTCCGCTAAAGAATTGATAAACTTCGAATCGCTGGTTATGTTACTTACACTTAGTAAAACTTCAGTAGCAATAATATAAGATTATATACAATTACAAACTATTATTAAACTATAATATTACGATTAATAGTTTTCAGTGTTCCAAAATTTATAATCGTTCATCAAGCAACTATTTTGCATTTCAATAGACATTAATAACACCATCGTTTGTTACATAAAACAAGCCTTAACGCGGACCAATCGTGGATAGTGTATTGTGAAGATCCAAACCCATAAGTACACGAAATTACATAATAATACGTTAGGTAACATTATATGATAAATGAGATCAATACCAAATTTATTTTTATATTACTTATATTTTTTATTTCGGTAGGAATGTTAGTTTTATCTTCTAATATGTTCCAAATTGTGTTCAGTTACTTATTCTTGTTCGTTATTCTGTCTGCGTATCTTTTGTACATAATATCAGTGTATATACGACTGAACTAGGTGATCATTTATAACTCGACTGCTAATATTCTTCGTACAAATCTATGTCACTGTGTATTATATTGTTGCCATTCTTATTATCGTATATAATGCGATTTCAGTGTACATTTAATGTTAATGTATATTACACTTAGTGTTAAATTATATTTATTCCAATCGTTTTGTTGGTTTCATTGCCTAATTGTCCTTCTTCACGTGATCATCAAAGCGGGCATCGTTGTCTGAGGAGTGTGTGTTGACGAGCAATTTCTTTTGGATATCGTCATCTACAAGAAGTAACGCCAAAGCAGTCAGGGTAGGCGCGATCTAAAAATATAACAATAACTTTATTTTTTACATACTGGTGGACCTTTTACATGCAAATTAAGCTGAGACTGATATAGAGGCATATCACATACATATTTAAGAAGTATCCTGCGTTTCAAGATTTAATACTTGCCCAATGGATCCACATGGCCCATTTGATGTATAACGCGGAAGTGATTACAACAGGATGACCGTACAGAAGCTGAGATATAATCACACTCCCTCTTATCAACGCTATAGGGGTCCAGCAGATAATATTTACCAGCGTAACGATAACCATATTCTGAAACAGACATTTTATTATTTATATTTATTAAAATCCGGGAACGCTTTAGTAATATATTATACATTCCAGGGCACATATATAAAATAAAATTCAAACTTTTACAGACACTTAAATATCGCGTATTGCGACGTTTGCGACGTAATACGCGATGTTGTCGTAAGGCGGGGTTTTAAAGTGAGGCTCCGTAGGTAGAATTAATAAAGTGGTCATCACCAAAGAGTATTTTATCATAACATAAAAGATCCAAATGATACACAAGCTAAGTGTAACTTTTTAGACTGAATTCTAAATTGACTGATATACATATACAATGAAAGGAAAAAACCATCATTGTGTATTTTCGTATGGAGTTAAGTATTAGTATATCAAATTAGAACTCCCAGTAATCCAATAGTAATAAGAGTTAGGTACATACCCGAGTAAAATAACGTCGCCTGTTGTTTTCTTCAGTGAACTTTAGGTTATTTTCTAGTGCACATGCCCAAACGAGCATCATTATCCTGAATCAAGATAGTAATGATTAAATTACCATAGGTATCGTATATTTTAAATTTGAATGAATTTATACATAAAACAATAAATAAATATTGGTGTACATTGCACACAGCGCCATCTAGCTCCAAAGTAAGCTAAGCATAGCTTGTATCATGAGAACCAAACAACTGATATAATACTTTTTGTAAATACATGTATATTGACACCCAGACACAGACCAAACACCTATATTCGTCAAACAAATACTATTTGCCCTGGGCGGGAATCGAACCCACGACCTACAGCGCAGAAGGTAGGGTATAACACAGTGAAAAAGACATATGTTTGAATATAGACGAGATAGTGCGGGCGTTCCGCACAATCTAATTCTATTATTGGCAAGCGACTGTGAAACAAAGATATAAACGATTAGCTTACAACTAACTACCTGTGATTTATATATCTCATTTAAGTACTCACATAAAAGCAGTTGGTTTGATGCTCCGAAGAAAGAATATGATCACGATAGTGTATCTCAGCCAAGTGGAAGGCAAAATCATGTCGAAAGTGCAGAAATTACAAGCGAAATCGAAGCCATATCGACCGATGCCTAAGAGTGGAAGGAAGGAGTACAAACTTGCGAAGAAGATACAGAGACCTTTGAAAAGAGTATAATATTTTCGTTCCATTCGCCAACCTGAAAATATAAAAATGCATCTCGAATTAGTAACATATAATAATTTTATTACAGAGGATCATCATAAAAATGTTGGCGAAGAAATGAATAAATTCTTTCATCCAGACGTCAAAAACCTGGAAAACGATGCCAAAAATATTAATGTCTAATAATGATGATATCAATTTAGTTAGCGTGAATCCGGTTTATGTTACCATTCGTGACGTATTTGGCGACCACATATCTTTCGATGCAAACGTGTGTGAGCCACTCAACTTCCAACACAGCCAGAAATGACTCCAAGAACGCAAAAGTATTGCAGTAAACCGGTACGTACTCGCCTGACCTGTAAAAACGGTTTTTATGTCTTCGTTACTCAAGAATCAGATCAGTTAGACTACTAAATGCCAAGCGGCAGTCATGATTTCTCTGTCAATAACAACTATACGTCTGGTCTTGCTAACTGGAAAGCATTCTATTGTTCCCAGAGGCATGATTACCTAACATCTCACTTATTTTTATCTCATAGATGCATGTTATCTAATGCATCATAGTCCAAACGTGATTGCTTGTTGATATGGCCATCTGGAAAATTAAAGGAACTGACAATTTTCCTGAATATAAAATTGAATCAGTGTTATAAGTCAGCAAAGCAACCACTTTACTTATTCAACTGTAGAAAATGTCGTAAAATAGAAATAAATACCTTCAAAACATGGTTTTATCAGATACATTTAAAAACTTAAATATACGCTTCAATATGTTATTGAATACTCTCTGGACTTAACAAAATGATCATGAATTTTAAGTAGACTCACCTTTCATTTATCTTTGCAAATGGTATCAGAGCCACGACTCTTCGAACGAGGGCAGTCATTGTGAAATTAGCCAAGTTTCTGTAACTTGGGTTCAAGCGAAGGTTTGTCTTCAACAAAATCAAGTTTAACCACAAACCCAGAGCAACAGAGAGACTGCCTGAAATTGGAAACAAAAGAGCATTAGAATTACAAATTCTTTCTTTTGTTTTCGTGATATGATTGCCAAGAGCAGTGTGACCACGAAGAAACAACAATATTTGGTTTCCAAGTTACAAATTCAGCACATTTACGAGCATATCTTGAAACATAAGATCGGCTTGAAAATAAATAAACAAGGTTATTTTTATTAATAATTTAAAAATATATAAAATGCTTAAACCTATAAAGAAGCATACATACCGCAAATGAAGAATCCGTCTTCCAAACTTTTTCTATCGTCATCATCAAACAGGTCACCCCAGACACACTCCTCCGTCATCGTGGACTACACGTTTCTAATTTCTGCCTGAACTTGATTCTAGATCCTTATAAACTCAAGACAGTTGCTGTAAAGCGCTCCACATAAAGATGTGGCCAGATGAAACCACAATCTCAGGTTGCAATTGTATCTTCAACCAAAACGACACCAGTTTGTATACGCTCTGTTTAATGCATTGTCTGTGCAAGTATGCTTCTACAATAATTAACACAGAATAGCAATCAGAAGCCACTTTGCACTTCTACACTCACTTTATATTTACGTATATAAAAGCATTGCAAAGATATTTTCCTAACAGCAAATAATTTAAGCAAGTCAATAAAATCATTCGTTATATGGATTGAACTCAAATGAGATTCATATCTATTGAAAAGGAATGCTTCCTATTCTAATATTCCGTAATATAGACTGATGCAAGAAACTTTCATTTCACTAGTCTATTCATCATTTCATTCGTAACTTCACAATGTAAATAAACCCACGCCCTACTTATCTCGCGACGTAGGAAATCGTACTGCGTCATTACTCCTGTCAGTTAAGACACAGAACATGCAACAGTTATGAATGCTTAAGTAGGATTTCGCCTTTCCACCCCATCCCACCCCTAGGTAGGGGGACTTAGACGTCGATGATAATCCACGAATTTCCTCCACGATAATCGCAACAATGTTCGCTATGTAACGTGTTAATACGTACCAATATATTATTTGCGAATAAAATAGACTTAAGTGCTTTTAACATTTAGTATCAAATGTTAATGTGATTTAGAAAATAATCACTAACCTACAGTTTAGAAAAAAATTATAAATAGTGGATTATATTTAAATCATTTTATTTCTATTCGAATTAAGCATGGGATAGGTTCTTAACAAATAATTCAGTCGTTCAGTCGTCTTTAGTGTCTCAACTTGCATCTCGGGGCGAATCCAAATACGTCGAGGCACCCTCGAGCTTTCAGCCGAAATGATTTTTCAAAGCTTATCCGGGATGTATTCTAAGGTCGATAGAATTTTTTTGCTCTTTCTGGGCGTAATAGGGCGTACTGTTTTCGCACGCGTCCGAGAAGTGCGGCGCGCAGTCTTTCATCACCGGTGAGGTAGCACAAGACAGGTATTGTTGTAGCGGCCTGCCAAGAAAGTACTTTGATATATATCTATTATTTTTTTGTGATGTAGGTGATAGGACGAGCTGACGGCCCACCTGATGTTAAGTGGTAACCGACGCCCATGGACAACAACAATACGACTCAAGCCTTCTCCACCAGAGTATGAGATGACTCAAGTCACATTGCGTTGCGTCCATCAACCCGAGACGGGGATGTTACGTCTCATGCGCCTGCAATTTCATAATTCTATAAGTTTTTCATAAGAATTATATGTTGAATAAGGATGAGACAAAAAGGAAAACATATAAGTACGTAGCTTATGTAATGATTACTTTTATAAAGTGGTTTGGCGCCTAAAATGTTTTTCTCATTATAAACCAAATGTCATGCTGAATAAATGATAATAATATTATAACACATTTTCGAAATCTTTTTAATATTTATCCTGATATTCAGGTAAATGCAATGCGTTCAAGTTTGAGAGCCTTCTCACAGTAAATTTACATGTGTACAACGACTCAAGGTATGCAGTTGTCTTACCTCTGAAGCTATCGGGGCAATCAGTGCTAACGCCGGCGGAACATGAGGCCTGTACCCGACGACTAGAAGAGGAAACCACTGCCAACCGATCAGCACTCCAGCGGGGATCCACAGCGCTAGCGTCGCTACAACTATTGTATGAACGCACTGAAAAGTTAAAAGTTTGATAGAAGACGTAGCAAAAAAACCAAATGGTTAAAAAAAATGCTAGAGACACAGTTGTTTTTTTTAATAAGTCTACGATAAAAGCTCAAGAATTAATTTCACAACTGTAATTTATTGTCAAGCGCTTATGTTAAAATTTTAAACCTTGGTACCTGCGTAAAATACTTCTGCTCTCTTTGGTTTTCTCCTTTATAAAATATTTTCTCCAATCGTACTGCTTTTCCCATATAAAAGAACCTGGATGATAAAATTGAGTGAAAAAACGAAAAATAACGGAATTTACGACACGCACACAATTGGTACAGTGGTATTGCTTAAGTTACAGAATTTATGTCGTTAAGTTACTTTTTTAGCATATTAAACTCTATATCTATTTATCGATCAGAAAATCGAGTAAATGAACCGGAAAATCCCAAATATTTTATGCTTTTAGCATATTTTTTGTAAGGCTTTGTAGTGAAATAAGTAAGTAGTGACACACTCACATTCCAACAACTGGCACAACTCCACACACGATCACGAAGGGAAAGCAGAAGCCAATGTGCCTGGTCGAGTGAAGTGACGGCCACAGAAGAGTGCAAGCAGTTCCAGTCGGATCGCAGGAATACACTCCGTATCCGAAGAGCGGGGGGATCGCGAATATGACAGCGTTCAGCCCGCTCACGCCCACTAATGTCCAGTAAAACCTTATGTGTAGTTTCTTTTCTGAAATGAGAATATTTATAGTGTTCCTATTTTCTAAAAATAAATTATTTTATTACTAGCTGCGTCCGGGGCTTCACTCGCGTTGATTTAAGTTTGTGACCATGTAGTGACATGGTTTAAACATTTTTGACACTTTGTGAATTAACTTATTAAATATGCCATTATGGACATATGCCATTGATTAACAACATAGCTGAATTCAACATACCATGTCTGTAACGTCTTGCTAAAATATATCTTTCCAAAACGAAAACGAATAACGCTGTCATTTGAAAGACACCAAAGAATTGGTTCGTAAACGCGAACAGCTGACAGCACGCTGGACCAAAGAGCCATCTGAAAGTAATATTCTCATTAGAAAGTAGCACACTTGATAAAGATAAAAGCAATATGTCCAACAGGTCAGCAAATCAAGTGTTATAAATTCAGATAAACTAAAACACTTTTCGTTTTTTCCAAAATCCAAAATACATGTAGAACAGGACTGAAGAGAACCGACTCGTTCCAAGGCCTTTTTCCATTTTTTATGTGGTAATGATGCGGAACGCGGAGATGGCCCACCTGCTCTTGTAACTCTTACCCATAACAAGCAATACGACTTAAATCCTCACGTACTTTGGTACGACAAGACCCAAGTAGCAAGCATCGAACGCGCCCGTCACTCCGAGATGTGACGGTGGAATGTCTCAAGTGCCTGCAATTTCACCGGCAACCACACCTTTCAAAAAACGCGAATGCATCACTGCTTGGCGGCAGAAATGGGTATATTTGTAGTTCCCGAGATTATGTTAGCATAAGTTCTAATGCTACGTGTATAACAAATACCTTCTCGCCACTGCCGATGCACCCGCAAATGGGAATCCAAGAAGATTTCTGCCAAGCGACGCCACACATAGATTAAGTACTAAAATATGACTCTTGAAGATGAGCAGGTGACTGTGTATGAACGTAGCAAAAAGCCACCCGTTCAACAACACTCCAAATACACCTGCGAACAATTGTACAATCAAGATGGGGTAACTTAAGTCTCATCGAACTGAAAAGTCGCTCTGTAATTTCCAAGCTCCTACACGGGATGCACAACTGCTAGGTAGCAAAAGTGATGGTACTTCCCCGCGTGAACACTGCACACAAATTAGTTCTACTGCTACTAAAACTATCAACCACCGAGATGTAATTTAACCTAGTTGACATTAATTGTCATCACACTAACCGAAAACGAAAAGGCAGGCGCCGAGGAGCGTCTTATATGAACTGTCGAAGTAAAACCAGGGGCACTCGTCTTCATGATAATCGAACATTTGCATTGTCACTCTGATCACTGGATGCTATGCACCGAAGGGCGTATCGAAGATTCTATCTCGTTTACTGTGCATTTAGATTTATTTTTGACGAGTAGAACGTCCACGTATGGGAAGCGGTCACAGAGACTGGTCAGGTTGTCGAACCAGCGGGGACTGGGGCTCTTGGACAATGGGAGTGGATCACATTACCCGACAGACCGACGCCACTTTGTGCACGACATCGAGGGCGTGAACGCATGCGCGACTGCCTCTACCTTATACTAAGAAAATTTCAGTACAAATCTAACAAATCTTCATCTGAATTCTTAACCTTACAGTTCTACGTCTCTACACTGAGGAGGATATGTTCTGAGGCGAAGGTCAAACGTTCGAAAGTCGTTTTTATGTTCGCCGTCAGCGTATTTTTTTGTGTGACATAGTTACGGAACAAGCTGACGGTCCACCTGGTGTTAAGTGGTAACCTCTGCCCATAACAACCGATGCGACTTGGGACCTCCCCTACTAGGTACGACAAGACTCAAATCGCATCGTATGCACCCGTAACTATCGCATCGTGTGCGATCAGACCTATGTCTGAGAGAGGTACTGTCTGAGACGTATAGGTGAAATGTCGCATGTGCCTGTAATTTCACCGGCAACCACACCTTTCAAACCGGAACACAGTACCTAACGTGAATGCAGCAGTGCTGCTCGGCGGCAGAAATGGGCATGGTGGCAGTACTTCCCCGGACGAACATGGCGTGAGTTCTACTGCTCTTAAATTGCTGCCTGTGTAGATTACGTAGCCGATAGCGACGCCAAATAACACCAAAATTAGGAATCGATTCTTTAGGCCCAATTCCAAAACACACTGTTAGGTGCTTGGCAAAAGATATAACCTGACAGATGTTGAGCCAAAATTTCAGCCATAAAACAGTCACAGTTTCTCATTATATTTATGTGGGATAGTGGATTTATACCGGCACTCACCACACCAGCTGCGTCTCATTTCCTCACGCTCTGGTCTAATGTTCTTCAAATAGCCTGTATCGAAACAATACATCAATAAATCTATGCCAATAGAAACACGGTTGAGGCGTCCGGCATATCTGAACGAATACGGATGTTAATTATTATATGTTTATGTAGCTTGTAGTTTATAAATTACATAATAGGTTAATGTACCTACTAACTGGTTTGCATTGTTCTCAGCATAAATAATTGCAACAAGTCATTTTTATCTATACAAATAAATAAAATTGTAGTGTCTGTTTGTAATATAAAAATATCCGCTTTTCACTAAGTGCATATGGATGTATACACGGGACAAATACCAAAACAATTATTTAAATAATACAATAATCTGCTCGCAACCTCTTCTCTAGTACTACTCTGCTTAGATATTAAGTTGATTGTTGCCAAAAATAATTTACCCACGAAAAATAAACAAATTTGTAAATTAGCCGCAGCTCAGTGCAAGATTATTTAACTTCAAACATTTTAAAAATAGCCATCTACTCGACCTAAATTTGTTTCATAGTTATTTGAATTTTCCCAGATGTCACGGTTTTGTCGTTCATTTCGGTCCACTGTTTTTGTTCGGCGGTCTCGGGTCGGGTAACCGCTGAGTTTGCGTAGTGCAAAATCAGCAACCATTTTTCATAAGCAAATTATCCGATCCATTAATTCGTTATTGAGTTGGCAACGTCCGTGGAGCGATAGATTTGTAGGCGCGCACCTCAAGCGGGCGGATCGCTCCCGACGCGGTTAATTGCGGAGAAGTACGCCGGTACCTACTTACCTGGTTTTGTCTATGATACAGTGCGCTCGATCAGTTCCTGCCTGTTATCAAACCGATTTGCTTATTCGCACCGAGCGCGCAGTGCAGTGCCGTCACCGGCGCGACTCACCGCAGGATGTTATCGTTGGAGCAATTGTCGCAAGCGGTGAAGGAACACCTAGGACTCTACAACAGTGAGGATAGAGCTCAGCCCACTTATAAATGGACCATCGGCGAATCGTCGCTGGGAGGTCGAGGGCTCATAGCGACCGAAGACATCAAAGCCGGGGAAGTGCTATTCGTGGACCATCCTCTCATCTACGGCCCGCGAGCCGGTTCCAACCTCCCGAAAGGATGTTCGGTGTGTTGTATATTAGATTGTGAAACGTTTTTCAAGTGTTCAAAATGTGCATTATTATTGTGTTCAGAGCAGTGTCAGAGTACAACAACACATTTAGAAGATTGCGGCGCGATTTCCCGTTGGAATAATAAAATACCTATCGAGGAAGTCGACGACACGTTAATGTCGCGTGCACTGACAGCGATAAGAGCGCTACTGCTAAACGAAGATCAGAAACAATTTATGGGTTATCTCCAAGCCAATGCGCAACCACAACACGGAAGAGAAATAAGAGATATCAAACCATTCTTCGATATACAGGAGGATGAAGAGCTGTTGATGATATTAGCCTGTTGCGCGCTTGATACTAACGCATTTCAAATAGCGACTCCTTACGGAAAGAACGAAGCAAGTATGCGAGGTTTATATCCTGTATCGGGACTGATGAACCATACTTGCGTGCCGAACACTAGGTATAGCTACAACGATCAACGTCAAATGTCTGTCAGCGCCGTGAAACCTATTAGAGCCGGGAGGGAGATATTTTCGTGCTATACTGGTACTCTATGGGGCACACCGGCTCGGCGGACACACCTGTACAAAACGAAACACTTTATATGTAAATGTGACAGATGCGCTGACCCGACCGAGCGTGGTACGCTTTTAGCGGCACTCAAGTGCTTCTCAGCAGAATGTCCCGGTGTCCTGCTGCCTGTTGAGCCGCTCAAGATGACGAGCGCTTGGCGATGCATAGAATGCGACCTGCGAGTACCCTACGGCAATATCTGCTCGATACAAGGCGCCCTCGGAAGTCTGATGGGTTCGTTGAACTTCGAAAACGTCGGTGAATTGGAGAGTTTTCTGGTGAACCGGATAACGAAACACATTCCGAGGACAAATCAAATTGTAGTGGACCTGCATTGTCGGCTGATTTGGATGCTGGGGGACTCCGAGGGGCTTCGTTGGCACCGTAAGTTATAAATAGTTATGACAAGGACAAGGAATTATGCAGGTTTTTTAAATACATTGGATAACTAGTTTCAATTACCCATACCCCTTTGCTTTCTTCCAGACCATAGAGCAGATGTTGCATTATTCAGGCTATCGCTTTTGCGAACAGTAAATCTGACGTCTCTAGGAATAAGAAACGAAAACTTGTATTTGATGAAAAATTCGAAAATCACTTATCATTTGTTCCTGCCTCTAAATTATAAAATTTTACTTAGGCCAAAAAAGAATAAAGTGATGATGGTTATCTGCCGTTGATAAAATAAAACTACCTACTCGGTAGGTACTATCTAAATCATGTGCCATATGACACAAACATATTCCCAATCATTCATCTTGTGTCAATACTTGAGGTTTAGAATTTACCGATTTGGAATGATAGTATCTTCTTCAGATTAGATTTTATTCACAACATAGATTTTATATATAACATACCTACTGTATTGACAATACTAACCCACGTAATGTGATTTAACCTTTATTATGAAGAATCATTATCTAAGCTATTTATTGAATGTATCTTGTTAGTTATGTAAAAGCTGAAGTAGCATAGCACCCATATTGCACCCATAAAAAACTGAGACGTGAAGCTGGAATGTCTCTTGTGCCTGTAACTTCACCGGTATCCGGGATTGTGTTACTGCTAGGCAAATTAATTAGGTATAGCGTATATGAGACTAGTTCTACTGTAGAAAGTTTACTACCTGAGTGAACTGCCCGATTGTGTCTGAGTTTCATTATTTTTCATAAATAATTCGTCTTTCCATAAATACACCCGAATTAATACAATAATTATTTAGAGTAATCATGAGCTTATTCTCGATAAAAAATTGTTACACGTTATTGTCATTTACTCAATAAAACAGAACACAGACTATTTCGTTGAGAATGAACTGAGTTCGGTTTTCGCACCAACTCTACATTCTCAGCGTGTTTGCTTTTAATAAACGTAAGGCGCTATTTTTTGACAAGCTTTCTATGAAATCGTATAAAATTCAAAACATAGCACAACGTAGAAACTTAAAATATGGAACTATATGTTTACTTATTAAATGATCACTATCAAATATCATTTCCAATCGTCACTCCGTGTCAACAGGGATTGAGATAGAAAATTCTACGTGGATACGTAATAGTTCTCTAGTTCTGTATTCATAGCTACATCATTTTCTTAGGTCTAAAATGCATACGACATTATTGTAGACTAGCTGTTGCCCGCGACTTCGTCCGCGTGTAATTCTATTTTATCACGCACCCCTATTTTACCCCTCGGAAAAGTAGCCTAAGTTACTCCTTGTTACATCAGCTATCTGCCAGTGAAAGTCCCGTCAAAATCGGTCCAGCCATTTCAGACATTAGCCGGAACAGACAGACAGACAGACAAAAATTTTTAAAAATGTAATTTTGGTATATGTACCGTGTATACAGACAGCGACAGCGACAGGTAAAAAGCGGTTATTTTAATATTACAAACAGGCACACCAATTTTATTTATTTGTATAGACGTATAGATATTGAAATAGCTACCTACATTAAATTGTAGTGTTTAGAAACAACATCCGGGGATACATACTCCGGGAGAAACGTGTAAACAAGTAAATACGTAGCTACTTAAATGAACACGTTTAGGTATTTGCTTACATCACAGCGTATACACATCGTTCGTAGCAGGATGTGGCGTTATAGAAGCCAAAATACCTACTTCATTAGGTCAGCAGTCGGTCTGTGTAAATTACTGGAATGTTAGTACAAAACAAGGTTACGTTTATTTCGGACATTACTCATTACTGTAGGCAATAGAAGTGTGAAGATTTAAATAGAAGCAGAAATATCTTTGTTTTTTTATTATCAAGTTACGGAACGAGCCGATGGCCCACCTTGTATTAAGTGGTATTCTCTGCCCATAACAAGCAATACGACTTGGGTCCGGGAGGACAAGGGAGGTACAAGGTGGATGGGAATCCAAGTTACATGGCACGCCCGTCACTGAGACGTGAAGGTGGAATGTCTCAAGTATAATTTCACCGGCAATCACACCTTTCAAACTGGATAATAAGTCCATATATCTATCCATGTTCGAATCCCACCAAGACAAATATTTGTGTGACGATCATAGATTTATGTTCTTAGTCTGGATAGTCTGGATTTGCACAACATAGATAGGCCCTATGGCCATCTATGTTTTGCAAATAAAGATACCTACGTGTTCATTTTTTATTTGCGTTTGTCCTAATCAGTGTTCTTAATTCTATCCACTGTTTTAACGTAAAATCAACAACGAAAAAACTTTATTCTCAAATATATAAATGTATTTATTTTATACATATTTATGGTTATATGAAATTTTTACGTCAACAGATGATCTTTGCCAAAGCTTACACCTTGTTTATTTTTACAAAGCAATGAAAGCCCGGGATGAGTTTTTAGAATGAAAAAAGATAGGCAAATGAACATTCTCTTGAACGACAGCGCCGGCCGGCCGGTCCGACGCAAATTACGTAAGACTCGACACGCCCGCCAGCTCCCTGAAAACAGACGAGAATTACACAGCTTCCAGCTATTTTGACATCGGAACATGGATTTCGAATAATTCGTTAGTTTGCCGCAGATCACTGCTGGGTCTACGTCTAAGCCCATCAGTCAAAATGGAGCTTCACCCTTACGAACTCTTGGAACAACTCCTTGACCTCAACTCAGGACAACGGAATTGGACCATTCTAAAGTCTGATACGGGAGGCCGAGGGCTATTTACTACGAAGACCATTAAAAAAGGAACGCTTATTTTTGAAAGTTCTCCTCTGGTCATTGGTCCACGTCCTGACTGCGCCAGGAAACCATTCTGTACAGTGTGCTGCAGAAGCGGTGTCAGTTACAAAACGTGTGATAAGTGCTCGGTGCTATTGTGTTCCAAGGAATGTGAAATGACGCTAACGCATAACAAACTATGTGATTTTATGAAGAATAATTGGACTGTGAAACCGAACTGTGAACACTACACTGAATCGCTGGGATGTGCGCTGATTTATTTAAAATGTTTACTATTAGAAGACAAAAGTCTCCTGAATATATTGCAAGCGAACCAAACTTCTCTATATATCGAAGATATTGACGACTTATGCTCCAAATATGATATACCAATAGAACAAAAACAGTTCATGGAGACTGTATATTCTGTGCTGAAAACGAATGCATTCCGAATCGCCCACAACCCCGAAGAAAAACAGATAACATTGAGAGGATTATACCCTCTATCTTCATTCATGAATCACTGCTGTGTGCCGAACACGAGAAATATATTCAAGAATGATTACACTATGTCCGTATACGCCGCAAAAGATATTGAAAAAGGAGAGGAAATTTTGACTTGCTACACTGCATTCCTATGGAGTTCGCCAGCAAGACGGTGTCAACTGTATAAAACAAAAGGATTTTGGTGCAAGTGCCTTCGATGTCGGGATAGGACTGAAATGGGAACCAATTTATCCGCCCTGAAATGTTTTGATAAAAATTGTATTGGAGTCCTTCTACCGAGAGAGCCTACCGATCCTGGAACAGATTGGAGCTGTGATAACTGTGGAACTGAAGTTGCAGCTGATCGGATTTGTATCGTTCAAAGTGCTTTGGGAAGTTTGGTTGGAACGATGGACTTGGATGATCAGTTTCGTTTGGAAACATTTGTCCTAGAAAGATTAGCGAACTTTGTACCTTACAGCAGTCATATCTTCGTTGATCTGAGACTAAGATTGGCTTTACGAATCGGCACTAAAGGATCAAAATTAAAAGGTATATTTTTCAAATTTTATATTTACTTTGATTTATTGTGATTTTTGGCGCTTATACAAGATGCGTGTCACTGGAGCAGTGCAAGTGCGAGTTACATGCCTAAGATTAGGTAATGCGCGGTCTGAACACTCAGCTCTGATTCTTTTTTCAACGTACCTTAAAAAAATCGTTCGAATGCAATAAATCCAATTCTAAACACTGAGCATCCAAAATCCAACAGAGCGCTATAATAACTGGCTGTAAGAAACACTTTCGTGCAAACCAATGTTTTGATTAATAACTCGCGTTTAATAACTCTCAAAAAAGCGTATAAAGCGCTCGTACGAATGAGAGCATACAGCAGTAAAGGTTACATTGAATTAGTGCATTTGTGCATTCATTGCATATGGTCGTTTAGGTACACAATGCAACTAACCCGCGCAAACGCAGCAACCGGCACTAATATGCACCTACTGTTTTCTAATTTCAAAGAGTGGTTTCCGGTTAAATTACAGGCCTTTGAGATATTCTACCTTCACCTGAAAGAGTCCCGAGCGCAATCCAATACGAGAGTCTTCCCATACCTAATTAGGAGAGGGCCGAACACGAAATGTTGTGTAAAGATGTTTTGGGGAAAGATACCGCTTAAAATTAAAATTAAGTCCAAATTAAGTCCGTAAAATCCAGTGGGCCATCTGCTGCTTTCGTAATCATATAAAAAAAGACTATCCCACTAATATTATAAATGCGAAAGTTTGTTTATTGGGATGGATTTTTAACTTAGGTAGAGATCGGCCCTAAGAAAGTTATGAATGAGTTTCAATACATAAATATTAGGATTCACAAACGGGTGGCCTCTGTTAAAGAATGAATTACTCTAGTATTGTTTATGAACTCGAGCCAAGCTTTTAGAACGAAAAGCAATCGTAGAGTAAACATAAATTCTGACTGACACGATTTACGTAATATTGGACACGCGAGCCTCGGAACAGTTGAGATTTACGAGTTCCAGCTATTTTCATAACGGGTCAGGAACATTGATTTGGAATGCTTCAGTTAGTCGCGGATCACTGCTAGATCAAGTGTTGATGTTCAGCGCTCGAAATGGAGCCTTCCACGTACGAACTCTTGGAAAATATCATTGACAAAAAACAAGAAAAGCAACGCAACTGGGTGATAAAAAAATCAGATTTAGGCGGCCGAGGATTGTTTGCTACGAAAAACATTCTTAAAGGACATTTGGTTTTTGAGTGTAAGCCACTGATCGTGGGTCCTCGTGCTGATCACGCCAGCGATCCATTCTGTACGGTGTGCTACAAAAATGACGTCAGTTACAAATGTGAGAAGTGCTTTATGCTACTGTGTTCTAATAAATGTAAAGTGACACTTAACCATATAAAATTATGCGACTTTGTTACAAAAAATTGGATTGCAAAACCGGATTGCGAACAAGATACTAAAACTCTTGGAAATGTGCATATTTATTTAAAGTTTTTGTTGTTAGAGGACCATAAAGTCTTGAGTATAATGCAGATGACCAAAATTCCTTCAAATATTGAAGAAATAAACACACTATGCTCCAAATATAATATACCGGACGCACAAAAACGCTTTATGGCGATCGTAAATTCGATCCTTAAAATAAACTCGTTCCGGATCGCGAACAATCCCCACGAGAATAAGGTTCCATTGAGGGCATTATATCCCGTATCTTCATTTCTGAATCACAGCTGTATACCGAACACAAGAAACATTTTCGTAAAAGATTACACGATGTCCGTATACGCTACGAAGGATATCGACAAAGGAGATGAAATTCTAACTTGCTACACTGGACTTTTATGGAGCACAGCAGTAAGGCGGTGCCATCTTTTTAAGACAAAGGGATTTTGGTGCAAATGCGTTCGATGTCGAGACAGAACTGAAATGAACACCAGTTTAGCGGCCTTAAAGTGTTTGGACAAGAACTGTGTAGGAGCTATTCTACCGATAGAACCTACTGATCCTGGAACAGATTGGAGCTGTGATAATTGTGGAACTGAAGTTGCAGCTGAACGGATTTGTATCGTGCAAAGTGTTTTGGGAAGTTTGGTCGGAACGATGGATTTGGATGATCAGTTTCGCTTAGAAGCGTTAGTATTGGAAAGATTATCAAAGTTCGTTCCCAATACTAGTCATATATTTGTTGATCTTAAGCTAAGGTTGGCACTACGAATTGGTACCCAAGTAATTAAATTAAATGGTAAGCCTAGTTTTGTAATAATCTAGTTATAATTATCGTTACTCTTCATTACTAGAGTCTATTTGACTGGCCTCACAGCTCAGTCGGTAGTAACCCTGATTTCTGCGCTTGTAGGTCGTAGGTTCGATTCCACCCAGGACAAACATTTGTGTGACGAACATAGATCTTTGTTCCGTGTCTAAGTATTAATATGTATTATAATACGTCGCATTATTCTTCAGATATAGTTTAATTACAAGGTAGTCCCTTTAACCTACAGGCAACATATTCGCACAATTTTAGATTTTACTCGATTAAAACATCGACTTTTTATCGATTCTCGCCTCTATGGTTCGCGAGCATCGACTTTACCTCATTCCTTTTTCGTGCGAGGCAACGAACGCACGTGTCACGCTTACCAGCAAAAATGCAAAAGCGAAACGCAGAAGAGAAATTAGCACGTTACCAACGAAAAAACGGAAGAAAAACGACGCATAATTTCTCAGTACTCGTCACAGGATACCGAAAATATTACAGGTACGTGTAAATCAACTAGTTTAATGTGTGCAAGATCGGAATTGACTGCGAGTCAATTGCGATAGCGTGGGTGACTGCGAGTCACCCACGAAAAGAATACGCAGAAAATACGTGAAATCTAAGTGATTTTCATGCTCATCTGCTATTATTGTCTGCGAGACAATAAAAATACTTCATTTATTTATGAGAACCGTCCATTTTCCTTGCAATAAAAAAGTACTGCGCACTTAACAAAACAATGTTTTATGTTGTCTTAGATACATTCATGGGCGTACAAACGCATAAAGACACTCGAACGGCTAGGCCGGAAAACCAACTGGATGATCATGATCATGATCTGCCGCCACCGCTACTCGAAGCGAATGAGGTACTGCCGTCGCCGGCTTGGAACGGAAAAAACAGATGTTATTCCTGCAGAAGCAGAAGCCGCACCACAACCAAGTCTGAACCCAGAGTTACTTTTGGGTGCTTCGACATCAGACACTCCAGATTTCGGGGAGTCAGTTCACTATAATTTGGCTAAAATATGGTCCCCTTTGTTGAACAAAGGTTTGCCTGAAGAAGAGAAAAGCAATCTCTTGATAGAACATCTGATTCCTTCCAACTGTTTTTATTTTTCATGACATGCTCCAAGCTTAATGCTGAGATGTCCGCCGCAGTGGCAGAAATTGTTCGGGGCCAGGATAAAAAACTAGAAGACTTTCAACAGACACCTGGTGCTGCGACCCCTGCCATCAATGGAGCCATGGACTCAATGATAAAATCATAGATCTCAATTCATTAAGTGACGGTTGCCGCTTGTCGGCAGACCTGCATTTTTCCTTCTCACAGGACAGAAAAAAAATTAATAACACCCAGCTTGGAAAATAATTTTCTCCATGTCATACAAGACTTAGAGCGAGATGAGACTCTTTTCCGAAACTCACTGGGGAAAAAATAAAGGCCAGCAAGACTGTTGAAAAACAGGGCCTCGAAATCAGAAAAATGAGGAACCCTAAAACACCCACATCCACATCTCAGATGTCGGCTGCTCGTTCTGTTCATCAGAGAAACTGGACGGGACCTCCTCGCTACCCGTCGAACAGGGGGGGGCGGGGAGTTCATATAAAGCCAACAGCACCCGTGGCTCGCTGAACTTACAACACAAACATGGCTCAAACGCCATCAAAGAGCTTCAGACGGCACCGTGCAACACTGATGCAGGTAGACTTACATATCTTTATAATTGTTGGTTAATATAACTAACAGCCAGGTAGTTTTGTCATGGATAAAACAAGGTTATACAATACAATCCTTTATTCATAACACCATGTTACAAGTCATTACGGTACACTATTATATAATATAATGTGTGACATACGAATATTAATTAAAATTATATAAAATAAAATATATTTTCATTTTCATGGAATTAATAATTAGACATTATAATATCAATATTATATAATAGGCAGTTTGTAGAACTCTCTGTACAATTCCTTTATGTAAAAAGTTAACTCAATCTGTAGTTTCACACCCTAAATTATCTCAAGGTGAAAGTTTAGATATTATATTTGAAACTATTCAAAAACTTATACAATTAGGAGTGGTTTTTCCTTGGAATCCAACTAAAGATCAGTATAGATCAGATGTATCTTGTACATTCTTACCTCCTAAACAAAATGGTAGCATAAGATTCATCTTTTTATTTGAAATAGACACTTCAAAATGGAAGATCACCGAACAGCATGTAAACTATTACATAAATATATTAATGTGTGTATACGTTATAACGTATATCAATAATGTCTATTACATATGGTCTCTCGGTGGCTACATTGGTTTTCACCAAAATTATGAAGGAGATTATTGCCTACATTCGCAGATAAGGCCATAAATCCGTTATAAGAATATAATATAATATAATGTTTATTATATAAAATAGTAAATTAAAGTTTGTTACATCCTAGATAGTCACAAAGTTTTTTAAGGTTGATGATGATACACATGGCTTGTCTATGCCCCTAGAAACGTAACCGTGTTAGATGGTTTGTCAAAACATTTTCACTTTTACTAGGATGTGTACTATTCTCGAACTTGCTTTTAAATTATTGAAAATTTTCTTTCTTTCAAATCAGTGTAATCGTCTCGACATTCCTGCAACAAAGTATGGATTTTTATATTCATAAACCTGAAACAAGTCTAAATATGGAATATTTACTATGTTTCAAAAACTAGGTCGGGTACAGTTTGTAGCGAAAAGAAAGTAAATAGTCAATGGTAGGTTGGTAAATATATATATATATATAAAAATATATATATAATATTTAATACATATTATTTACCTAGAACTATTGGCAGTATGTTTTTTGGGTCTCAAAAGGTTTGTGAGCAATGACTAATTGTGAATTAGTAGAAAAATTGTGTGGACGAGTCGAAATACCGCAACTATCAGCTATAGCAATGGAATGGGAGACATTTAATATATATCATAACTCAACTATTTAGTTATCCAGAAATTGATCTTTTTGCATTTTCGGAGCAATGAAAAATGCGATACTTTTATTTCATGGAAACAGGATCTAGATGCTTTCGCCGTGGATACGGTTAAAAATAACTGTAAATTTTAATATTTTTACGTATTTCCTCCATTTTCATTCATCTTTAAATGTTAGCGAAAATTAATTGACGACTAATATTAATTGACGAAGTCATTGGCTGTCACAGCCGTGGTTCCCACTTTGACAAAAGTTACGGGTAGCTGTAGTAGCAGCTAGTAGAAGATAATATTTTTTTTTGTATAAATGCCTATTAAATCCTTGTTGCAATGGGATTTCAGAGATCATTGTCCTCTCCATGTGTACCTTATCCTGAACGGCATTCACGCGCCGTGGCTCTCCGCCTCAAGCATCAACTTGATGCTTGCGTCGCTGTCGGACAACACCCTCAAACAGTACAATGTAACCTCAAAACTGTGGTACCAGTTTTGCGACGACAATAATAGTAACTTATTGAACGATTCAATATCATTAGTACTCACTTTTTAATGGAGCAGTTCAAAACGGTCATTCATATTATATTTTGATTGTCCTCATAGCTCAGTTGGTAGTAACTCTGCCTTCTGCGCGGTAGATCGTGGGTTGGATTCCCACCCAGGACAAACATTTGTGTTGAAGAATAGGTTGGTGATATGAAGGTGTTTGTTCTGTGTCTGGGTGTTGATATGTACTATATGTATACATGTACAAAATTACATATTATTTTATGAAAAAACTTATTATATGTATTCTATCAGTTGTCGGGTTCCCATAGTACATGCTATGCTTAGTTTGGGACTAGACGGCGATGTGTGAAATATCCACCAAGATTTATTATTTATTATACGGCTCTCTTAAAATTACCGCTCAGTGCTTTTCTTCGTGGAAAAACCGGTACAGATGAGTATGTAAAATGACTCCTTAAAGGAGTTTATAGGCTTAAACCTAATCGTCCCAAGTCTAATTCAACATGGGACCCACAGGTAGTAATGAACTTCATATAAAATTGGTACCCGAATTTATCATTAAATATATAAAATATTTAAATACAGGACATTTTACAAAAAAAAAAAAAAAAAAAACATACAGAGCCGCCATGGTAAAGGCTTTCTCTGATAAAACTTGAAAATATATCAATAGAACATGATGGTGGGATAGCCATAACAAACAGTCAAAACCTCTGCTCCAGGACGCGAACAGCCCCTACCTTTTCTGCCGTATTTCCGGGAAAACAAAAATTTGTCCTGCTTCTGTCATCAAGGATTATATTTTGGTAACAAAAATAATGAGGTCGGAGAACGCCGGTAATCTAATATTGACGTCAAAACGAGCACACAGAGCCGCTACGGCTGTCTATTAGCCGCTGTATCAAGCTGGTGTTGTCAGAGGGCGGCGTCGACATACGCACCTTCAGTGCGCACAGCACTCGCCACGCGAGCACGTCCGCCGCGCACTCCACGCGACTCAGTGGCCACGTCATCAGGAGGACTGCTGGCTGGACCGGCCGCCACCTCCACAGCTATTGCTAGGTTTTATAATAGGCCTATTGTCCACTTAATCGATGGTGATTTCGCAAGAGCTGTTGCACTTGCATCAAAATGATGTTTCTCCTTTATACCACTATTGTACGTTTATTAGAATGATTACAATTGTCCAATTGTTACGGTATTATAATAATGAAGAATGATTAAGAAATTAATATAATATAATTAAGAAATTGTTCAATCTTATCTTAAGGCTAATCTTAATCTAAAACTCTTTGTTATAAAGTACACCTCTTTGTGATTCCGATACTAAAACAAAACAAATATGTCATGAAATTTGTTTCATATTTAATCAACGAAATAATGGAACAGAAACAATACTTCCTTCTCTAAATATCTACCTTGTAATTAAACTATATCTGAAGAATAATGCGACGTATTATAATATATGATTAAACGAACTCCAGAGTGAAGTTCTATCAATATTATTATAGTCGCATTATTCGAAGATATAGTCACCCGAATCCCACCCAAAATATGACATTATGAATGTCTAATAGACCCCAAAATAGGAAGTCTTGTTTGAAAAATCTCTGAAGGAATGAGGTAAAGTCGATGCTCGCGAACCATAGAGGCGAGAATCGATAAAAAGTCGATGTTTTAATCGAGTAAAATCTAAAATTGTGCGAATATGTTGCCTGTAGGTTAAAGGGACTACCTTGTAATTAAACTATATCTTCGAATAATGCGACTATAATAATATTGATAGAACTTCACTCTGGAGTTCGTTTAATCATATATTATATGTATGTATTTACAAAAAGTATATAAGTAAGTATTATATCAGTTCTGGTTCCCATGATAGAATAGAATAGAATATAACTTTATTGTACACCTTAAGTAAAAATAAACAAGTAAAAAAATAAATATACTGCTGTAGACGACAGTGGTACAATGGGCATACATGATACATACATACATACATGTACATGATACCAGATATGCTTAGCTTACTTTGAGTCTAAATGGCGCTGTGTGAAATGTCCACCAATATTTTATTATTTTTTTTATTTGTGTTTTTTTTTTAAATGAAGTTCGTAAATCGTCTGATCCAGTTTAAATAGAAACAGCAACGTGGGTGAAGTCGGCGCATTTACCGGTGGATATAAACAGTACTTGCAAGCTAGAAGGTCACCAATCTATTTACTATGATCAAACTGTGTAATAGTATAATGTTTCTCGGACAATATGCGGTTTTTGTTGTGTCAAGGTTGGCAGAGTAAATAGGTAGGTAGAATACCTACCCATATTTAAATAATATATTTGCTTTTGTTACTCAGGTGTAAACGTAATTATCCTACTAATATAAACGTGAAAGTTTGTATGGATATGAATGGATTTGGATGAAATTTGGTACCAAGATAGCTTATATCCTGGATTAACAAATAGGCTACTTTGATCCCGGAAAAGGGCAGTGTTCCCGTGATGTGTCAGTGTCCCGTCAATGATGTTTTGGTATATGTACCGTGTATACATTCATATGCACTTAGTATAAAGCGGTCATTTTAATATTACAAACAGACACTCCAATTTTATTTATTTTTATAGATTGGCATAACTTCCACCTACACAACATTGTAATTAATTCGTCGTTATGTTTGTTTTGGTCAACGGTAACGTGCAATACTGTGACGCATGCGGTACCTATTACGTTTTGATACGACACGGATGCTGATCATCTAGGACGCGATACCACTCCTGACAAAGCATCGCGAATACATTCTACCCACTACTGTATTTACCTATACACTTCAAACTGAAGTACACAAATACATAAATACAAAATGTTTGTTTTCATTAGTTTAATATTTAAAAAAACAACAATTTTGAAAGCACCTTTTAAGTATCAAATACTTGTATGGTGTTTTCGCTCTTTCTTACATGTTTAATTTAATTTTATTGGTGTCTTAATCTATAAACATTTTATTATAATACGAGGAAACAAAAAGCTAATTAAACTAACAAAGACTAACTGAAACCAAAAAAACTAACTAAACAAAAAACGTGCTGATGCACGAGAAAAACAAATACAAAAGTGGGTACTCGAAATTTTATTTTTAATGAGTGTGCATCAGTGAGGTTCTCAATTAACAATCACTGTTGGTGTACCAACACAAAGAAGCTTCATAAACATAAATGACATAAATATATTCATACATAATGAAAATAAACCGTTAATATAACAACCCTTTGTTTGAAAGCGTCGTTCAACTGCGTCATACGCAGAAACATATGCGCGGAAATTTAAAGGCTTATATAAATGAAGCAGTTAGTATTGCAACGTTGAGAATACACACAACGTGTCCCGGCATACGACGCCGACGAGCACTGCGCAACAAGTGAATAAAATCAGAGACGATTGTTACGCGACCGCCAGTTATAATATTGACGGCCTATTGATATGGGCGCAGCCGCGAAGAACGCGCGTCCACACGTGGTTACGAGATGGATCTGTCTACCTGTGCCGTTAGTACCTTCCATTCATTATTTACGAAATGACCATGTCCAATAAATCCGGTAATCGGTGCCAGATGAAGTTACTCTTCTCGCAGAGTTGGCATCGCTCATCATAGAGTGACGTCTATCTATCTATTCGGTCACTGGTTCTCTCGTACCGGTGTGGTGAAAGGATTTTAAGTACGCCTCAAAGAGGCTCCTTTCGTGCACTTGACACATGTCTTCGAATTTTCAGTTCTAGGACATGTCGGTTTCCTCACGATGTTTTCCTTCGCCGTTTTGATAACGTGGTATTGCGCACATAAATCTTTCAATTGAAAAACTCATAGGTGCACGTCGTGATTTGAACAGGTGACCTCCGGATTGAAACTCGGGGGTCAGTACCATTAGACCACCACGCTCTCGTATAATAGTATAAAGTATAAAGTGAAGTGATAGGCGCGACAATACTTCGTATCCATAGTGTTCAGAGATCACGTTAAACCGGTGAGCATTCACGTAACAGTTAGTGTGGCTTGGCGTCTTGCCGTTTCTCAGCTATTGGTAAAGGTCTTTGTTTTCGTTTCTGCCAACTATTTGCGTCAGCCCTAGCCAAACAATGATAGATACTCAACTGTCTATGAAATAATTAACTGAGATTAAGATCTTCGATGCAACACAGTCCTAGGAGTGCCTGTTCCGCGAAACGCGAAAATAATAGTGTACCTATCTTTTTATCTTTTTTTATCACTTTTTCTTTCTTTTTTTATCTTTTTTTTTTACCATGCTATTGCAGAAGCTGAGTGTAGTCAAGGAAATGTCATCTTCTTAAGTACAACCGTATTTACCGCGATGTGGTTTCCTTACGAAACTTGGTTATCAAGTTCAGTTTGCTTGCCTTATTTTAATTCCAAATTCATTTGTGTGCTTGTAGATCTTTGCGTAATTATTAATACAGATACAATATACATTTAAATACCCATAATTATACTGAGAAGTAAGTAAACATTCAATCGGAATGTCGCGTAGAACTCATATGCCACACTATAGGTACTCCTGTTCGAATCTGGTAGCAATCGTAAATTACTGAGAGTTTCCCACAAGTTCACAACGCAATACATTATTTTCCATAAAATTCGCTTCGTGTATTATCCCTTCTGTGTAAAACAGCCTGAAATCGTTGAACGGAACATGGTGACTATTGTTGTTATAGAGCTGTCGGAGTCGCGAGTGTCGCTGAAGGAGAGCCTGTGCCGCGGCACGCTGCGCACGCTGGCGGCGCTGGGCGCGGGAGACGCCCACCTTCGTGGCCTCCTGCTGTATCACCTGCACGCCGCGCTGGCAGAGCGCGCGCGCCGCTCGCCCGCCCTCTATGACGTGAGACCTTTTTGCACAGCTTTAGAGTCACGATTGGTGCTGACGGAAAGACGAAGTCCACCTCCGCAGTCTCCTGCTCTGTCGCCTGGACGCCACGCTAGCTGAGGCGCGCACCGCTTACCCGCCCTCTTTGACGTGAATACATATTTTACGAGAGCCAGTGCCTCAGCAAGCCGCTCTGGCGGCACTGGTGGCCATCTGCTCTTTCACTTGCAATCCATGCTCGCGCGCCACTCGCTCTCTTTATACTTCGCAAACTGGCGGGGTGGTTGATGCCGCACCGTACAGGCCATGCTGCAAGCCGCTCGCCAAGCATTTAACGCTGTCTTCCGGCCACTTCCTTGTACATGCGTAACGTAAAATATCGGCAACATAGTCGCTCCGCAAACATAAGGTTTTTTAAACTTGATAAATGGGCGACTGTGAACTAATTCTCTTAATTAGTTCACAGTAACACAACTCTTGCAACTTGCAACTTCAACAATGCTCTTAATTTCCAAAGATAGTGCTGAAATTTTACTTCAGGAATGTGAAAGAGTTGTCTTTAGCGCGGTTGTAGATTTCAGCGGACGCTGTAGTACCCTGATGTTAGAATTGTATTCGCAGCACAGAGATCGGTGTGACATCTCCTACACGATATGACATGCCGCATTCAAAGCAACGTAGGCGATGTCCAAGGGTCATAACGTTCAAAATGCCTTGTAGGTTTACCTTTAATAAGCTACGAAATCACAGAACGCCGTAACACCTATCAACCTGACGGAATGTATCTGCGAAACCACAGCTTTACAATGCGCATTTGACGTAGATGGCCTACGTTGGTAGAATTGTACGATGTTAGTGAAACTCCAAATCTGAATTAATTTTACAGGAGCTGAAGTCTGAGATCGAGAGTTCAATAGAGCAAGCGTACCACATTCTCCAAGGCGACATCTCCGCGCCCCCCGACCTCGAACTGAGACGCCGCTACCTCGGCCCAGGCTGTGATAAACCTCAAGAGGAGCGATTCTTTATACTTGACTCGTGACCTCCAAATGCCTTTACAACCTAATTTTAAGTTAGACTCAAATATTTACCTTGTTCTCATGTAACCTAAGAATAACAATATTTTAACATGTATACCCATAGACAAATATTTCAGTTTTTATAAATTATTTTTACATTGTATCGATATACAATCGTGAATTTTATTAAACTGTTTCTCTAGAATTGATTAGATTATAAAGTTAGTAAGAGACACTCAAGTAAGTATTCTAAGTACTTACTGATCTTACTGATGGCTCATCGAACATTTTCGTGCTTGTGTCACCCTAAGTACCTACGCTTTTAAATGCATTTTAAGTATTTATTGGAAGACCCAAGTTGTACCGTCGTGCACCCGTAGCTATGAGCCGTGATGGCGGAATGTCTTATGTGCCTGTAATTTCAGCGCCACCGACACCTTTCACAGTAATGCGAATGCGTTACTGCTTGGTGTCAGCAACAGATATGATGGCAGTATTTCTCCAGGCGAACTATAGAGTTTAACTATCTGAGAAATTACATCCAGTTAACCACCGTATGTTGGTAGTGTGTACCTAGTAGCTAATATAACATGCCTTTTTAACATAATGAAAAATCTTCAAAAGGCCGTTAGTAGTCTCTGCTTCGGGGTAGCAATGAGGGTATGTGGGATTTTTACCTGGAAAATAAAATATTATAACAACTAACATCTACACATTCGAGGCGCTCCGAGATCCCCAATGGAACGCATCGGTGATTCTGTGCACGTGCCTTTAGTCCCAATCCCTCGCCGCATTCCCTTGCACGCCACAGTGCGCAGGCAGCCATTCCTGGAACGGACTTGGGTGGACAGTCGCTGGACCCACGAACTCTGTCCACCTGGGGTTCAGAAAGGTCTTGGCAGGAAAGGTAAAACTCCGCTATCCGGTTTGCAAGTGACGAGCACCAAGGACCTGTCTTCTCCGAGCGGGAGCTCTAGCAAGCTTGAGCATGCTAGAGTTACAATGTGAAAAAAATTTTTTTTTTTTTTTTTAATAATTAATATTGGTGGATATTTCACACAGCGCCATCTAGCCCCAACGTAAGCTAAGCATAGCTTGTATCATGGGAACCAGACAACTGATATGATACTTAGATAATTTTCTTTTGGAAATACATACATATTAACACCCAGACATAGAACAAACATCAATGTAACAAATGTCTCATAAATGTTTGTCCTGTGTGGGAATCGAACCCACGACCTACAGCGCAGAAGGCAGGGTTACTACCAAATGAGCTATGAGGCCAGTCAAAGTCATTTGAATGGAAACTACCTAAAAAATTATTATTTTATCCATTTTATCTATAAGATTATGACGTGTCAATGCGAATTATGGCCATGGCATCTTATAGACCTGTAAATCGCTTCACTTTCGGGCGTGACGAAACTGTGTATGCTGAGGCATAGTCATGGAGTCGCTATGGTATGGGCATAGTAGACAGAACAGAGTACAGAGGCACCACCAATCTGCTTTCTGTGTTATGGCGGTTCTCCAGGCACTGTCATTATGACAGATGATTTTGAGTTTGATTATCATATTAGTGTTGCCAATTTATCATTTTTTCGAGTGATGAAGTCGTATGAAATATTTCAATTTAGCACAAAGCCATTTTAAGATAATATTATGTTCTCTAAATCTACATAATATATTTAAATTGCTAGTGTCTTTTTTATCACGTACTGTTTTATTGACATTGATATTTCAATGCTGCCTGCTTGCTTTTAAAGTCACTTGTAGAAATCTAAGTACATATTGGCAATTCACAAATGATCTGAGTTTCACTTGGAAAGTACGCTAGAATTTTTAACTTTCCATCATACCTAATGTAATTAGTCCGATTTTTATTACCTTTCTTTGCGTACTGTTGTAGGATATTAATAAAGTTTATGAATTCCTTGAATAAATTTATATTTTTTCCCGCTAGTTGTAGTGTAGTAATATCACAAGATCTAGTTTAGCACAATTTAGCATTTTTAGGCCTAAAAATATTCAATCTTGATCTGGTCACACTGGCTGGCAGCTGGCAGCACATTCCTTTCAGCAGGCCACCCAGCTGAATAAAATAATCATCTTTCATCTCGACAGGGCTAAAACTTAGTGACTGTATTACTCTCGATAGGGCGAAACAACAGTACTACCCAAAAGAGCGAAATCCTTAAGGATTCGACATGATCGGGCTAAAGATTTATAAGGTAACCTTAGTAAGGTTTTGTTTGACTAAAGTCAAGCATAAAACATTGATCACTAAATTAATTTCAGATCACATCGGAAAGCGATAAAAACTGATACTTTATCGCTTATTGTATTACAACCTACACGGTTTCCTGAGAAGCCAGCGACACCGCGAATTATAAATAAATAAAAAGAGCATACAGTTTTTATCTATCAGAATGTGTTCCAAAGTTTGTAAAGCTTTATTACTTTCTTCCTCAAATTGTCATGGGTATTCAATGTTAGATTTTGCCAAAGAAGAAATATGCTCATTCTTGCAAACGTGAGTACTATCTTAATTACCTTGATGCAATGTTCGTTCATTGTCGATCCGTTTATATTATAATCAAGCATTTTAAATTTTAGGAAAGATGTGGATGAAATATTATTTATCCCATATGCTCAAAAGGACTACGATGGCTACACAGCTAAAATAAGAAATGTGATAGAACCTTGGGGATTCAAATTATCTGGAGCACACACTTTTACAGACCCAATTTCTTCGATTGAGAAGTCCAAAGCCATTTTTGTAGGTGGGGGCAATACATTCTTACTGTTAAAAACACTTTACGACCTCAAGCTAGTAGCTCCAATAAGGAAAAGTGTCGAAAGTGGTTCTTTGCTGTACATCGGGAGTAGTGCGGGGACTAATGTAGCAACAAAAAATATTCACACTACTAATGATATGCCGATAATTTGTCCCCCATCATTTGATGCTATTGGTCTAGTGCCTTTCAATATTAACCCTCACTACATTGACACTGAGAGTGAAACACATAAAGGTGAAACAAGGGACCAGAGAATAGGTGAATTTTTGCGGATGGACCATGCTGGTCCTGTGTTGGGCTTGAGAGAAGGATCCATTCTTAAAGTCGATGGTACCAAATTGACTTTAACTGGCATTGCTGGAGCTGTTTTATTCAACAAGTAAGTTTAGAAATAATTCCACATTTCTGGAATATTTATCTATAAGTGATGGTTATTATGATTGTTTTTGTTTCAGAGGCAAGAAGAAGACTGAATTCCATGTTGGTTCTGATGTATCGTTCCTTATTAATTAAAGAATTCCATCTATATTGATAGTAGTAAGAGATTAGATCAATCAATAATCTACAATTTATAAGCCATTTTTTTTGTTGTCAAGTACCTATAAATCATAATATAAGTATACAATTAGTTATCAATATGCTTATCATTCTGTTTTGAATTTCAAATATCTAGAAACTCTTTGTTGATTTTATCCAACTTTATTTATTTGGGTTGTTAGGGTAATTGTTTTTATTATAATCTATTGAAATTCAAACAACTATTGTTATGTTAAAGGCTCTATATATTTTATAAAAAAAGCTTTCACAGTTGTGAGACATTTATTAATTATAACTCAAGTTCATTTGTAATATAATTTCATAAAGTCAATAACTTTCAAGATACCATTCAACAATCACTTAAGTGTTTTCATGTCATGCTATTTCAATTTAATTATTGTTTGGAATTCACTTATGGAGCACAATCTTAAGTTCCACTCAATTACAAATCTGTGATGCACTTTAACATCCCATTCCATTACATTTAATGTTCACAAACTCAATATCTGCATAATGTCTTTCAGGCACTTTCTAAAACTGTGTTGTTCTGTTGGCACTGCTCCATTTGTTTACCCCGACTTGGCTTGGAGCAGTAACGCTTTAGCTGCTTGGAACAGCGAGGGCTGCGGCGCGACTCGAGACTGCCCCGTTCTCTCCGCAGCGGGCAGGTGACATAAGAAACGTCGCAACGCCAAATCTCGCCGCGCACTCAACCCTCGTGTTATTTCACAGCCTGAACCAAATAGTAGAGCGCGCTGCCGCTTCCGTTTTTCTATCGCGACCTGTAAACAATAACAATAGGGACGTTATGTTAAGGAGAGTTTTTAAATGTTTCTGTTTTGCTGTTGCAAGCGTCAGTCTAAAGTAACAAATTCTAATGCTCATTACAGTTGCCCATTTTATACATGATTGCTAAAAAAAAAAGAGTATGTCTTCAGGGTTCATGTATGTATGCGAGTTTTTTTTCATGATAACTTTTAAATACCTGAACAGATTTGGATGCATAATAATAAATAAATAAAATCAGAATCCTGACATCATGTTCAAATGTGAACAAATTTTTTTTTTTCAACTATTACAATATAGAAAGCATGGCAGTTGTGTTTTACATCTTCTTGATTTGAGAAGGTTGTATTCAAAGGAAACTTTGAAATAAACTAACCTGTATTGCAGCAACTGGATGCAAAGAATTCACATTGGGCTCCAACGCCTGTTCTTCATTCTCGTGTGTTCCATTTTGCTCCATACCCTCTCTAGGACTTTGAGCATTGTGTTCAGCTTCCTTCCTATCAGTTTGTGCATTCTTGTTCAACACATCCTGCACAATTTCCTTGCCGGCCATCTGTAGGGAGAGGCCGATGCGGATCAGCACTCTCTCTGGTCTCCAACGATCCCTGGCACCTCCAGTTGGAGTGATTTGTTCCCGTCGATGCACATCTGCCACGAGGCTGGCCCAGTCGACACCCAGAGCATCCCCTAAGCCCGCTGTAAATAACATTTGGGTTAGTAGTACTGCTACTAGTCAAGTCACTGGTTCTCTGGAACCAGTGTGGTGAAAGGATTTAAGTGCACCTCAAGGAGGCTGGCACATGTCTTGGAATTTCTGGTTCTAGGACATGTCTGTTTCCATTTGGTAAACTAATTTAGAATTGCTTCTTGACTAAGCTTGAATTTATATATTAACTATTGACCGACATAGTTACACAAAACATCCAATGAATGATGAGAATAAACTGGAGTTTTTAACTCAAGCTTATTCATTCCAGGAGTCAGTTGAAAGCAACATATTCTAATGCTCATTACAGTTGCCTATTTATACATGACCACAAAAACCACAAAAACTTTGGCTTTTGGGATTCTATACGGGACCTTCGCTTTACAGGTTACTACAGAATTGCCACAAAGCAGCAAATAAAAAAAAATATAATGAATTAATTATTATAATTAAATTTTTACATATTATTTAAATTTAAATTATTATAATTTATTTCCATAGCATTCATAAAGAAATGGTTTGGAAACGTCAATAATATTCAAAACATAAGGTCACACGTACTTATTACTAAGTTTGACGCCTGTTCAAACCTGTCCGACCCTCTATGGGAAGAACAGCAAAGAACCCTTAAAGGAGGGCTTCCTTTATTTCGCAAAACTATAGCCTCCATCGTTGACTCAAATAATACTCAAAGATTCTTACCTCTTGTCCTCTCTTCTTCCAGTTCACCATCTGATATTTCTTCAAAATCTAAATTGGTATCTTCATCATCCTTCAGATCAGATTCCTTTTCATCTGCAGCTCCACTGGTGTCCTTAATATGATACAAATATATGTACTCAGAAATGTGAAACCTTAAATCATGGAATTTTCTTAAATGCCTTAGACTGGCCTCACTCCTAAGTTGTTTCTCTTTTCTCTCTTCTAAACTGTAGGTCGTGGATTCGATTCCCACCCAGGACAAACATGTGTGTGACAAACAGATCTTTGTTCGATATCTGGGTGTTAATATTTATTGTATGTTACATACATAGAAAAGTATACACATATATCAGCTGTCTCGTTCCCGTGATACACCTAACTTACTTTGGGGCTATATAGCCGGGAACCGCACCGCACCATATGGTGCTGTGTGGATATTCCACCAATATTTATTTTATTTTAGTTAGGTTAGAAATAAATGAGACAGTGAAGTCTATATAGATTACCTGAGTGGAATCCCGTTCAGCAAGTTCAGGCTTTGAAATGCTGTCATCGAGAGGTCCAGTTTGGCTGTCTTCATCCATGTTGTGGTCAGCCATCTATGAATAATTTAAAAAAATCATCATTTATTCCTATAGTGCATGAAAATGCTGTATGGGCCCTAATACTAGATCAAGAAATTCTGGAAAGATTGGCGCTCCCGGGAACAGAAGACTTGATAACAGTCTAACCAGTAAATTCTACCACTGCAGTAAAATAAAATCCTATAGTTATTACATAAAGTCATTACCCGAAATGACTTGAAACAGATTTGTGATTTAAGTTCAAGCATATTGCTGTTCTCTGTTCCATTAGTTTATATCGGTTGAAACCACCACCCATGCCAGGGTCATAAGCAAGCTCTTTTTTTTTATGTGATTAAGTTACGGAACCAGTTGATGGCCCACCTGGTGTTAAGTGGTAACCACTGCCTATAACAAGCAACCCTACATAGGCACGACAAGACCCAAGTTGCATCTAACGTAACGTAGTCTCATGTGCCTGTAATTTCACCGTCAACCACACCTTTCAAACCGAACACAGTAACACGAAAACATTACCTACTGCTTGGTATGGTATTGAGTATCATTTATGATTTCTTAATTTTAATTTATTAGTGATGAAATATTCATACTAGATAAGTAGATATATGGTCTAGTTTAATTTATAGTTTTCTTTATATATATTTTAATTAATTAGTGTAACTGGCAGAAGCTATTCGTTAATAATAACAAATAAATACATTGGTGGCAGTACTTCCCCGGAAAAACTTGGAATAAGTTCTATTTCACAATTCACAGGTGCCACAGAAAACTAACACTGAAGCAGCCACACCGCTGATACAGCACATGCCGAGTGGTAGCATTATTTGCTGTTACAAACCACATTTTCTTTTATTTGTACCTACTTTTATTTCTAATGTAACACAAAATATATATTTTTCTTTATTTCTTTTTGCTACCAAGCCTTTAATGATCTTACATCTTCCCTTTCAAGTATGTCGTCGGGGTCATCGCTGATCTCGCTCAGGTCGTCTGGTACAGGTTTGTCGTCGGCATCAGTTTCAGTCCGGGCGGGCAGCGGGACAGGTTGCACAGGTTGCACAGGTTGCACGGGCTGTACGGGCTGCAAGGGCGGCGCGGGTGACGGCGTCTGTTTCTCCGCCGGTTGCGGCTCACTTCGCGGAGGGCGCCGCTTGTGGTCCATTCTCATTCCGCGTCCGTAATTATCTATAAAACATTTGTAATTGTGCAAACATTGAAAGTCCAGTGCGTGAAGATATGATCGACTGGCCTCACAGCTCAGTTGGTAGTAACCCTGCCTTCTGCGTTGTAGGTCGAGGTAGTAGATTCCCACCTACTACACACAAATAATTAATGGCTGAAGCCTAGGAGAATTGAGATATTCTCTGCAATACAGGCGCAAGATATTACACTAGTCTCACCGTGCATCCTCCCGCGATGAGGCCCAGGATGTCCTCTGTGATGCCATCCTTCCATATCTGGATCTTTATCACCCCACTCATTCATCTGAAAGTATATTCATGATTGATACTAATAATATTGGTGGACATTTCACGCAGCGCCATCTAGCCCCAAAGTAAGCTAACCATAGCTAGTATAATGAAATTGGATAACTAATATAATACTTAGGCCTGTATTTTTTTTATAAACACATACATATTAAAACCCAGACACAGAATTAAGATCTGTGTTCGTCACACAAATGTTTGTCCTGGGTGGGAATCGAACCCACTATTGATAACCGCTAACTATTCCAAGAGAGAAGCAATCGAAAATGACGTACCAAAATGAGGGTAAGGGCAGCCAAGGAATTTGTGGGATAGGATAGCACAAGGAATTTTGGAGCTCCGTTTACGATAGTCAACCGGCTCATTCGGGTAGTAGTGATAAATCACCTGAAGGAACATGAAAGGCAAGCAAATAAATTTCATTTCATTTCAAAGATAAATCACGAGGAAAAAGTAGTTGTGTAAGGTGTTGGCAATTCTCATGGAAAATTCTTTTAAATACCTGGGAGTCGTGCATGGGCCAGCGTCGGTCGCGACCCCAGTCGCCAACCGCTCGGTACTCATCACCATCCCAGTCTTTGTGTGGGTGTATGTATCCTCGTTCACGATCGATCGAAGCCGAGCGCCCTTCCCAAGACCGGTCTCGATGTGGACGTCGTTCATCATATCCTGATCAAACAGTATTATCCTTAAAAAAATTGCTCATCAAACAGAATCATCTTAAAACTGATATAATATCATTATTATTCAGTTGGCAAAAAGAAAGATACATAGTATACCTAACTACTTATATTAAATATTAATATTAATATTCTTGTTTCCAAGAACGAGAAGTACATGTATGTTGCAGATAAACAAATGGATCGTAGTTAAGCGATTAATATTGCTCAGGGAGCTAACACTGAATTTCAGCTATTACCCTCGAGATGACGAGACGAAATGAGTATAATCATCATAATCAACACATAATGATTGCTCAGTGATTGGAACCTTTAGTTGATGAGATCCAAAATATACATCTGCTGGGTGTTTGAAATAATAAAATGTGTATGATCGGTTGGTCCTCCCCTGACCACACTGTTATGATAAGCGTCTGGGTACCACAGGAGGGCCAAGTATGCGACAGAGTTTAAAGTGTAACAGCGAGTGTATCTCTTCAGTCCTACGACTTTAATATATAGTTTAGTTTCATAAAAATTGCTTAAGGTATGTGTGCAAAATTGTGTTGTAGTGCTGCAGTTTAAAAATCGGCAGATCACTTAGCATGTCGCATCGTTAAGTGCCGCAAACAATAACCACCCCTATGAAGGGTTATTTTCTAGTTTCTGTTGTAAAAATCAGGACAAAATTATTTTTTAAATACATACAAAATTGAAAATCAAAACTCACCACCCAAATCTCTATGATCTCCCAAACGATCGCCGTACATTCTGTCGTCGTCCTCAGCGTATCTAGATGGGCCAGGCATTTCATATCCAGCGTCATAATGTCTTTCCCTTCCTGGCATCGCATAACTTGGAGACCGATCAGGATCCCTGGCGCCACCTTCATATCGATCGTCGCCACGATCGTAATGATCAATCGCGCGATCGTTGTCATACTGCCTATCCATTTCATAGTCGCCTGCCTCTCTATCCATGCTGTCTAGTCTGTCTCGTTTCGTTGAACGATCTCTTTCTCTATCTTGCTTGCGACCGCCCCTCTCAGAGTGCGTGTCTTGGCGATCTTTCGATGTCGTGGAGTTCTTGTCATTTTCTACAGCTCTATTTGATATAGCTGCTAAAGCTGCGAGTCGCTCCTCAGGCCGAGGTAGAAGTCGTTCCATAGGTTTGTTAGGTTTTTCTAAGCCTTTATCAGACCCTCTGCTACCACCTAGGCCTTCACGGCCTCCTCGCCCTCTTCGCTTATCATCTCTTTTTTCTTTTCTGTCACGCCCTCTGTCCTTCCTGTCATGTCTTTCTTTCTCATCGTGTTTGTCCTTTCTTCGCTCTAAAGATCTATCCTTGTGATCACGACCTCTCTCACGTTCGCGGCTTGGGGTGCGCTTCCTATGTCTATCCAAGCTACCATCTTTCCTGACCTGTTTTTTAGGTGAAACTGGTCTGCTTCGTTCAGAGCTTTCTTTCTTCCTAGAGTCTTTGTGAGGGCGAGGTGATCGAGATCTAGGCTTTCTAGGGGATCTGCTGCGAGGTCTAGTTCTTTCTCTGTCCTTATCGCGATCCTTATCTCTTTCTTTATCCCTCTCTTTTTCTTTGCGGTCCCTGTCTCTGTATCTGTCTCTCATTGAATGTGGCGATACACTTCTATTTCTATCTCGCCTGGGTGGTGACTTAGCATGTTTTGCTACATTTTTCGCCAGAGTTTTAGATGTAATTGGGGGAGTACCGCCAGATTTCTTGGCTGGTGAAAGTGATTTTTTTCCAATGGACGATTTACTGGAAATTTTCTTTTTACTATCAAGTTTTTTTAAACACTTGTCATCTTTCTTGGCCACAGTTTTTTTCGGAACACTCTTGTCTCTTTTAATCGTGTCAACTTTGCTGAATTTCTTTTTAGATGGCACATCACCTTCAGATGATGAACTTGAATTCCGTTTGAGCTTCCCCTTCTTCACCTTTCTTCTAGTGTCTCTAATATCAAAAAACATGAAATCAAATAGATTTATTTGTAAAAATGAATTAATATTTATCATTAACAAACATGCACTAACCAAAAATCTATAGCAGATGAATAGAAATGCATTGTCTAATAAAAATGAAGAGACAGGCGTTACTACATTCTTGGCTTGAAAAAGGGCATAATAACTTACATTTTGATAACTTAATAAAATCAAATTCATTATTTTGCGCAGTAAAACGTAAAAACTGACTACAACACCAATGAACGAGAATTTTGATTTAAGAACCAAACTAATGAACCAATTTTTATAAATGTCTGAGGGACCAGTCTGAAAATATATATGAACATACTTTAAAATAAAAAAGAATTTTCTAAGTTGGTTTATAAATGATGGATGTATGAGGTAACAAACATAAAAAACAACAGATTTTTGATAACCTCCTCCTTTTGAAATTGGTTTTAAGAAGAATAACAAATATATGATTACCTAATAAAACTAATTGGAATATGAAATGTACAAGTGTTTGGCACATGGTTGGACAATTGGAATGGTAGAGGTGAGGGTGCAAGCTACTTAGCACAGCCCTTATATGTAATTCAGTTTAGGCCCTAAATTTAGCAGAATTATTAATATGAATTTTTAAAAAAAAATTATAATACCAATATTCTTCGTATACACTTTTAAAAAGTGAATAATTTAATCAAGTGTTTGTTTTTTATTTAAAGTTAGTGTGTTCTTTTATAAGACAGCCGAGGCCCACAACTTCGTCTAGGTAGAATTGGAACTTCAAATAACCTATTATGTTCTCCATGTTTGAATCAATGTGCATACAAATGTAATCATCCCCTAATTAACTTGATTGGTCAAAATCATATTAACATTCTTTATTCCTTATGAAAAGTAGAATTATAATGAATATTATATCCCTTTAGAAATGATTGATTCCCCAAACAAACTTTCACCCCCTTCAGCTTTTATTTTTGTGACAAAAAGTCTAAAAGCTTATGTTTTTCTCCATGGTCCAATATATCTCTATATCAAAATTCATCAAAATATGTTCAGTGGGTAAAGCGTGAAAAGGTCAGACAGATATACTTTTACATTTATAATATTAGTAAGATGAGATTCATTACACAAAAAGGGCCCACTGGTGGCCTAGATGCGGATACTAGCTCATGCTACAAGTAGTAAGACAAGAAAAATTATATGCTAATTTTCTTTTTCTATCCAAACATCACCACTTTTTGCCCTTTCTTATAGCTTGTTATATGCACTACTTCTAATACCATTTTTATGAAGCCAAAATATTTACTAACACATCATAATGTATTACACATATGGAGACAAATGACACAGTTATAAAACTGACTCTTTGATCATCAGGCAAAAACAATTGTATCGAACTTACAAACTATTTGCTTTTTGAAATCGCTTTATGTAAATGGGAGCCAGAGATATATGTATGTATAATGTAGACTGTCAGAGGTGAAATACAGTCATTTTATATAGCTCACAAGAAATATTTATCAACAGATATAAACTTAAATGTAAAAGGAAAAAACAACTGTACATATACTTTCAATTTTGTAAATGTAATTTTCAGTCTTCATGACATGAATAACATAAGTAGCAACAGTTATTTTTTTTTTACAATGACTCCTCTCCCTTAATAGTCTTGTTTCCTATCTGGATAAAACAGGATATATTGACAACTAAGTAATATGTACTATATACAAACCTGATCAAGTCAAAGTGTTCCATTGAATATTTATGCAAAACTATCACAATACTAAGGAGAAATACAAAGTCAATTATTCTTGTTAGACTATTGCAAAACTGATGACATAGCAAGTATGACCTTGGTGTAATTTACTGCCTATGTTTACATTTATTCAATTCTATGTAGTGGGCTCTGTTTCTGTGATCTCAAATTATAATTTAAAACTTTCCAATACCTGTAGGTATGTAATGACTAGGATATGGACACAATATCAGGATTTATGAAAAATAGTATACAGACTGGTATTTACCTGTCAGAAGACGAAGACGAGGAACTGCCATCAGAGGAGGAAGAAGACACGCTGGATGAGCTGGAACTCCTCGAGGAGGATGTGCTGGACACGGGTTTCTTTTTTTCTTTGCGCATGTCTTTTCCATCCATTTTCAGCTGCAATTCTAATTCTCGTTGCAGCTGCAACCTCCGTTTTTCGAGCACATCCGTGTCCGCGTAATCTAGGTCATTTTGGTCCCAGTTGTCGATTTCACCGTCGGGACTGTGTCCTGGCCTCACCACCACTGTCGAATGCAGTCTACTTTTAGGATCATCTTTCACGGAACGCTTTGGATCACTATCTTTGTTCGCCGCACGCTGTTTAGACGGACTAATCAACGTATGGGTGGATGCAAATTTACAACTTTTACCGTAAGCACAACTGCCGTGTTGAGCCCACTGCCTGCAATGTTCGGTTGTTTTTTTAGCACTGGAAGCCTTTTTGGTACCAAGGCGTTCGAAAACACTAGGTCTATTCGCTAATTCTTTTTGCTTCGGTAACTCAACAGTTATTTTTCTTTTTCCTTGCTTTGACATTATAAATGAAATACATTGATCTCGTTTACGAATTCGATTGAAAATTACTTTCAAGCCGGCAATGATACCGCCGCCATTATTGTTTTTATCATAGACAACGTAAACCTTAACTTGGTCAGTGTTGCAGCTTTGTATTAAATAAACTCCAGACCATTAAAATATCAAAGTCAAAACAAATTTTTTTCAAAGATTATTATCTCCTTTTGAATACATATATGACACTATCACTAGCGGTCTTTGGTAGACTGGTGGATTCACATAGCCTCCGTAGCCATCAACTAAGAAGAAGAATATATCTCCATATACAACATATATAGCATATATAAGTCCCTAATATCACAGTATCACAAATTAGTTCATTTATGAAGTTCTTTGCACATATTTAATTCAACTGTATCAATTTCTCGTATAACTAAAATGAATGAGCCACCCGTTATTTTAGGTTTTCTTAAATTATAATATTATACTGACAGTTTAAAATTTGGAAACTCATAAGAGTCCATTTCCATTTTAATAATAATTTAAATTAAATAAAAACTTTATATGAATAACGAATGAGCTCTTTAGCAAAGTATAATTAAGAAAAAAGGCATGATACATGGCAGCACCTGCGTACGTTTACGTTTTGAACTCCATTCGATCTAACCTGAAAACCTAGTTGGCAATACTGGATTTTATTTACCCTACACAAATTGTGATATCTTAATTTCTTTCGCTGATGCATACAGCAAACAGCATACAGCAGATCATAACCTATGTTTTTCTGTGACCTGTATTCTATGCTAGGCAGCACAAACAAGAATCCGTTTTGTACTTCAAACGTTAAATTATTTTTTAAGGAAATCATTTGTTTATAGTTTGGTTCAACAAGACTAAACGATGCCGCTTTTAGATGGGAAGGAAATAGAAATATTTTTTGTAAGTAACGATAAACATAAATTGTGTTGATTTCGTATTACCCGAATCCTTGCGATCCAGTAAACATTATATTCAGTTTATACATAACCTAATTTTATATGTCGTTACAGAGTGAAGAAGATCTTCCATATGAGGAAGAAATATTAAGAAACCCATTTTCCGTGAAGCACTGGCTTCGATACATAGAACATAAGAAAAAGGCACCCAAGAATGAAATCAACCTGGTCTATGAGAGAGCCCTTAAGGAGTTACCTGGTTCCTTCAAATTATGGTATAATTATTTAAAACTAAGACGAAGCCAGATTCGTGGTCGGTGTATTACCGATCCTTGTTACGATGATGTCAATAATTGCTTTGAGCGATCCCTTGTGTTCATGCACAAGATGCCTCGACTATGGATGGATTACTGCTCATTTCTCACAGACCAGTGCAAAATTACTGCAACCAGAAAAGCTTTTGATTGTGCACTGAGAGCTTTACCTATAACACAACACCACAGGATATGGCCATTGTACTTGAATTTCCTCAAAAAACACAACATACCTGAAACAGCTGTGAGAGTTTTCCGTAGATATCTAAAATTATGCCCAGAGGATACTGAAGAGTACATTGATTACCTTATATCAATTCATAAGTTGGATGAGGCAGCAGTGAAATTGGCTCAACTTGTAAACAATGAAAACTTTCAGTCTAAACATGGGAAATCAAATCACCAACTTTGGAATGAGTTGTGTGAACTAATCTCAAAGAACCCAGATCAAATTCACACTCTCAATGTAGATGCTATCATCAGAGGTGGCCTTAGACGTTACACTGACCAACTGGGGCATTTGTGGAACTCCCTTGCAGACTACTATGTGAGGAGTGGACTGTTCGAGAGAGCCAGAGATATCTATGAGGAAGCCATTCAAACTGTCACAACAGTAAGAGATTTCACTCAAGTATTTGATGCTTATGCTCAATTTGAGGAATTGAGTCTCAGCAAGAAGATGGAAGAAGTAGCTAAGAAACCAAGTCCGTCTGAAGATGATGATATTGATTTAGAACTGAGACTGGCCAGATTTGAGTATCTCATGGAAAGAAGGTTGCTGCTGCTAAATTCTGTACTATTGAGACAGAATCCTCACAATGTGTCTGAATGGCACAAGAGAGTGAAACTTTATGAAGACAAGCCACATGAAATTATTGATACATACACAGAAGCAGTACAGACAGTAGATCCTAAACTGGCAGTAGGTAAATTGTATACTTTATGGGTTGGTTTTGCTAAGTTTTATGAGAAAAATGAGCAAATTGAAGATGCTAGACTTATTTTTGAAAAGGCAACCCAAGTCAGTTACGCTAAAGTAGATGACTTGGCTTCAGTATGGTGTGAATGGGCTGAAATGGAAATTAGACATGAAAATTATGAAGAATCTTTGAAACTAATGCAGCGAGCGACTGTTTTACCTAAGAGAAAGGTTGCATATCATGATGATACTGAAACAGTACAAATGCGTTTGTATAAATCTTTGAAAGTGTGGTCAATGTATGCAGACTTGGAAGAAAGCTTTGGAACTTACAAATCGTGTAAAGCAGTATATGACCACATCATTGACCTAAAAATTGCCACACCCCAGATTATTATCAATTATGGCTTGTTCTTAGAGGAACATAATTATTTCGAAGAGGCTTTTAGAGCCTATGAAAAAGGTATTGCTCTGTTCAAGTGGCCCAATGTTTATGACATCTGGAACACCTACCTGACTAAGTTTTTGAAAAGATATGGAGGGTCAAAGTTGGAAAGAGCTAGAGATTTATTTGAACAGTGTCTTGAGCACTGTCCTCCTGAATTTGCGAAGCCTATATTTCTGCTTTATGCCAAACTAGAAGAGGAACATGGTTTAGCTAGACATGCTATGTCAGTCTATGAGCGTGCAACAACGGCAGTGCTGCCAGAGCAAATGTTTGAAATGTTCAATGTTTATATAAAAAAAGCAGCAGAGATTTATGGAGTTCCGAAAACACGCACGATTTACGAAAAGGCCATTGAAACTCTTCCCGAAGAAAAAGCAAGAGAGATGTGTCAGCGTTTTGCTGAAATGGAAACCCGTCTGGGCGAAGTAGACCGAGCACGAGCTATTTACGCGCATTGCAGTCAGATGTGTGATCCAAGAATAACTGCAGAATTTTGGAATACTTGGAAAGAGTTTGAAGTTAGACATGGCAATGAGGACACCATGAGAGAAATGCTTAGGATAAAGAGAAGTGTTCAGGCGACATACAACACTCAAGTGAACATGATGTCAGCCCAAATGTTGAGCTCATCTGGACAAGCAGCTGGAACTGTGTCTGACCTGGCTCCAGGAATTAAGGATGGCATGAGAATGCTAGAAGCTAAAGCTGCTGAAATGGCTGTCCAGAAAGGCAATATACTTTTTGTACGAGGTGAAACTCAAGGTCTGAAGGAGGCCGACAAAGTGGTGAATCCTGATGAAATTGATATTGATGAAGATGATGCATCAGAGAAAAGTGAAGAAGAGGAAGAAGACCCTGTTCAGAAGAAAAGAGTACCAGCAGCAGTGTTCGGGGGACTGGTAACTGAAACTGAAAATAAAGAAGAATAAAATTATCATGAATCAACTTTTAATAAAACTTAGTTAAATAATAATACACAGTTTTCAATATTTACAACAGAAATCTCGACACACAATTATTTCAAACCATTAAAGGAATAGAAAATGAACTGGTCTAGTTTAATCCAAGTTTCCATTATATATATATGAGTAATTATTATTTATACATTCATTCGTGTGAGGTCTGCAGTTTACATTCACATCTAAATTTTCAGCAATAATAGAAGAATTTAACACTTGTACCAACTACGCAAAATCATTTGGTCACATAAGGTTGATCCAGCATAAGATAATAATATAGAACAAAAATAAGAGCATAAGATATAAACAAATTATGCCTAGTTTCATTAGTCTTATCTGTAAGCATACGTGGTGGGGGTGTGTCAACTGATAGTGACTTGTCATCGATGCTTTAACATTAACAGCCAACATTTTAACTGTTTTTTTCTGGCTAATCTCCGAAACGGCTGGACTGAATTTGACGTGCGTTTAGGGAGTTTTGAAAGTGAGCATTATATGGTAAATATTGGTGACACTTTCATTACATCAATATATGCTATTGTGGACACAAAACTTATTAAACAATGATCATAAATTACTACCGAACTGGAAAGCATTGTAAATAAACAATAAAATCAATACATGTGAAAACCTGAAAGTTTTATAACCTGGTGTTAAGTAACCTCTGCCCATAACAAGCAATTTGAACCAAGATTACTCTACACAGAGATGGAAATAAATTATTTTGTTTATATGGTATCTCTTGGACATGTAATAGAGTATAGAGAATTTGAGTACATTTTATTCAATTCTATATAGTTGAAACAACCTAAATCGTTGGAAACACCCCCAAACATAATCAGCTCACCATGTCCCTTCACTAATGAGTACATGATAAGCTCTTCTGGGGCTCCGTTACTTTCGCCTAATTGTGGACAGAGCCACGAGACATAATTTGACGAGTTGCCATCTAGAATGGTAGATATATCGAGAACATGCATTGTCAATGTGTTTCTTTTGGATTTCTTCACTTCTGGTTTGATTTCAGGATTTTCTGGCAGTGGTGGGTGCCTGTTTTCTAAGTGAGCAACGTTTCTTATATTGATGAGATCATTTTCAGCAACCCCACCTTCTTGGACTGGGTCACATGCAAAGGCGGCCATCCTGTATCTATTGGCTTCTTGCAACTGTCGCATAAGCCTCAGAGCCTTGTCCTGTAAAAAGGAAACATTACCATACATACATGTATATATCACAACATTTTCTTTGACTGAATTGTACACATACATTTTTCAAGTTAATCTCATTGGTGCAAATTAGGCTTTGAACCTGTGACCTCCGGGTTGGAACTCCAAAGGGGTCTGTAATTGGACCACCAAATTCTCAAAAAGTACCACTATTACAGGAAATAGAAACAATAATAAATAGGTTTATTTTAGTGATATCTACATTCATCCTTCCATTTGAACTGTATTCAATTATATTATATTCTTAAATTTATCTACCAAAAACTTTCTATGGGGTTAGAATATTTTTTAATGACAGCTGATGGTAAGTAAACTCTGCCCATAACAAAAGCAATCAACTTGGGTATGAAAACTCAAGCCGCATCATACTGTACCCGAAACACGGGGAGGAATGAATGAGTGAATGTTTTATGAGCCTGTAATTTCACAGGCATGCACAACTTTCAAATCAAAACAGTAATGCAGTTACTGGTTGACTGCAAAAATAGGTATAATGGCAGTACTTCCCCGACGAACATAGTACAAGGTCTACTGAGTGACATTTACTACTGAAATATAATGAAAACTTGAAATATTGAAAACATGACTAACAATAAATTAAAAACTTATTGAAAAATATTTTTTCAAAAATAAGCCTTTAGTATCATTCGCTGGACACCGCCGAGGCTATAGTACTTGTCAAGACAAATCTAATGAGCCTAGACACAATGGTGCTGTAAAGTATTGTGGAGAAAGGTGACCCTGGCAGCAGCATCAGGTCCAGCTCACCATAATATTGCATCATCGTCAGGTATATGCATAAACAGCAAGGTTCAGCTTATTCGGGCTAAAATAACTAGTTCAAAATTCACTTGCAAATTTTAACCATAACAAGTGATGAAACAAACATACACATACAAACATTGCAAGTTAAATAAAAGCTTGTAAAAATAGACAGTCATACTGTTTTAACCACACAGTTAAATTATGCATGAAACATCAGATATCACGAGTTTTGGACAGATTGGGACTATGGGTTGTTTTATTAAAGGGTTATACTGTACCTGTTTAGTCCCTCTTATTGGTGAGTGTTTTCTAACAAATTTATTTTCAGCATTACTTGCTCTATTTGCATCAGAAATGTTATTCCCATGACTAGGTCCTGCAACAGGTTCATCATTTTGTGCCGGTTCCTGAACTGGACCAGTCCTCCTTGTCAATTCACCTCGTCTACCGTTTATGTTTTGATCTCTGTCTACAGGCCTTTGTAAGCTTTGCTCGACCCTCATTGACACACTGACAGCTTCAGGTCTGCTTAGAGCTGAGATTCGGACTGCGGACGTGACCAGGGGTCGAGGACCCTTCCATCCGTTTCTGCCCCTGCTCAAGCTGACCACCTTGTCGCCCACTCTACACGCAGGGTTGCACCATATATTTGAAGAAGCCCATTCCTTATTTTTTACAGCTAGCTCTTTCCATGTCCACACGGGGCCCGTCATTGTCAGGATCCAGCAATCATGATATACGATACGGTTACGGAGTGTTTGAACTCCTCCCAAAAGCATCACTCTATCGGAGTCTAATTCTACAACAGATTGTGAGTAACGAGGAGATGGCTTGGGTATAGTCGTCTGTTGCTGTCTCCAGGTGAGGGAAGGTAGATCAAGAACCCACACTTCATTTGAGCATAGAATCTGATTTTGCAATACAGGTGACATAGTCAAGCCTCCAAATACAACCATTTCATCATTTCTCATATAGGCTGAATGTCCTGCCATTGGAGGTGGATTGTTTCCAGCATTGACCAAAATCCACTTATTGGCTACCACATCATATAAGTGTATTTCATTGAACATTGTGATGTGTGTATAATACTGGGAGCGAGATGGGTATGTCCAGCCACCAAAGACAATCAATAAGTTTTTGTAAGGTACCATTGAGGTGTACGCCTTTGGTACAGGGTATGTGCCAGTTGCCAGGGGCCTCACCCATTCCCGTTTTGATAGGTCAAACCTCCACAGATCATTAAATGAAGTGGCATTGGTTGTACACCCACCAAAAACATACATGCTATTGTCATAAACACAAGCTGCATGCGAGAAGCGTTTTGTTATAGTGTAACCCAAGTCGCTTGTAGTAATATTTCGCCAAAGAACATTGAATTCTCCAACAGCTTTAACGAATTTTGAAGCTGTTTGACGATACACACCTGAAAGTACAAAATAAGTGTATTGTTTTAGTAATCAAACTGCAAATTTTACTGGGTAAGTAGTTATTATATTTAATTCAATATAAATATTCTCAACTTAAGTATTGGTTAGTGAGATGCAAGTGGAACAATCATAATATATTTATAGTTCAACTTACTTTTTGCGCAAGCATGCCACCTCTTACAGACAAGCATACAGTTTTGCAGATCTCTATAGGGTGGTAAAAAGCCTAAAATAAATTCCAATACTTCATCTGGAAGATCATAAACTGAAGATTCCAATGTTTGGTCACGTAGGGATTGATGTATTACTTCCATATTTTTGTCTCTATGTTGATAATATTACTAATTTTTTAAATGACATACTTTGTTTTTTAGATTTAATTATTCAAGACACTGACTACAACTGAATATTGCTTTTAATGGAAGGATTTCAGCTATTTGTAGGTCAAAACTACTTCAAAACATTGAAAAATAAAACAAAAATTCCATCAATCTAGTTCATTTCATGCATGAACCTGCGCCAAGTCAAGCAAGTGTGCCATGAACATGAACGAAATCAAAAATCAAATCCACAGAATACTTATATTCCCGAAGGATACTAAATCATACACTTTACGCAAATTTACTTTTTTTATATATGGCAGCATCTCACACAGAGATGTATCGATTTCCGGTCCAGTATGCTCGACATACCAAAAAGGCGTGTATTTAAATGATCATTTTAATTTTGTACAAAACAGCAAGTATAAATATACAAACGGTCATCTTTGACCGTTTGTATTAACTTTGTTATTGGTTGATCCTCTTTCTCTGAGATATGAAATAAATCAATCGATATATTAATTTATATTGAGCTACGCACAAAAATATTTGAGATGTAGAAATTTAGTTAATAGATCCATGTTGGGTCCCAAAATTAAGAGAAATAAGCATTAAATTGTAAAGTTTGGATACGTTTTTTTTACTATTCAATTTACCTAAATACTTTTTTCTTACTAAGATCTAACCTAACTATCCATTAATCGTTAAGAGAAAAGACCAATAATTAAACAAGGGGATCAAATATTATTTTTGAGTATGCTTAAATATAATTCGAAATTCACCTTGAATACCGTTCAATCCTAATTTATCTGTCTATAAACTAATATAGATGTAATAATTAATAGAAAGATAATATATTAAAAAACATTTTTTATTTAAAAAAGTGCACATTTGCTATAGATCAATTAGATTATTGAGGATCATATAAAATTAAAAGTCGTGAGAGCTAAAATGTCCGGCCAGATAATTCCCAGACCAATACTGTACACCCTGATAAATAGATGCATAACAGATATCCATGTACTTAAGTACATGAATTATCGGCTTGCAATTATATGCTAATACTGGCCGGGCAATTTCAATAAGTGATAATAAAGGCTGGCCTGATAATTCGTGACCATTTGTCCGAAATGGCTTCCAAATCACCGTTCGTTAGTCTTGCAAAAATTCAAAAACGGCTTGACCGATTAGAATTGGTGAATTTGGTGTCGGTGACATCAATAGGCTGCAGCTTCACATCAGGCGGGCCGTATGACTGTTTTGCCTGACCCTACATAAAAAAAACCAATGGTCGTAACTTGAGTCAAACCGAACTCGAACTGTCAAACACGAGAGAGTGAGACAGCCGCGCGATTATTTGAATAAACAAGTATTTTATTATATTTATTTAAAAATTAATTAATATGATAAATACTATTTGCAAATTACAATAATTAGACGTACTTAGTGGTTATTTTGTGGCTGTTAGTAGTTGGTGCTATTTTGTTGGATGATTTGATTTGTTTATTGTATTGACAACTGAGATAACCTATAAATTTTATGGGATTTACGTGTATTTATAAATATTAAGAGGAAAACGGCTACTTTAGTTCAATTATGCAGCTATTACTGCAAGCCAGTCCTCTAATAGATAAATTAAAACACTGGCAACGAGCTATTTCGTTTAACGAAGTTCAACTCACCACAACACAGAAGGTAAGACATTATCACTGTTAGAGATCTTGTTGTATTTACTGCAATTTATTGTTTTCTAATGCACACGAATACCAAGTGTGAATTATAATATCATTCACATTTCGTATAAAGCTTTTTATTCATACAAAATAAATGTCAAGTGTATACATGATTTATAATTATTTTCAAGATTCAAATTGCATTAGGTATTCGAGAATATCACTGATGATAATAAAACGAATAGTTTTTATATACTTATGAAGGCTTGGAAACAATTGATACAACAGTTTTTTCTATATTGATCCTATAATTTCTGTAATGTTTAAAATAATGTGTAAAATGTATGTTCTTCTTCTTCTTCTGTATGTTGTAAAATAATAATGTTTTCTAGGTTGTATTATGGAGTATAGGTGTGGTCGGCACCAGTGCTGTAGTTGTTGGCGTTCTTTCAAGATATCTAGCAAGGCGGCGAGCAAAACCTATCATTAATCCAAGAATACAGCGAGCTATTAACAAAAGGATATCTCGAATGCGAAGTCCTAATGGTGGTAAGATTTACATTGCAGTTTCAATTCTTAAAAAATCATATTATTTCCCCTTATTACTAGATAATGGTTATTAATAGATTGCTTCCATTCCTAGTCCTAGCAGGCATTTTACAAGGCATTTTACAATTTGTTTTAGTTTACTTTTGATTATGCAAAAGCTAAAATATGTAAAAGTTATTACAGTAACTGTATAAGAATTTGAACATGTCTTTGGAATTTGGCTAATCGGTACTGATTCCTGGCTAATGGTAACTAGAGAGCCAGTAGCATGAGTATTAAGAGTAGTAATTGATGACTGGAGTCATCACTATATTAACACAATATAAATTCTCACTGTAAGTAGTTTTACAAAAAGATAAATAAGTTGCTAAAGATCTAAGTCTGTAAAATAGTCTTACTAACAGGCTGTTACAAAATTAAAATGTTGTGCATCCTAGAAAGTTACTTTGCATTTTTTTTTATTAAAGTCTTTATGATTGTAGCCACAGAAACTAATGAATTAATCTCAAAATGTTAATTTTACAGGAATGGGGTCAGTGGTCAGCAGCGGTGGCAGAAGCAGTCCCCTTGGCTTCAGTGAGCGTTTATCACTAGCCTCTGGTTCAATTGGATCAGGTGGTGGAGACGCTGCTCCTCTATCTCCACAGCAACTGGGCGTAATGGGTGAGATTTTATTTTTTTATATATTAGATATGTGAAATTGTGTAAAAGTGTTGAACATTAGATGTTTAAATAAGTTAAATGTTTAAGTAAGTTAAGAAAATGTTTTGAATACCATTGTTTATGTTATAAGAGTTTTGTACCTTAACTGTACTACTGCTGCCTGTTCATTGTTTTAATCTAAGTTTAGAATAAATATGGAAACACGAAACTACCCTGAGAAATGTGACAAATCTGAAGTCCAAAAGTGTCTTGTTTGCTTCTTGCCAGTTATTTTACAGCGCCATCTATTGGTGAGTAGCTGTATTACATACGAAACTAGCTTACAGCCCATACATCAGTTTCAACTACTGTTACATAGACAGCGCACTATAAGCGCCTGAACACAGGTGACCTACACTAAAATGGATGCGGAATGGATGAATGCAGGAAAAAAAACCACGTTTTCTTGAGCGAAATTGCATTCGGGCTTGCCATGTGCCGTTTTTTAGCGGGTCCGTGAGTCTCCGAATCCTTTGTAGTCGAGCTATATAGTTTATTTTTAAAACTAAGTAGCACAGATGAAAGAGGAAATTCAGCAGAAATGAGTCAATAAACAGGCACATTTTAAATCGCTTGTATTGTTTTGAAGTGCGTCATTGCTGAATTCCTCCGCTGGAGCTGATGATAATGGTTGACTGCCCTGGCAGCCGCAGCTCAATTTTAGTAGTAGTACCTTCAGCGCTGTAGATAGTGGGTACGATTCTCACCCAGGACACAGGTTTCTGTAACGAACGTAGATGTTTTTCTATTACTGTGTGTTAATATGTATATACTTATGTATTTAAAAAATATATTTTATCATGTATCATGTACTACCCATAGTATCATGCTTATTTTAGGATTGGTGGCGCTGTGTGAAATGTCCACAAATTTTTACATATTAATATATATATTTTTAATATTCCACGGCTTTTCATTATTTACTTAGCACCATTCAGTCGCAGTCCATCGTCAAAAAAGGTAGGTAAATACATTCTAACCGCTTGATTACGTAACCTTCTATCAACATGCATTTCACTGGCCTCACAGCTCAGTTGGTAGTAACCCTGCCTTCTGAGCTGTAGGTTGTGGGTTCGATTCCCACCCAGGACAAACATTCATGTGACGAGTATTGATGTTTTTTCTGTGTTAATATGTATTTACAAACAAAGTATATAATGTATTGTATCAATCATCTGTTTTCCATAGTACAAGTTTTGCTTTGGGGCTATATGGCGATGTGTGAAGTGTCCACCAATATTTATTATTATTATTAAATAGGTTTTTTTATTGAAGATTAACAAACGATTAATCACGATAAACTAAGATGTACAAATATTACTACTATCAGTACCTACCTAATGTCTTTCTTGCTACTTGTGGCGAGGCCCCAGGCGGCACCTTGCTCGCCATCCCCAAAGGCCGCCCCTGCCTTAGAACAACGAAGGCGTACCAGCGGAGTTAGCTTTGTGTCGTAGTAGTTGCAATTAAATAATAAATAAAATAAACATTGGCCGACATTTCTCACAGCGCCATTTAGCCCCAAAGTAAACTAAGCATAGCTTGTCATGGGAACCAGACAACTGATATACTTTTTTTTTGTTAATACACCCACATAATACAATGTAACACCCAGACACAGAACAAATATATATGTTCGTCACACAAATGTTTGTCCTGGGTGGGAATCGAACCCACAACCTACAGCGCAGAAGGCAGGGTTTACCAACTGAGCTATGAGGTTGTCAAAATATAACTACCCAGATTCTAGGCTGTGCCTAGGCACGTTCCAGTGACGTAATACGATGAACCATGAACTATCACGTACTTAGGTACTTATAGGTACGTGCCGGTGGATACTTTTACCTGTAGGTACCTAGTTCATATCTACTCCAGGCATTCTAGCTAACCTACATTAAATTTGACTTCAGTAGGTAGTATTTATTTATCGTTTTTCAATTACTGAAATGGACCTCAGTTCAGGAATTAGTATGCCTAATAATTCATATAAGTATTATGTTTTATTTACACAGTACAAGTAGACACTTCGAGAAAGTCGTTCATTCTCTTCTATTCTTGTATCGTGAATATTGAAATATACTTGTATGTGCATCAGGCAATTAGAAAACCTGTAAAAAATTGCCTTTCGCTAGGTAACGCGTTCACTGAAAATGAAATGCCAAGCTTTTTATTAATTTCGCCATTACTTATCACGGCTCGTTGGTCTAGGGGTATGATTCTCGCTTTGGGTGCGAGAGGTCCCGGGTTCAAATCCCGGACGAGCCCGTGTTTTTTGTTTAATTTTTATTTCTTCGTAATTTTATAATTCTTATTTATCTTTAAATGGGTAGCCAGATGATTTATAAAACCTCTTTATGGTAGGCGTTTAGTTTTTTTTATGTAGACGTTCTATTGGAGCTCTTTTATGTAATACAGTTACGGAACGAGCCGACGGCCAACCTGGTGTTAAGTGGTAATCTCTGCCCATAACAACCGATGCGACTTGGATCCTCCCCTACTAGGCACGACAAGACCCAAGTCGCATCGTATGCGCCCGTAACTCTAGGTGGAATGTCTCATGTGCGTGTAGTAATTTCACCGGAAACCACACCTTTCAAACCGGAAAACAGTAACGCCGAATGCTTGGCGGCAGAAATGGGCATGATGGCAGTACTTCCTCGGACGAACTTGGCGAGAGTTCTACTGCTCTTGACAGCTCATAACAGTTATTGTTCCATAACATAATACAAGCATACAAAATAATACAAGCGCTCCCCCGGGATTTCGATTGCGTGTTCAGGTCACGCGCCCACCGACACACTGACACCGATCGTGCTGCATCGCGCCTTCATATTATAACGAGACGAGCTCTTTGACATACATCTTTTTCTCTCTTTATTTAAATAAAATCCTCTTACTAGATGATTACCCTCTTTGAAGATACAAGTAGGTGAGTCCAATACGGCTTACAACGAATGAAACTATAGCTGTTTTCTCATATTCACTAATTAATAATTAAAAAAAGACAAATATTGCAACAGTAGGTCATCAGCGCCCTCTTAAGGCAACATCGGACACAGTACTACCGTAAAATAAATAGGGAAATATAAAATGACGATCAGTTAAATGAATGGTAGAAATAGAACAAAATACCATGAATGTTCATGACTCACAAAGAAGTAAACTGCCGATGTGAATCATTGTTACCTACTACTTGTTACAAAACAAATAAAATTGCGACAACAAAGTAGGTACAGTACGTCTACCCTGTGACAAGAGAAGATAAATAGTACACACATTATGTCCCACAGAGTAGCTAGGGAGGGTGGATCCATTCTTCGTGTCCATTATAGTGCACCCCCAGAAAGAGGGGGAATTATCTAATATTAACAAAAATGTGTTTGATGCTTGTTTAACCTGTTGTTTAGCCTGTCGTCCAATTTTCGGGCTTATACAGTACTAGCTGTTGCCCGCGACTTCGTCCGCATGTAATTCAGTTTTATCACGCACCCCTATTTTACCCCTCGGAAAAGTAGCCTAAGTTACTCGTTGTTACATCAGCTATCTGTCAGTGAAAGTCCCGTCAAAATCGGTCCAGCCATTTCAGAGATTAGCCTGAACAAACAGAGAGACAGACAAAAATTAAAAAAAATATTGTTTTGGTATATGTATCGTGTATACATCCATATGCACTTAGTAAAACGCGTTATTTTAATACTACAAACAGACACTCCAATTTTATTTATTTGTATATATAAGTAGTTCTTCGTTTCCTTAATAATTGTCACTGAATAACTAGATGATGGGTAAATATAATTTACGTCATTGGTTATTTAATGTTATCTTTGAAATAATAATGTAAATAAACTACTGCGCACTAGATGGCGCTGTATCACGCGTTGCAAACATTCGAATGCTGATGTATACATTTAATGGCGTTTGCGACAGAATATAAATAAAAAAATGATAGTTGATATTGTGTGTAATTTAAACCATAAAACATAGGTAAATATGTTACACGTATATTATATATCGTTATTTCGACTAGTGTCTCAGCCGGCTCGTTGGTCTAGGGGTATGATTTTCGCTTAGGGTGCGAGAGGTCCCGGGTTCAAATCCCGGACGAGCCCAATTTTTTTAACTATGTGTGCTATTCATATTTAAAAATTTATAACGTAAATAATTACTCATTAGTTAGTATATAGTAGTAGTAAATAGTGTTAACATTACTTACGAAGTTCCTCTCAAAGTAATAGGTTTCATATAAATAAAAATAGGTTTTGTGATTTACGATGATATTTCTAAGTAATTGGGTTCTGTGATACGCAGTAAAACCAGCATTTTATTGACAATGAATATAGGCATAAACAGTGATCAATAGTCACTAATCTAAACAATAAACGCAATTGAGTATTTCGCTTGAGAACGCTGAGTTTAGCTTGGTCCGTTGTCTCAAATAAGACTTATCTCTGATTTTTTTGTATGGACAATTGTCTGTTGGCCTGAGGTGGAAAAATCTAAACACTTCAAAGGCAGCGTCTAAAGCCATACCGATCCCGACAATTGCACACGTTTACAAACAAACCCTGCATCCCTAGGGAAAGCCCTATCCTACCCTTTCCCCTTTCTTCCCTTCCCTTGCGTGTGAAATAATTAAACCGCCTCCATACCTTTGAACCGGGCTGAAATGCCTTCACAAAGAACTTTACGCTTACGCCTCCGGTGAAAGAAACACCCATTTCTAGAGTTCTTCGAATTTGGTTGCAGGCAGTGTGTAGTACTTTGTGCAGTTTTTAAAAGACCTGCAAATCCCAGTTTTTAAATAAAAAATTCTTCAAGTTTTTTTTTGTCAGTCCTACTATGTGTATTTTAAAATAGCGTGTGTGATGTTTGGTGTCTTTCTTTGACGCATTGGAAAAATGCATTGACGCGATTTTTCTACTGAGAGTCGTGTTCGTCGGAGAGTGATATAGTCATAGAATAATACCTACACTATATATAGGTATAATAGTACACGAGGCTACTTTTGATCCTGAAAAAAAGCAAGATTCCAGTGGACATTTCACACATCGCAATCTAGCCCCAAACTAAGCATAGCTTGTACATTATTATGTATATGTTGTACCTATTAAATCTTCAGTCTGTTCTGCTGCAGATCATGCTTACTATGTCGCGAAGTGGCTCATAATCTAGCTGCAAGAACCAAAGAATGTGAAGACATTACATATTCAGTAGAATTTCTTCATTAGTTGGTTCTCATTATAAAAACATTTTCTCAACGAATACCCTAATCTTTATGTAGATATTCATATTGTGATGAGAACCACCTACGCATTTAATAAGCGCTGAGAATATTCAATTTAATTTCTCTACAAACTATCGGATTACCCAATCCAAACGTTCATTGTTAAACTGAGTAAATTATTCATTGTGTTTCGCAGAGAAGTGGTAACCCTTTCTGATTTATGTGTCCTTATTTCTCCCTCCTGGTACACTTTTCTGCGGAGTTTCTCGACCGATTCAAATATTACAATCGGATTGCGTTGGGCAATTTCCTACATCTGTCGTCTGTTAAGTTATGAGTATAACGTCGGACGAGTATTTCCATGGCTTCTAATCCACCGTAGCAAGTGTTGAAACAATTTCTCCGTAATAACTTTTCTAGGGAGCGAAGGCTAATAATATAGTTCCCTACAGTTGTGCCTCTTGAGCTTATTACCTAGCCGAATCGCTCCATTCATATCCTAGTTAGGTAGGTATTCGTACTTCTCTTTATCTATACAAATATATAAAATCTGTTTGTAATATTAAAATAAACGCTTTTTACTAAGTGCATATGGATGTATACAAGGTACATATACCAAAACAACAGTTTTTTCAATTTTTGTCTGTCTGTCTGTTTGTTCCAGCTAATCTCTGAAATGGCTATACCGATTTTGACGGGACTTTCACTGGTAAATAGCTGATGTAACAAGGAGTAACTTAAGCTTCTTTTCCGAGGGGTAAAATAGGGGTGCGTGATAAAACCGAATTCCACGCGGACGAGGTCGCGGGCAACAGCTAGTTTTTAATAAATTCCTCAATTCCCACTTATTTGACTAGCTTCACAGCTCAGTTGGTAGTTACTGTGCTTTATGTGCTGTAGATCGTGGGTTCGATTCCCACTCAGGACAAACATTAGATGTGACGAAAAAGAAAACGAAATGTTTGTTCCGAGTCTGGGTGATTTAAAAAATATATAATTAGGTATTCTATCAGTTGGACTTCAAAAAACCTATGCTTATTTTGGGGCTAGGTGGCGCTGTATGAAATAATAAATAATTAATAAATAAGTATTATAAGCCAGCCACAACATTCAAATACTATTTAAAGATGCCACTTACAAGAATAGAACCCTGAAATAGACTGTAATGAAAAAACAAAGTGAATTTAATGACCCAATGAAATTTCTCGACGGCACTGATATGAATCATAAAAATAAAATTTGTCCGTACCCTTGTTACGCGGACCCTCAAACATCCCTCACGGAGACGACCTTCAGTCTACGGAGCGTTTACACACGATATACTCCAAGTAGGGATAACGCACGAAATGAAAATAGAAAGGGTGCCTACAATAGGAACACTAAAGACACAACATAACAACGAAATAGGCATAAGCCATGAAATAGTTTTTAGTATGAGTGAGAGTACCACCTACTAGCTGTTGCCCGCGACTTCGTCCGCGTGGAATTCGGTTTTATCACGCATCCCTATTTTACCCCTCGGAAAAGTAGCCTAAGTTACTCCTTGTATTGTCAGCTATCTGCCAGTGAAAGTCCCGTCAAAATCGGTCCAGCCATTTCAGAGATTAGCCAGTACAAACAGACAAACAGATAGACAAAAATAGTAAAAAAAAATGTTTTGGTATATGTACCGTGTCTACATCCATATGCACTTAGTAAAAAGTAGTAATTTTAATATTACAAACAGACACTCCAATTTTATTTATTTGTATAGATGTATAGATGTGTCTTCTGTCATCACATCAGGGCAGGAAAGCTCATTACACCAAGCTCCAGTAATCAACACACTGACAAGTAAACCTAATGAAGCTAAAAATACTTGTTCCTCAATTACGTTCGCCCTCAACGAACTTTTATTAGCCTCACTTGTCTAAGCTCTAGTTAAATTGTTTATGGCTGCCCATATTTACAAACTCTTTGTAACAATTTCTAAGTGTATACAGTTTATTAACAACCGTAGGTGGTCACGGTCGTGACCACTGATAATTCGGCTTAATTTTTAGCGAAAATGTTGACTCGCTTTTCATGAATAGACTGAGTTATCTATCTGAGAGATATACATATTTTTTTTACTAATTTTAATAAATATGGTACTACAACGAATTCGGCAAATAAATAAATCCTACCATTACTTACGTAGAAACATATTCGTAAAATCTAATAAAGTAACCTTGACATTTGAGATGGTAGCAGGCAGATATACTAATATTATTAACTGGAGGACGTGGTAAAGTTCAGATCACTGACATTTTATTATGACTGGTGGCACACCCAGGGTAAAGGCAGTCCAGCTACAATACCGCCATAAAAATACCATTCGTTGCGCCGCGGCATCGAAACGACTGCGGGTATAGCCAACGACAAACAACCAACGTAGGTAGGCGCTGTAAAAGAAATAGAAACGCTATCATAAAATTTCATTGTGATATTACCGCCTTATGTTGAAATACCTTTGAACCACTTCAAGTTTCTACTTATCGACGTATTTTGGTTATGATGATATAAGAGCTTAGAACTGTAAGCTAATCATATTATTATATTATACACAAAGTAAGCAACATTTCTGAGACTGGCCTCATAGCTCAGTTGGTATGGTTCCTTACCTTCTGCGCTATAAGTCGTGGGTTCGATTCCCACCCAGGACAAACATTTATGTGACATTTGTAACATTGAAGTTTGTTCTTTGTCTGGGTGTTAATATGTATTACATATATGTATGTATTTATAAAAGAAAAGTATATAAGTATTATTATATCAGTTGTCTGGTTCCCGTGATACAAGCTATGCTTAGCTTATTTTGGGGCTAGACGGTGCTGTGTGAAATGTCCACCAATATATATTTATTTATTATTATCCTTAAATAGTATTTGAATATTGACATATTTTAGCCTAAATTTCGTCGAACATCCTCTTCAGCCCTACATGATTTGAGCCTCACCTCGAACGCAAACAAAATGGCAATTGATTTCGACCGGCCTCGTTTTCGTACGTGGATGTATCGGGTCATGTCGTGTCGTGATGTTACACCTTATTTATATTTACTTTACGTTACTATCTCTATCTCTGAACGCAAAAAAGTATCCTTGACCCTCAAACATTTTAAAATATAAATAATAAATATTGGTGGACATTTCACACAGCGCCATCTAGCCCCAAAGTAAGCTAAGTACCTAAACAGTTTGTATTATGGGAATCAGACAACTTATATATAAACTTAAATACTTTTGTAATTACATACATATAATACCTATCAGCATCCAGACATACAACAAACACCTACGTTCGTCACACAAATATTTGTCCTGAGTGGGAATCGAACCCACGACTTACAGCGCAGAAAGCAGTTACTACCAACTGAGCTATGATGGCCAGTCGAAATATTTAACTGTGAAACGGAAATATGGGTGTTTTTGTACCATATTTGTCCTATCGTTTTCAGTTTAGAGACTTAAATATCAGACTCAATGGCGCCAGACATGCACACCCACGCGCTCTATTGCAGATGTTTTAATAGCGCTGAATTCGCGAGCCTTGCCAACATTAAAAAAAAGAAAAAAAAATTGGAGTGTCTGTTTGTAATATTAAAATAACCGCTTTTTACTAAGTGCTTATGGATGTATACACGATACATAATACCAAAACAACATTTTTTTACAATTTATGTCTATCTGTCTGTTTGTTCCGGCTAATCTCTGAAATGGCTGGACCGACTTTGACGGGACTTTCACTGGCAGATAGCTGATGTAACAAGGAGTCTACTTTTCCGAGGGGTAAAATAGGGGTGTGTGATAAAACCGAATTCCACGCGGACGAAGTTGCGGGCAACAGCTGTTCAAACTATATTTATACATATCAATATAAATTGTTAGTGTCTTTCCTCAAATACCTAAGAGAAAACGCGACCACAGCTGTAGTCCCACTTTTGACCGCGTTCATTATAAGCCGCGTCGCGTCGCTCTGTATTGCCAGTAATTAATACAGACATTCGTGATTGACGCATACCTCACATTTTCCATCGGCGGGTGTTTAACGGAGCGTACTTATCAGAGACATCGACAGTTTATCGGCAAATCATTCATCAGTGCTAATTAAAGCAAAATTCTTGAGTAGGTAGGTAATTTTTTATTTCTAACTTTAAATGTTATGCCATTTATTTAAAATTACCTATACTACCAAATTTTTTAATAAATAATTTTCGTTAATGGCCTTATTGTTCAGTTGGTAGTAACGCTGCCTTCTGCGCAGGTCGTGGGTTCGATTCCCACCCAGGACAAACGTTAGTGATGAATATAGATGTTTCTTCTGTCTGGGTGTTGATATATATTACATGTACCTATGTATTTGCATGAAAGTATATGAGTATCAATTGTCAGGTGATGATATATGATTAGCTTACTTTGGGGCTAGATGGCGCTGTGTGAAATGTTCACCAATATTATATTTTATTGAGTTAGGCACTAGTGTGACATGTGATACATAGACCTCTTCCAGCTTCTTCCATTCTGTCCTGTTGTTGGCTATTCGTGCCCAACGAATTGACCATGAATATATATGGGTATACTAGAGTAAAAAAGGGGCTTTTACTTGCGTTTCTTTTAGAAGATTTGTAATCGTGGGTAGGGAAGGAGGGGGAAATAAATTTAAATATCATTGGAGCCTTTTTTTTGTCACGCACCGATGATCACGCACGCAACTTTGCATTGTTTTTATTGTGGTAATATAAAGTTAAGTGATAATTATGAATACTAGTATTTCGCCCTAATTAAGCGTCGTGTTTTAGTGGTCACCCCGAGTTTTAATCCGGAGGTCGCCGGTTCAAATCCCGAAGTGCACCTATGAGTTTTTCGATTGAAAGATTTATGTGCGTTTTACAACGTTCTCAAAACGGTGAAGGAGAATCGTGAGGAAACCGACATGACCTAAAACAAAAAATTCGAAAACATGTGTCATGTGCACGAAAAGAGCCTCATTGAGGCGCACTTAAGAGCAGTAGAACTCACGCCAAGTTCGTCCGGGGGAAATACTGCCACCATGCCCATTTCTGCCGCCAAGCAGTTACGCATTCATGTTACTGTGTTCCGGTTTGAAAGGTGTGGTTTCCGGTGAAATTACAGGCACATGAGACATTCCACCTACACGTCTCAGAGTTACGGGCGCATACGATGCGACTTGAGTCTTGTCATACCAAGTAGGGGAGGATCCAAGTCGCATCGATTGTTATGGGCTGAGGTTACCTACTTTGGTTGGCCTACTTATTAAATTCAAGCTATAGTTATAACGTTTGATTTTGAACGATATCTATTTAGGCAAAAAATAAATTTGGATACATCAATCAGAGACAAAATTGCCGTCCTAAATGTAATATTTCGTTAAGTTGATCAAAAGAAGCTAAATCTACAATTTTAATAAATAATTTTAAAGACTTATCGATATGGTAACACCAGGTGGGCCGTCGGCTCGTTCCGTGTATAAATCACATAAAAAAAATAAAAAAAAACTTCAGTTCCTTTCACCACACTGGTTGGAGAGAACCAGTGAATCAATAGAATAGAACCCTAATTGAGAGCTGGCGATGATCTTACGCAACAAAAAGTAAATTGTTTAATAAATTTTTGTTTCAAATTAACAGCGCCGTTATCAATTTTGGTACTCTGCAATTTCTGTTTAATGCGTCTGAATTGTTTGGTATCCAAAAATAGATGATAAGGAAACTCTTTAAACATATCCCTTGTCTGGGTGTCAATATGTATAATGTATTTACAAAAAAGTATATATGAAATTGTCTGGTTAATTCCTTAAGAATACACATTATCATAAAAATAGAGTATCTATCGCAGGTATATCACCACAGAAAAGAGGAAGGATGGACATGTATTTCACGGATGTTCAGGTCGAGAAACTAATTGCTTGTTTTATTTTACTGAATAAATGTATATGTTTCTGAAGTGTAATTAAAACAAATTGATACTTTTATTACACTTTAATGATTTAAAACAAAAAAACTTACATGAAACATCACAATTATGCTTCGCAAAGAAATGTAGATGTCATGGGATTCCATTATTTCATTTAGGTCTTTAGTTTGTTGAATAACAATACTTACAACTTCTCTTATTACTACAGATCTTGGCCTACTTATTAAATTCAAGCTATAGTTATAACGTTTGATTTTGAACGATATCTATTTAGGCAAAAAATAAATTTGGATACATCAATCAGAGACAAAATTGACGTCCTAAATGTAATATTTCGTTAAGTTGATCAAAAGAAGCTAAATCTACAATTTTAATAAATAATTTTAAAGACTTATCGATATGGTACACTAGGTGGGATATTTATTTGAAATAAATATATTCTAACATTTTTTTGAACAGAATATATACGATGATACGGAAATAATAAATGTTAATGAATAAGGGGGTTCTTACAATTAATGCGAACACTTACACCGATCAATTCATACAAAAATATCTTTTTTTTTATACATTGACAAACACAGCTAAGCATACTAACAAAGTTTATCGATTTATTAGACGCTAATCTCTTTCACTACAGACTTTTCTAAAAATAATTATTTATCATCGGAAGGATGGAATCTTTAATTTACTTCATGTTAGAGATCCTAGTAGCGAGCTTGAAAACTATAACTTTGGTTAAAGATATTATTATCAGTTATCGTAACGCAACATTCATCCATGATATCCATACAATCTATCATAATGTAGTGCCTAACAAAATAAAAACAAAATAAATATTTTATAAAAGACTTAAAAATAATAATATCTTTAAATTCTGGAATTTAAACTCTTGTAACTTAATTAAATCTAACAGAAAACTAAAAACTATAAAACAGGAGGTACTAAATAGATGTGCTTTGTTGATTGAGCTTAACGTACCTACATTATTTCAAATAATACCAAACTGATGTAGTACTTACATAATAATATCAATATGCTCAAACTATTAAAAAAATACTTCTTAGATACATGGATAAACTTAAGGCAGTTTATAGGTATATAGGTTGATTTGTACATAACATCTTTTAAAGGTAACGTATGTTAGACGCAAAATTTGTTTTTAATTCTGATGTCTGTAAAAGTATCACAAACATTAAAGTTTTATGGTTCGTTTCTATATAAATCTTAAATGTTATTACAAGATGTTATTGGTAACAGTATCTTAATCCGCTCATCATTATTCTAATCTCTATCTATGATGTCACTCTCCACCATTTCACGGAATGGCCAAGTCCACTCGTCGCTCTGCGACATCCGAACTATTTACAAATACATATCTATTTACAATTATGCGATTTATTTTGGCTCCTCAATTTACACATTGAAATGAAACCACATAACGGGAATGTAAAGAGAACAAAGTATCTTATTATTTACAAAAGAACTCAAGAGTTTATCGCTCGATCTATAAACAACAGCGTCAAGCTTTGTTGCCAAATGGATTATCTATGACAAAGCTTCATATATTTAGTGATATATCTTATATACAAGGTCAACTAACACGAAATTTTAGAGTAAAAGCGCGATTACCGGAACGAGTAGTGTGACGGTGAAGAAAACGGTATCAGCTCCGTTAGGGTTACTTCCTAGACCTCCAACCACAGCCCTGTTGATGTTATCTTCCTTAGCTGGAGGCGTTTTGACTACTTCCTCGCTGCTGTCGCCCATCATGTCGCCAGTGTCCATTTCATTCGACGAGTCTGCTTTCTTAATAGCACTAGCTATATCATTTTCTTCTGGGGCAGGCGGTACCGTTTCAGGTGGAAGGGTGGTAGTGGTAGTTGTAGTCGTAGTGGTGGTCGTGGTAGTTGTCGGGACCAAAGTATTGTTGCCAAGGAAATATACTTCACCGTATACGGCTTCGACTTCCATGATGTTCTCAATACGTTGCCCTCGCATTTGCCTCGATCGGGAATCTTTGCCATTGTACAAAGTAACGAGCGTAGCGGTATACTGCACGTCTCGATCTGTGATGTTTCCTCTGAATGTAACATTGCAAGCGGTACCCGGTTCAAGGTATTGCTCTAATTTGTATAGCATCGTCCTCTTTTCTGAAAACTGATTGGCCCATTGAAATTGTGGCATGATTGTTCCATCGGCCATTTCAACTGATGTGTTTAATCCTATGGCAATACCGTGTCCGTGACCCCAAGATAGAGTGTAATTATAGGAGTATGGTATTTCGGTAGTAACTGTTGCACCGACTTCTTCATCGTTTCTTAGAGTTCGCTCATCCAAAATTTCTGGATCGGATTGCCGCACATGCTCAGTTTTCATATCTAGTACAACATTCTCCAATTTATAACTGACTGGTTCGATTTCTACTAGGATCTCACCGTTAACATCCGTTATGACTTCATTGCTCTTATCATCGAAACTTTTGAATTCGCCAATGACGTTTTCGTAAGCGATTTTTCCGATGTAATGGTAGTTTCCGCTCGGTGCCTTCATCCTTCCAATGAATACCGAGTCGTATGATGAGTCGACAACCACAGCTCCATTGGGTTTTGAATCGAATTTGAACCAAGGAGACCATATGATCAATGAGGCATTTTCAATGTTCTCTAGTACTTCAAAAATATCGTACTTGCTTCCAGCTACTGAGCATATGGAGTAATCAGGTTTGAGTTGGCCTAAGATCATGTCACCTTGATGGCGCGCTCTGCAAAGATAGATGGGTCCTGGGAACATACAAAAATAAAATCTCAATAAATCGCAACTTCTACTGCTAATACTAGTAAGAAGTCCTGAATTCGCTTTTTATTTTTATATGATATTGCGCAAATACATTTGAAAAGTGAAAAAACTAATTATTATCTTCAGACTTGAACAAGCGATATCCGGTTTGCAACTCCGGGGTCTATACTGTATCTGTAATAGCCTTGGGACATGACGCGACGCTCTCAACTAATTTAAATGTAAGCACCTTGTTCGGATTCGGACCCGACGACATAGTTGTTCATGTTTTCCTTCCTCAGGTTCGTCCATCGGAGTGTGCTGGAAGTGGTGACTTGCTTCAGCTTGGAGTTGTAAAGGCCCACGCCTGCTTCAGCTATGGCCGGGACAGCTAACGTAGCGGTCAGCAGCACCACCCACCACCCACTTTGACAGTTTCTGTTTTTCTTCATATTTGTCTGAAACAATATAAATGTTCATTACTTACATTAGATACATATAGAGAATACGAGTTTTTTTTTTCATTAAACTTGAATATCTTATCGTATCTCGTATCCATAATCGTCTGACCTAATTTAAAAGTCTCAGTCTTAGTTACACAAATTCAGCAGTAAAAGAAAATGTCTGCAATATAATAATCAAGTAGCTTTTTCAGTATGTTATCTCTTGCTTTATCTCCCAAAAAACGTCCCAATAGTGTATATACTAGACCAATACAAAAGTCAGCAATTACTATACGTTTGTTGTTCTTTGAATCACGATAATTTTGAATACCCCCTCCTCACAAATTTTATTGCAACTCTTTCTAGTTTCATAACATACCCGACATAATTTTATAATTGACCTATGAAGGAATGAACATCAACTAATTACGTACTTAAACGTCGGAAATTCACATAAAAAAAGATTTTCAAAAATGAGTTAAGAAACATTAAAATCAACTTTTATTAAATATATTACATATGTATATATAGAGAGAATACCTTTCGTTATGAAGTCTAGCGCCTAATATATTAAAATATGAATATTTTACTGAACGAGCGAGCGAATTTGTAATATAGAGAAGAAAAATTATTTACATATTATTAAAAGAAGTGAAATGAAATTAAATATCCCAACATTCCAGTTATAAAAAGTCAATGGATCTTTAATGGAAAACTACCGCTAAATACTAAGCTGCCAACCCAAGAAGTTAAGTTATATGTTAGGAATAATTTAGTAAAAACGCGTACTTTAAATAATTATTCAAATGATAAAATTACATGCACACCTATAAATTTGAAAGGCTAACATTCAAATTTACATTTTACAGGTATGTGAAAGATCTGCGTGCGTCAACGAGGTTTGATCTTAATCGGCTACGGGCTTGATCATACCAATTATTGACCATACCAAGGACTTTTTGCCGACTTTTGGCAAATTTGCTTTACGTACATTCAAATAACATCAAATGTCATAAAACCGTCAAAAAATTCAATAGTCTAAATCTAGCTTTTAAGTTCCCCTATCCACCCTAAATAGCTTTGTAAAACATGAACCGAAACACTGCTCTCGCTTGCCATGTAGGTTCGTAATAAAAGGAGAAATTAATTGACCTCAATGTGTAGAGGTGGATCGGACTCCAGCAGATGACGCGTTTCTAAATTATCAATAAATCATCTTTGATACACAAACAGGAGTTAATAAATTCAATTAAAGATTGACTGACACAAATCTCAAAAGCCCACTTTTGTTCTTCGTTCAAGTAGTGATGAATTAAGTTTGAGATATGTAAATTGAATTCGGTTTTGGATTTGGAACTAAAGACCTCCTTATTATAATGCTCTGTGGTAACTTCTACATTATAAATAAATAGAGAATTTGGATATATGTATAAGTATTCTAGTCTCTAATGCGTTGTCTGTTTGAATAAATGGGTCTATAAAATGTACCCAGGTAAAACATATTTACATCTGACTTTGCTGCAGTAAAAAAAGAATAATCGAATTTGCACCTCGAACCAATATAGCGTAGTAGATTTATCCAAAGAAAACAGATTGAGGGCATGAGAATTGGAATTCCCCTAAACGAGTTTGGTGCACTGGCTATTGTGTTAGCATTCCATCAGGCCGCAGACGGGCGCCGACTGAGCGAGTTAAACCCCATTGTGGCGGTGCAGGGTCCGTGTCCAAACGCAACCTTTGTGTGCCTGCCAATATAACACCTTTAATCTATTAACTGATTTGTGGTCCGGAATAGAATACGACTAAGGTAAGCTGTACTCAATTTACGTTAAAAGAATTCTGATGAAGTTGCCATTAAAATCGGACACCTTCAAGAAAAGTAGAACTCACGCCAAGTTCGTCCGGGGAAGTACTGTCACCATGCCCATTTCTGCCGCCAAGCAGTACTGTGTTCCGGTTTGAAAGGTGTGGTTGCTTGTGAAATTACAGACACATGAGACCTACACGTCTCAAAGTTACGGGCGCATACGATGCGAATTGGGCTTGTCGTACCTAGTACAAGAGGACCAAGTCGCATCGGTTGTTATGGGCAGAGGTTACCACTTAACACCAGGTGGGCCGTCGGATCGTTCCGTAATTGAGTCACATAAAAAAAAAACCTTCAAAATGTGTGAGTATGTATAGTATAAATACGACCGATTTTATTCAAAGCAAACAAACACAAAAGCCAATTTGTCCACATTTTGAAGTTCGCTAAAGTAATATCCGGCAATGTTGATGATTTCGATCTCCCCCGAGAAATTAGGAGTGATAACGTGTATAAAAGGGAAATACAGACAATTACTCTGCGGTAGGCTTTAATGAGTCGATTTAAACTCCCCATACAATCTTTCCGGCACATACCTTCGTACGAGCACTCAACGCGAGGGGAGACAACAAGCTCGAAAACAAAACAAGGAAGACTCTCGTCAGTTTTCAAACTTAGCCCTGCCACTGAATTGAAAACAAGCCAGACATTTGCTTCTCTCACTTTCTCTCGACATTCCTTTATTCAAATCGACATTGTTTCTTTGGAATGGATGTTTTTAATCTTCGCATACCAAATTCATGTTACGCCCGTAAGGTCAGCCTTGTTAAAATCTTTAATGAGTTGGCACCGTTTACGTATAAAATTGCAGTGATGACATCATAGTATTTCAAAGGCAAACTTATAACATTCTGTTGTGAAGTAGGTAATAAAATTTACGATCGCACTGAGGTCACAATTTATTAATACATGCTGTGACCGCAGGTACGACTATACGTAATTTGAACATAATTGAGTACAAGGTCATGTCTTTGCCAATGTCAGTGTCACAGACATTGCGCTGCGCACAGTAGATCCTGTACCTTGCCGTTCGAAATCTGTCGTGATTAGTTAAATGTCTTGGCCAATTTAAAATTCTACATTCAAGCTAGTATTACCTTGAGCTAGTACCTAGTTTCCAACTATGTACGTGTCTTTTAGTTCTGTTTCATTAGCATACACTTGTCATCCATATTTTACTTGTAAGTTGCGAATGAAGCATTCAGTGAGCCGTGAGATGGATAAGCAATACAAAAACATCTTCGTATTACGGCTGTTTGAGAGTGATTTCAAGTGAAAGCTTTGGATGAGACTAGTTATCTTTGGTTCCGTTGTTCTGGCATGGTTCGTCAAAGATCATTTATCAGCCTCCATAAGTATAAAGTAGGGAGTTCCCTTCACTCAATCAATATAATCTATATATAGACTTTAGAACAATCTCAGCAACCACTTTTGAAGCAGAGATTTTAAGTCACGACATGACCATATACTTCGATATGACTATTATTTGCTTTCTATATTATTCTACTATTCTTAGATTAAAAAAACTGGTATTTAAATACATAAGCTGACTCTTTTAATCAAGATTACATCAGGTGGTTAGAATGGTATCCTTGTGAGTAGCTTATTGAAAGGGCAAAGCTCCAGGCTACTCGCGGTAATCGCATTAGTACCTACAAGTAAATGCAATCGATAATACTAGAATGGATTATCGTCGAGGAAAGTAGCGAAAATAAATTACTGATAGGTGGTACTAAGAATAGATAAACTGAAGCTCCTTTAATGTCATTCAATTCACAGATGATATTTTTAAAGGTGTTTTATTTTTAAGTACCTGGTCTGTGTAGGTTGATGTAAATAGGGCGCTGTTGACTTATACATACACTCCAAATTATACCTCTAATATAATTATTTATAATCATGGTAATGGTATTTGTATACAGAGTGCAACTTATTTTATCAGACCTACTGAACATTGAAATAAAGTTTATGAATGATATTGCAGTACGCGCTATCTACTTTATATAGGTAGGTCAATTAATTGAAGTCTAATCCAGTCTTATCCTATTGATCACTAGTACTCTGGACTCAATAAATACACAGTCACGTTGCAAACAGCACTAAGCTTTTAACCCAGTTGTTTACCTCTTACAATGCAAACATTCCGTTAACGCTGCACAATGAAGCTCTAGGGATACTCGGACATTGTACTATTGAGCTGGAAACTGTTACGTGCGGTATAAAGTAATGGACTACGCTCATTGATGAAGCTATGATTATTGTAACGGTATATAATCACACCAGTCGTCAGTGTTTCATACTCATGCAGGCAGTACGTACCGTGCCGTTAGAATAGGGAACTTGCTCAATTACACCTGACACAGAGGTCAGACATTCACATAAAACTTAAGTTTTTAGACATAATCTTGGACCATTCTCGTTTTTGGCACTCAATTCTTGGTACCTTCACGATTTCTCATCAGATAGGATCTGGCCCGTCGAGACCCGTCACCTCATATCTGCTATATCAGTTCATGACGGCAAAGCACCGTTAGGAACACTTTTCTTATTACGAGTTTATCTAAAGTGCGGTCCACTCGTGCCATTCGCCTCTGTCTATTTTTTAAATGTCATTTGTCCCGGCTTCATTCGGTTGTATTAATGAGTAATGGTGTGATCTGAAGCGTGCTGTTCTGAGTAATTGTGAAGCGATGATTGGCGCTCCACATAGGAAGGGAATTATCAAAGTAATGGCTTCGTTATCAGGCGCCGCCTCATCTCGATAGCTAATGAAACGAGCGCCGCACTTTGCCGCCTCACTTTGTTAGCCTTGTTATACTGTCCATTCAGTGAAAGTACATTAACAAAGGTCTTTATTAATGTTGTCTATACCAACTGCGTGCCTTTAATTTGTTACTTATTTCAAACCTATACCAGACTACACTATAAGAGTGAGTAACGGTGTGAGAGAAAATTGTTTCCAATGTTGTGTACTGTTAGATGGCAATACTATTCTTAGTTTTATAAGAAATATATTATGTACCTATTTAGTACCTTGTTATTTAAGTAAAAGGAAAATTTGAAGTCGATTGGTCTGAAATACTCCTGTGAGAATTGTAAGTAACCTCGAAAGGATTAACGATACCTAGTTAAAAGTCAATGAATCAGAAGATGATGTGATTATGAGAAAGCATCGGATGAATCCGTTAAGGATTCATCTTTATCAGGAAACGAACAGCAAGGTTATAAGATACCCTGCTAAAAGGATATAATATACCCTGCCATAATGCCGGCAATTGAATGCGGGTGATATAGTTTTTGCGCAGTGCAAATTACAGGGCGCCTATTTTGTGCAGCGGTCGCTAACAATCGATAAAAAATGTACTTTATCATTGTTTGAAACTTAATATGGTTTCGTATGAAATGCTTCATTTATAATGTATCTTTTGTTCGAGTATATTACTTTTAAACTATAACTAAATACATATACTAGCTGTGCCTCGCGGTTTCACGCGGTTGTAAAAACTCAGAAATCATGGTAAATAGAATTACTAATTTCTACAAAAAATGTTACGAGATACGTTAAATTTTTAGTAGGAATTAGTAATTCCTGTTTTTTTCCAGTTGTCATTAATTGCATATTCATGAAATCGGCATTTCATCGCTATCGGTCGGGCGACCGGTGTCACGGGTGCTGTCTCGGGCCGCTGCGCGTGCGCACCCGCGCGGAAACCAACTGATAGCGTGGGAACAACCTCATGCGTGAAACGATGGAACCGCAATGCGCAATGTGCTCTATGTGCCGCAAGATTCCATTACTCATTTAATAAGTTCCGAGAACTTTTCATATCTGTCTCGTAAGGTAGTCTCAATGGGATCGTTTGTGCAGCTTAGACATGCCAACAGGGTTATCAGTTTTACTAAGTTGAAAGGCCTCAGCAATTTGAGAGTAGGCGCGTTACTTATAATTAGTTCCGAAAGACAATAATGCCATTCAAAACCAATATTTTATTGTTATATAGTATACAAGATGATGTATATAGATGTTGACTAAGCGTCAGTAGTGACTCAGACAAAACAATATACAAGTAAGCATTCTTCAAAACTCTTAAAACAATAAGATGCCATGCGGGCTTGCGTTAGTGGCTTTATGACGAGTCCGTGAGTTTCTCAGTCGTCGCCGACATTATTAAATTAAGTAATGATTACGCAATTGATTCTTATTTGATTACATTTGCTTTCATGCATCGTACAGCACAATAGTATGTGTTATATTAGCAAAGCAATTCGTATTTTCCCACACTGATATAAATGGCTTACGTAGATAAATTATATCGCAATGATCAGAGATAGCTATTTATATTGTAACAAGGTTCACTTCGTTATCTTGTGCGACAGGAAGGGCATTATCCGATTGCACTTGAATGAACTTTAAAGCTACGAGAGCTTCTCGTGTCAAGAACTAGCAACGGATACAAACAACACCAAGCAATTAGTACTGCAGTGGGAATGATTTGCCCACATTCGTCACGCAATTGTATGTGGCCTATATTGCCAGTAACAAGTCAACACACTCCTCTATTATCGTAACAGGGGTCATTGCATATCTTGGAATAGGTATATCTGGATCGATAGTTTCTTTTTTACTGTAGCAAACAGTTAGCTTCCGCCAATTTTAATTTGTGAATGAAGCCGGTATTTCCGTTTCGACGACCCATGTTACCTGCACGTTCATCAACCATGGTGCCATTCTCGCTAACCGTGACGTTAGGATATGACATAGAATGAACTCAATCATTAAAAACTACATCGCATTAAAATAATAACAGTAATACAGATTCCAATCGTTGTTTCCGTTTTGACTCAATTTCATCGTTCCCAGTACGTGCTGTACGGTTCGATTGCAGTTAAGATTTATCATTTATATTTGGAAATGTTCCGAGTATAAGCGAGGATCGAGTTTCTTAAAAGGTCCCCGGTTCACCTCGGTTATTAGAATTTACTGCTTGTATGCGTCATCTATCTTCAGTTACGGATAAATTATGAATGTATTTATCTATAGATGAAGTAAAGTATAAATCAAGTCGAGAGTTGGCTAATTAACGCTGCGGAAGGACTCGGTATCATCGCACCTGCCGACGGCTCGTGGTGAAAGGTAGCAATTTGCAACACTGCTAAATTGGACGATAGATTTATTAGTTCGCCCGGAGAAGTACTGCCACCACACCTGGCAATCTGCCGCCAAGCAGTGATGCACTCGTGTCGCTGTGTTCCGGTGGACCGGTGCCGGTGATAATGCAGCCGCATGAGACGTAACATCCCCGTCTCGGGGTGATGGACGCAACGCAATGCGACTTAAGTCATCTCATACTCTGGTGGAGAGGGCTTGAGTCGTATTGCCGTTGTCCATGGGCGGCGGTTACCACTTAACATCAGGTGGGCCGTCAGCTCGTTCTATCACCTACATCAAATAAAAAAAGATATCTTAATAATGTTGAACCTGTGACCAATGTGACAAATGTGAACCAATGTGAAACCTATCTCTTAATGCCTTTAACATAAAGAATGAACATTCAGTTTTAAAAGGTACACTTAAACCATAATGCTTATGTCATTCGTATGTTTCACGACAAACAAAGCGAAGGTGGTTAAACTAAGTAGTTTTGAGAGGCCCAGACGAAACAAACAATTTCAAGTGTCACGTTTTTCAACACTTGTATTTATTTATCCAAGCACTTAACTAAAACTAGTTTTCAAGAGCGATCGTTGCGTTTAAAACAAACTTTCTCTTCAGCTGCCATTACATTTTTATTAACACTTATCTTTTATTTGAACAGTCAAGTTTTTCTGTTATGTATATTTGTTTGTTAACTTTTTGAATAGATGATGGGGATTCTAAACTGGAATATTTCATCTATTCTATTCTCCATAGTATTCATAGTTCTAGTTTTATCAGCCATTGTTAACTAGCTCTCAACTTTATGCGAACTTAAGCATAAATCTATATCTGTGTACTAGTGTAAGTCACTTTACATATTAGTCTTAGATAGTATATATATAGTTTTTAGATATTACCACCTAGTCTGAATAATACTGAAAAAATATAATAATGGCATAAATAGATCATTCTTAAAATAAAATAATAACTGTAGTATGTATTGTTTGCGGTTCGATTAACAATTTCGAATGATTGAACCCATACACGACACCACTAAACTTAGATAAAAATACAACTATCTAAGGGTAGATAACCGCACGCCATATAACCAACCAATCATAACTAGTGAATCATGTGCATAGATTTCACCTGGATAATTGCGCGCTGGGATATTATATAATGATGCGCAGAAAGCGGATGACGCTATGAAGGATGGCAATCTGCGCCTCCCCACGATATGTGACAACGAGCTGCAAGGTCGCCGGCGCGGCAGTCTGATTGTCGGTAATAGCCGATTATACTCGTACACCGACGACATACTGCCCTAATTCAGATGCACTACATCTGGAGTTTACCGACATTTTTGGGAAGAAAGTCGTAATGATTTTGAGTAAACGGAAATAAAAGAATAAAATTGGAGTGTCTGTTTGTAATATTAAAATAACAGCTTTTTACTAAGTGCATATGGATGTATACACGGTACATATAACAAAACAATATTTTTTTACAATTTTTGTCTGTCTATCTGTTTGTTCAAGCTAATCTCTGAAATGGCTGGACCGATTTTGACGGGACTTTCACTGGCAGATAGCTGATGTAACAAGGAGTAACTTAGGCTGCTTTCCGAGGGGTAAAATAGGGGTGCGTGATAAAACCGATATCCACGCGGACGAAATCGCGGTCAACAGCTATTCACTTATTAAAAATGTTGAAATGAATTCTAATAAACGTTAACGTTGGCAATACCAAAATAGTGCACTTCAGCGCCCTATTTACATTACTCTTATCGATTTCTTTCATTCATGATCGACCTGATATAGGAAAATTAATACCTTCCAGTCGTAACTGTTAAACAAACAATACAATAGCTTGATAGGTCGCTCGTAAAAATTGCATTATACAACCAGTAAGATTACGTCGAGCACTTGTTTGAGAGGCCAATTGCAAAGTCCATCCTGAATCCTGACAGGATGAATGGTGTGGGCTCTGGAACGTGCCTCGGAGTCGTGACTATTTTTAGATTCGATGGCATCACCGAAACATTCCATTGAGTTGACAATTTCGTTGCTTTTTTGCGGAGACTCGCTCCGCTTCACTCGTCAAGTAGGTACGGCCGGTACGTCGATGCTATCACGTTATGCATGATTATTTCATTTTACGATCTGTCACGCCCGTACCCGACGGACATGACAAAAACATCTATACAAATAAATAAAATAAAATATAGGAGCTGAACAAATTAGACTTCATAACGAGATTTTTCAGCATAGATATGATGCTGGACGGAAGTAGTCGCTCAAGAATCAGTCGCTGTGAATCAGTCATCGTGAAGAAAAGACTTCATTACCACCCATGAATAGTACCTAGTACCTACCTACCGAAAGTGCACGAAAGGAGCCTCTCGGAGGCGCACTTAAAATCCTTTCACCACACTGGTTCACACTCAGTGAACCAGTGACTCGAATAGAATAGAACCGAAATTGGTTTGCTGAAATAGTACCTTACCTACCATGCTTGCGACTTAGATCAACCCTCGACAAGCGAGAACAGATAAGTTTTAATATCTACGACGGGAGGTCAAAGGCGAAATATTATTAATATAAATATCAAATTACCTTTTTCAAATGGCTATAATAATGCCAGTTTCGCTGTAATTTGGACACCAAATCTGGAACAACAAAAGTGGAACATAAATTATTTGTAAATTAGAAACGAAAACTCAATGACTTTTCTGCAGAACTTTGTTTTCAATTTTATGTTCAATATTATTGAATTGGTATCGTTATTTCCGTCACCTAATTTATAAAAGAAAAGACCTCGCTCCTAATTTATATAAACGAGCTGCGTGAGCTTCCAATTAAAGTTATGCAAGAAACAAGTCAGTTTGATACCAAACAATCTACAAAGAAATAACTATTTGCAGCTGCCTGTGGACAGAATAAAGAAAAGTATTTCCTTGCGATTAGATGCAGCAAATTGTTATTGAGTAGTTAACTTCGCAGCTGTCAGATAATTAAGTACAGTTTGCTTTATATCTTCACTTCCTTCTCTATTCGCCGCAGATGCAAGCAACCGATCTTAGCAGCTGTCATTCAGATTTCTTATAATATATAACTTCAATACGTTTGCTTGAATAATAATATATTTTTGGGGCGCCATCAATATTGTGACTAAGCTAACCGCAAGTCTTTTGATTGCTAAATCACATCTATACAAATAAATAAAATTGGAGTGTCTGTTTGTAATATTAAAATAAACGCTTTTTACTAAGTGCATATGGATTATACCAAAACAACATTTTTTACAATTTTTGTCTGTGTTTGTTCAAGCTAATCTCTGAAATGGCTGGACCGATTTTGACGGGGCTTTCACTGGCAGATAGCTGATGTAACAAGGAGTAACTTAGGCTACTTTTCCGAGGGGTAAAATAGGGATGCGTGATAAAACCGAATTCCACGCGGACGAAGTCGTGGGCAACAGCTAGTCCATAATGTAAATAAAAGCGCTTGTATTTTTCAGTTTAATAAAGATACATATTGCTGTTTTATTTGATTATGACACTGTCTGCAATGTGTCATCAAGTGCAGCATGCAAGCTCGTGTTATAATGCGGTCGTTATGCGACTGTGGTTCGGCCTCCGCCACGGCAGTGAACCCATTGTATCGCTACAAAGAACCCTCGTAACAAGATATCATCGTCTTCTGTCTTCAACGTCTTCGTTTTAATTACACGGTGCGCAGGAAGCGCCTAATTTATACACAAACAATGAGTGATAGACACTGGCAATATCGAAATGAGAATTGCACAGACAGTCACTTTCGATTAGTCCAATATCCGTTGAACGATTCGCAGTAGACTGATAGCAACAAACAAAACAGGCAGTCTCCTGTAAAGCAACTGTTTATTTTTATATCCAGGATCTCCAGGATTTCCCTCATCTCATCTTATCTCTATTAAGTGTTTTACACATATCATACATAGATTTTAATTGAATCCCATTAATCTAAGATTTGCGGTGTACCGCCTTGCGGTACTAAATTGTTCAGTAAACCGCAAGTGTGCTCACAGTAGCAGGGATTTCCAATAACGATAGGGGAGGCCGATGGACAGCCGATTGCTTCGACAGGGGTCATACAACCAAATAGAGAAGGGTCGAGAAAAGTCAGTGTTCGATCTCTCTTTATAACCACTCTGTCGTCTGTCTGTTATCTTCATTCCCAAAAACTGGCGAACGAGACCTATTCATTTTTTTAACTAGTCTTTGCCTTCTGCATCTGACTACTTTCTCCATCGAGAGTAAATCCTACTGGGCAATATCGCAAAGCTTGATTATATCAATTGAGTCCCCTTATCACATATTGGACCCGCCTCTGAAATATGTTATATGCATTTGGCTTGCGATAAAGCGGTTGTTCATACAGATCGTCCCCATGCCCCCAATTCTAAATTGCCTTACAAAATCTCGCATCCCTTTTGGTCAATGATGTTATTATTACGGGCCGCTGATTTCATGAGAATATCCACCCAAACGATTTTGTTTATTTTTGTCTCATTTCGTAAAAAGTTTTTGTTTTCGAATCCACGCCGCGCGCGCCGCGCCGCGCCGCGCCGTGACGTCACTACTTACGGACGAGGAAAAATAGACGAAAAACACGTTATACACCTCAGATTCGGTCGCTATAGAAACTTGTCAGATGAAGATAAGGATATAATTTAAATAAATAAGTAATAGCACCCAACTGATGTCTATACATAATTCATATGCTACACTCAACAAATTACCGCATAATTTAGGATTAATATTAAAGATCGACCCTCTAGATTTAGTAGTGCAGTAAATTCCAAGTTATATAGACCATGTCTTAGGGTGGGGGCCTGTGAAAACTGCGTAGTTTCCCAGGTTGCCATGACTACGCCCCGCACGCGGTTCGACCGTCCATTCGGCACCGGCTTTGGAATAAGCAGCTAAAACATACGAATTCATAGGATATCCCTTTGCGACCCGCCTCAACAGCGATTGTTCCGTCGTGTTTAATCGTATGTGTAATACGCGTAATATAACTATCACAACCCTTTACTGTGTTGTGATTATAATATAGTTGTTACCTACTGAAATAAAATATCACCTACATTTCAATTGTAAAATATAAAGGCTTTACTTCACCGATAGGACATATCCACGCAACGTAACTAATAATACATTTAATTATTTTAATGTTAATTATTCTAGAATACATCTCATAGCCATTTAGCCATTGTTTTAAATTTTATTAGTTTCCTTTACTGTATACAAACCCTTAGAATTATTTCCATATGCATTTTAAGTGACACAGGTGCCACAGAAAGCCAACGCTGAGCAGCCACATCGCTGATACAGCACATTCTGAGTGGTAGCCTTTTTTGCTGTTACAAGCTACATTTTCTTTTACTGTACCTAATTTTATTTCCAATGTAATAACACAAAATAAATATTTTTCTTTCTTTCTTTAATAGCAGATTGTGAAAAATTTGAAAAAAAACAGACATTATGACTGTGCAATACAGTTTGGGTCGGGGATACCGACCAAGCCGTCACCCAGTATAAGCTCGGTTTAATAAATTCATCGTATTATTTTATTGCGATATCTATCTTCCAGGGGTTTGCTCACCCTAGTCTAATTGCATTTTATTTATTCAAGACCTTAGTATCCCCCTGGATGATCGCGTAGGGAGCGATTTGCCGCAGTCGCTCGTTTAGTGCGCTTGTAGTCTCGAGAGTTCCGTAATCAAATTGAGTTCATTAGTAAACAATCGACTTAATTATGATTCACACGTGAGAATTTCGATACATGTGCTAATTTCACTCTCTTTTTATTTGTTTTAACAGAATAGTTATTTACGACAGTCAAATGAATAATGAGGAGTTAATAGTACTGTAATTGCCAAACATTTTTTTTTATTGTTATATCACATGATATTAATTAGAAGGAACAATCAGAAGAGTTGACAAATTTATGATTTTTCATCGTTGGACATGTTAACTGTTAGGTTAAAAAGACGTTAGACTTTGTGTGTTGTGATGTGACAATAACATTTATAAGATGCTAGCATTATGGCAGGTGAAGTTTTTAGTTTTTGATATAGTAAGTGCATTTTGTATTAAAGTTTTCAGGATATAAAATGAAATCCCATTTTATTATAATCATAATACCGATTATCTATCAGGTTTTTTGGATTGTTTTATTACAAAATCAAGGCATGAAAGTCTGTTTTTTACTGTCTATTTTTTCAAACATTGGGTTATATAGACCATGTTTTATTTATACCATTACAGAAAATAACTTATATTATAAACAGACCAACATTCCCACTCTCCGAAACAAAAAATATATCTCTTCGATGGTACCAAGATCCCTCGGCTAGTCCGTCTGTCGATAAACGATTAGAAAGCAATTTGGTAGGAAATTCAAATTGGATTCCGTTCCCAGATAATCCTTAGTCATGATCGGGCACGTTTCTCCAAAATGATAATCAAATGTACACTGTGTACTCATCAAAAAAACTGTAGGAAAAAATGTAAATGCGATAATTTATTTATTAACAGATTCTATTAATGTCACAAAACGATGCGAAGCTTTTACTCCTAATGAATATATAATTTTCCCTAGGGAAATACCACTAATGGCATAACTCGCATACTATGTGATGATTCCCATGATAACGGGACAGTATACGGTACATCACGGCAATACGGGCTCGAATCTGCTGACGTCACAGCTGCTCCGCAATAAAACCCCCCTCTCGATGATGCAATCGATTTTGGGAGGTGCCCTTACATATTTATTGCTTTCAGGGTCTTGACTTCTAGGGACATAATATCCGCCATTTTACCCTTGTCCATGACTTTTGTTAGTACATTGCTGTACAATCTTACGGTTTGATGCATACTACATATTTGTGATCCATTTCTCGTGTTCATTTTGTATTTTTGTTCATATCACTCATTGGTTGTAACTCTGCCTTCTGCGCTGTAGGTCTTGGGTTCGATTCCCCCCCAACACAAACATTTGTGTGATGAATATAGATATTTTTTCTGATTATAGGTATGTATTTACAAAAAAGAAGTAAGTATTATATCAGTTGTCTGGTTCCCATGATACAAGCTATGCTTAGCTCAGTTTGGGGCTAGATGGCGCTGTGTGAAATGCCCACCAATATTATTATTATATTCGTCGCACTCACCTTGTTATAATTGAGGACAAATTTTAAGCATGATCTGGAAAGAAATCGGCAGATTGTGGTCATTCGCAGTTGTTTCGCGATTTTCAATTTATCATCAAAGACATGATCTTTCAATGAATTTCACATATGTTAAAGCACGTTCATGCCTTAATTTTATATCATCACACCCCGTCCACACGTCACTCTTAGGGCGCGTTCCCACTTTGTCGTGACGACAGATAATCGTGTAGTTTTAAGTGTCGTGGCTTATATATTTATATGGAGGTGTTCACATATAGGACGACACGATTAACTGTCGTCTACCACTTTTTTTGCGGTGACGACAGCTTATCCACGGCTTGGAACGGCTAGAACGACAGTCGTAAAACGATAAAAAAAATTGTCACAACTAAATCGTGATGGCAAATCATGTGTCGTTGTTGCGTCTATCTATCGTGGCCACGATAAAAATATCGTCTCGTCGTTTACACGTGTTATTCTTTCCCTCTCGCGCAAATAAAAAAGTAATACATTATTCAAATTTCATCTTCGTCCATTGTAGATAGGTACTCAGGAGCATAATCGCACTACTGATCTCCAAGAGAACGTACAGGCGACTGTAGAGTTGTAGCTTGCTACTGATGTGCAAACGACAAAGCGACTGCCGTGAAACGATAAAATATCGTCGCGATCCAATGGGAACAGCTAGAGACGATAGTCGTCCGACGATAAATTAACCGTTACGACATAGTGGGAACGCGCCCTTAGCACGGAATATGGATATTGCCATGTTACACGGGAGCACTAAGTTTGCTTATGATATTGGGTTGGCTGTTAACTTTGCGTTTATATGGGTTGGGGAGCTTTGAAACTCAATAATTACTGCCGAATAACTTCTCCTGCTGAATGAACCGTCGAGCAAACATTGCGTTGAGCAATATCTTTGTAATTAAGTTCCTTCCTTGTCGTTAACAATTAACTCTAGCTGGAGTTAAATTAACTTCTGCTAACTAAATATAAATTTCACAACCTCTGATACCATACATTCTTCACAACTGTTATTATTTATTGGTGAGTTTTTTAACAATATTCCTCCAAATGAGAGTCAAATGGACAACATTTGCTTTCCCCCTCCAACTTTTATATACCTAGTGAAATCAGAAAGACTGAATTTGTCTTTCGTAGACCAAAACAGGAGATTATCTCCACTCGCTTTATTACTGCGTATTTCTCTGCATTGCGTTTTGCAGGGACTATGAGTCATTCAAAAACGTAGCCTTGCTATTATCCTATCATACTATTGCTACTCTGGAATCAATGACGTCATGCCATGTTACGCTTACAATGGTTCTATGACTCAGTTAATTTTTTATTGAGATGAATACTACTTGAATCATTCAACTATAAAAAAAATTAAGATTCAATTAATGAGTCAATTTCTAGGTAATCGGTTACAGTTTTTGCGAACTGGATGCGTTGCGTGTTGGTTACCTACGGACGGTATCTGCTGAGCAAAAATACAATACATGCGGGCGCGGTCAATAGTATTGGCGCCAAGACGTAGGGTAGGTCGCTGAACTTGGTTGAGTCATCGTTCACCGCCATCTCCAATTCTCCATTCGATTATAAGAACATATTTCGCTTAAGTGAAAAGGCTTCATGGAACAAATGATCAAACTAACAATCTAAAATCACGTAGCGTTGAAAAAGTACGAGTCACGCGAGTTCTACTTGCATTTATGACACGGAATCCACTCTGACTGCTTAAAAAACTTCAGTAGGTAGTCCTATTAGAGGATATCCAGTCCGTACTTCGACGAGCGAATTTCATATTTTTAAACGTTTATGTATACGACAGCCTCTATCACTTTATCTAAATACAGAGTTAATAAATTTAAAAAAAAAGTTTCCATGAAGCTACAATTATACTGTAAATATACAAGCGGAATATATAGCATAATTTATTTATTATGTATTAATACATTATTGAGCAGTTAATTGAGTCACATAATAGATTGTTTACGATAAAAGTTCACACTAGGATTCCCTGTTTTGTGGGTGACTATTGAAACAATGAGTTTAATCCTTTTAGCTAGACAAAGGTCCATGGTTTCTGAAATATAGTTGCTATAATTGTTGCGATCTGTTGGTACCGTCATCAGCTCAGCAGTGCTGTACCGCTTACCCGTTCTTGATAATTAGAGAATTACTAGAAGCTGTTCCTAGATCTACGTTTCAAAGCAACTGCAAAGCTTGCACTTGAACTTCCCGGAATTTTGTTGTTACTTATATTTTGATTTTAGTTTCATGGTGCTTTCTTTAACGCGGTACTGGATTGGTAAAACATTTTTTTTTATTCTTGTCTAAGACACTTCAAAAGCCTACCCTCCTTCCACTCTAATGCGTGAGTCTAGTTCATTTCTAATCTTCAACTAATAGAAAATTTAGAATAGCAAAAACGTTCAAATTGTATTTTTATTAATGAAAGCAATATCAAAAGGTTTCAAGAGCCCTGCATTCCACGAGATGAGAGCCATTATCTGCGTCGAAGCACAGACAGACAGAACGGACCGAAGTGGCGGAACCATTAATGTGTGCTTATTTCGCTTGGAGCGTGGCTTCAGATTGTTCAACCACAATAAATGTTGTTGTTATAATTGGATTATAACAACATCCAATTTAAAAGATTTTTTAATTATTTTTTATTTTATATAGTTGAGGAACGAGCCGATGGCCCACCTGATGTTAAGTGGTAACCTCTGCCCATAACAACCGATGCGGCTTGGGTCCTCTCCTATTAAGTAAGACAAGACCAAAGTCGCATCGTATGCGCCTGTAACTCTGAGACGTGTAGGTGGAATGTCTCATGTTCTTGTAACTTCACCGGCAACCACACGTTTCAAACCGGAACACAATTACGCGAATGTGTCACTGCTTGGCGGCAGAAATGGACATGGTGGCAGTACTTCCTCGGACGAACTTGGCGTGAGTTCTACTGCTCTGTAACATGTTGAACTGGGACAACACACATGTCTTAAATTCCGCAGTAGTCGCAGTAGCTTAATGTAATCTAACAAACTATTCATCCTTCATATTTAATTAATCCTAAGCGTTTCTGTGATACACAACTAATGATGTTGCAAACTTGACCCAGTTCCTGAATGAAGGCTGGTAGTTGTTGGATGGCCTTCATCCAGTTTCCAATACGACTATGTAGAAAATTCTCGTGAAAGAGAGAATACGTCAATTATGCGGGCGACCTGTTGGCTTTGCCTTTTTATTTTCTACATATGTTGTCAAGCGAGTCTCGTATAAATCCTCTTCGAGAAATCTGTTTTTCCGAAACTGGTACGGTTATAAAAGTGGTGGACTATTTGAACATAGACATGCTTGGGAAGCGAGCTATATAAAGCCCAATTTTAGAGTCTTAATTTCCACTCGATTGGCGGTATGAAACAGCATTTACTAATTGTATGTACTTAAAATATATACTGTACTGCGGCACAAAACATCTTACATATAATGTGAATTGTTATAGCATTTCGAAGTGCCTTCTTTTAATTTTGCTTTAGTTTTCAAAGAAGTGGAATTTACTCGTTTTAGTTTATGAAAGGCTATGCTCATTTCATTAGGCCATTTACATCGAAAACCTAAGGAAAATTCAACAAAAAGGACACCTCGATTTGGATACGCATAGAATTTTATTTACGTGACACTGTCAACATTAAACTTTTTTTGATTATACCAGGTTAATGTGAATGATTTCTAAATGGACTCCATTTAACTTGCAAGAATTTCTTAGAATCGATTACAAAGCAAGGCCAAGAAATTCCACGCTTGTTTACAACGCAGCATAACTCAGACATTACATGTTAGCTCGAATGTAATTGCTTGGGACATTGCATTACATAAGTATTTGTATTTTCTTGGTTCTCAAGTTTATATTTTACTAGCTGATGCCCGCGACTTCGTCCGCGTGGAATTCGGTTTTATCACGCACCCCTACTTTACGCCTCGGAAAAGTAGCCTAGTACTCGTTGTTACATCAGCTATCTGGCAGTGAAAGTCCCGTCAAAATCGGTCCAGCCATTTCAGAGATTAGCCAGAACAAACAGACAGACAAAAATTGTAAAAATGTTGTTTTGGTATATGTACCGTGTATAATCCATATGCACTTAGTAAAAAGCGGTTAGTTTAATATTACAAACAGACACTCCAATTTTATTTATTTGTATAGATTTATTTTCATTAATCGAGCGGCAAGAAGCTGTTTTAGAAAATGAATTGCATTTCATGATCAATTCTTCCTTTTGTAATGACTATTTTTAGTTAAAACTCCATTGAGTTTAGCGTCTTATTTCTGATGTTTTTGCGTGTGGCCGTTACGTTGGTATTAATATAAAAGATTTATAAATGGGTAAAGCAAATAATATAATACTTATTCCACATTAAATAAAACTTATTTTCTAGAACCAGTTACCCCATTTCTGAGTAGATTAGATCCTTAAAGTAGCAGTTCCTGTTTTCTCTCATGTGAAATGAAATCGTCCACCTTATCATGTCAGATCTAGTAACAGGAGATGTATGTCCGATGGAGCATGCACTAACGGGAGTTGCACTTCAAGTGCACTAGCCATTCGATCCGGTGAAACGAAATATCATTAATCTGCAAGTATTGTATTCGCAAGTCTCTGCAGCATTTGATCTCATTACAGATATGGAATATGAGCTAAGAAAATGAGAGCGGAAATAGTTGAAAAATTGACTAGCGGTTTAAACTGTGCCAACGAGATTCGTTATTGGCAGCAATAACAATAAAATTCCGAGTTTATTGCACTAGACTGTGGACTCGAACTCGAGTGGTGCATTTGCGTTTTTACGATTCGTCTTATACAAATAAATCATTTCACAACCCCGACAAGCGTTCCATTCCTTTAAGTAATTAATCATCGATTGCTCATAATTTCTATTTTTAGTTGTAGCTTTGTTCAGTAATTTATCATTAATTACAAATGATGTATTAAATGTTGAATCAGTACCATATCTTATTTTGCTTAAGTTCTAAAATGGCTCAGATGAATGTAGCTATTTCATTTATGATTACTTTAAATAGTATAGTATAATTTTATAGATGAATAATACATTGTAACCCTACAATTCGAACCTATACGTTATGTTTGGTTCAAATTACCTATTTAATTCAAACACATAAGCAAGCCAAGACTAGGTAGGCAACCTAGCTAATACAGAAGCATTTCCAACATGATTATACTCAGAAGTAGCTCGAGATTGTGCCCTGTGTGGGTACAAAGGCAATGTTTACAATACTCAGTCAGTTGGAGAACCCTCAAGCGAAGTAACGCACGTGTGAGTCGAGTGCGAGCTGCGCTGCCAAGTGCTTGTTCAACCTGTCTCCCGGAGAACACTCGCACTGCTGAACATGTCTCCAGGAGGCTTTTGAGAGCACACATGGAAATGTTCTATATATGATACGAGCTATGTAAAATAAAAACATACCTCGAAGTTTCTTTATTGACAATACAGTTACGGAACGTGCCGACGGCCCACCTGGTGTTAAGCGGTAACCTCTGCCCATAAAAACCGATCCGAGTTAGGTCCTCTTCTACTAAGTAAGACAAGACCCAAGTCGCATCGTATGCGCCTGTAAATCTGAGACGTGTAGGTGGAATGTCTCATGTGCCTGTAACTGTAGATCAGGTGAGATTGCGGTCAAGTGTGAGCCTATCATAATTAAAAAAAGAAAAAAAAAGCTTCACCGGCTACCACACCTTTCAAACCAGAACACAGTAAATGCGAATGCGTTACTGGTTAGCGCCAGAAATGGGCATGGTGGCAGTACTTCCCCGGACGAACTTAGCGTGAGTAGTACTGCTACAAAAAGTAGTCGTTTACTCTGTACCTAAATGCATTATTTGGAACGCCTCAGTTAGACAAAAATGAACGAGCTGGAAAATAATGCCTATGCCTGAAGCGACTGCACGTTTTTTCACTGCCTTTTCATTTAGATTTTACTTTAATAATATACTAGAATCGGCTTGTAACCCGCTACCAAATGCACCTGAGAATTTCATAATCACACTACCTATAGTAAAGTGTATTGTAGCAAGCACCTGTCGAAAATAGTGTTTCTAAACGTTCTCAAAGTGTTTACATTAGCTTAGATTGTAGATGAGCTTGAGTGCTGCTTAAAGTTTTTATTGAAATGTAAACAACGAGCATACGAGTGTTCTGTTTATGATATCCGATTTCTGTTTATATGATGTGAAATCTATACAAATAAATAAAATTGGAGTGTCTGTTTGTAATATTAAAATAACCGCTTTTTACTAAGTGCATTATGGATGTATACACGGTACATTACCAAAACAACATTTTTTACTATTCTTGTCTGTCTGTCTGGCTGTCTGATGTTTAGATATTGACTGTATTTCATAAACCAATAAAATGTTTCACAAGCACATTATTTTTTATATATACAATACTGATAAGTTTACTCACAAAATAAGTTAAATTGGATAACTAAATAAAATCAATCTTCGGTAAAAGGATATACCATACCTACGCATAAGCATAGATTGCGTTGATAGAATGCGTTGTTTTAAGTGATGACGATTCTAGTATTCTAGGTTTTATTTGTGTTTAAGTTAATGTGGTTTTTGTTCGTATGCAATTCACACGCTTACAACGTAAAACCGTTGATACCGCCATCATTGCAAAAGTTTTACATTTGGTGATAACTAAAGATATCCTATGTAATAAATTCATGATAACTAATAGGTACCTACTTGATACGTGCTGTGTTCATAGTTCGTGACCAGAAACTTGATAGATTAATATCATTATTAATCAAAGCACGTCTGTTGGAAACCATTTCAACTGTTACTACTACATATTTCACCATGTTCTTGAAATTATTGTTTCATTGCTTCTATTTGTTATTCCTTAATTTGACATTATTAATAAAATACGAAAGAAGCCTAATTGAGGCGCACTTTAATCCTTTCATCAAACTTGTTGGAGAGAGTTTGTGAGACCATTTGTACGGGTAATATTTTGTATCTCGAAGATAACATAAGCATTTCCAGACATTCTTACAACAAGTGAACCTCTGCGTGACGGAGCAAATTCAAAATCATGTACCGTTATGGTTTAGTGCTCGCTGTCTGGAGGCTGACTGAATGCCAGAAAAGCTTTTAGCGAAACTTCGAGCCTTTTGTGGAATTATATTGCTCCAGTTTTTGCCATCGCTACGTGAAGTGACTGCGAGTTTTGCTTCAATTCCTAACTTTTTTGTCGTTTCCTAAAGCATTTTGTTAGCCTTTTTCTTAAGTGACGATTGGAACTGATAATGTTTAGCAATTCGTCTTCAGACTAGAGTTTGACTTGAGTGCATCGGTTAACGGAAGAGGCAGTGCGGTTCTACGTTTACAATTAGTGCCTTGTCCCGTTATCACTTCATTGTCCGTTTCAGTACAAATACCCCGACTTATTCCTTTGTGCATCGTAATTATGGTTCTCAAGTTTTCGTTTGCCGTTTAGTGTTGCATCAGTAAATTGACTATTGTTCGTTTCAGAGATTCAGTTTCCTCATTGTTGTGCTAACGACTCTTCCAGTACTTATCGTTCACTGAGACATAAGTTCCAGCTTGTACTTCTATACTTTGTGGTTCCAGTTCAATTTGAAGTGACCAACCTTAGAATTGTCACCATAATATCACGATTAGTCTGTATTGAAAGCCTAATGCGATCCATTAAACGAGCACTAAATGAAATGTGTATTTGCGTAGCTTGTGCCAGCGCGGCGCGCCGTACAAACACATTCGCCGCCGCTAAAACAAATTGATTTACATTTTCATCCTGTATCCAGTATCGTTTTAATAAAAGTTACTGCCATTAATTTCTAATTAAGCCTTCATTGACGAGAAAATTTAATTATACCCAGCAGTTATTACACTCGAAACTTGGTAGCCGTATACGAATAATTAAAGTTAACACTAAAAGACATTCGTTTATTCTATATTCGGTAATATGGAGACTGGGAATGATGTTTATTTCAGCACTCCCAAATTCAAGATCACTAGTAACAGAATGGTCAACAGATGTCTTACATAGAACTTCTTTGTAACAATGAATTTTCAGTGAAATATTATGCCGGCCACATAATTATAATAATAATAATAAATAATCTTTATTGGAAACTACTATTAAACTATATATATTACTATTACTGATGTGGAAATCGTATCAGGAAACCGCATTCAACATTCCCATCTATAACCTATAGTTCGGAACTCCGAACAGTGCTAACATTCTATAGGAATAAAATAAAAAGATTGAACAGAAAAGGTATGAACGTGTGTTAGAACGCAGAATTTGTATGGATTTGTTGCGTTCAAACCGTGTCCGAACCGAAAAACAAATAAAAAAAGAAATCTAATCATGATAAGGTAAGTTATTAGAGAACCTGAGCCGACCTAACTATTTGTAAAACCATAAAGATAAAGATTGTCAACGATTATTAGACAAATTCGTATTACTGTATAATCCAACTACTCTGGAGTCTCCAGTGGAGTTTCATTTAGTTATATGTGTAGGTGAGTAGCTAAGTTTGACGAGTTTGATCGGGGGTAAAAGCTACAAAAGCCAAGGACGCGCCCGCTTCGAGCCCGGGCGGACCTTGCAACCTTGGACGAGAAATTGCTATTTCCTTGAATATTCGGGCGAGCTGAATGTAGGTTTCTGGTGACCTTGTTCTCAGGCAGGGTAACTGGAGTAACTGTTTGGGTTCTTTGTTGTACCTTCGAGCATTTTAATAGGATTATATCTCGATCGATATCCACAATTACGGTACTGTCCAATAATGTTAGGAAACCAAAGGTGGAACATTGAGGTAATTCTTACCGCTTGGGAGGGGGGGGGGGGGGGACTTTATCCATCTATGTATATGTCCCTATGTATTAATTATTACCAAATCGACATATTTGTTTCTGGTCTGATTGATTCTCTTCATGCATCGCTAATTCTCAGCGTTTAATGGGCGATTGGTGCGAAACTACGAATATACTCGTTTTTGTGATTCATGTGTGGAACTAGCTGACGGCCCACTTCATAAGTGGTAACCGCCACTCATAAAATATACCCCTTCCCATATGCGTCTTGAACTATATTCTTTATCGTCTAGTTGACTGTTGATGTTTCAAATACTTCTTGTCATTTATCACGGCAACATTGTGAAGTAACGCTGTATAGACAGACATTGGATTAGCATTAGCTCATGGATCACTTTCGTCATATCATCGATCACTTGGACAGCGTGTTTGCCCGGTACGACTGTTTGGTTTCTCTCTACTTATTTATTTCTAAGTGTTTGTAGGGACATAAAATCTATACCATACAACTAATGTATCTATACACTAATGTCTATCTTCTATCTGTATCTAAATAAGATTATTATATTATCAGATTCGCCCTTATAAAGCCCCGTTTGATGGTAAAGCTGTTATGGTTTCCCATTTCGCTGATTCAATTATCTGCGGAATCAGCTGTCAATTATAATTATAGTGTAGCATAACTATCTATCCCATATTTATATTATTTCATTGTCACTTCAAATAGTTACAAGATTGATCGTATCGAGCTATATTAGAGAAACTGCTTAGCTACTACTTGTCGTGGCTACTACTATTCGAGTCACTCGATCTATCGAAACAGTGTGTCGTAAAAGAGTTTAAAGTGCGCCTCGAAGAGGCGACTTATAATATATATATATATATATTATACTGTAAGTATAGGTACAAATATAATTTATATTATATCAGTGCTAAGTTCGTCCGGGAAAGCCACTATGCCCATTACTGGAATGTGACTGTGTTCCGGTTCCGGTACAATTTAAACCTAAAGTTAGGATTTAAACTTTGTCTCGTATCAGCGATCTAACAGAAAGATTATTGAACCTAAATGCCTCGACAACAAAGCTAAGTATCGAAACATAAACCCAGCACTCAACACCTCATTGCCAAGAACGGTATCAGTGGCGTGGCCGAGGAAATGGGATTATTTTTGGGCGGATATTAAATTAGGTAAAACCCGCATTGCCAGTCCTATTTGAGATCGGGATTTATGATCCATTTATCAATCATTGTCGAATAATGATATTACTTTGTCGACCACTGTCAATGCCCTGTCCAACTGAGGACGTCCTCGAAACAAGATACAAATTTACAAATAATCCTCTAAACTCGCCAATATAGTTCAGATTCAGGTTTTTGGATATGCCGTCAGAACTTTTTATTTAGATTCTTAATAATAATAAAACATATGTAAATGATGATTTGGGATAGAGAATCATTTTATAAATACTTAATGGTAAAAATATTCACAGTTATTGTTTATGGAATTCAATAAAACACTTTCTCCAAGCCCTTTTGTGCGTGTAATAAATGATAATTCATTGTTAACATTTCCTTCCGATGTAAGTACCTACACCAAATGACCCGTAGTTTGTTTATGGTGGCACGTGGTTGCGCACGCGCCGGAAGCTTGCGATCGATGCTTGCGTGTCCTTGATAGGGTTACCTCCTTTACAAATTATTTGTCAAGACAGCTGATGTATTTTAGTCTTAGTATAGTAGTTTTAGTTACAAGAATAGATTTTTGTTATACCCTTAGGAATTGCGTCAACTATTTTTGAGCAAATAACCTCAACATCTACCTATGTTGTTTATGGTAAATGGGTAACCTAGCCAACATTTTTGATTCACATTATAATAGACTACGGTTACAAGTTAAGTAAAATTAAAACAATATTACTTGTAATAATAACAGCGCAGTTAGGTAAGACTCTTTATAAAACGCTTTATATATATATTATATGAATTTCTACGCATGATGTGCCTATGGATCCCTCCTTAAAGTGTGCGTTATAATAAGCGTCCATGCGCGATCTAAGACAATTTCCAAGCAAGTAAAATGTCTTCGAACACAAACGCGTGTGGCTACCTTGTTCTATACGCACCTGCCACCGCGCCGCGCCGCCCGCCTCGCCGCCACCTCTATCATGCGAAGAATTCAAATTAGATACTTCCGACGCCCAACAAGGACTGCGAGAAAAATGTCGGACTAATTACCTCATTACAAATTGTAAATTGAGATGAAACTGTTACCAAATGATTTATTCCTTTCTATTTCCGTTGTCCGTTCGCTTTCTTTTCCTTGAACAACTTTGATGTGAACATTCGCTGTATGGTTAGTTGGCTGGCTTAGTTCATTCATATCCAAACCAAAGATATCTCTTCACTCTGATAGCAATTTGAATGCGAATTATACCGTTTGTAGGTCAAGACTATCTTATCTGTTGCTCCAATATGACTGTCCGTGACCCTGACTATATTCTTCCTTCCTTGTATAGAGCATTTTCAGACAATACTCGTATTAGTTTTATACTAGTTACTTGAATACAAGTCAGGGCATACATACACTCTTAGTACAACTCAAAATCAAATTGAAATTATAGTGACTGAGATTTGGTTTCTAGCATTATCACAGCTATAAAAACTTCATCAATTAAATTAATATAGGTAGTTATATGGTTTGAATATAATATCATTATTGAAACCATGGTCGTTACCTCGACTTAATGGAGCAGCCTCTTCGCATTAAATGAATTTGAGTCTTCATTATAAAGTGCGTACAACCCAATAAGAAATCCTCGAGGAGTCACCGCGTGTTCATTTAATTTCCTCGCTCTGACCCCGACTACCGCTTCGCTTGTTGGCACTATGTTAGTAATTAATTTTACCAAGTTTAATCTGTTGGGGCAGAGTTTGTCTAAGAGTGCTTCGACAACTTAGGTAACAACGTTTATCTCTTGCTCTCTAAAAGTGGTTGTTTAAGGTTGTCCAATATTGGCTGTTTCATTATTAATTTATTTAATAAGTAATCATCTTTTAATAGGCAGGGTACACCAAACTTATTTCCTTTTATAAAAAACCCACCTTTTGCATTCACTGAAGTAGCTATCTTGCTCAAACCTTATTAAAGAGAAAGTGCATTCATCCGTAAAAAAATATACCAAGTGGCAGCTGTTTTCCCAGTGAATGCTATTCCCCGCAAGCCGCATTCTCTATTAAGCTAACACTTTACGGAAGAGATTAATTTAGTCCCATTTCTCCGTGTTCGAGCTTCCTATTTCTCTTTGCTTTTTCCAAACCAAATTGTCCTTTATAAACATTGTTTTTTTTTTTACTTTATAAACATGAAGAGGTATAAATAGTCTGGGTGGAAGAACTCAGTTGATATTTAGTTGGCGCCTGTTGTGTGACAATAATACCGGCACGTTTATTTAAAAATATTCAATGTTTGGTCAAGGTTAGAGAGCCCAGCCACCGGAGCTCGGCTCTGTTAACATTTGCTAATCGATAGTTCCAATGGCCGTGAACTCGTACTGACGCTCGAAATGAAGTCGTGCGACAGAAAATTAACAGAACGACCAAAACCTCATATGAATTCACGTAGTGGTGCAAAAACAATATTTACTTGCATGTTTGCTCACGATTTCTTCAACGAGCATGTTAGTACGACTGTTCCGGGCTATTGCCGAGCCGTGTTTTCTGGCTTACCTGCCTAACTCCTTGTAATCATTATGTAGAAATTGTGCAGTGTCGCCACGTCTGGCGCCGCGGGAAAAAGTTGCACACTTACTACTCGGAGACCACATTGCTTTTCACGTTGCGTCATCTGCTTTGGAAATAACGACTTTTTGTTACCGAGAAACGGTCTGGATCGGTCTTTGAAACCTTACAAGTTTTTGTGATGTTAGTAGGTTTGTGAGTAGGTTATTCCGTTTATGTTTCAAACCGGTCTTCTGTATTTTAATAATGCCCATGGTCATCGATTTTTACACCGTTCCGATTTCTGAACGATTGGATTAATTAATTTGTACGTTTGAATAGCCAATGAATATGTTTCTTTATAAAAAATAGATCCATTTTGCAACCCAATCACTTTTGCTATATCAGTAATTTGTATTAAAGGAAAAGAGCAGCTGCATCTCTCCCCTCACTCTAATCATTGTTCAGGCAAAGGGTCGTCCTAAATGGGGAGCAATGGACGGTATACTTCGAAAAAACAACCAATAAAAGAACCCATCGAGGTACGAGACATGATGGGTTTAATATTAAGCGAAACTATTTATCCAAGAGTCGATGGAATACCATCGAGTAAATAGGTACCATGTTGATAGATGACTAGCGTGCGGCTAATGGAGGTAATCAGGAAAGTATCTTAAGAGATACTTGTTACGTCTATTGACAACGTGACTACTTTAATGCAGTGAAATTTTCTATTCAGTAGGTACCAGAACCATGCCAATCAAGCAATGCAAGACTTTTTTTTTGAAACTTCCCGTTTGCCCTAAATTCACGTCGTGCAGCACAACTTTGTGAGGACATAATATATTATATATATATATATATATTATGTAACTCATTTATGTCACTCTGTACCGAACCCTCCAAAACAATTTGCAAATATATAACATACCGACAATTGACCGCATACATAATACAGCATATTTGATGCGCGCAGAGTGTCTACTCATTAACGGACTGGATCATCGTATGCTAAATTTAAGCATTAACTGTATTCTATAATAATTATACCAAGCGATCCCAAAGATGTTATGAGTAGATTAAATAAATAAATGAATGTTTGTAGGACTACTTAATATTTGTAAGAAGTATGCATTAAATATGTGCGATACGGTGCCGTCAACAACTGCGATTCAAGCATACCGGTCACGTATGTTATATTCAACAAATTAACACACAAGTGATCACCTCAATGCAATTTGTATTCCTCGGTCGAAGAATATTAACCATACAATTATGATAATCATCAAACCGGTTCTTATCTGGATCGGGATCAACGCGAAGACTCAATTGCTTTAAAGTGTTCATAAATAGATCACAATAGGAAAGCTTTCCTGTATAAATAATGTGATGCATGGGCGGTATAATACGATAACGATTTACATATTCAAATTAGGTCAATATTATTTTGTTATCATTACGTATGCATTCCAAACAGACAATATAAATATCCAAAAATTATTTAATACGACGCCAGGTAAAATCATTCCCTAAATAAAATAGTGATGGTAATGGAAACCAGGTTTCCCCTGATGGCAGTCTGACAGCATTGGAAGTGCATTAAGCTATTAGTAAACAGTTAGTGCATCGCGTTTGACAGGGATCCCCTTTGCAACGACCCTATTGCTTTGTAAGCGTACATTCCTACTTCCGTAACGCCTACAACCTTTCCAACTATATTAAACAATTATTATAAATAAAAACCATAATATATTATGAGAACCATGGCAATGAAGACCCACGCTCGTGATTCATTATCTAGCTTGTTTTGCTATAAACGGTGATGAGGAATTATAGGCCCCAGCAATCAAGGTTACTTATTAGATAATTATAAGTTCCAATACGCTCAAAAATGTGAAACTAGCGAAGCTGGCAGAAAGCTAATTTCTCAAGCTTTCATAGTTCCAGTCCGTTCTTAGAGGTCATCATCGGGTTATTCCGTCAAGATCAGGGCCACGCGGTCACCGGCCGAGAGCTACACAATACACAAGGCATACAAGCTCTCCGGTTGGCCACTTTATATCGACAACTTTTTTTATTCTCTCCCTTGGTCGCTGCCGTCAGCGATGATGTCATCTACAAAGTAAATGCTCGCGAAAGACGCTGTGTGCTCCTTTTAATAATAATAATTGGTTACTTTATGACGCTAATTTGATGGAATACTTATACGGTAGCCGAATTATAAAATTTTATGACTACCGAGTAGGCGTAGAATATTATTAGCAGCTAAACAAACTACATCTACTATCTCCAATTACTTCGGCTAATCAATAGCCTAGGTAATTGGAGTGGGGTACCTTGCAGGCATTTTGATAGGAGAGACTTTTGATACGATGATCGACAGTAACCACTTAACCATTCGACTTGGGCGTTTAATAGCTAAATAATTTCACCATAATGGGATAATTGCTCGACACTCAAGTATACATTATGGCGTCAACATCAAAGCCAATCATAGCGTAATTTAAACTCTCGAAGAAATTGTGTAATAATTTTTCGGTTAGAGTTTATAACGAAAGACTCGCAAGGAATTTAATAAAGTCAAGTGTATTTGTTGTGGCAGACTTGGACTGGTTGTACCGAGTGCTCGCGAGGGAGGGAGGCGTCGCGCGGGCGCGTATCGATCGGGGCACCTCAACCGCGCGGCCTGCATACGAATACGAGAATCGCCCTCCGTTCAGCCCCTTATCAACCGCTTCCACCAGACTAGACCCTAAGCTCTTCGTCAGTGTCGTGACCTCGCTGATAACTGTGACAACTGCGTTAACGATAACATTTATTTGCTACGGAAACCTTGCGTTTCGAAGCAGCAAGCCGTCGAGCGCCAGGCAAGTAGGTCGTTACTCGTTATTAAAGAGCCGTATTTCAACGGCGACAAGGTATTTCAGGCCGTAAAAATGTAAAAGGGCGATGACGTGCGGCTGTGTCACAATGTTATGACACGCGGATGTAGCGAGGCTAAATTACAAAAAGCTTTCCTCGTCCACCCTTCGCCCCAGGGACGTGACCTCATTCCGTGAGATTGCAAGAACATTTACCTAGACGTAAAACATCTGACGTCAGACTGGCACCTATAGAAATGTCGATTTGTTCTCAAGCGCCTGTTCGGTGCCGTTAAAAGCCATAAGCCGATTAATGTGATTGACTAATCTCTCGAAACCCACAGAATATTTAACTTAATGCCCGTGTAATTTCATGTGAACCTTTACCAAATTTCCTTTCCGTTAAACAAAACTTGCTTTTACGTGAAACAACCTAATTTGCATTTTCCTTATTCACTTTGTCTTCGTTCCACGTTCTACAGCTATTTCGCAAAAGGAGCCAGACACCCAGACAAGTGTTAGAAAACGTTCCAAGAAAGAAAGTAATCTTTAGTCTGGTCGATCACGCGACTAAATTTATGTTTCTTTGGTTCAGTGAGTAGATTATTGCACTTCTAGAGTATTGTAGTGTATTGGAGAATACATTCTGTTGTAATGTAACTTACCACTGGCCGCCGCCAGTGGTAAGTTAGTCATCAATATTACATTATGCCCCAGTTCAAAACTTTTAACACATTAACAAGATATACAGTTATTCCTCTTCCAATTCCAAAACAGCCGTTCAGGCCCCGAGTTCCCCAAGTTTCCTTGTCTTCCTGGCTATTTAACTGATTATGTTTCTGGGGTGGTTCGCGCCCCAAAAATTGACGCAATTTTCCGGCCGAGATCACGCCTACTTATTTCATCGCGAAATGTCTCTCGCCTGCTACCGTTTAAGTAGGCTACTCGAGATATAGGGAACATGGATTCATTTCAGTCTGTATTTTAATAATGGAACGACGATTATTTTAAAATCAAATTGATATGCTTAACTGTTCATATAATTCTAATTGAACAATAAAAGATCGAAACTCATAATGATAATAATATAGCAAATTATCTTGCTAACATCCCTGCATCTCTCAGACTTATAAAACATTTTCAGTTTCTGCTTGAACCTATCACACCTAATTACGAGTAAAATATAATGATAGACAGCGTCTACTACAGTCACTTAGGATTACAGCTCATTTAACTCTAGGTTACAAAGTATACAGGATTTTTGGCACACGGCAGGACAAAGGGGTATGTTTGAAGAGGTGGGGTCGTCTGCTACTTACTCAGCCACAATATTATGACATTGGCGCCTCGGTTTTCGAGATATATTATAAAAATTGACGAAATTTGAGAATACTGTTTTTAATTTTAAACTTTAATGTTGGTTATCTTTAATTTTGATATTCGGTGCAGGTAAGCGCTAGAAAAAATATAAGGCGTCAAAGATTTACAATGATATAAAAAAAAATATAGGGGCCCGACTGCCTCGTTTTGATTTGTCATTTTGAAATAGTCTTCTATATGACAAATGTGTTAGAAATTTCCACGTATTTTATAAAACAAATGTGCTTGATAATACTGGCTTAGTTAACACAAACTTAATACCATTACCTATGTTGGCATGATGTTGTAGTCCTTAAAGCGATGTTGTTGAAGATGCAAATTAGTGTAACAGGTTAAGAGATGCATAGTTAACTAGCATCGGGCCGGGCGGCAGGACACGCCAAACGGAAATGACCATCTCGCAGCCGTAGCCGGAGACCGGAGTAGTGGCAATTTAGATCTACACTTCGTAGCCCTCCTGGGCAGTCCGTTATTGTTTTGCCCTCTAAAATAATGGTTCTAGTGACGGCCAGATCAAAGATAGGAAATACGATATCGTGCGGTACAAGGTTTGATTCTTATGATGCTGGTTCGTATTGTTTCCTTCAATTGACTGGCTTCACAGCTCAGTTGGTAGTCGGCCTTCTGCGCTCCTGGGTTTGATTCCTACCCATGACAAACATTTGTGTGACGAACATAGATGTTAGTGCTGGCTGAGTGTTAAAATGTTTTAAAGAGTATATACATATTTTATCAGTTGTCTCGTTCCCTAGAACAACCTATGCTTAGTTTGGGTAAAGATGACACTATTTAAAAATGTCCATCAACGTATCATCTGCTATAGCCGACATACATTATTCTGCATTACATTTTATAATCCACCTTTAGTATTTCCCCTTCCACCGGCTTCGAGCTTCATATTAATAAACTCTGTAACTGACCTTTCAGCGTCATATTTATAGCTTTGTCAAATTGGTTATGCGTTGTCGTCATACACTGGTGGAATAGAATAGCTGATCGATATGGCGACGCCAAATGCTCGTGTCGCGACGGCTGATCGAGGGTTCAACAGTCTACATTCGACTGTTGCTATGTTTACATGACACATGAGTTTCAATTTCCAGATGTTTTGAGGATCACTCATCTCGAAGGTAGCTAAAAATGGAATAATAAAAGTCTCATGTGTATTTAATCCTTTAGGTATTTGGTCAACAGATGTCCATGTTTACGAAATACTTGAGTAGATTTATTTCAGCACACCTTTTCTTGTTCGTCGTATATTATTCAGCAACACATAACCACTGCTGTTCTGATGAATTTCTGGCAAAACTTGTATTGTGAAGAATATAAAATTAACACCATACACATTCCAAAATGAGAATATTCCTAAAATGTCAAAGCTTTTAGCGTGTGCAAACTGTGTGAAGGATACCAGTACCAGGAAGCCTTGTTTACTTTTGAATTTCAACACAATGCGTTGCAAATGTGCGATGCAACGTTGATATAATATCTGCATTGTAGTCTGGGTTCGCAGCTGCGGTTTCGTGCGGATCGCGGGTGTTACGATCAATTTTGGGGTAAATATTGTATCGTTTATCTGTATCATGTTTTGAACTGTAGGCACATACAGTAAAATACATACGAATTTAACAGATCTATAGCCTTATAATTGTCGTTAAGAACTCAGGTATTCGTTATGTTTTGGCTCCAATAAATTACTCTTAATAGTGATCCATTTAATTTTACTGCAGTCAGTCTATTACTTACTGTAGTGGACTAAATCGAAGATTCAAATACTAAATAATGTGTAATATGTTTTTTTATGTATCGTTTTTATACTCGTTCCCTTGTTAGATAGTATAATCGTATTCAGTCTAATTTGCACTACAAAAACGTCTATTTTCGGCCCAAGCGGACTTATTGTACCAGGTATACATCCATACGCAGTTTTTAAATTCAAAGGTGCTTGGTATTAAAAGTAATTCTGTGGTTACCTACTAGTATTGGAGCCATCGATAATGATTTAGTGAGCCAATTGCATAAGTCCCGCAGCATGTGACGTGAACCGGTTTCGAAGAAACGTGTTAGGAGGTCCTCTTCCAAGCTCATGTAGAAGTAACGCGGACTTCCTCTTGCTATCCATTTACGATAACTGTAGCTGACATAGCTATATTACATGTATACATGTAAAAGTACAAAAATACTGCTAAGTTTTATGAAAATTATCCTGGTTTATCTCGGGACATCTTAGTTAATTAGAACTAGACATAGTCATTAAGAATAACTAATTTGCAGTACCTACAGGTAGTACAGAATTTAACAAAACATATTTGTTTAATATTCTTCTCAAGAACTATACGCAGCTATCAGATTCTAGAAAATTCTTTCGGCGCCAACAATTCAGATTATAACATAAAAATATTTTAACGGTAACAAAAATATATCATTTTTATCCTGTTAGTTTAATTAGCATATTTTCTTAAAAGCATCTTGAGATTCTTACCAAAGACGACAGGCTCGCTTAGTTTTTTGCCAAAAAACTCTTCAATTCACATAAATACTTCACTCACTGTTTTTTCCTTTCACATCAAATGTTCGTTAAACCATGGATTGGGTTGAAATGCAGCGCGCAGTACCGTCGCGGTGCGAAGTAACCGGTGAACTGCCGACCGCGGGCGGAGCGGGAACATGCTCCGTCAAGTCCGTCGTCCGCGCTTCTGTAATCACTCTTGCGTAATCTGCGACAGTTGCGCGTCTCAGGATGGACGGGGACAGCCCTAGCGTTCCTTTCTTATTACTATTACTAGCTGTTGCCCGCGACTACGTCCGCGTGGAATTCGGTTTTATCACACAACCATATTTACCCCTCGGAAAAGTAGCCATCGGCCATCGGCTATCTGCAAGTGAAAGTCCCGTCAAAATCGGTCCAGCCATTTCAGAGATTAGCCGGAACAAACAGACAAAAATTGTTAAAAAATGTTGTTTTGGTATATGTACCGTGTATACATCCATATGCACTTAGTAAAAAGCGGTTATTTTAATATTACAAGCCGACACTCCAATTTTATTTATTTGTATAGATGTATAGATTACTTTTGTACCTTGTACCGGAATCACTTGTATCTACTAACCTCACTCATTGTGCCTAATTATTAACAGTTTATTGCTTTAACTGTAGTTATATACAAGAAATATAAAAATTATGATAATTAATGACACTTTTAATAATTTATCATTATCACGGCTAAACAATGGATAGTCTTATCGATATAAAGCGATCTCTTACAGATGACTTATGACAAGGTTCTGTGAGTCAACATTTACTTTTTTGTGTACCTAGATAGCTACAATTATTTAGAAAGTTAGAAAAAAAGTAGGGACGAAATAGGGGGCAAAATCTAATGCCCTTTCCTTTCCTTTCCTATAGAACCGCAATCTAGGTTATGCTGTCCAGAAAATTTCACCCGAGGTGACCGGGGTCTATAGTTTCAAAATTTGGCTGATATGTTTTTGCTTATAGTACCTACAAATTAAGTAAATATATTGATTATAAGAGGGTCTGAATTCTTCAAAAACTGACTCGTTTCTTTTCGTAGTTTTATAAATGGTAGAATCAAAATATAAAAATAGTATAAAATAAAAGCTACCAAGTGAGGCTAGTAAATATATCCAGTTTTTTAACTTCATTAAATCTTTTTATTTCAACTATTTATTAGCATCTCCTTAATTATCAAATCATTTATAGGATTGGAATTAATTAAGTCACTGAAGACATTAGTTTATTGTCACGAATGACCCAATTTCAACGTAACGCGTTTTCGTAGAATTAATGAGTTAAATTCCGGGTAAATTAATTTATAACCGTAAGGCTTGAGCCCGTAAGCTGACATATAGCCGCCCGCCAACCCGATTAAAGTCGTCCGCACCCCTTTACGATTTTTTTAATAACATATTATTTTGTTGATGTTATGTTATATTGCTATAAATGTGTATAATTAAATGTTGGTTATTTTTTATTTACACTACATACCATAACCTGTATTGTATACGCGTACAGAGTATTTGATTTTATTCTTAACTTCTACCTGCTCATTGATCGCTTTGACATTACCGCTAAAACCATGTGTTTTTTTATAATTAGTGACCTAGTGAATTTTCGCAACTTTTAGTGACCAATTCCCGTGCCCAAGTGGACTCTTATGCCCATCGTATACTAATAATCAATAAGCACGTGATATTTAGTCTGTCTCAAATTGTTGCATGGATTAGCAAGGCTGTCTTTATTACACTACGAACGAACTGATGAACAACCCGCGCAGGTAAATCGGTTCTGTGTGCAATTGCCTGAGTACAGCGAAGGGAATATTAAGGTTAGTTGTTAAAGTTTGCGTTTTCGGCTCAAAGTCGGGAAATAATAAATTTATGTACACGGGAAGAACAGTGCATAAAATATTTTTAGCATAGAGACTATTAAAACACAAATAACCCTATTAGGCTTGCCTTTGTTGAAAGTACTTGAAAACATGATGCGATCATGCGACATCTAACTAAACATTGAGTAATGAGTAACAGTTTCGTTCGCTACTCGACGCTAGGTGGCACTTTCAAGTTTGCAGATATTATTATATTACAGAGTCGCCTAGCGCCGGCAAACAAAATCGGTTACGTTCCCTTTCGCTTGCCACTGGCACAGAATAATTGATAGTGACTACTATGTAATTGTGATATCTTGAAGAGTGACTTTATTAATAATTCTGTGCGAGTCGCAAGCGAAAGCCGAAGGCGAAGCGAACTTCTTTGATTTGTTGAGTAGCAATTTTGGCGATAGTTGAGTCCTCGCTGACAATGACAACTTCGAAGAAAATCAAAGGCAATAAAAAAATTGATTGTCAATCAATGTCAAGTCAAAATCACAAAAAATGAAAACCGGATATACAATGTTATTAAAATGAATCCGTGTGTTGCACTGAAACACTATGAATTATGTAAGACACCAGTAACTTTGAACGCAAGAAGGACCTCGTTTTAAAATGTAAATATTTAAGTATAGTTTTCGTTGGCTTATTGTGAAAGTAAAACAAATCAGCTATGGCACCTCCCCGGCGCATTTTGAGACAGCAGTTGGAGATCCTAATGGACTTTTTAGAGGGAAACAAAGACATGTCGGGTGCGCCGACAGGCTCCCCGGTGTCTCACCTGGCAAACAGGCAGAAGTGGGCAGCGCTGGCCAAGAAAATTAATGGTGTAGAATCTGGTGCTCTTAAAACTCCAGAAGGTTGGAAAAAGGTATAATTTCCTTTAAAATTAGTCATGTGAATCTAAATATTATGTACCACTGAAAAGATGTCCAAAAATCCTTGCTCACTTCTGGAATTTCTGTGCCCTGACATGTTTTTGATGATATTGGAATCATGTTTTGCATTCTTGTATTCAAATAAGGGCATCCATTATGTTGATATAAAGATAATGTAATTAAACACATTAGATGTATGTAGCTGTTAAAATACATTCAAATTATAATAAATAACTATATGCCAAATTACAGTGCATTAAATACATACTTAGTCCTTTTCTTCAAATTTTTCAGTATTGGTTTGAATGGAGGCATAAATGCAGAAGAAAAGCTGCTAATACAAGGAGGTTTCAATCTGCCACAGACGGTGGTTCCAGCAGATTTGTCCCATTGAATGACCTGGAAGTGAGGGCATTAGTACTCTGTGGTAAAGGGTCTGTGACAGCTCCAGAATCATCCTCAAAACAGTTGGAAAATTTCTTGGCTGAAGACTCTGATTCGGAGCCACTAGAGAATATCAAGGCTCGGTCTGCTCCAGTTGGTAAAGCCAGGAAACTACTTAACAGTACTCCTAAAACCACTACTCAACCTGATAGAGCAGTATCAGGTAATTTTTGTTTATGATTATTTGTGATCATTTTAGAATTTGCCTTTACATTTACTTATATCTTTTCATATAAAAGGACACTTCTGAATTTAATTCAAACTAAACTTTATATTGATTTGGCTTGACAAGATTCTTACGTGTACACAAATATCTAAATTTTATCATTTGGACTTATAATATTGCTGGTATAGAATTGACCTATAAACTATTTAAGAATATTTTTTGGAATTATTGAGTTGTATACAGGAAAACAATAGCAATGATAAGCTTTGATAGTTTAACTTGCAAGGTGAAAAGTGGCCCAACAATGCCTGGAAATAGGATTCATAGTGAATCTATGGTTGGTTAATATGCATTTGCCTGATTTTTTTTCTAAAAAGTCTGAGTATTACTCTTACATGTGTATGATTTCAGATGATGAACGAAGATCAGTGACACCACCACCACAATGGGCCCTAAATATTGAAGAACGAAGACTAGCAGTAGAAGAGCGGATGGCAGCAGCCATGGAATCCATCGCATCTATATTGCATTCCCAGGAGGAGCGTCGAGCACAACTTGACGAGCGATTAGTCAATGCAGTCACAGCTATCGCTGGGACGGTTCAGGATCTCAACAGTGGAGTACAAGAGGCATTGCAGCATTTTCAGCAAATGCATCCTGCACACTCAAATGGGCCCGATGAAAAGGGACATTTTATCTTATAGTCTCAAGATGTAAGAGATATTTGATAATTTCTTGCATATTGATGACTAAAGTGTTTTCTTTGTTTTCAGGTATTAATAGCTTTCTGACTGAATTTGTAATGTTTCAGGATAAGAATGAAGATTTTAATATTTCTAGTATATTTATAGATATAATATTAGATTGTAAGTTTTATTGTACAAACAATGGTATTCAAAACTTAGGCTATGATAATTTTATATTATTCCCATTTCCAACTGCGCTAAAATAAAATATAAGTTAAGAACTAGAGGAATAAGAGTTATTCATAAGAATCTGTCCCCCACGTTGTATGAAAGGCGGATCATCTCGACAACTAGTTAATTGTCAAAAGTGATTAAAATAATTTTGTCCAGTCAGTGTTTATACAGCTTGTTAACAAAATTGTCGAATTGATCATTCTTTTGTAACCTAAGGGCCGAGACAGTGACTGCTTTAACTTTAGTGCAGACGGGCATAAAAGACTCTCGCATCTTAAGTAGGGGGCCAGAGTCTGTGTATCATGTGTGAAGTATAATGTAATATTTGCGTAGGTATGGAGGCTCTAGAGACGAGTATAAACTACTGGGAGGACGCGCTGGCCGCGTTCTCGCTGGGCGCGCGCGGCGGTGTCAGCGGCACGCTGGCGCTCACTTCGCCGGACGAAGCGGAGTTCTGCCGCGAGATACAGGACCTACTTCAGAACGCTTATTTACTGCAGGTAATAAAGCATTTTAATCGGTGGACCTTTCACAGCGTCATCTACCCACAAATTAGTCGTGGCTTGTTCTATGGGAGCTACACAACTTATATACTTTTTTAAGTACACACATTAACATTGATACAGAATAAACGTCAATGTTCATCACACAAGTGTTTATCCAGGGTGGGGATAGAATCCAAGACCTTCCGCGCAGAAAGCAGAGCTGTTACCAGCTTAGGCCGGTTCCGTTGTCTATTTGCGTGAGTGATAAACTACTGGAAGAGATGGCCGCGGTTTGCTTTTAAAATAATTCATGTCTATGAAAATTTTACAGCATTTAGTAAGAAACTCAATACTGCTTTCCAGAATTAAGTCACACTAAGCATACTAGCTTTCAATTAAAAAACGGCATTGAGATTGGTCTATCCATTTTGGAGCTACAAAGTCCTGGAAAGACGGTAGAGTTGAAACCGTGTATGTGCCAATTTCAGGAGAGATGCGAGCTGCTGTTTCTGGACCAGCGGTCGGTGCTGTTCCGCTCGGAGTCGGGGGGCGGGGGCGGGGGCGGGGGCGGGGGCGAGTCGGCGGGCTCGGGCGCGGGCCGGCGCTCGCGGCTGCTCTCCACGCACACGCACACCGGCTCCGAGCACACGCGCCGCGAACACCACTCCAGCGCGGAGTCCTTCGCATCCGCCGAGGATCAGGTGGGTACCTGCCAACTGTGAAATTGGCTGCATTTTTTTTTACTTTGACCATGCAAGAGACGGGACTAGGAGGATTAAATATATTTCAACTAAATATATAGATAGATAAAAACATTAATTTCAGCACAAATATAGGACCAACAAGAAAAATCAATATAATAAAAATACAAAAAAAATTAAGTCCCTATACACCCTGTGCTGAAAAAGGGGATAGCTCAGCATATGCTGAGAATACTCAGCGCTGATTTTCAGCTAATAGAACCTTTCCTATATAACCTCCTAGCATTCCAAGCACATCACAGTGTAATGAAAGTCAGGATTTAGTCAGCAGCTAAGCAATTAAACTGGTAATTTGTCTACAAATTGATATTGTTTACGCAGAGAGCAATAAATCCTCATTTTTCTGGTTAACAACATTATAAGTGATACATTGTAAACTTGTAAAGTGAATCAAATTAACCAATATCCACGCTGGCACCACATGATATATAAAATAGGATGGTAAAATGCGTCCAGCGGATGATCAGTTTGTTCATGTTCCAGGTGGCAGATTTGCGTGATTTCGACGATTTGTCGGAGTCTTTACCAGAATTAGAAAACTTTGAATTATATCAGGCCGCTGTAAAACAACTAGAAATTGGTATACCATACAGGTAAGAAATGTCTTTTGTTTTATATGACCATTTCACAGAATGACTATAAATAGAACCAATGCCCAAAACGCTTCCACCATCATTTGAGTGCGCAATGCAAGCGCATAAACAGATATGCATCCTCAGAATATAATCCAAATAAAAAAAGGAAAATGATCACTTGTACCTAATCAAAACCAAATACCTAATCAAATCAAACTAGAAACTAACTAGTAAACTGCCAGATTTTCAATATACCATAACCATCTTATTAGATTTATTGTTATCAAGTTACGGAACGAGCAGATGGCCTCTGTCCATAACAAGCAAAACGACTTCGGTCTTCCCCTACTTAGGTACGACAAGACTAGTCGTATAATATGCGCCAGTGACTGAGACGTGAAGGTGCAATGTCTCATGTGGATGTAATTTCACCGGCAACCGCCACTTTCTAACCGGAATACAGTAAGATGAATGCATTACTGCTTAGCGGCACAATGGGTACTTCGTCGGATGAACTTGGCTTAAGTTCTACTGCTACTAGAATCTACTAAATGATTTTAGAAATCTACGAAACATTGACACCCTCTCGATTACTGAACGTTACGAAACTAGGAACCATTGTCCATTTCGTTTTTTTTTATGTAAATAGTTACAGAACGAGCTGACGGCCCACCTGGTGTTAAGTGGTAACCTCAGCCCATAACAAGCGATGCGGCTTGGGTCCTCCCCTACTAGGTACGACAAGACCCAAGTCGCATCGTATGCGCCCGTAACTGAGACGTATAGTTGGAATGTCTCATGTGCCTAAATGTCCAACCACACCTTTCAAACCGGAACACAGTAACGCAAAAGCGTTACTGCTTGGCGGCAGAAATGGGCATGGTGGCAGTACTTCCCCGAACGAACTTGGCGAGAGTTCTACTGCTCTTAAAACTGCTGTTTGTCCTGCTGTTTTCAGAACAATACGCACCGAAGTGGTAAAGTGCAGCTCAGACTCAGAGTTCCTGTGCAAGTTGCACTGCTTGCGGCAGGCTTTCACACTGGTGTTCAAAGACGCGGCGGTGTGGGCCTGGTTCGTGGACGCCGGACGTCAGGTGCTGACTGATCTACTGCTGTTTGCTGACAAGGTTTGTGATATGTATATAGTGTATTTGCTATGCCACAATTGAGCCTAGTTATGCAAAAAGCAGCCATGTGGCATTTTTTCCAAAAATGAGTTATAAACGCGGCCATACTAATTTGGACATGACAGATTTTTTGCAAAGACAGCCATGATATTCTATTTTTCACGGAGATATGAACCAATACATTATATGAATCAATACATAACCGAAGTGCAACCATCGACAGAAAAATGCTTATAACTCCGTTTGTACTTTTCCCCAAATGGATGCTTTCTGCATAACACGGTCCAATTATGTATTAGGACTCTTTGTCGGTGCTTATAAATACTTTGCAAGCTGGAACGCTTGTGGCAGGCTTGAAATCGGTGCAAGGAGTCAGGCGGGTGCTGACAGATGTACTGCTGTCCTGATAAGATTTGTAATGAGGCTAGATAAAACCTTCGATGGAATGCACATCCGTTTAATATTTCCGACTACTCGAACATTATCAAATACATTTTTCAGGAACCGAAAGAATTCCTGGTTGCTTATGAAGAAATGGTGTCATGGACTTCTGATGGTGCTAACTGGCTAATGATTGAAAGTGAACTATCAAGCAAAAATGTTAAGGTTCGTAGTAGAAGCGGCACTGATGGTGTAGGTATGTACACTATGAATACTAATCAATTGATAATATGATTATATTTATTAGTTGTGATAATAAATGCATGGATGACATTTATCGCACCGTCGCTTTTGATTATTTTATATAATGGAAAATTACGAGTACTACAACTTTATAGTGCCAAAGTCATGAGCTGAAAATCAGCGCTGTAACCTGTAGCAGCACGTGCTGAGCTCAAGGCTTTTCACACAATGCTGTACGCGACAGCGTTCCACATTTTTTTTTGTTTTATTTAGGTTTGGTGTTTTTGTAATGTTTGCCGTTGTTGTGTACAGTGTGTGTGAAAAAAAATATTCTTTCTTTCTAGTGTTACCACTAAAAATGGTCGCGCTGATCAAGATCAATTTCAATTGTCAGGTCCCGATGTAGTGTCCTTGTACCCAATTCTGCCGACAAATAGAAGTGCGCATTCCTGTGTTCTTGACATTTTTAATTCATGTCAGGTGAACACCTAAACTGTATACCTGAGGGCACAGGAACCGCTTTATCATATGAGTCATATGATCGTTCCAACACTCGTAAAAAATGTTGTTTTAACTTGTGACTGGATGGATTCTAAAGAGAACTCCAAAAACTGTGTACATAACTGTGATGGGGTTACATTGCAGGCGCTAACATTCTACGACGTAGTGTTGGACTACATCCTGTTGGACGCGTTCGAGGACCTCGCGTCGCCGCCCTCCTCCGTGCTCGCCGTGGTGCGCAACCGCTGGCTCTCCGACGGCTTCAAAGAGAGTGTGAGTCATCCGTCGTACTACACAATTTTTATCAGACTGCCTATTTAATTTTGCAAAAAGGCCACCAACTCTTTAAAATCAAATTGGAAAATCATTATTAATAATTATCGATAATCAAAAACTACCGCACCCAATGTGGGCTCGTGGCAGGCGGCTGAGCTGATGATTATCTGTGTAATAACAACGCTTGGGAGAATATCGGCGTTTTTATCACATAACAGCTCTGTTACATTTTCAGTCTATTAAAATGAATATTGTTGACAAACTTCAAACATTTGGTGTTATCACTTCCAGGCGTTGACAACGGCGGTGTGGTCCGTGATAAAGGCGAAGCGACGCTACCTGCACTACCCAGACGGGTTCATGGCGCATTTCTACTCCATCTCGGAGCATCTGCTGCCCGTGCTCGTGTGGGGCTTCCTCGGGCCGCGCGAGCGCCTGCGCGACGTGTGCGACACCTTCCAGTCGGAGATAGTCGGCTTCATATCGGACCTGTTCAGTTTCCACAAGTGCCGATACACCACTGTAGATGATCTGGCCGTGGATATAATGCAGCACGCCAGGTCTAGAGCGGCCAACATTACCGATAAGTTGGCGGACAGGATATAGAACGGTTTTAGCGTTTCGGCCGACACTAGCATATTGAGATTCGTAATTTTATCGAAGAGTTGCCTCTTTATGGCGTATAGAATGGACTAGTGCATTTGGATGAGTTACTATGCTCATCTTTTTAACACTTGAGAGAATAAGATGACAGTGTGTAACCGTGCAGTGTCTTATGAATTGAGCATTACTGATGTAAACTGATGACAGATAACTGTATTGAGGTCTAGTCTCAGTATTTTAGATTTTATTATGAATTTAATATTTGGATGAGTGGAATGTAAATTCAGAACGCTTTTAATAAAGCAATACATGTAAGTGAACTACGTAAAGCAATAATGTATGTAACATTCCTATGGATGCGTCTTGTTTCCTAGCGTTGCGTTGAGCGCACTGTCAGCTCTACTGATCCTTTGGCTCTTCAAATAAGTCTAATTTGCGTCAATTAAGTGTAAGACAAAAGTGTTAAATGTAGCGTAGAACGCGCTGTCTGAAGTTATTTGCATTTTGGGTGTGCTAATTCTGCTTTTATTGCAATCATGCATTCCATTTGGATTTATACCTTCCGATGTAGCACAGCCCTGATTATCTTTGGAAAAGCAGATGATTCGCGAACTCAATGTTCGAGACGATATCCTGTTGGAATCATGTCACAATCGAAATTCGATACCAATTATGTCCCTGGAAATAGAGCTTATAGCTTCTCATTAAGGTCTCAAAACGATTATTTTTTACAATTATTATAGTTATAATTTTAATGATTAACCATTCGTGTATAAATGTTTATATTCAACATACTAATTTATTAAATCTAATTGCGGTTCATGTAGATAGGTATTGTAAATACAAAGTGTTCAAGGAAAACTATCTTTTATTCAGGATCTAAATAAAACTAATTCATATTAGAAAATTTAGTATATCAGTTTTACAATAAAATGTCATCTTAAAAACAAACAGTGAATAAATATTTTACAAGTCAACGATAATACTTTCCCATGGATGAAGCACCAATTTAGTGATTAACTGTTAATGTTTGGTAGAGTTAGGCATCACTTTATTATTAACAATTTACATAGAATTTTGAGTGTTGGGTTTATTTTGTCTATTTCTAAATTCAGATCCACATAATAATTTGCATGTTGTTTCATATGGTTAAATTAGTCTTTAAATTCGACTTCTCTGATAAAAAAATAAGGATACACTACATTTTCTTAACAGCCGTATCGACTCAAAATAAACTATACATTTGAAAACTTTCAGTAAAGGCTACTCCATACAATCTAAAAAGACAATAGAAGAAAGCCTGACAATCTCACTTCATAAGTTACGCTATATATTTTAAGAATCAACAAAATTATTTGGTTTAGTGCACAGCATTTAGATTAAAAGCTCTTAGTTACGTTATAATATAATATATCAATTGTCGGTAAACAAGATAAACATTTATTAATTTTAACGATGTGTTTAACGGTTATAATTTATTATTTATCAATACTAAATTGGCAGGCTTTCTTTGAAATATAAAAAGCTTACGATATAGTGAGAATCTACACTACTCGTCGAGACTAGACACTAGAAGTTTGAAAATGAGTACAAACACACAAAGAAATGCATGCATTCTTCTTAAAATAAATGGAATCACTATGACCTCCGAAAACCAACAGAGTCAATATTTACAACCTGGTTTGTTACTTTGACGATATGCTAGTAAGATACACTATCTTGAACAGTGAATTTTATGACCATCGTCCTTACATTACAGTTTTATTTATTCCGAAATTAAGGCACTTTTCCAATTTTGTATTCGAAAGTAATTTAAATCAAATTAAAGATTAAATCATTATTGGAGATCAAATTATAACTGGATTTTTCCTACTAAGTGAAAAATATTTATACGAAGATGTGGTTAGCGACCATCACTTTTTCCTATCATATGCACATCTCGATCCTCAATAAATATTCGAAAAATGAGGTATACCACCATTGAAAAAAATAATCTTTTGGTGTGCTAATACTTTAAATATCCTCAAATAAAAGCTGCGCATAATTTCGCGATGAGCTGTGAGATGAGGCGGATGGCTCTCGATGCAGGTCATCGATACCTATTAAAAGCTAACAGTGAACACCCTAGCAGCCATACGGAAGCCGCACAATTAGGGGCTGGGGTATAAAATGTTACGTTTTGTATCAAAAACTCTGATTTGACATATTCCCTCAAAGCGAAAGCAAGGGAAAGTACACACATTATCTGTCAGCCGGTGTTCTAATGTTTTAAAAGTTTATTTCGGTGGAAATTTTAATAGTGTGTCTGTTATATTCCGAAATATCTGACCTCGCTTCTCGCACTTTATCCGAGAAACTGTTTGGGATATTAGTTAGATCATAGAATCTCGTAAGACTTGATAAACGGTCTACATAGAGCGCCCTGAGTTAATTAGGCGTCAAAAACCTGACTGCTCTGAAGTCAGCATGAGAGTAAACTCCAGATCATCACTGGGTAAAATGTATGTGATACAAAACGTAGCATTTGCCCGCCCAGCCCTAAGCTGTCAGTTCGCTCGAATCAGTGCGTGTCGTGTAGTGCCTACCTACATACCTACAAGGAAAGTGTACGTGTGCGGTGCGAGCGAGCGAACGTGCCCCGTCCCCGGTGGGGGGAGGTTACTCGGGCTCGGGCGAGTCCGGTGCGTCGGCGGACACGGTGGCGGTTCCGGCGACGCCCGCTGCGCGCGCCTTCTTCAAGTAGCTCGCACTGTCGAACTCCAAACAACTCTGTCGGTACGATGATGCTCACATTTTAAATCTCTACATTTTTGGCAGTTCATTTCAAGGAAAAACTGGAAATTCCAGAGCTTCGTTCAAAAGAACTGCTACATCAAGCTAACACAAGTTATGCCATTTCTAACCAAATTGAAAAAGCAAAGCGTGGGATTTTATACTTATCAGCTGTCCATTTGAGTAGTAGATGTTCTGTTGGAAATAAAGCAACACCAAAATTGACATTTGATTGCAGTTAGTTTTGAAAGCATAGCGCCGATGTTAGTCACATAGTAAACGCTAAACGAAGCCTGTTGTGATTTAGTACCAACAAAGTACCACCCCCTGTATTAGTGAAACTGATTAGTGACCACAGATGTTGCAATAAGTTTGATCTACGTTTATGTTACAGAAGGCAGCAGATGAAGTTGTTAGTGAGAAAACAAGCAAAGACAATTATTAATTTTTAAACATTATATTAAAAATAATCATTTGACAATGACACATATAACACTGGTAATTTTCTACCACCTACAGTATAAAAAAACTACAACACAATGAACACTGGAATAAAATGACAGCTAAGGACGGCTGTGATAACTATTTAACCATATTTTAGGCGAAATAGTCTACCTGTAGCCGACCCCTCTCGAATACCCGTTCTGTCCGAGCAGCAAGAACAAAGAAACATGACTAATTTATAAACACTTCAAAACTATGTTGTAAACAAGTTTTCGTAAAACATTTATCAATACTCAACGACAATAAACATCTAATAAAAGTGTGGTCATATACCAACATGAAAACGTCACGAAACACTAAAATTTAGTTTCAGTCTTAGAAGTTAACATCACAATTCGAGATCAAGAATAAAATTTTGATAAAATACGTTCAATATATGCTGGTCACAAAATCGTGTCAGTAATATATAGCATATTTTTCTATATTACGGCCGGATTGGCTTATTTCCACACAGCCGCGCTCCTCATCGCCACCTCTCGGCCGGATCCGTCGCATCCTATATACCACTAGCGTCAGTCTTACAAAATAACAGACAACTTAGCACTACTGAGATCGATCGCTTACGTACGACAAGCATACTCTAGTTAATCTTAACGATAGAGAACGCGCGAGAAAGCTAGAGGTGGCATACATTATATAAGCTAGTAGTAATTTGTTCCCCAAATCCAAGAAAGTTGATAGGTTAATAACAATGCAAGCCGGAACAAAGCTCCAATCTGTGCAAACCACACTTATACACACATAATAACTAAACGAGGACGCCATCGAGTATGTATCATGCAGCATGCCAATAATATCGAAAGTTAATCGTGGTAACAGGAACAGGAAACTAATCGTCGACTCAATAACCAATCTAAACCGACACACTCGATCGCGTCGCGTTACAAATGCACGGAATGCACGGGGGCGCGAAGTCGGCCAAATCGCAAATCAAAGCTCAACTTTAATTTGTCAATTTGTCGGTATCCGCGTTTTCGTCCATTCCAGTGAAAGAGGGTTCACAGAGTAAGGGAATTCGAAAATGTTGTAACCTAGGCGCCAAACTTATCACAATTTCTCTATCTGCCACTGGAACAGGTCAATAATGTCTAGTCCAAAAAGTCTTGGAGGGTACAAAATGAAATTAAGAAATGGGCGCCAATGGGACAATTTGGGTATGAAGATATAAATCGGTGCCAGATAGTGGGGGCTTCAGTAGAAATTGCGACAGAGCAAAGCGGCCAGATAGTTGGGATGGTGCAGCGGGGGCCAAGCGCGGGGCGGGGGTGCGCAATAGTGTGGTGCGCGGGTCGGGGGGGTGCGGCGTACCTTGCGCGCCAGCTCGGCCGGGAACGCGGCCAGCCCGGCCGGCGGCGGCTTGCTCAGCGGCGAGTCCGCGTACTGCAGCAGCGTCTCGTACGTGTACACCTGCCGCGAACCGACGCTCCCACCTGTCCCAGTGCGGACACAACGTATTCAGGTAACAGTGATACACAGTGGGCGTAGCGTAGTGCCGTATTAGCTTTACACGGTATGAAAACTAATAAAACTGAAATAAGTCAACAAATGCTCGACATTTTCAGGTTATCTTACTAAGCTTTCTAGGAAAAGAAATGTCGTGTCGGGTTTTTATGGTAACAATTACCGATTAAAAATTCACGTATTATTTGATCTTTTAACTTACTCAACCGACGCGAGCAAAGAGGCGCTAGCAGAAATTACTAATTCAATAAAATGTAACGAGGTAAAGAAACAAATTATGCAGTTCTTCGATACATTGCTACGAATCTGCTGAGGAAAGTCTTGAGTTAGCATTTGAGAACGCGCGCAATGACCACATAATATAGGTATACATACTGTACTTCAGTGTAATTTATTTACACGCTAGCTCTGTATTAAAAAACAAATCAGGCAATTTAAAATAACAATGTGCTGAACTATATGCGAATGTTCTTCGCGTGCCAAAAAGCTGAACACGCACAATACACATTCCTATTAGAATAGCGGTCAAATTAATCATTCATATTTTTCACAGTAGTAGAATAGAATAGTAAGGCCAACAGCAACTTCACACTGTTATTGACTGACTGTTGCATACAATGTTAGCGAACGAATGAGTGACATAAATACTAAAATATTGTTAATATTATAACAACAGTTCCAATATGTATTACTCAAAAGGCACTTTATTGCTCAAATTATATTAAATACATGAAAAGCTACTTTTATTATGACTGAATATCGATATGTGGTAAAAAATGCAAATAATTATATACAAACTAATACATACAATGTGTGTAATGATATTGCAATAATTCTAGTTTATACCTGCCCTGTGATCCATACACGTAATAGCGACGCATCAAGATACACCATGAAATATGCAAGACGAACAAAGACAGTACACAATTCCTAGAGGCCAAGTCGAAATATGCAAGTATTAGAAGACTATTGAGGTAATCTTTAGAACACCGCGTCTTCTTATGGTCCTTAAACGCCAGATCGGTTGCGATAAGCAATTCAAGATGTTGAAAGTACAAAAATTCTAAGGTGAAATATCCATGATAAGACTAATGACTACGAAAAATCCAAGCGTTGACGCTTATTTATTAAGAAAGCTGAAAGCTTCCTTATTTCGCTAATCAAAGTAAAATGAAGCTCATTTTTTAGTATCAAGTATAGGCCCATTTACAAGCTGTCTACTTGAACTTTGGTATTCATAATAGAAGGTGCTAACGTCCTTTTTTTGAACAGTACGCGTTCGCGCGATCATTCGCCTTCACTTTAAAGAACGGAAGATCCCAGAACGAAGCAGGAACGAGCATGTTAGGCATGACAGGCCTTCTGATTTTAACTAAAAACTAAGCCAATAAAAAATATGGGTGTCAACTCCTTTGCGCGCCTATAGTTTACTCCTTATGAAAGACGCATTCAGTATAAGATGCGCGAATATGTTACACGGAGTGGCAACATAACGACAACATTTTTTGTGAACACTCGTGTTTGCTTCCCGTCTAATTTTCGTACCGCTGTATAGGAAAATCTATTCTAAAGGAGTTAACTCCAAAATACCCAGTAGTATGTTCCGGAGCTTCAACTGACAGGCAGTTCTCAATCCAGGCATTGCCAAGAACGGAAACACTTGGACCATTATTTGAAAAATCAAAATTGTACCCGAGTGACGGGAAACGATCACAGTATTAAATACCAATAAAAACAATAACAGCAGGAGGAAATTCGCTGTAAATAAGCATCTAAGGTGAAATGAATGAATGTTACCTTGATTCTTGTCGGTGCTGGTGGCGCGCGAGAAACGCGGGCGCCGCGGCGTCGAGTCGTCCCCGGCTGCACACAACGCCAGTTACACACGCACACACGCGCACACACACACACCCACCGCGGCCGGACGTACAGTCACACAAACTTTACTTGGAGACCCTAAACCTAGCTGACAGTACTTAAAAGCAAAAACAAACCTATCCCACGTATGCAACACATGCAATGCTTGCTCACATCTGTGGACTTGATTGAACACTTCATTTTTACTGTACTGTTTTATGTTACCTACCAATGTAGGTTACATAAAACAGTACAGTAAAAATTGAATTATTAATATTAAATGATGTAAGTTCAATAACTTACATCATTTAATGTTAATAATTCAATTTTCAAGTAATTTATTGGTATAAGTGAGCTGAAACTTGGATACGCGATTAGGCTGATCTTTTAAAAGATACTTGATTTTTTTTTAATAAAAAAAGCATTGCGTACAATTATAATAAACATTACCGTATGCCGCATTCCCTAAAAACATAAAGCGTACGCGGGACGAGCTGTCTATACCTTTATCGTTGCCTCTCACTATGTCTGAGACGTAGAAAGAGGCAGCAACACTACAACTGAGTTCAGGGCAGCCTAGTTATGCTTGTGGTACTGTACTCTACTCTACTATACAGAAACAACTGCTGGGACGAAAGCGCTGAGCTAAAACCTTCTTTTGAATAGTGCCAAATCCCCCTCACTATAACACACATGTCCAAAGTTATTCTTATATAATTAGGATACCTGGCTAGGTTATCTACAGCCCATCTATTGTCTCTTTTAAACCTCCTCATATTTTTTTTAAAGATTGGCTTTTTACACACTAATGACATTTAGCTTGGTTTATCGTAAAGTTATTTATTGTAACGTACAAATTTCCAGGCCCTGGATTCAAAATTAGCACTCGTCAAGATGCTCAGGCAGTTAGCAGATTTTTCTATATAGTTCGAGGTTTTAGTCATGTCGTAATGGCAGCTGTTAGCGATTTAATAATGGTATGATAGTAATGTAGTAGAAAAAATTTGGAAGAAACTGCCTCGACAATGGTCCGAGTGGGTATGAATCAAATCTTAATACATAAACCTCTTTTGGCTTCAACAGAGATGGGTAAAATAAATATGTATGTATAATAGATAACTGTTCAACTGAAATAAGATAAATAATTATGGTTGTAATACATATTTAAATATATATTATGGCTCTTAAATATATACCATGGTTCTTAAATAAGTGGCTTCAAATCAGATGTTATGTAAAACTAGACATGCTTCAGTCAGTCGTTTTGAAGAATCTAATTATTTCTTAGTCTACTTCGGAGATCATTTCGTTAGAATTTTGTTATCCAAAATCATGCCTTCATCATCTCTTTCTACCTACCAATATCATGCCTTCTCAAATTCAAATATTAAGTGCAGCAAATAAGTGCACCTAACCAGTTTTATATTGGACATGCAAATAGAAATCAATGACATGATTATTTACATGGAGAAGATTAATGTTTCAAATACTAATGAAACAGAGGTTGTCGAATCTGCGAATCCTTGTCACATCGCGGTGTACACAATAAATTCAGCTCTTGGGTTGATTTTACACATATAAACGTAAAGTTCATTTTATTTGTATACAATATATAATTTATTGGGGAGAATATATTTTCTCCCTATATAGTCGATTTCAGCTAACGATATTAGACGTCACAAATTGAATTCTATGTACCAAGAAGTTTAGCCTTCATGTGGCTGTCCAGTTTTTATGCTAAGTGAGCGTGTGCTGTATTGGAAAGTCGGTTTATTTTTTATGGTCACCATTGCCCATTTTTTATATTATGTAACAGGTTCTGTTTATATCAAGGCTGATTTTAGTCATTGCAGTAGTACAATGCAGCGCCAAAATCCACTGACAATGAATCGGTCTTTGACAAATGTCAACGCTTTTCAATGCAGTCCAGTTGTCAAATTTAGAATCACCAGCATTACTCGATTCCGGCACTAGATTGAAACACTGGATAAATATAAATCAGTATAATTAGAATGTATGGCCCTAGTTATGTAGAAAGCAGCCATGTGGCATTTTTTCCAAAAAATATTTATAAATGCGGCCATACTAATTTCGACATGACGGATTTTTTGCAATGACAGCCATGTGGATACCTCTATTTTTCACGGAGATATGAGCCAATACAATATATGAATCAATACATAACCGAAGTGCAACAATCGACAGAAAAATGCTTATAACTCCGTTTGTACTTTTCCCCACATGGCTGTTTTCTGTATAACACTGTCCGTATTAGGTAGATATGGTAAGGTATAGTAGATAGATATGGTCTAACCGGGCTGGTCGGCGGGCGCGGACGCGGGCGCGGGCACGAACACGTCGTCATCGTGTCCGTTGAGCGCGGCGTCGTCGTGCAGCAGAAGCGCGGCCGCCGGTCGCTGCGACAGCGTGAAGAAGTCGCCGGAACCGGCGCCCATCGCCTCCAGACCGCTCGCGCTCTCGAAGTACTCGTCTAACACTAGCTTAGCAGTCTGGAATATTATTGTTACAAGATTTAATTTAACATTTTTTGTAGCAGTAGAACTAATGCAAAGTTCGTCCGCACCACAATTCTGCCGCAAGGCTTGAAAAAAATCTCAACTAATGAATCTCACCTTGACCAGATCCAAGTTCTGGCCCGTGATCTTAACGGAATGTTGTCCAAAAGTCACAGTGTACTTATATTCGCCGAGCGCGGCGTCATTCGTCGAGAAGCTGTGCAGGAGCGCGCGCGAGCTGTTGTGAGGAGATCTCTGAAACAGTTATGGAGAATTATTCTCTTGACAGTTGACTTACTTTGCAAAATTGGTTTCAATGAAACAGCCAATGTCCACCCTGAAGGTCCATTCTAGATAATTATGAAATAATTTTTGAAATCAGATGAATTGTGTCAGAAATTGCCTCCTACATTCAACCAAGCCAACATTACGTCTATAATAATAATAATAATGGTGGACATTTCACACAGCGCCGTCTAGCCCGAATGTAAGCTAAGTAAATAGCATGTATCACGGGAAACAGACAACTGATATAATACTCAAAATACTTTTTTTGTAAATCTATACAAATAAATGAAATTGGAGTGTCTGTTTGTAATATTAAAATAACCGCTATTTACTAAGTGCATATAGTACATATACCAAAACAACATTTTTTACAATTTTGGTCTATCTGTCTGTTTGTTCCGGCTAATCTCTGAAATGGCTGGACCGATTTTGACGGGACTTTCACTGGCAGATAGCTGATGTAACAAGGAGTAACTTAGGCTACTTTTCCGAGGGCTAAAATAGGGGTGCGTGATAAAACCGAATTCCACGCGGACGAAGTCGCGGGCAACAGCTAGTCCATACATATAATATATATCAACACACAGACACAGAACAAACACCATGTTCGTCACACAAATGTTTTTCCTGGGAACCCACGACCTACAGCGCAGAAGGCAGGGTTACTACCGACTGAGCTGTGAGGCCAGTCGAAATTTTTTTTTTTTATTTTTTTTTTATTATAGGTCCACTTAACTGGACGTAACACTGTAACATTAAGGAGTTGGAAACATAGATTTTAATATAATAAAGTGTACGGCCTTCTAGAAGTGGACACTGCATGCATTATAATGATAATACGCTCTACTTAGAATAAATTTTTAGAAAGATCAAATACCTACTTATTAGTTAAAATTATGAATTAAAAAGAAAAAAAAAATCTGATAAAGAGTTTGAGACCAGAAGGGCAAAAAGTTTAGGTGTATATACACAAATACTCTAAACCAAAAGCTGTCTCTTAATAGAGAAGACAGATGTACAAAATATATCTAGCTCTTGACAATTATCGTTATATATGCGTGTAGTGTATATGTCAGTGTAGAGTACCTCTCTGAGCACGGGCGCGTCCTCCTCTCCGTTGGAGTCGAGGGAGCCGTGAGAGCCGCTGAGCGCGCCCTCCTCGCCCTCCAGCCGCACGGGGGACGCGTTGCGACGTATCGTGTCGCCGATCAGGTGCTTCGCGTGACTGGACACCACAGATCAAACGGTGTAGCCAAATGCACACTAACGCCGCTCAGCAATACGTTAAGACGTTTTAGTGACAAATTTTGTATGAATAAGACACATACGTTTAAGGTTTTTGACTTAAGTGCACTCGGCCGACGGGTATATAAATGTTGCTCTAACATATCATTCACAAGCACAAAAATAAATATGAATAAATATTTCACTTATTTATGCATGCACCAACACAATATTACTAGAAGTTGTGTCCAAACCATATCATGCCACAAGGACAATAATAATATGCCTTATTCCACGGACCGCACACCCAACAAATTCCAAAGTCCCGTTCTAAGACTTAAGTAAGTAAAGTTGTTCCATTAATTCTAAAGATTATTATTAAACTATTTCGCTATTGTGACATTTTATTTTCCAGATATTTCAACAAACAAATACAGCAATAAGTGAGCACGAACTTATATTACCTACTAGGTGACCTTTCAGACTTTCAAAATGCACTACTATTACCAACTAGGTGATGTTTCTGACTTTCAAAATGCATTACTATTACCAACTAGGTGACGTTTCCGACTTTCAAAATGCACTACTATTACCTACTAGGTGACGTTTCCGACTGAAAATGCACTACTATTACCTACTAGGTGACGTTTCCGACTGAAAATGCACTACTATTACCTACTAGGTGACGTTTCCGACTGAAAATGCACTACTATTACCTACTAGGTGACGTTTCCGACTTTCAAAATGCACTACTATTACCTACTAGGTGACGTTTCCGACTGAAAATGCACTACTATTACCTACTAGGTGCCGTTTCCGACTGAAAATGCACTACTATTACCTACTAGGTGACGTTTCCGACTGAAAATGCACTACTATTACCTACTAGGTGACGTTTCCGACTGAAAATGCACTACTATTACCTACTAGGTGACGTTTCCGACTGAAAATGCACTACTATTACCTACTAGGTGACGTTTCCGACTGAAAATGCACTACTATTACCTACTAGGTGACGTTTCCGACTGAAAATGCACTACTATTACCTACTAGGTGACGTTTCCGACTGAAAATGCACTACTATTACCTACAAGGTGACGTTTCCGACTTTCAAAATGCACTACTATTACCTACTAGGTGACGTTTCCGACTGAAAATGCACTACTATTACCTACTAGGTGACGTTTCCGACTTTCAAAATGCACTACTATTACCTACTAGGTGACGTTTCCGACTGAAAATGCACTACTATTACCTACTAGGTGACGTTTCCGACTGAAAATGCACTACTATTACCTACTAGGTGACGTTTCCGACTTTCAAAATGCACTACTATTACCTACTAGGTGACGTTTCCGACTGAAAATGCACTACTATTACCTACTAGGTGACGTTTCCGACTTTCAAAATGCACTACTATTACCTACTAGGTGACGTTTCCGACTGAAAATGCACTACTATTACCTACTAGGTGCCGTTTCCGACTGAAAATGCACTACTATTACCTACTAGGTGCCGTTTCCGACTGAAAATGCACTACTATTACCTACTAGGTGACGTTTCCGACTGAAAATGCACTACTATTACCTACTAGGTGACGTTTCCGACTTTCAAAATGCACTACTATTACCTACTAGGTGACGTTTCCGACTGAAAATGCACTACTATTACCTACTAGGTGACGTTTCCGACTTTCAAAATGCACTACTATTACCTACTAGGTGACGTTTCAGACTTTCAAAATGCACTACTATTACCTACTAGGTGACGTTTCCGACTGAAAATGCACTACTATTACCTACTAGGTGACGTTTCCGATTTTCAAAATGCACTACTATTACCTACTAGGTGCCGTTTCCGACTGAAAATGCACTACTATTACCTACTAGGTGACGTTTCCGACTGAAAATGCACTACTATTACCTACTAGGTGACGTTTCCGACTTTCAAAATGCACTACTATTACCTACTAGGTGACGTTTCCGACTGAAAATGCACTACTATTACCTACTAGGTGACGTTTCCGACTTTCAAAATGCACTACTATTACCTACTAGGTGACGTTTCCGACTGAAAATGCACTACTATTACCTACTAGGTGCCGTTTCCGACTGAAAATGCACTACTATTACCAACTAGGTGACGTTTCCGACTTTCAAAATGCACTACTATTACCTACTAGATAGATAGATAGATAGATAAACACTTTATTGCACATTACACCAATAAAATAGAAAACACAAAATATTGAGGTACAAAAAAACAAAATAAATGTACAATCGGCGGTCTTATCGCTTATAGCGATTTCTACCAGACAACCTAAGATCGAAAGAAATACCATGTAAATATGTTGCTGGTGTTATAATCTAATAATAGAATAAAATTCAAACAAAGAAAAAAAAAAAATATAACAAAACAGTGTGTTTACAATATAAATAATACATAACAATACAATTCTTACACTATAAAGAATATAAAGACTTATTGATGACGAAAAGAAGTGACGAAGCGAATTAAAAAAAAAAAAAAAAAAAAAAAAAAAAAATACAGCAAAGTTTATGAGGATATAGAACATTTATCAAAGTAAAAGATCTTAAGTCGATTCTTAAAAGTATGTAATGTCTGAGCGTGACGAACAGACTCTGGTAACAAATTCCACAGTCGAACAGCTTGCACTGTAAAGGAGTCAGTGTAGAACGAGCTACTGTGGGATGGAATTTCTAGCATAAGATTTTCTGATGAACGAAGATATCGGGAGTTGGAGCAATGGAGAAATTTAAAACGTTCCTTTAAATATGCAGGAGAAGAAGGATTGAATAGAATGTTGTAAAGAAGAGTTAGTATATGAGTATTCCGGCGAAGACGGATAGGAAGCCACTTGAGCTTTGAGCGAAATTGAGAAACATGGTCATATTTGCGAAGACCATAAATAAATCTAATAGAAAAATTTTGAAGGCGCTCAAGTTTGTCTAGCTGGTCCTCTCTGAGATCTAAATAGCAAATATCTGCGTAGTCAATAATTGGAAGCAAGAGGGTCTGTGCTAGCGCAACCTTAGTAGCAGTTGGTAGAAAGTTGCGCAATCGATTTAAAGACGCCGCTGACGCAAACATCTTACGACTTACTGTCTGCAACTGTGGATCCCAAGTCAGGTTTTGATCCATGATAACACCTAGATTTTTTATTTCTTTACTGTACGGTACAATGGTTCCGTCAAAAACTACAGGAGGCAACGTTGTAAAGTCGACTAGGTGACGTTTCCGACTGAAAATGCACTACTATTACCTACTAGGTGACGTTTCCGACTGAAAATGCACTACTATTACCTACTAGGTGACGTTTCCGACTGAAAATGCACTACTATCACCTACTAGGTGACGTTTCCGACTGAAAATGCACTACTATTACCTACTAGGTGACGTTTCCGACTGAAAATGCACTACTATTACCTACTAGGTGACGTTTCCGACTGAAAATGCACTACTATCACCTACTAGGTGACGTTTCCGACTGAAAATGCACTACTATTACCTACTAGGTGACGTTTCCGACTGAAAATGCACTACTATTACCTACTAGGTGCCGTTTCCGACTTTCAAAATGCACTATGTAAACCTATTGGTTACTGCAATTCAATATTGTTGGGCCATTCAAATCGCGATACGGTACCCGGATACGAAGTATGGTTAGTGATAACTCACTTCACATTCTCCTCGTTGGGTCCGGTGATTTGGACGAGTCGCTCCTTAGCTCCGGGGCTCACTGAAAAACCACAGCCAAATGATTCCACCGCACCCTCTGTCTAGCGAGTTAGTGTGTTATCGATTCCAAAGCTCAAGCCGATGCGGTTAGTAGGCAATGAACGTGACGGATTATTGCACCCGCCCACGGGCTAGGGCACAGGTTATTGCTGTTACATTATTTAAGACCCAGAAAGATGATTCTTTCTCATCAGATCCGAATCAGATCAGATCCGAATCAATCCGATCAGAGCCGAAGAGCAAGTGACATTGGGCTTCAACAGATTATTGCTAAGCCATTAACACCCAGAGGCACAGGCGAGTATCAGGTGATTCATTTTGTTCTTATTTCCTTTTTATGCCTTTCATATATATATCAGGTGTTAGTAAGCGGGGACTTCCGCCAATAAAAAATACATTTTAGATCCAATATGGCACACGAGTTTTAAAAATATGATGTTATCTGAAAAGTTATTATTATTACAGAAGTAGAATAACATAACGAGGTATCGAACACTGGTTTTAATAGTCAAGAAAAGAAACACCGTGTCGAGAGTCAAATCGTAGTTTTAGTACCCAAATTTTATAATAATCGGTCTAGACAATCAATACTGATTTATCGTTCCAAATAGTTATTAACATCAAGGTGCATAGCTGACATCAGCGGGTCCATTTAGAACATTTTGATCAATACATGTCTTAGACGAAATCTTCTATTTTTAACTGCTAGTTTAGTTTTTATAATAATCTATCTAAATAACAGCTTTTTATGCATTTCCATATGAAAGTAAATATGGTAATTATAACAAAAAACAATTTTATAAATGCTTGTCTGTTTCTTCCGGCTAATCTCCAAAATGGCTAGACGATTTTAACGGGGCTTTCACCGACAAAGAGCTGATGTTATATGGAGTAACTAAGGCTATTTTATTAAGGTTAATTCATAAATTGATAAATATGACAACCACGTAGCTACTCTTTAGGTCAAAAACTAAAATTCAACACGGGCGAAGCCGCAGGCACCGCTAGTCCTGTATAAATGAAACCGCAGACCCAGTACCCTGTGATCCCAGTGGTCTCCCTTCTCATTTTAAAGAAAACACAACAAATAGTGAAAAAAAAAACTCCATTCGGCATGTTAATATCATCTCGAAATAAATAACGAGTGTTTAGTCAGTTTTTGGTGTTGCGAATCTTGATTATGAACCAGTGTAAGAGAGAGTGAGAGATGGCAAGAGCCCACACCATGCGCAAGCGGCCGCATCCCGCCGTGCTCATACCTCGCTGAAACGATATGATCGTGTCACTTAGCTCCTCGATCATGTGCACCCGTCTGCCCTTGATACCCATCACTGGAACACCACACATCAACTTCAGACACGCCGCTTGGTACCGCCACTGTACTTACATTACACGTCCACAAACACACGCACTAACAAATACCGTGATACTACACTCAATTCAATTCAATTCAATTCAATATATTTATTGCTGTCACATGGTAATTTGGATATTTATCACTCTCCAGTTGCTCTCTAGTATCAAGGTGGTGAACGGGTCAAGTGCGCCTCAAAGAGGCTCGTTTCATGCACAATTACTATGATACTTCGATAGGAATCAGAAGAAATCTCTGAATAATTTATGCCCATCTCAATCAAATTCAGTGAAGGTTTTTAATAAAAATAATACCAGTCTGCATTATCTAAAGGTACACAAGCAGTGCAAATGGAGACACTGATGAATTATCTATCGTTTTCGCAATCAATTTCGTAGTAATTAATAACCATTGTGTTAAATAACCGATCAAGAAGATAATGACAACAAAAAATTACAATACTGCTTTTCTTTTTTTTTATTATCGAGAACAAATTTGCATTTACAGTATATTTTCACGATATTGGAGAAGTGTAGGATCATAATAGTGTTGCAGTGTGAAAGAATCTTTAGAAGCGGAGTTCCGAATGACAGCACATGATAGCAACCTTTTTAAGAATACAATAAGGTTGATAATAATTCGGGACGTAGTGCTCTCACAGGATACAAGTAACAACCCACTAGTTAAATTCGCCTTTGAAATATGAATATTTAAACAGAATATTTAATAATTAAATTATATTAATCTGTTTAAATTTACATACTTTACACATTTAATCTATTATTTACCTTCAACTACTTATGTCAACATGCAGAGTAAGAAACTGATTATACAAAATTGTTTCCAACAAACAATACTGATAAGAGATAAGCGTAACATTGAAGGTCGTGCATTGTTTTTCCCAATTAATTGACATTACTCTTATAATTCGCATGCACAACGAAAACAAGGTAAATTACCTATTAAAGAAATTTCGATGTTATGTAACCCCATTTAGTTAAGAAATACTGTACTTAAATTAATAAAATAAAAAAAAAAAACACGGACGAGACTTAAATCAAGGGGAAAACGCACACAGTTACACTTAAACACAACAATAAATAACAATGAACTTCGGTATATGCTGAAGTTAGCCAACGCCCTCCTCCGTAAAGGAGAAAACAACGTTCCAGATAATGAGAGGATAATTATAATGAGATAATTTAAAATTATCTTTAACTCAATGAAAAACATCCAATGAAAGCTTCACGTTTTTCCTAATCAGCCATTGAAACCCATCAAGATTGTACGGTAAATTTATATTTAGATGGATGCCTATATGCATGTTTGGACTCTTTTAAGCAAAAATACTAAATCAATTTCGCTTTAATTTTGAGCAAAGGTGGATATAACGGGCGACCGCACAGCCATATTGGTGCGGCGGCCGCAGTTGTTCAAGAACTTCAAAGTTAACTTATTATGTGTAAATTCGAAGTGATGCCAAGAAACATCGAAGTGACCAGTTTTATCAACATAAATTCTACTTGATATTGAGCTCACGAAATTCTGCTTGAAATTCCATACTCCTAGTGGGTTTGCTAGCTTAGGATTAGTTCTCCGGTTATTTAGTGGTACTAAGACTTTATGTCTAAGGACTAGGTAGTACTTGTGTCACTGACGCCCTTGAACCAACGCGGCGAAAGGATTAAAGGCGCCTCAATGAGGCTCCTTTCGTGTACTCCGTCTCAGAAGTCCAGGTGTTGGAGACAATCGGACAATTAAGCTTTTTATTTATGTAATACTATCTTCATTGGCTAGTGTCGCCAATTTCTAATGTATTCAACGACAATATAAAGAAATACATTGATAAATCTGAGCCGGCTGCGCCAATTCGCAAGCCTTTTTTTATTATAGTTACCTTTTCCAGAATCAGCGTTCCGTATAACCACCTCGTCTTTAGAGTAGTTCTTGCCTGGTATCTTGGTGGGCTTGGGGAACTTGCCGGAAGGCTTGATGAGCTCTCCGGGCGCGAGCATCGTGGGCGGCTCGGCCGGCGCAGCCAGCGTGGGGGACACCGAGCCGCCCGCGCCCGCGCCCGACCCCTCCATTGTCGGCACCAGGAGTGGCTGAAACCATATTATAATGCTTTATAGCTTACTCTGCTGTTTTGTTTGATAATATCTTCACGAGCGAGTGCAACGCGACTATTCCCCCATTCCGCCCATGGAGTAATCTTCATTATAAGGTGATTCTACCGACACGACTGAGCTAGATCTGCGCGTCCCATTCCCCGACAGACCGTGCCGCATCATGTTACTATATCTTTTAGAGACGCGACATAGCTTTTTATGACATAAGTAATGGAAAGAGCAAGATGGCCCACCTCATAACAAATGAAAATGTCTCATGTGCATGGGGCACTGCTTCCCCGGTTATATTACTTTAGTAAATCATATGAAAAAAATACAAGAATAAAAGAAAATGCTTCCAAAACATTCTATAACATGTTACCGCATTTTTTTTTATAAATAGTAAATTTAGCAAATTCCATAAAATAAGCACTTTAGGCACTGAACAAGTGTTTTGCAACTTACATTTATTAACCCAATTAATTAATTAATTTATTAATTAGTTATTACTCACAATAACAATACAATTATCATGCCTAGATATTTTAACTCTCCACTGTTCACAGCTTCTAAACAGTTATTGTTAGCAGTCGAAAGAACTTCCTTATAGTTTGACAATCAGCCGCTGTGAATACTAATGAATTTCATAACGTAAACTTTGCAAAAACCAACCCACGGCAGTTCCACTGGCGTGACTGAATGTAGATTCATTAGACCACATACAATGGTCATACATTTTTTAAGAAATTAATTAGAATTACTTTTCTCATTTTGCTTGAAATTGCTTTTTTTGTGATTAACCTCATAATGTTGAAAATATTGATGACAAATACGAAAATTCCATGAGACTAGTAAGATTTTTAATATAAATTCATCGTATTTATTGACTGGCCTCACTGCTCAGCTGGTAGGAACTCTTGCCTTCTGCACCGTATGTTGTGGATTCGATCCCACCCAGGACATACATTTGTGTAATTAACACAGATGTTTGTTCTGTCTAGCTATTATTATGTATGTATAAAAAGTATATAAATATTTTATTAATTATTTAGTTTCCATACAAGCTTTGGTTAATTTGGGGCCAGATGAGTGCTTGTAAAATGACAGTATTAGTACTATATTGTCATTCAATCAGTTTGGTAGTGCCATATTCTTACTGAAATCAAATCTTAATATGCCTATTAAAATATAGAACTTTAATGCAACTTCTGCTGTTGGTTAAAAGTTAATATAACTTATGTAAGCGATATATATAATGCTCATAATAAAAATGTTCTTTGTTTCAAACAAGCATTACAACTGATAATCTTTAAAATATCTTTAGCATTTTCTTTGTTTGTTGTTGGTAAAGTGGGTCAGCATCATAATGTTTGTGTGACGTCTGATTCACATTATTTTTAGCTGAGTGCTCTTGAGTAGTGTCAGAGTTTTAACAGCTAGATTTTAGCATCTTAAATATAAAACAAACATCATTATCAAATATGTATAAGAAAATGGTTGATATGATTATGAGTTTTGTTAACAAAGTTTACCTCAGCGTGTGTACCACGATGCCTATAGTATTGACTCATGTAATTGGAACCCTGCCACATTTTAGCACGCAACTCAATGAGCTCCAGAAGATGCAGTCTTGTTTTCTTGTCCAGTCGTTCATCCTGCGAACCATTGCGGAACACAACAAAGTACCTAAAACAAGGTAATAATGTGTTATCAAGCACTACAAGTGCAAATATGTTGCTAAGTAGTTAGAATACTTTTGATACCTATCCAGAAAGTCCTTGTACAGTTCTTCCAGTTGGGCTCCATAAAGTTTTAAATTCGAATACATCGCGGCAACGTTGCTTTGCAACACACGGTCATAGATGCCCTTCATCATTTGATATGCCACTGTTTCCGTCAGAACAATGAGTTCATCAACTGAAAAAAAAAGCTCTTTAATGCGAGTGTACAGTAGAGCAAGCATCAACTATCACAACATCACCATCTCATAATCACATTATTTAATCCTATTTCTAATAGTATATATGAACAAAATTGTTTATTTGGAAATTCATCAGCATCAAACAAGACCTTACCAGATAGACTACATCTTACCAGAATTTATCTTGACATCTAACATAGAGTTACGGTTGTGTGCAGAGCTGGTTGTTGATTTCAGGGGCCTGGGAACCTCCAGTTTCTTAACCGTGCGGGTCATTTTCGTTAGGGTCGACATGGTGCTGAACAGAAATGTCACAATAAACAAAGCAATAGCCGGTATCCTCAAATCGCATGTTTGAAAACGGCGCAATGAAAAATAAGTATGCGAACAATGATAGTCACATTTTTTGTCTGAGGATATGAGTAACCTTGCATAAATATAACACGAAACAAATATAGGAGGAATCATCGGAAAACTCACTCATCCATGGCGAATGCGCTCGAGGCACACTTGAAACACTATTACAAGGAATCGCGAAAAGTGAAAGTGATGACAATGAATAATCCTACAAGCGAATAAATTCGTAGCAATTCCAATACGTGTTCATTACTTCTAAATTGTTTTTTTATGCAATAAAAACGAATGAGATGAAAAAATTTTGACTTTACAGAAGATTAAATATATTGCTCGATGAAAAACATCAGGCAAAAACAAATGAAAAGCATGGAACGGTATGAAAAATAGGAAATAAACAAGAAAACTCACCTGGCTACGCCATTAATTCGCAATAAAAATAAATTCGCCAGTGATGTTCCTAAAAATCGATGAGTGCGAGCTAGTCAATTGTATGTGGGATTTATATCGTGATTTTACTACATATTTTCTTTGTATTAAATACCTAGAATTTTCAACTATATTTGTTATCAAGGATAAAGTTTCTTTTGTGTGGTACCATTTCCGATAGCGTTATTTTTTATACATTTTATTTTTTATTTTCGCAGTACCAACGGTTTCGAGTGAAAAACCGGTGGATATTTCCGGGAAACTTTCTAAGGCAGCACTAGTTTATTCTTTATTTCAGTTCAACCTATATAGACGAGACGATATTTTTGGAGTTCAAGCTTAATCGATTTAATTCATCAAGCCCCCGGTATGCAATTTTGATGGGTAGTAAAATCGAGCTTTAACAAAAAGCGTTATGACTTTCTGATCGTACTTAAGAGTAAACTAGTAAACTCTAGTCGCGTTCGGAATGATAAGTACTGTTTTGGCGCGGTAGCTATGCAATATAGCCAAACGCGTCTCCACTTAGCGGGAAAGTAGTGGGAAAGAAACTAACCTTTATCTTCCAAGATTGCACTGCACTAAAGCTACGTTCACCTCGATCCAGGATCCTTGATGCGTGGCAGCAAAATAGGGGTCCTTTCGTGGTGCGCAGTCTGGGTGGGCCATGCAAAGCCTAGCACTTCTTTTCGGCTGTTTCTAAATGTGCGGCCTTCGATAACCGTTGCAAGGAACGGTAGCAGATGCTTCGTGATGTAAAGCAGTGTTGTGACGCGACGCGACAGGAGCTTACGTGCGCGGTCGTAAGCTGAATATTAACGGATTCAGATGTGGTAAAATGTCAATTAACACGATGGGTTTCGCGGTGCGGTTCGGTGGAGACGGCATCAACCTTCGATCTCCGCGGTCGACTCGTCACTCCCGATGACACGCAGTCATTGTGCAGTGCAGTCATAAAGAGACAAGGATAGGTGAAGAAAAATAGGAATTAGCGGGTAGGGAACTAGGTGCATCAAACCATAAGAAAGATAAGGACGGTTGCTAAAGATTGCGGTTGCGAATTAATTAGAGGGTAGAAAAACTAGTCGCACCAAACATACGTTCGGCGCGAACAAGCACAATTTCATTTAAGTTTTTTTAAATGGCTCTTTTTATTGTTTTGCATATAATAAAATCAAGTTATTTTTACTTTTATTTGCCATCTTTAATTTGTTATAAAAGAAAGTGATTCAAATTTGTACTATTTATCGAATAGAGATATAATAATAGCAATTTTTCATAATGTATCATAGTTTGAATAAAGGTCAAATAGTCATCTGTCACCAACATGATCATCTCTTACAATATTATAAATCATGTACTGCTGCCAAATAACCATTAAACATCGTGAACGCTTGCATTTTTCTGGCTATTCTGATGACGTAGTATAGTTCTACTATCTCTCACTCAGTCGGATGCTTTAGTATCTAAAATTGCGTTTTTATTCGTCTTAAATCTAGATAAACCATGGAGTTTAGTGGGACTCAACCGAATAATAATATCGTGGGGAAGCGAGTTTCATGAAGCGGGCAATGGACTTGAGACGCGTCTCGGTGGAAGGAGTGATTGCATGTACGTACGAATGGCACGCCAGTGGATTTCAGCAAAAATCGGTTTTTAATCAGCTGGAGGGGGCGAGTTTGAGCATAAGCAATTCCTTAGTCTTGACCTAGCAGCCGTATATATAACAAGTTGCGGGCGAACTACTACGAGAAAGTGAACACGGAAACATTGTGAAATTTGGTTGCTGTGAATTTTATGAACTATCCCACGTAACTGTGCCTAGTTAACATTGGTTTAAGTTTAGTTAAATAATGAGTAATATTTAGTAAATATGACATGGTTTGAAAGATATAGCTTTTGATTCTATTGTTGATATTAAACAAACCATTTCCAGGTTTTGTATATTAAAAGATTTGTATAGCCAGAAGCCTAGTTATCCGATCAGGTCAGCTCGTCTGTAAGAACTAACCTGACACATGACATTAGTGACAGTGCTGCTAGTAGAATAAATATAATAGTTGTGAGTTAATTTTGGCAACTGAATATTTGAAGTGTCAATTTGTGTTGCGAGGAGTGTGGTCGTGTTTTTGTTTCCATAAATATTTCCGAAATGTAAAATGTTTGAAAATACTATTAGATTAACTGATAAGTTTATGAAATGTGCATTCTTCTGTGAAGCTTGTGTTGCAATGAAATGACTACTTGATTCATGCTGTTTCCAGAACAGGCAAGTAGCTTTTTGAATAAATATTTACTACATACATTTACTCACATACAAGTTGTTTTTGGGTCAAGATGAGCTGGAACGTACCTTAAAATTGTACAATATGTGATAATGTCCATATGGAATAAATTGGTAAAATGTAAAGCATTAATACTAAACCATCTGCATATAATTGTTTTATATGGGGATATATTACCTTCGATGGATACCTTTGACTATTTTTGCATATACAAAACACTTAAAAAGGTAATCTTGTTGCCGCTCTTTGCTCTGTCCATATAATAGGGCTCTTCAGGGTCTATATCGTAAATAGTTAGTTTTGTATATAATATTTATTGCAATCAAATTTATAGAGAATATTGGCTCTGCAACATTCCCTTAACTACAAATATTATGTACAACCACGATATATATATTAAAAAAAAAACAGGTTTTTATGTCATTTGACCTTGATTGTCTTGACTCACATGCAAAAGATTCTATGGGACTTGAGCTAAAACGAAAAATCAACTAGCTAATATCTTACTATCTTTTAATATGTGCTTAATTCTAAATTTGACTGGACTATAAGAGCTGGCTGATCACTCACAAACTCTGTACCTAGAAGGTCTTATGAGTCTGAAATTATGCATGGGGATATATTTTTTGTAAATACATACATAACAACACCCAAAATAGAACAAACATCTATGTTCATCACACAAAATATGTTTGTCCCAGATGGGAATTGATCCTACAACCTACAGCGCAGAAGGCAGGGTTACTACAACTGAGCTTTGAGGCCAGTCTTATTCGAATATAATTAGTGATATGAATGAAGAATATAGTTAGTACCTTGGTTTACAACATATGTAACAAATACACAGCATCACTAACAATTGATCTCCATTTTACAGATAGCATAATGCACAAGTACTACTTGTCAGTGCTGTTGATCAGGGTGGTCCTGCCGGCAGGACTTTTGCTGAGTAAGTATTATTTTAGTCTCTTGTTAAATGTTGGCCTTAAGAACCTATTCTTCTCTATGATAAACTACCTCGTGCTTTATCCATAGGATCTCGAAACACTTATTATAATGTAACTGAAATGTTTGGGACACACAATTCACCTTCTCTCTCTTTGCTCTTGTTAATAATACTAAAAATTAAAAAAAAAACATTCTGTCTCTCCTGAATTATTTAAATTATCTTACTTATTAGAATCTTACTGATTCAATTAGTTTTTATAATTTCTTTAATAAGTTAATAAGTTTAATTCAATAAGTTCAAAAAGTAATTAACCATTCAATATGTTTATCGGATAATAATAACATATTATTATTATTGTGAATATCTGTTATAATTTTATTTAAATTACATAGCAATAGTGGCTATAGGTATTCACTATACCTATTGCCATCTTTTTATTAGTCAGTAACCTTAAATATATTTCACACCATAAACAAATAAACATACAAGCTTCTGCGCTGTCTTGAAGTGAAACACATAATAAATTCATTGGACTGTGCACCAAATTTTATGAAAACCATACAAAATATGTTGTGATATGTCCACTGTCCACACTCATACAGCCGGCGGGCGGTTTATGACGTAACACGGCGGAACCGGCCGGGCCGGCGGGCGCGAAGTCGCGCGCCTCGCCTTCATAACACGTCTGTATTCTCATCACTGCATTAACGTGTACTAACCTCCGAAATAAATCTGACGTCATGCTGTGCCTATTAAATACATAATTATGTCCTTCACAAATCGCGCTGCCAGACAGGTCCAGTGAAGTTTACTGGACCAGTCTGGCAGCGCGATTTGTCAATGTATGAAGTATGTACTTAATAGTTCATTGAGAAAACTATTAAGTACATACCTACCACTTTATTAAATATTATTAACCTTGATTATAAGATCCGTTCATATCTGAAAAATTTACTAATGTTTCATTAATGTTACCAGTAATTAAAAATATAGCTAAAGCCTCTTATTAATATGTATTATATCCACGCATCGCCGCATTGCGGGAAGGAGTAACGTAGGATATACACCGCTCTGGGCGCGCCCCGGCCCGGGGGCGCCGGGCGTCGCGTTCTGGGTGCGTCCTCACGATTCGTACTCAGAGTCTCTGACCCGTTGACCGACTTGCCGTGGCCTTGTCGGAGCCCTTTAATTGCCAACCCGAAAAATTTACATGGTACTCGCGACACGCAACATCGCGAACTGATTTATAAATTACTTCCTTTGCACGATTTATAATAATAATAAAAAAATTGCCAGAGTGCAGGTTGTTGTCAGATGATAAATAATAAGTTGTGTCATATTCTGCTCCTCTAAATGGTGTGCAATTATGCAAATTACTACTTTTTTAATTATAAATGAGATACACTATTACATTTATGGTAAAATGTTATTTAAATATTACTTAATTACGTTTTCACAGTCAAAATACTCGTCAATACTATAAAAGCTGTTATTTAAAAGCCATAGTTTTGCTTGCGTCTAAATTGTGTCAATGTTAATTCTCTAATATTCAATGGTAACTTAATAAAAAATATTTTATAATTAAATATACCGTAACAGTATGATAATCCATAACATTGTTGGACTTGCAACTTGTGGGGGCCGATGCCCTTGGTCGAGTTCTGAGGCGCTAAGTTTTGCTACACAGGTGAAGTCATCTTGTCTTTGTCTAAATCGTTGAGGAACGTCAGAGAACCGTCACGGTATTAGACCAACACTTATTAACGCTTCTAAGAAACTTTATATACTACTAGCTGCGCCTTGCGGTGTTACCCGCGGTGAATAAGTAATCCCACGGAAACACTGCATTTTTCCGGGATCAAAGTAGCTGTGTGTTAATCCAGGATATAAGCTATCTACTTACCAAATTTCATCCATTCAGCCGTTTAAGCGTGAATGAGTAACAAACATCCATACAAAGTTTCACGTTTATAATATTAGTAGGATTAGGTATAACAGTTATCATTTAACCACTAGCCTGTGGTGATTGGATGTGATTGGATCTTAGTGTATTAAGAATATTGCCCTCGTAAATCGTAGCATTACAGGCCTCTATCGTTCCGTTTACGACTTATGGTCTGTGCAATTTGCAATTGGATTTCTGATCCAATGAACAAACCCTGGATAAGTAAGTCTATAATGTTGAAGTGAATGCGTGTCGTAAACGTAAAAGACACACATCCTGACCCTAATTCCCACACGGCCCATAATTTCGTCTATTTGGAACATTACCTGCCCGACCCGCTGTTTACTTGCCCTATCATATGAAGGACGGGCAATTCGAATAATATCATAACGCGAAAGTGACGACGTTTGCAGATTTTGTTTTAGTCTCTATTAAATTTAACCACTTAATATCATACCTTTTTTCTAGTGAAATAATTAAGTGAATTCTAGTGAACTCACTTAATTATTATTAAGTGAAACTAGTGAATTACTTAATATAAAATTCTCCAACTCAAAGTAATAATAATAATAATAATTGGTGGGCTTATTGAGTTTGTATTACATGGCCACAAATCTAAGTTTAATTTTTTTCTTTTTTTTAATTTGATTGCCGTTTCAAGTTAAAATAAAATAGGAGAAATTTTAAAAAATTTAACTGATATGGACCTAAAGTAGTCTGATTGAATAAACTAATTATTATTATTATTATTTTGAGGTGGAGAATTTTATATTTATGAGGTGCTCTGAGGTGTAGTAGGTTAGAGCGGTTTGTGTAGGATCGTGCGTTCAGTTCCTGCACGGAATAAACGTCTGCACGATCTGATCTTCAAGCTTTGAATGCTGTGGTGCTACGGCCCTCATAGCTTCTGATATGCATACTGTTACCTAAATTCACATGTTCTATTTTTAATCGCGAAACACGTTTAAATCGATGCATTACAACAATTGCAACGCTATCTGCTTATCGGTAAAACTGCCAAAATTTGATAAAAATCCACGATAGCACTCGTCTATATAATATGCTACTATATTATATACGGCCCCATTTCATACTGTCACAGGGTAACACTGTTTGAACAGCTAATGGGCCAAACGGCGCGCCTGATTTTGGTGATATTAATTATAACAGGTTCTGAAACTTAAATGGGTTTCGACGGGTTTCTTGTCCAACCATCTATTAATAATAAGTTTTTGTTGAAAAATACTTTATTTTAATTTTTTATTAGCGATAGGCAAGCATTTGACCGCAATCTCATCTGATGTTAAGTGACGATGCGGTCTACAATGAAGCATGCTTGCCTAGAAGGAACCTATTCTATCTCCTCTTGAAGACTTCCATATTGTAGTTTTCGGGAAATACAGAAGCAGGCAAGGAGTTCCACTCTTGGGCTGTCCGCATTATGAAAGTGGAAGCAAAACGCTTCATACGGATGTGTGGTAATTCGACCAAGGGTGACGTGTTCCGTACGTCTGGATGTCCTGTGGTCCTGTTTATATTATTCAAAACAAGCTTTTACAATCATACCGTGGACACCTCTGAGGGCAACTGCCAACATTAATGTAACGAGCCCAAACACGACGGAGTTATGTTGAGAAGTTGAGGAGTTCCTCCTCCGTGTTAATATATTATTGAAAACTGATCCATCAGTTGGAGGGTACTGGTCTAAAATGTTGTTGCAAATTTTGACCTAAACCAACATTGCAAGTTAAATATAAGGTTGTAAATAAATAAATAAATATAAATAATGGTGGACATTTCACACAGCGCCATCTAGCCCCAAAGTAAGCTAAGCATAGCTTGTATCATGGGAACCAGACAACTGATATAATACTTATATACTTTACTTTTGTAAATACATACATATTATATAATACATATTAACACCCAGACACAAAACAAACATCAATGTTACAAATGTCACATAAATGTTTGTCCCGAGTGGGGATCGAACCCACGACCTACAGCGCAGAAGGTAGGGTTACTAAACAACTGAGCTATGAGGCCAGTCAATAAAGTGCCTTTTAACCACTTTACTTGGCATACACATACTTGGCACTTAGCGTTAACTTTAGTTACCCACGTCTCATGAATACGTTGCTCCTCCCTCGCATTAATATCAATTCCAAAATAATAAGTTAATTCCCATTTTTATTAATGACGCTCGTTTTTTAAGACTTATGACAACTTTGTGTGTATTCATCAAATCACGCGTTTCCCTGAAGTTAGGAAGAGCTACAATTAGCTTCACTGTTAGTTACTTGATTACGTGGCAAATGCTCATAACTGCCATTGCTTCACCGCAAATTATTCTGTACTAGCTGTTGCCCGCGACTTCGTCCGCGTGGAATTTGGTTTTATCACGCACACCTATTTTACCCCTCGGAAAAGTAGCTTAAATTACTCCTTATTACATCAGCTATCTGCCAGTGAAAGTCCCGTCAAAATAGGTCCATCCATTCCAGAGATTAGCCGGAACAAACAGACAGACAGACAAAAATTATAAAAAATTCTTACGGATCCCTAATTTTTTGAAAATAAATTATAGCCTATGTTACTCCTCGATAATGTAGCTTTCTATTGGTGAAAGAATTTTTGAAATCGGTTCAGTAGTTTCTGAGTTTACTTCTGACATACATACAACATACATACACCTTACCAACATTATCTCTTTATAATATTAGTATAGATATACATTTAAATACCCATAATTATACTGAGAAGTAAGTAAACATTCAATCGGAATGTCGCGTAGAACTCATATGCCACACTATAGGTACTCCTGTTCGAACACCTTACCAACATTATCTCTTTATAATATTAGTATAGATTATTCTGTGTTCCCAGCCGGGAATTATAATGCCAATGAAACGGTTAAAACCAACAAGTCCGGGCTAAGCCTATTGTTTAAATGTCATAAAAAAATACGCAAAATTACTAGTTATTATTCATTAGTCCTCGGTAAGAACTATTTCCAAATTCCTTCGCGATCGCACTACAGGAATCTCCTCTTGTCTCGCCGGCTGGCTGCAAATTAACAACTTGACCGCCTTTTATGAGGTTATTAAATTAAGATTTGTGCTATAACCCAATTGAACTTAGACCCTGTCTGTACAATAGTTTACCCGCAATTTTAAAGTCGGTTATTATTAAATACTATCTTCCCGTTATTTCGGTTGCGCGGGTCCAAAACCGAAAAGAGGCATGGTTTCCCATCCTGTTCTATCCTGTTCTATCCATCAAGCGTTGTATATTTATATTTCATCAACATGGCTGGATAACAGCAATACGACTCAAGTCCTCTCCATAGTACGAGATGGCTCAAGTCGCATTACGTTGCGTCCATCACCTCGAGACGGGGATGTTACGTCTCAGGCGTCTGCAATTTCACCGGCACCCACTCCCTTCCACCGAAACAGCAACTCGAGTGCATCACTGCTTGGCGGCAGATTACCAAGTGTGGTGGCAGTACTTCTCCGGGCGAACTTTGCACAAGTTCTACTGCTACTTTGGGTTGCTCCTTATGCACCACCCGGGAGACATGTGTATGGATTCAAAGGGTAATCGCATACGGACGCGAGCAACTTGGTACCCCAAAATTCATGCTATTATAATCGTAGCCTAACCATCTAATGAACCTAATTACAAGTAACTATTCGTAGAAAATATTGTAATATGCATTTTTACCTACACAAGTCACTTAGCGTTATTAAAACAAAATCTAACCTATGTAGTATTTCGCGAAACAGTTTTTCAACGTCCATGGGCGGAGTCTTTAATTAATTAAACTTCATTAACAGTCGGATTTCATCGTAAATCTGGCTAATCACATTCATGTGGACACTGCATTAAAATAATTATTTCGCAGTAGAACTTATGCAAAGTAGTAAAGTAAAGAAGTACTGCCACCATTTCTCTCATGTAGTTTCAGTAATGCGTTTATGCCCCCAAGCAGTAATGTATTCGCGTTACTGTGTTCCGGTTTGAAAGGTGTGGTTGGCCGGTGAAATTGCAGGCGTATGAGACATTACATCTTCAGGTCTCAGTTACGGATATACTATGTGACTTGGGTCTTGTCGTAAGTAGGGAGAGGAGGACCCAAGTTGTATTGCTTGTTATGGGCACTTAACACCTTAAATTATTAATTACATCGTCACATAAAAAAGAAATGAGTTTTCTATGCAGTGTTAAACGTATTAAAATCTTTACCCGCATCCTGATTTGAAAAGAACTATTTATTCCATTTTGCAATATTTGCAATCAGTAGACCTTGTAGTTTAGAGTGATACAAAAATAAGGATGATGTCATCCAGTGCAGGGTTATCGTTCGGCTACACGCTTTCCTATCCGAACACATTCGGCGGCTTACAATCTCTGAGCGTGTCGGAAGCACGTACTGACATAATTATGGTTGGAACTTGCTTACTGCATGCAGTATATTGTTTGTCAATATTTATCAAACACTCTTTACACAAATAACGGAGTGAGAAACAATACACAGGAGTTGCCATAGCGTTCCCTTATCGGACGTTTGATTCACAAGGTCGTTCCACAGTTTAACTGCTTAACTGTGTGTCTACATAACAATGATCTCACCATCGCATTTCATTACAAATGGTGTTTATTTTTATTATTGCAAATGAAAACTCCACGCTCTAACTTTACGCTAATAACTTTTTTCCAGTTGTATGGTTTTCTTAACGTAAGTTTTATTATGTAGCTTGGGAAACTAAATTGCCAATTTTAAATTTTTTATTTGTGTACTACTTCATTTAATCTTAATGCAAGTAATTCAATTTAATAATTATTTCAGGTTCGTTTGTTTGTTCATGAATTTCCTTATATACCTTTGTTTATTTCAAATAAGTCTGACCTCACTTATGCTTTGTATATACATGTATATATGCAAGTAATTACTGTGTCATTTTCGTTCAAATTCGATGTCTTTCTTTCAGAAATTCAAACAAAAATCATCTCCCGTTCAATTTTGTGTGTTATTTTAGTCTTCGTTATTTGTGTCAGCGTGCATTGGATGGAGTAGGTATATGGAGATTTCCGTACGAGTTTATGTTCAGGGATCAGTGATCAGTGATTTCTGAGAAGAATGATATCATTTTGCTTCTCGAGCTGCTTTCGAAGTTTATTTTTCTTTATCTTTCAGTAGGGTCTACTAGTCCGCGCTGACTGATAGATCAACACGTAAATGTATTTCATTGCTGTTCGCGAGTTGTCTAGTATGCCATCAACTAGCTGACTAGTGTTTAGTTTTTAGCCTGAACTGTCTTAAGCCGGCTACAGACCTTTAGTTTTAACTGATCAGTTTTAACTAAACAGTTGAACTGATGATATTTTGTATCAGTACTTATTAAGTATTATTGTATTTTGAAAGTTAAGCAAAATAATAGAAAAATAAATATAAAATTATAATATTTTAATAAAATATTTTTAAGAATCTCTTATAGCAATACTAATTAAATAAATATGTCATAAATTATTGTTTAATTTCGGCTGTCCTCCTCCTGAAACTCGACTGAGATCATCTACAGTATTAATACATATTAGTAATGAATACAGATTTTGCGCTAACCTGTCCGTTCACTCATTTCCTTGGACCTGGATTTTCATTATATAAATGTCGATCTAGTTCGTTATGGCGACATGTGGCATGAAAGGGATAAAAAGGTTATTTCAATTAGGACTAGACTACATAATTCCAATTCCTGACCTAGATATCTAGAATCTCCGATATTTTCCACAATGCGAAGGATTTATAATTACTAACTTGTCGTTATTTTATGTAAATTTATATATATTTGTGTTATTTTTTTTCTTCATCTAGGACTGTAATGTACATTGTGCTCAACGACAATATGTATCTTGATTAGTTTAGGAGTTTCTGTGGCCACCTTCCATCTGACTTCATGGCGGGATCAGTTCCAGTCTACCATATTATTAGATTTCGCCGAAATAAACAAAGTTTTTTTAATAATATTTTTAATGTTGCGAGTTTTGTTATGGAACGAGCACATTGCACCTGGTTTAAGTGGTAACCTGTGCCTTGATAGTAGTACGACTTGGGTCTTCCCCTATCTAGGTATAAAGAAACTAAGTCGCATCGTATGCACCAGTAACTCAGAGACGTGAAAGAGAAAAGAGCTAAAATTATTTGAGCTATTTACAATGTTCTGAAACCGTTCTTATCTATTTGGGAATTAGAGGAAAAGGAGTGTCTGTGGAAACATTTATTCGTTATATTATTTATCGGTATTTCGTACGTAGATTGATAATACGTATAAAACTGTCGTCCCAGTCGACATGTGGGCGAGACAAATTATCACAGTTTATTTTTTAATAATCTAAATGACTTTTGTACTGTAAATTACTACCTAGCTCTATTTTAATGGATATGCACATAATTATCACTGCACGTCTCCATTTGACTAATGAAATGTTTGCTTATATTTTGCGTGACTGGGAATGTTTTATCATAATAATAATTAAATGTAGTTTTAATTATTTATATCGTACCCTATTAATGTTGTTTAGAATAACTACATTGTCTTTTATGAATTGTCTGACATTCGTTTTTTTATGTGATTAAGTTACGGAACGAGCAGATGGCCCACCTAAGTGGTAAACTCTGTCCATACAAGCATTACGACTTGGGTCCTCCCCTACCTAGGCAGGACAGGACCCGAGTGGCATCGTATGCGTCCGTAAGTCTGAGACGTGATGGTGACATGTCTCATGTGCCAGTATATTCACCGGTAACCGCACCTTTCAAACCGGAACACAGTAATGCGAATGCATGACAGCGAGCTACTATTAACTACAAAAAAAATAACTATTTAGGAAAGGATATTTTCCTTTACTCATTTCATAGGTACTCAGAGTAAAGTTCAACCGCCACCAATGTTCGTTTTCTTATGCTTGAAAGTTTATTCGGTGAAATTCTATGAAAACATCACACGATAAGGATTTCATAAAGGCTTACGAAAGATTAATACACATTTTGATAGTGAATGAGCGAGTACACGGTAATCTGCAAATATTTACTGAGTGCAAACATAATATGATTAGCTTGTTTTAGTAATAGTGGCGCAGACGATTTGTCTACGATTTCAATTAGGATAGGCCAGTCATATATCATTATAGATTGACATCAATTTACGATACGACACGTTATATAGTTATCTTATTGCCAACTAGCTGTTGCCCGCAACTTTGTCCGCGTGGAATTCGGTTTTATCACGCACCCCTTTTTTTCCCCTCGGAAAAGTAGCCTAAGTTACTCCTTGTTCATCAGCTATCTGCCAGTGAAAGTCGCGTCAAAATCGGTCCAGCCATTTCAGAGATTAGCCGGAACAAACAGACAGAAAAATTGTAAAAAATTTCGTTTTGGTATATGTACCGTGTATATGCAGTGTATGTGTATTATTTATATATATTCGTGCCATTTAGTAAAAAGCGGTTATTTTAATATTACAAACAGACACTCCAATTTTATTAATTTGTATAGATGAACTTTTTAATTGGTAATCTTGCTATGGCTTAACTGCCTGAAAGAAAGGTGAAAAGACCGTCGATGCGGTGAAACCCAACTAAATGGGGCGAAGTATAAAACAAATTGGAGCATATTCTGAATGTTATACTCTGGCATTTCGGTGTGCTAATAGCGGTATGAGAATAGCTATCAGTCTTGTAATAAAACGCTTTTATACCCTTGCGCTTTAAAATAACAGCTTGATCTTACAAATTGGCAGTAGCTTTGAATCTTTTATCAGCAATTACGTATTATTGAATAAAACTTGGAAATATAATATAATATTTGTAAACTGACATTACGGCTTCCGACATATCAAATCTTCCGCTTGTTCCAAGTACGAAACTGTAGAAATTACACTAATTCGAAAGTCTAAACGTTCGTTTCTCCATACATTGCACCAAAGTCTTCTAAAGCAAAGAAATCCTCGAAAACCCCTTGTGAGAATCAGTTAATGATATACGAAATTAATTCACTGAAAGTTTCAGTGAAATAAGGGTCGAAAATCTATGATATCTAGAGCCTGTATGTGGCTGGCTACGCCGCCGCGTGCCCTTTGATTTATTGTCTGCGACTTAGCTTTATTGCGTTTTCCCTTGGTTTGTTGATATTTTCATTTTTATTTTTCACCTTTTGCAACACTGTAATTTTTACAGTGATTCATCGATGTTTCTAAATCATTGTGTTTGTTCTAGGCATAGCACTGCGACCGTTCGGGCTGTCGTTACTCTACCTACTGTTATACTTACTGGCTCCAATACCGCAAGTGCCCGACTCAAAGACATTCACCGGTAAGTAGCCAAATTATTTTAAGTGCCAAAGAATTGTGTTTAATGAGTTCTATTTCTAAATTCCAATTGTAAGTGGCAGCGTCCATATGAAATACAATTTTGCAGAAATTTCGTTTCAATTCTATGAGTAAATGTGCAGCGGCTATAAAGTTCGTGTGACACGTTTTGAGGCCATCGCGGCTTATCATGACCTAAGGGCCGTAATGTGACATGTTGATAAATTGATTTGTGTTAAATACAGAAGAGCATGCCGGTATGGTGGTTAATGATAACGTTACATGCTTTGAAATATCCATTAAAAACTCCCATGGTTTGATTTAAATTGAAGTTTTAATACAGTCACGGATGAATTACGATTAGCAAAATTATTATCATTTGTAGCCATACCTTCAATCTAGATTGTTTTTTTTTTATGTTATACAGTTACGGAACGAGCCGACGCGACGGCCCTCCTGGTGTTAAGTGGTAACCTCGGCCCATAACAACCGATGCAACTTGGGTCCTCCCCTACTAGGACAAGACCCAAGTCGCATCGTATGCGCCCGTCACTCTGAGACGTGTAGGTAGAATGTATCATAGGCCTGTAATTTCACCGATAACCACAACTTTCAAACCGGAACACAGTAACGAAAATGTAAGTTATAAAGTTCGCAGAATACAGTCTGAAACCATGCCCAATTATTTTTCATGTGTAACCTTCTGTGGTTTATAGAGTCTGACCATTCTTTTACGTCTGTTGTGATGGTATGGCTGTTTCCCTAAGGATGGGTACTGACGTCATTCTTTAATTCTTTATGGCGGGCAATTCACCTTTCGTCCCCTACAGTACAGTTCTACGTATTTACGTTATTCACATACGTTTTTTTATGATTGTGTCGATGTTAATCGAGATTACAACATCCGAAATCCATTAAAAATATTCTAAAGTCATGAGAATCTTGGCTCCTTTAGTTTTCTTGAAAATAGTTTTGATTTTGTCCTTGGTTTATTTACAACTAGTATTTTAATCGCTGTTGTGGTTGCTCCATATATAACAAGGACCGTGTATTTGGGGTTGTTAACAGTTTGTCATATTTTATATTCTTCGAACAACTCTAGACCAAAATATTGATAAGAGCTATACGTGCAGTTCAGATGAGTACCGTGCATAGAATACGTCACACTCCCGACTTCTAACCTATTACAGTAATATACAAACAAAGTTCCTTTTAAAGATGGGCACATATAAAATTTGCAGGATCCTAATTTAATCGCGGATGACTTTAAATTTCTATCATGTTCTTGTTTTTGTGAATGTGATTTTGAAGATGGTTTCTGATTTCAGGATTCCGAGGGAAATACCTTTTCCTAAACGTGTTCATATCGTTGATATTGCTGCTGACACACGCAGCATGGCACAGCGTGCTGGCCGCCTTTGCGCCTTATGGCTCCCTTCTGGAGGACTACCCGCTCGTACAGAAGATTGGACACAATCTGGGCCTCGTCTCTTATGCGGACATAGAACCACTGATGGCAGTGCATTATATTGCGCCGGAGGTATGAGTTGTACTAAACTTTTCACCTCTCGTTAGCAAATCATTAAATGAAAATATTAAATGAAAATGTGTGATACAGTTTACTGTTAGTGTATCTTCAATAATGCCAGCCTTCATTAGACATCATTGCATTCTGTACCTAACTCATATTTGTATACAATAGATACATATTTTGGTAATATAATATAATTACGTAGCAAACTGTCACTCCCTTTTATCATGCTAGTAAGAAGTAACACAAACATCCCTTCTATTTAGGTTACTCTAACACGTTATAATCATTAGTATTCTTATTTATTTATTTATTAAGGGTTTCCAGTAAGTGATACACATTTCTTACATAATTATCATCGTATAAGTAGACTTCTCACTTCCTCGTAGGTAACCACTGTTTACACAGGTAGAATTACTTATTGAGATTAAAGTGATATATAATATGGTATGATATAAATTATTAACTAAAAATGGGTATTCCCCTAAAAGTAGTGGTAATACCCTATTAGGTTTAAAAAAGGGAAATATTACTTAATCTACCGGGTTATCTCTGTGTCTTACCTTGCGGCGGAGTTTGACTCGTGTCTATGAAGATTTGTAGAATACAAGCGTTACTCAAAATATTTGGTTCATTGTGTCCCATGATCGTAATGAACGTGTGAAAAGCGTTGGTACTGAATATATTACGGTAATTAGGTTATCTGCGTATAAATAACTGCTCTGCGATATATGTTAGATCGTTTATTTTGGATTTGGATCATATGGAATCCACAAGCAATAATCACATTAGTATATGTTTTAAGAGCAGTAGAACTCTCGCCAAGTTCGTCCGGGGAAGTACTGCCACCATGCCCATTTCTGCCGCCAAGCAGTAACGCATCCGCGTTACTGTGTTCCGGTTTGAAAGGTGTGGTTGCCGGTGAAATTACAGGCACATGAGACATTCCACCTTCACGTCTCACATTTACGGGCGCATACGATGCGACTTGGGTCTTGTCATACCTAGTATGGGAGGACCCAAGTCGCATCGGCTGTTATGGGCCGAGGTTACCACTTAACACCAGGTGGGCCGTCGGCTCGTTCCATAAATGTATTAAATAAAAAAAATAAAAAAATATGTATTTTGCTTTAATAATAGCTAAGTATTTTTGTATTGTGACGTCCTCGATTTATTTCCAGCTTGTAATGACGAGCGTGTCGTTAGCAGTTTACTTGCTGGCCAGGAAGCTGCTTACTGGCCCGGGGGCGCCGGAGCTGAAGAAGGATTCCAAGCATCAACGGTTTCCACTCCTCACAAGTGCTGGTAAGTTTGCCTCGAATACCCAGCTTCGTACTTACCCATAAGTACCATTCGGAAAACCTGACAAATGTATTTTCATGTAAGTTACAGAACGGATAGACGGTCCACCTGATGAATAGCCTTCGCGTTACTGCTTGGCGGCAGAACGAACTTGTTTTTGTAGCTATCGATCACTCCTATTTCACAGTATTTCCAGTAATGTTCACTATCCATATATAATTCTTCTTGATACATTTATAAACCGTACAGTTTGGGAAATCGGAATAATTGAGATTTATACCAAGCAAAAAATGATGCTATCAGTTAGTGATTAGTCAACCCTTCGTGGTCAGGTCTTAATGAAAAGACAATGCATGTGAAGCTCCTTCACGGTTGAAGTCACAAGTAGCGAATTCATTAGACTGATTTAGGTAGTCGCTTCGCATACAACCTTCATGCAAAGAATGGTGTACGCTGATATCAAGGCCACTATATTACACACTACAAATTTATTATAAGTTTCATACAGACAGGCGCAGTGCGATGCAAATTTGTCTTCACATACTTTACTTCATCCGAATAAGTACTGCCACCATGCCCATTTCTGCCGTCAAGCAGTAACGCGTTCGCTGTGTTGCGGTTTGAGAGGTGTGGTTGCCGGTGAAGTTATAGGCACATGAGATATTCCACCTACACGTCTCAGAGTTACGGGCGCATACGATGCGTCTTGGGTCTTGTACCTAGTAGGGGAGGACTCAAGTCGCATCGCTTTTATGGGCAGAGGTAGAGGTAGAGTATTACCAAACACCAGGTGGGATGTCGGCTCGTTCCGTAACTGTGTCACATAAAAAAACCCTCTGGCCATGGACCCTAACCTATTTGTCATTTCAGGAAAATATATATGCCTATTCCTGATAATGTTCTCTGGAATAATGCGTCCGAGTGTCACCTCGGGTATCTATTTCTTGGTGTTCATGGGCACGGCGACGGCTTGGTCGGTCGGACGGCCGCTGGAGAAGGGCTTCGCGGTCGTAGGACGATGCCTGATGGGTATCATGGCCGCGCACATAGCCGCGCTGCTCGTCTACCAGTGCTCCTGGCTTATAGAGCTCTACCCGCCCGACATGGACATGGCTAGGTGGGTTGTATGCAGTTGTATTAATAATAATATTGGTGTACATTTCACACAGCGCCATCTAGCCCCAAAGTAACCTAATTATAGCTTGTACTGATATAATATACTTTTTTTTCGTAAATACATACATATTAACACCCAGATACAGAACAAACATCTATATCTATACGTGACACAAATTTTTGTCCTGGGCGGGAATCGAACCAACGACCTACAGAGCAGAAGGCAGGGTACCAACTGAGCTATTAGGTCAGTCAAATACGTGTATATTATGTGATATCGGTGAATAATCTTACTGTTCGAACACAACTTTGTTAGATTTCATTTGTACTCGGTGACTCACCACGTCTGTGTATCGACCTGTATTGATTCTATGAACATGGATAAAGACTGATTGGCCTCATAGCTCAGTTGATAGTAACTTTGCCTTCTGCGCTGTAGTTCGTGGATTCGATTCCCACCTAGCATAAACATTTGTGTGGGTGTTAATATGTATTTAGATTACGTATTTATAAAAAAATTACATATATATTCTATCAGTTGTCTACTGAGCTAGATGGCGCTGTGTGAAATGTCCACCGATATTTATTACATTAAAGTGTAAAGCGGGTTAACAAATCAGTTTTAATTTCGACAGGTACTTCGGCCTGACGAAGCTGGTGATCATCAACGAAACGAATCCGACGATATTCACTTACGAAGTGACTGATGATCACATGTGGGGTACCCTGGCCAGCCCCCTAGTCATATTGTTCACCTACTTTGTTTTAGCTATTGAGACTCGGGAATTGTTCAAGCCCAAGGTACGCACACACTTAATGCTAAAACTTAAAATTTGACTAACCATTATAACTAGTTGGACGCTTGTTAAATAATTTTCCAATTGGGATTTTCTTGTGATTAACGCTGCGTATGCCTGCGATTGCCGGTTTTGTGCTAGTCTGTTTAACGAGTGATAACTCGGAGCGCTGCAAGTAGGTTAATGAGTAGTGAAAACAAAGCCACCTTTAGGCACACACGTTTAGACTAGTGCATTGTGCTTGATGATCGTTTCACTTATGCTGTCTGAATGGGTATAGGCGAAAAAAAAGAGCGCCTTGACCGGTATAGAGGCGGGCAAGCTGAACGGTTCCCTCGTCCGGGGCGTTTCGTTCCACCGCGGCGGCAGACGGCCGGCCAGGGACAAGTGGATGAACGCCACTAAAAAAGTCCGAGTAAGCTTAGCGTTTGCTGATTCACGTCGTTGTATTATATTTTTTGTTGAAACGTGTAATAAAACAAGCTCACGGATGCATATATCTGATCTACGTACGGAATTAATAAAACTATAAAAATCTAGTTCATAGCTCGATCACTCGTTATCTCTTACTTGGTAGTAATTTTTTTCCAGTTATTTTGTTTAAAAGACCAAACCATTGAACCGATTTCGATGAAATTTGTATGGGACCAATCTGAAAGTATATCCTTTTCCAAATCGTTTTATTAATGACGGGGATCGATAAGAAACAAAAACACAACTGAGTTGAAAACATCTTCCTTTTTCCGAAGTCGGTTAAAAACGGTATTAACGTTTTGCGTGCGTTAAAGTTGTTATTAAAACAAATTTCAAATTTAAATATTACTGTGATGATGTGTGTCCTTAAATAAAACATGCGATATAATTTGCCACTGAAAAATACATCAGTTTACTATGTGTTATGTTTATTAAACCAAAGGTTTCAAAATTATTTGGTTATACTTCCGTGGTTAACATATTTCAAACAAATCATCTGAAATAGAAACTGAAACATTCACGTTGTGAAACCGAATGATTCATACACAAATTCTTGTTTTGTTACACGACTGTACATTCAAGTAATTGTAAATTGTGGTAGAGATTTGTTTTATGAATTACTTCTTACGTTTAGCACTTAGATCACACTTGTATTTTACAGTAGCGCAATTTTTAGTAGACCTGTAGAGACTTCCTGTAGACGTTGTACATTTTTGTTAGATGATTATATTCGACGCAGAATATATCTATATACCTGTAACGTCCTAAGGTCTTTTTTATACTACATATTTACAAGAAACACGAGATAGGACTCGGATTTTCCTGTGTTTTCTCACCGGCCATGCACTATATACTTTACAAACATTCGCACTTCATACATTTTCAGAGCAGGCACCGCAGGCGAGGCATGTTTCAAACTGTGCTAATCGATCAACTGATATTCGCACGTGTATTTTGGCATTATATGTTATGTTTTAATTAGAAATTATTTGAATGTTTTTGCAACTCGCTTTCGTTCTTTTGTAGGTTGCATATTCATACATAAATTCCAAAGCACTCCGTGGGAACGCCAGTGAAACTGCTCCAGTAGGTATTCCTATTTTTATGCTGCTCGTGCTTATAAAACAAATTTCACCTCAAGAACATAAAAATAAGTTTTTTCTGAAAAATACTTATAATTGTTTAGACAAATGTCTAAACAAGCTTTTGCATTCAGACCCTGGACACCACCGAGGCTAATAGTACTTGTCAGGAAAGAGCCTAAAAACCTCAGAATTACTTCTAGCCTACCTTCCTCCTACCTTCCTCCCGGCTCCATCATGAGACTACCTCCATGTCAGCATATCATTGCGTTGTCATTGAAGTTAGACGTGTCCCGAACTTCAGTTTAATCGTTTGGAGGGAACAGGTCTAAAGTTCAGTTGCAAATGTTGACCTAAACTATCATAAAAACATTAAGTTAAATAAATGCATGTAAGCTTGTTTCTGAAACAAAATTTGCCATATATCCTTGAATATAATATAACCTTGAATATTTCTTAAAGTGTAATTGATACCTACAAAAGCCATTAAAAAATATTTTGGTTTAGTAGGATTGGTAGCTAAACGGAAAAATATGAGATGTTCTTGTTGTGAATCAACTATTACACAGCTCTTCAATGCTTGATCGATAAATAAAAACTATACTCGCCTCGAAATTAAGGGAACTTTACCTTATGTATCCATGCAATAAAGTTTGGTATTCATTGTCATTTGGGCTCATAATACCATGTATCTTATTTTTCATTGTAAATGACTATTCATTATATTTTTCTGAATGTTGTGCCTGTATGTATTAACGTACTTCTAATCTATTTCGGTAAGTTGAATACTTATACGTTTTGTTTGTCTCCTTTTCATCAATTTACTTTATTTACATACTTAAATATGCAATTCTTTCCTTGATTACAAATTACTCTATTATTGAAAACAATATTATGTACCACAAGAATGTGACCGGAATCATTTATAAAAATAAATAATTAAAAAAAAAAAAAAACATCTAGATATGGGTATGGATGTCTTCGGTCAGAAGGCAAATATACTTTCTGGTATATTTAGTAACGCCAATAGCAATCAGAGAACCGGTAAAAAAGTACCAATTACTAAAGCCTCATGAGACGAATATACTTTGTATCCTGAAGGCGTGACATTTATTTTATCCTTTGGGAAGCGATCTAACGCCTCTCATAGCTCATCTCAAGCATACGCTGCACTCATCTCGGGAAACGAGCGATTTGTGTGAAGCGAACGCAAGTGCCGATTTTGTTTGTCGAGGCGTCGTTGGCATAATGTCGAGCTACCCGCTCGTATTTTGTTTCACAAAATAGTCACGTTCTTGTGAAAGAGAGTATGTACATATTAAACATTTACATATACCTTTCCTTTAACTTCACTTCCTTTAACATTAAGTCGGTCGTCGGTCCAAGATACTAATCATACAGCCTTGTCAATAATTTTATATGTATTGTAGTTGATGCGCAATGTAAGCCCAAGCAAGAGGTGGTCGAGTGTGCGCTCTGGATCGATGTCGCGGCAACTGCACCAGGATTCTACCGGATCAGTTGTTGTTCCCGATGAAGGTACATGCCCCATAACTGTTTAAACCGTTTTTTTTTGTTTTTGCCCGCCTGATGTTAAGCGCTCACCGCAGTTTATTGACGTCAGCAACACCGGGAGCATTACTAATGCGTTGCCTACCCTGGAGATTTCTTTTTATATTTCTCTTGAAGCTGCCCATGTCATACCTTGTCGGGACGACCTCAGGAGGTAGCTCATTCCACAGCCTACAAGTATGCGGTAGAAAAGTCCTCGTAAAACGAGTTGTCCGAGAATTCTTCTGCTCTAATTATTAAAGTGTTTGATAATTTAGGCCTAGTTGGTGTCTCAGAGTCTTCTCTGGCATTACTCATGTGTGTGTCTATATATATATCCAAAAATATTAACTGCAGTTTTAGCATTTTGAACACTATACGAAACCTTGTGATAAAATATTTCAGAATCTATCATCGACGAAGAAGACCCAACTTTGATGGACGATATAATTGCAGCTGTCATTGACTTCTTCCAAGTTCTAGTCAGGTAGTATATGTTTGGATTAAATAACTTTAGCCATCAACTGTTTATTTGTACTTTATATCCTCTCATTTCTATTTGTACTCTTCTCTTTATGATACGGATTCTTTTTCAGATCATCGTACATAGCGACCACGATCACAATGATGGCTTGGAGTATAATGTTTCACTCGTGGCTCACTTTCGTTCTGTTAATGTGGGCCAACATCGTGTGGCTGTGTCAAGACCAGAGGTCGTTCATGCTTAAAACCAGCCCCATTCTCGTCTGCTACGCAATGCTGCTGCTGCTTGCCCAGTACATTTATGGCATGAATTTATATGAGACGGAACTACCATCCAATATTACGGTTAGTTATCTGATTCTCATTGATACGATCAGCATTTTTTCCCTTTTAGATTACCACATTTTACTCGCTTCACTTATGTGGGTGCGACAGATATACGAGTGAGAACATAGAAATGAAGAAAAAATACATTTATTTCCTTACAAACAGCACGGAACATGAATAATACGATAAAGAATTCAAATTCCGTACCTCGTGCAGATCGCAAACAGATCTCAGTTACAGCATAATGCTGCACTGAACCAGATGACTTAGAACATCGATAACAAATAAAAAAGCACTTAAGATATAAAACTTAAACGTTTACTGGACAGCTTTAGTGTTAAATTTCAATTTATGCATATTTCAATTTCACGGGTATAATTACGTACGTTGGTTAGTCCGTACCTGAATAACTCTGGCCTCTATTTCATTGTTTAGATAATCGTTCAGTAGCTTTTGTTCATTCTGGATGTGACGCTGAAGTTATTAATCTCCAGCAGCATATTATCTCTTTGTACACAGGAGGTGAATCTCCATCAGATAGGAGTGGGTCGAGTGGACGGCGAGCCATGTGTGCCGCTGCTCATCAAGTCTCTTTTCACGTGTATGTTTTGGGTAACGTTGCGACAGAGGATCCAGGAGATCAGACAAAGGCGCCGGTCAGCGGTCATCACAGATATGGCGGCACCTTTGCAGCTCACCGTTTCGACTGCTGCTAGCGGTAAGCTGCGGTTTTCTGTTCCGAAAAATCGATTATTAACGTTTTAGTCGTGCAGATTTAAATTACTGTCAGTGTATATCTGCGGTTTAAATTATGTGATCATAACATGGTAACCAGATAAAACTATAATCGCATTTTACGACTCTTTTCACTGTTTATTTATGTTTTCGCTCGAGTTTTGGAACTAGAGCAGTCACAGAAATAAAAACTGCGCAGTAGGGGTGCGCCTTTGTAGGGTTGTTGATCGGTTACCATGGTGATTCTGAAATCAATTTAAATACTACGCGTTGGGAACGTGAGGTGTGTGCCTGACTCGTGGATGATAGTGACCTAGAACCTGATGTTCTAATAAACAAGGTTGCAAATCGATGCCGCGTTGCGTTCATTAGTTTCCATAGCTTTTTTTTGACCTGCCGTATTCAGACCGATGGTGGATCATAAAATCTGCATTTATGTTGTTAAATATTTACATGGATAATTGATATCTACGATAATAAACGTTTTTTGGATCTATAAAACAGGTCTGGCCAATGGTAACAATACAATGCCTATCTTACACATTTTCCACTACTAAGCAATTACTTTTAGGTAATATACTTGTTTTTTCCGAGGTGTTTTAATCAAAACGTAAAATCGAAATGTTTATTAACACGAACCACTTCGACTAAAAAATGCACAGTCTATATTTTCTTTTGCATACCTACTCTTATCACGAAACTTGATATCTTTCACGTTCTCTGTCTTGATTAAATATCTTCATAATTCTTCTTCCTATCTCGTTCTACTGTCCTTCGCATGTTCTCACAAAATAATATAGGAAAAATGACCCCATACAGTGATGGAAGCTCAGCGCGAGGAAGAGAGTCGGTCGCGGCTCCTCCGCGCGCTCGGCGAGTGGATGCGCGCCGCTTGCGCCCGTTACTGGATCTACGTTGTCGTTATAATGCTCTTCGTCATCGGTATAACGGGCGACCGGATGACGATATTCAGGATCATTTACATGTTCCTGTTTCTTACTTTCATATTGATGTTCCAGGTACATACTTATTTTTTATTTTAGTTCTTTTTGCATGTACTCCCCAGTGTTTTATTCCGTATGTAATGACTGACTGAACATATTCTTTGCATTCAGCAGCTTATTTCATTATCCTTGGATAGATTCATTTCTTTGTTCTCTAAAATTGTTTTCTCTAAAATATGTACGTAATGTATGATAAACGTATTTCAGATAAGCTGGTACTGGTGGCGACGGCTAATGTACGTTTTCTGGATAACAGTGATCATCTACTCGATGATCAATCTCATACTCATTTACATTTATCAGTTCGACAACTTCTCTAAAACTATAGAGGCCTATCTACTCATCAACGAAAGACTGTAAGTTGAGATCTAACCTTGCATACAGGATTTCTTTTTATTATCTGGTTAAAAATGTACCGTGATTGATTTCAGGCAACATGACTTAGGTTTAGAGCCGTACCATCCGGCGGATTTATTTGTCAAACTTTTAACACCAACATTGTTCCTGATTATAACAATAATGCAAGTGCATTATTTCCACAAAGACTTTATGGCGTTATCAGACCCCAGAACCAGGTGAGTGAAACAAAAATGCGTAACGCCAAAATGATACAAGTGGTGAAGTTTGAAGTGAAACATGATGTTTGTTTCAGGACAAATAGTGTGGTTAATGAACGTGAATCGAGCAGACCTAGTCAAGCGGGTGCTTCTACAATGAATAATGAAGTAAGTTTTATTTATTTATTGGATGATAATAGTATACTCGTATCAAAATTAACACAAAACGTGTATTTCAGTATTTTTTTTATATTTTTATAATTGGTGGACATGTCATACAGCGCCATCTAGCCCCAAAGTAAGCTAAGCATAGCTTGTATCATGTATAAGAAGTATAGTACAGTACAATAAGAAGTACAGTTTAGTTTTTTATTATAGAATCCAAAGGTGCAAATCCAGAAATATGTATACTTAATTCTCCAGTTTATTTTAAATTTGTTTTTATTTGTAGCAGTTGCCGCCATTGCCATCTGAGGAGGAGCAACCCGCGTCGCTTGAAGGGAGCGTGACGGAAGCTGAACATTCTATTGAGATGTCTTCCTTCAATACTGCGGCGAGACGATCCTTGCATAGGTAATACTGGTCACATAAGAGGCTCGTTCGTAGTTATAGAACCGACTATGTGCGGAAAACAACACTGCCACTATACACATTTCTGCTGCCAAGCAGTGGAGCACTCGCATTGCTGTGTAAACGAAACAAACAAAAATATCTTTATGAAATCTGACGAAATTACATGCAACATGTTCCACGTTCAGGTCTCGAGAGAGAGAGAGTTATATGATGTGAAATTAAACTATTTTTCACCACTTCGTTTTAGTTTTATTGTTTTATAGGAGTAAATAAATAATAATAAATATTGGTGGACATTTCACATAGCGCCATCTAGCCGCAAAGTAAGCTAAGCATAGCTTGTATCATGGGAACCAGACAACTGATATAATATTTATATACTTTTCTTTTGTAAATACATACATATAATATATATTAACACCCAGACACAGAACAAACATCAATGTTACAAATGTCACATAAATGTTTGTCCTGGGTGGGAATCGAACCCACGACCTACAGCGCAGAAGGCTGGGTTACTACCAACTGAGGTATGAGGCAGTGTTTGTGTAATGATTGATATGTTGCAGAAAACCGTCCAAGTCGCGTTCTTACGCGCCGACTGTTACTGAACGTCCGTCTACCGCGTTCAAGACTGTCGCGGTGCGGGCATTTTTAGCCCTAAGGGAAAAAGTTTACCAGTGGACGGATAAAGTGTTCGTTTATCTGGATATACACCTCGTCAAGATCATATTCCTGGCGTTGATGCTGCTCTGCGCTATAAATGTAAGTTTACTTGAGTATTACATCGTTATCATGCCCTTATCTAGTAGGAATCCTGTAATGATTTCGGCTGAGCTTCCGGGGAAGAAAAATATCAAAGTCAAAGTCAAAAACTTTATTTCCACAGAATTCATAAAAAAAATGGCTTGGAAACGTCAATAATATTCGAAACATAAGGTCGCGCGTACTTATCGCTAAGTTTGACGCCTGTTCAAACCCTATCGGACCCTCCATGACAGAACAAGACAACAGACAAGAAACCCCTAAACAAGGATTCCTTTTTTTAGCGTGAATAAACCATAGTGTAGTAGGTGGTAGGGCAAATTCCCGGCTGGCTAGCTACCTCCCTCAAATTGAAATTCTGTCGCTTCACCTACCTATCTTACGCTTTACTACATAGTCGCTTAACTCAGGTTATATGTAGTCAGAGTCAAAAGCAAAAAAGTACCTGCACTTCTGTTCCTCAAGATTTCAGAGGAAAAGGGACGGTCAAATGACTATTTACTACTTTTTGAAGCCAACGTTTATTTCCAGGTTTGTGCAATGCACGTACCAATCATGCTAATTATATCACCGGCACTCTGGCTGAGCGCACGGAGGCAACGGATATGCGTTCTTCTCATATCAACGTTGATCAGCGTATATCTCATGGCGAAGATGGTCTACCAGATAGACTACATCAAACATTCATTTTTTGATGTCAATTGCACCTCGGTAAGTATCCTCTATGTGTTCTTCGTAAGTGCCTGCAACTCAAAAGATGTACTGATATTATTTTCAACTTACGACTACTATTTTGAAATGACAAATCTGTTAATTCTAATCTAAACTCTTAGAATTTGCGGTAAATAATATAGTTTAAGTTAAAGCAACAAGTGAAGAGTTGCAGTTTTAGGTACACTAAATAGATTAGGCGGTTCGATTATTTCTTCATTCAAATGGCTATGAAAAATGATATATATTTATTGGAGAGTAACAATTGATTTTTATATAAAACCCGTGGTATGCAAATTTGATGGGGAGTGTTTACAAAAACTGACATGTTACGTTAAGCTCTCCGCGCATTTTCTACTAACTGCGGAACAACTGCTTACTGGTTATGGAAGTGGGCGCTGTCTCTGCTACACAGTCAAATCAAACTTTTGCAGTAGTCATCGTTCCTTACTGTTTATTGTATGTGTATCGTTCAAAATAAACTATTTTGTAATTTATTTCGATATATTTCTAGTTCGATGGTGATAACGTGACAGAAACAAGTTACAACAACGCCGAGTGGGTTGGATTCATGAAAGCGACTCGGTCGAAACCACTGGCGGTGATACTGAAGGGGTACATCGCTCTCATAGCTGTCTTCACGTTTTACTCTCTAGTCACATATCGCCAGCAAGCAATGAGGTACGAAATAACACACACTCCTCGTATCTGGCTCTCTGAGAGGTGGCCTAGTGGTACTGACCCCGAGTTTCAATCCAGAGGTCGCTGATTCAAATACCGACGTGCACCTATGAGTTTTTCGCTTGAATGATTTATGTGCGCAATACCACGTTCTCAAAACAGTGAAGGAAAACATCTTGAGGAAACCGACATGTCCTAGAACTAAAAATACGAAGACATATGTCAACTGCACGAAAGGAGCCTCTTTGAGGTCCACTTAAAATCCTTTCGCCACACTGGTTCGACAGTACCAGTGACTCGAATATAGTCGAAAGAAGAACTGGCTCTCTCTAAACAGTGTGTGAAAAGAATAAGTATGCCTCGAAGAGGCTCATTGGATTTATATGTAATTAAAATGGTAATCTCTTTCAGGGATCAGGGTCTGTTGCCCAAAGACAAGGATAAGTTAATGTTCCCTGAAATCACGAGGAAGGAAGCGGATAACGATTTAATTCACTGTCTCAAATATTTAGTGAATTATGGATTCTATAAATTTGGAGTTGAGGTATTTACAATGCTAGGAATTATTTGTAGAGCACTGGTTTTAGTTGCTCTTGTTTGTTGATATTATATTGCCTTAAAATAATGACTGAATTAACAAACTTTGGTTGTGTTGATGAAGTAGCACTGTGCGTTTAAGTAATGAGCTTTTTTGTCAAAAATATTACAGTGAAACAATTACATTTACATTAAGAGGAACTGAATTATGTATATATGGCATCAAACGTTGAAATTTGCCAGGCCTCACAGCTCAGTTGGTAGTAACTCTGTTTTCTGCGCTGTAGGCCGTGGGTTCGATTCCCACCCATGACAAATATTTGTGTCACGAACATAGATGCTTGTTTTGTATTAATATGTATTATATGCATATATTGCCAAAAAAGTGTATATGTATTCTATCAGTTGTCTGGTTCCCCTAGTACAAGCTAAGCTAGTTTGGGGCTAGATGGCGCCATGTGAGTTGTCTGTACTATGGCAACCAGACAACTGATAGAATATACATATACATTTTTTTGTAAATACATACATAATATAATACATATTAACACCCAAACACAGAACAAACATCTATATTCCTCACACAAATGTTTGTCCTGGGTGGGAATCATACCCACATCCAACATTGCAGAAGGCAGAGTTACTACCGACTGAGCTGTGAGGCCTGTCTTGGTATTGGGTTATCGCAATTTAATACCAGTTATTATTTTCAGATTTCCCTCATATGCTTAATGGGCGTGATAGGCTCTCGCATGGACGTATACGCGGTATTATACGCGGCCTGGCTTCTAGTGCTAGTTTCCACAAGAAGGCCTCGTCAAGCCAAAGTGTGGCCCGCATTCACTGCGTGTGTCACCTTCCTAATACCCCTGCAATATGTAATAGCGGTTGGATTCCTACCCCAACTTTGTATAAGTTATCCTTGGAGTGGTACAAGCCAGGTTAGTTTATCCTAAGATTAATTAAATATGTAGATATCATTTTGATCAATACAATAAAACTACACATAGTTTCGACACCACACCAGGGTTCCTTGTGTTACTGTTAGTGAGCAATATTAAAGGGAACCCTAGTGTGTGGGCTAGTACACATTCTTGTACTATGACTTTATTAGTTTAGTATTAGATATCAATTTAAGAAAGTTACCTACTTAAGTATTTCGCTATCATAGAGATGATCATGATTTAATATCAAATAAAATATTTATTTCGAACCAAAATATTTTTTCGGCGTTAATATTTTTTATTATTATCACATATACACTATAGTTACCGTGCGGTGTCAATATGACATTCAGATTCGGGACATGTTTCTTTATACAATCAAAACTTCAAAATTTCCACATACGACACAATTTCGAGAACTCTTATTGTTAGCCTGCAAGAGGTAAAAAATAGAGACCAAACAGTTTGCATCCGTCGCCATAGTTGTGCGGTAAAATCAGAGAACTAAATAATACAGTTTTACTTTAGTAAGTTCGGCAGTAACGTATTGTGACAAGCTCTTAATGAAATTCCAGCAAATGAAACACATTCGCACCTGGCTGTTCCTACCGTACGCTGACGACCCCCCGCACGCGGTGAAGCTCATCTTCGATTACTTCCTGCTGCTGTTCGCGACGCGACAACTGCGCGTGTTCACTATTGAGAGGACGCGGGGGGACACCTACGCGGGGGGGTCCAACAGTGAGGACATAGGGAAGGAGTGGGAGACACCCAATTTTGTCAACCCTGTCCCAGATTTCCTCGGATACGTTGGGTAAGTTAAATAAGATTTTTTTTCTATGGCCGATATGTTTCGAAGTGGTATAATATGGTTGTTACTACCAACTGGCCTCACAGTTGGTAGTAACCCTGCCTTCTGCGCTGTAGGTCATGGGTTCCCACCAAGGACAAATATTTGTGTGATGAATATTGATGTTTATTCTGTGTCTAGGTCTACATATACATTTATAATAATTGAAAGATATTTATTTTACTAAAATATGTTTTTATTAAATATTATATCGATCCCATTTATCACAAAGATTGATTCAACAATTCAACGCAATTCAATAATATTTTTTTTCAGTACCTGGCTGGACGTAGTAAAGCGGATGGTGTTTCTCGGAATGTTGTGGGTAACGCTCGCCATCATGTTCATGACGGGCACGAACCGAGTCAATCTCTTCTCTATGGGCTACCTCATCGGATCGTTCATATTCCTGTGGCAAGGAACCGACTTCTACTTGCGGCCTAAGGAAGCCATATTGCAGTGGTGAGTCAGTTTGGATTTTCAGGTCACATAGGGTTCAGACGACAAACCTAACAATAGTTACTCACCGTTTTTTGGATATATCGAATATATTGAATATATTGAAGTTAGGTCTAGGGTCCAGGGTGTAAATTACACTTTCGTTTATTATACTTTAAATAACTTTCGGTGTTTTTATGCTCTGCTCAAAATATTGTATCATGCAACTTTCTCTGGCCGGTTCCAAGTTGAAAATATAAGCCCTGACCGTTTTCATGTTGTCAGGTGGTCATGGCTGGTTCGGTATAATGTCGGCGTAGTGGCCGTAAAAGCTCTTCTCCAAATACCCGGTTGCATGTTCAGTGACGTCATGCAAACGCACGCGTGCTGGCTCGTTCAGCTGCTGGGTATCGGATGTGTGGACAAGTTCGCTGGCGGTAATCTAAAGCAGTTCCTCAAGATGAACATAGTCAAGGTAAAACAACGTGTTTATTGCGTTTTCGTCTATCCTTAGACTTAAATAGCAGATGGTTAATAAAACCTTCTGGAAAACAAGGACTTTTCAGATTACATCCGTTTCATTGCATTATCTACCGTATGGATTAGTCATAAGATTTAATTTCCCATGACTTAATTTTTAGGAAGCAGCATGCTCCGTGCCTCAGGAAGACATCGGTCTTGCTTGGGATGGGGTTTGCTTCGCCTTCTTGATTCTCCAACGGAGGTTGTTCCACAGTTACTACTTCTACCGAGTCATCGATGAGAGCAAAGCCACCACTGTTCTAGCTTCTAGGTAAACTTGTAACCATGTATTATACTTTCTTCCTATCTAGTTGCTAACTTGGTCAGCCCAATTTCCATCCGATTTTAGTCATTCCAACCAGATTCAAAGTGAATCAAAATGAAGATTTAATTCACTCATTTGTCATAAAAGAATGTCTTACTATGATCACGACAATCGTACTTTTTGTATGTCACGATTTACGACTGAATTAAAAGTTGACGGATTGCTTGTTACTCTTGTTTTATGGTCGTCATTATCATCAACAACACCTCACATCGGTCCTCTGATGGGTATTAGATTTGACTCTCAGAGTTAGTCCCAGTGAGCTTTGTCATCGACTCTCCCCATCCCATTGATAGACGAACGTAACTGGATTGATATTTTGTTTACAGAGGAGCAGAGCTAATAGAAGAACTCCGTCAAAAACAAATGAATGTGCAAGAGGAGACCGAAATGAAAATTCTAGAGAAAATTAAAGTGAAAATGGAGAGAATAAAGGCTAATCAGAAAAAAATACAAGGTGCTGTGACAAAGGACCCTCATCATCACGACGCTGGTAAGAAAACTGTAATACTGGTTAAAATTATATGACACTATATAAGTATAGGATACATAATAAGAATAGGCACCAAACGAGTACCTGTGCTGATGTAAAAGGGAAAATTCCACCCAGAATCGCTTGAAACGCTGATTTGTGGTGCATTTTGATTTATGTAAAGTTTCTGCTGAACTAGCAAAGTTTATTTAAATATCAAACGTCTTGAAACAAATAAAAAGTTCCATTTTTTATCGATTTAGGTTCTCTAGTCTAGGTACGTCTAATCCTAATGTATCTATTGTACAAATGGATATTTTAGTATGCAATGTTACTTGTACGCTACTCAGAAGAAGACGAGTGCGACACGCAACCCGGCGAGTCGGAACAGGTGCCGCTCGTCCGCGGTGACTCGGACGCCTCGGGGCGTGGATACCACACGCCGGACAGCCCGGCATCTCCGCGCGGATTCCACACCCCGATCAGTGAACCCTCCGCTCCCCCCTCCCCCGAACACCGCCCACCCACAACTATAGAGAACCCATTCCCCGCGCTACCCCCTCCGAGCTCACAGGGGGGACCTCCTTCCCCGTCCTCCGCCCTGATGACCGTCTCACTGGACGCTTACTTAGAACCGCGTCGTATTTCCTTCGAATCCCCTCCGTCCTCGGATTTGCTTCCCCGAGCTCAGAGCCCGGAGGAGTCCTACCCGGTGTTCTCCCCCCCTCCGATACGCCGCCGGCACACCGTGGCGAGCCCGAGCATTCAGCAACGGACCTCGATCATATCGCAGTCCAGCCGAGCCGAGCCTCATTCGCATCATACGTGTAACTATGTGTGGTGTCACATCACATATTTATATCACTGATTAGTGGTCTGCAAACCTTAATTGTATCACTCTGATATCTTCTACCGATGAACATACACCGTCTATGTGTGACACTGTAATCTTGTACAGCATTTTCTTACAAAACTCTTTTATGTTTTATTTTTATCCAAATAGGAAGTGACACAGATTTGACGACTAGGCGACCAGTTTACACAAAGAGACATCAAGGTAAAATAACGACATCGGGATGCCGCCTGTTAACAGGCGCCTTGTGCGTTAAACGACTAAAACGGACCATTTGTGCAATGTGAAATAACACAAACTCTGAGCCATTATATTTCTCTTCGTTCAGTAACTACTAAGATTTCTGTGCTTGATTAATTACTTATTAGGATGGAGTTGAGTTATAACCGATCCCGTTATGACTTCTTACTTATATACTTACGATGAAACGTATCGCTGTGAAAATATATAGACATGAATATGAACCGTGCTGTTTAATTATGAACAGGCGCCGAATAATGCAATGTCCATATTGTCGTAGCGAAGCATTTTATCGAAAAGCTTCGAAAAAAATGATTTTGGGAGCTGTTGAAGTGGAGCTGATTGGCCAAAATAATATTTCAATGGTGTGTGTACTGTCGGTTGAGCTGTGCTTTTCTCTTGTAGCGCGCGACAGGCCGCAGTATAAGCCGCCCGCCAGCCATCAGAAGGGTAACGTTGTCGGAACTTCGCTCGCAATAACCTTGTATTGGCGTTACTAACATAGTCCAGCTTGTCGGTGATGGTATTTAGGCAAGTTGCAACGCTATGGCGGGGACTGTCTCATCTATCATTGGATACGTTTACTTGTAAATTGTAAAAACTGTAAATAAGACAGATGACGCCGCAGCAGCTTCGGTTCTTATCGCCTGATTGTGCTTTGTGTGCTTTGCATGACTTGCACTGGTTTGTTTAATGTCGTTTTTTTTGTGTTTGCATCTGTACGTATTTTGTCACCCTTGTATCTTCACTGCAAGGATTTTAAAATCTTAATTTACGTAATGATTTTTATATGTACGTCTGTAACGTTACCATGCATAATAAATATATTGCATGCTAGCTTTGAATATTATTAGTCAGGTGTAACTAGAACTTAAAAATATCAGTGACAATCCATGAGATTAATGTGCTATATTTTAAGTCCAACTAGTGCTCTAAAACAATCGCAAATTAGCTTCAAGTACATACAGTTGTAAATATACGTATTGCAAGCATGAACAAAAGTAATAATCAATGCATTTTCCAAAATAGATTGTTCTAGTTACACCATCTTACAGTAAAACAGAAGATAATCTATTGTTTTCGTGTACAGCCGTTCGTTCCGGAGACTACTACATGTTTGATGAGTTTGACGACACTGATGTCCATTTGAAGGACGAGGAGTCAAGCTCCGACGAAGATGCCCCGAAGGAAATGGGAATAGGCAAGGTAAGGCCACCATCAAACCGTACACACGTCAACACAGATAGTCAAACTATCCCCCAAATGACGTAGTCTAGTTTCATAATCTGTGTTGTGGACTGTACTTTCCCGGTAAAGGTTTGGGTATATCTGACGTTGTGATTGTGGAGGCATGGGTAACGTGGGATATATTTAGTCATCGAACACGCTTACTTAGTATCCGAATACCTATTCCAAATTACATATTTTTGTTACGAATCTCGCATATATTCTTTGGCAAACAAATCTGCAGCGGAGCTGTCATGGGGGCTCAAGAGGGGTACTAAGTAAGAAATCATTATTTTCATGGTCTAGTTTTTGGGTAATGCGCATGCAAGTTACATTTTTAGAGTATTTTGTACTGTCCATTTGGGTATTCCCGCATGTAGCTTCCCCAAAACTATATGTGGTTATACGTTGAAGGTAAGCTTTATGGGAGGCATTTGCTGTCCCTGCAGCTTAGCAACTAACTTAATCGTTTTGTGATAACTATTGCACAGCAATGCTACTGGTGGGGGTACGATACTATGGTTGCCCTTGAAACAAATTGATGGAGAACTTTGAAACAGAGAGCATGTTTCAAAGCTTCGATTTTAGTAAAAACTAAGCAGAAATTCGATGTCGTCAGAGATATTGTCTGCAAAAACCATAAAATGGCCAACTTTATAGTATCGTATATCGACCGTGCCTTTAAAAATGTGTGGCGTCCATTGCGGCGTAGCTGCTGTCCACCGCGATCAAGACGGACCTGAAGCGCGCAGTGTCCATGCGACGGTCTTCGGCGCCCGCCGTGCGCTCAACGAGGCATCTCTCGCTCGGCAGCTACCCGCTATCCTACCCGCATGAGGTAAATCTCCACGACTGTTTCCTTTTCCATAATTTGATGACTGACATACTTTTGACTTTATTTTAATATTATGCCCTTCTCATTTAGCCCTTGCTCCTCAGAATCCAGTGGCTTAAATCAATTTTCTGAATTTTATTTGGCGGTATTCGTGATATTCCAAATTGTTCATAAGCAATCATTATTCTAATCACATTTAATAATATTATTATACCAAATGAGCTAGAAACATGTAAAAATTTTTGAATCTGACTTTTTGAATTTTGACATCCGAGTCAATTTAGTGTGTAAAAAACCAGAAAATTATGTGATAATGTCACGCTGTCAAGCTTGGCTTTAAACAATCAAGTTTTGATATTTTAAGTTATCACCGCCTGCAATTGAGCTTTTTAGTAAAATGACTGAGTGCACATGCACGCATATTCCAACTCAAGTTTTGTAATCGTACGACAAGTCAAATTTTATCTCCAATCCCCTCAATTACCCTATGAACGCACTACAACAGGAAGGTAAATATTTCAGGAGCACAATTTTTACTATATGTTTTCTTTGGGATTGCATGCAGTGGTATTTTTGTATCATTTATATATATTTCATTGATATTTAAATATATATTTGGGAATCGTTTATGTTCTGTGTTGTCTGAATGTTCGCACAACTAACAAATACAGTAACACTACTACTTAATTGCATTTTTATTTATTTCTTTCGATTTATGAGTACTCGTATTTTTTATGTTCACTGTTTTGAATACTTTTCTTTTGCTATATCATATAAACTGAATGAATTATTTTCCATTTACAGAATAATAAACATCACGGTTTGCATAACGAACTGCTATTTGAATTAATCAGTTCATATCGACGAATATAATATTTTCGCTATGATTAACGTTCCAGTCATACGAAGTTAAGTGTCATAATAGTTACGATGATAAATAGGTTGGACGTCGACCATCGCGAGCGGAAACAACGCACGAGAGAGATGTCGCTCTATCTGAGAGAGAACGAGATGGGGATGCTCCTGCCTCGGAATTGGACGACTATGCACCAGAACCAGGTAAGCCAGGAACCAGAACAGTTCAGATTTTTTTTTTATGTGATACAGTTACGGAACGAGCCGACGCCGACGGCCCAACCTGGTGTTAAGTGGTAACCTCTGCCCATAACAACCGATGCGACTTGGTTCCTGCCCTACTAGGTAATACATGACCCAAGTCGCATCGTATGCACCCGTAACTCTTGAGACGTGTAGGTGGAATGTCTCATGTGCCTGTAATTTCACCGGCAACCTCACCTTTCAAACCGGACTTTGCGTCACTGCTTGGCCGCAGAAATGGGCACGGTGGCAGTACTTCCCCGGACGAACTTGGCGTGAGTTCTGCTCTTATTGTTAGCTACTTTACTATACTTATTTTGTAAATACATACATATTAACACCCAGACACAGAACAAACATCAATGCTCGTCACACAAATGTTTTTCTGGGTGGGAATCGAACCCACGACCAACAGCTGAGAAGGCAGAGTTACTAACCAACTGAGCTGCGAGGCCAGTCAAAAGCTACATTTGGTTTGTATTATCTGCAGTTAAAAAGAAATAATTGTATTGTTTCAGAACAAGAAACATGGATCGACAAACTGAAAAATATATTGGAAACAGCTTGGGCGTTCATATCGAGCTTCCTCGTGTCTCTCACGCGACACCTGATGAAATACTCGCGCGATTACCGATACGTGTCGCGGACTTTGTCTGTTGAGAAGAAAATATTGAAGGTACAAGCTATCTGGTGACTAATGCACATCGCTGTAAAGTTGATAATGGCTTGTACGTTTAAAAAACTTTTTTTTCAGGAGAAAGAAGGATTTGGCATTGGACTGAGAGAAGGCTCACAGATGATTTGGGAACCTCTTCCGGAAACACTGGCGCATCAGTGAGTATTATTTGCAATCTATCGATGTTTTCTGACTGGTTTTCATTCAATGTACAGGACACCTCCTTGACTAACGGAGTCAAACGATTATTTACGTAGTTTCGTAGTCCTGCTCCATCAGTTTAGTTTGATGAAAGTAGAATGCATTTAGTCAGTAGTCATTTAGTAGTGTTGTGTTTGCATGCTGCCATAGTTCCCGTAGAAATGAGGACACGTATGATAGAAATCTATTGATGCCAGTAGTCGAAATGGGGTTTGTATATTTTTTATTTATATAATTTAGATGTATCTATAATTACTATCATGGTACAAATTGATTTAGCTACGTAAATAGTTTTCATAATTCACTCAAGCTTAGTTTTCCAAAAAATTGTATAGGCTGCGTAGTGATCACAAACGAGCAAAAATGATATGATAGTTTTGTTAGTCAATGAAACAGTCGCTTTGTCAAAATATCTCTTATTTCCTTGAGAAGCCGTCCCACAGAGCTGCATACAAAATTTAGTATAGCCTATTAGCGAGGCACTGAAGTTTTATATGTGTAAAATGAATTTTTGAATTTCAATTTAGTCACCCACAAAAATTTTTAGCAAAGTACATTTTCAACTGTAAGTAAAATGAGCGATGAAAGCGCTTCATGAAATCTTTTTTGACTATAATTGATACGGCTAAATTAAAAAAAATAATTATCCCAGCAACATCATTGTAACAGCTACTTAAATCTAAGTTACATAGACATGATTTTGACAAAATATTACTGCAATGCTTAAGATATTTCAAGAATTGTGTTGTGAAACAGAGCGACATCAAGCCATTTACTAAGACAGAAACCGTAAGCCAAAGTATATAAGCGTGCCTGTGAGCTAACGGAACGGTTTGCGGGTGCGGTTTCAGCCGTAAGTTAAGCGATATAAGCGTACCGGAGATACGTTTGATAGCGCCGAGCATGGAGCGAGGTCTGGACGCGTCGCCGGCGCCGCGCCGCGCCGCGAGCCGGCTCGACGCCGCCGCCGTCTCCCGCGACCCCTCCGACGACGACACGTCGGAACACGAGAGCGCGTTTAGTTTGCAGACCACGTCAAGGTTCCATTTGTCATCGGTTGTGCTCCTGTACTGTGATATATCTGTTTTTTTTTTATATAACTTAGTTTGGAGCTAGATGGCGCGATATGAAATGTCCACTAATATTGTACGTTCAACGTTCAAACAAGATTTAGATATCCTGAGGTAATGAAGCTGACCTCTGAGTGAAATGGGAATATCTCCTTTAATTTATGTTGGGAAAACTAATGATGTTATCACAGTACAAGAGTTGAACGTCGTCTTGCAATGGGCTTTCGATGATTTTGTAAATATTTTTTCCTATTTTTCTCGATCTCATCTGTTTATGCTAAACAAAGTTGCAGCTTTTATCGTTGGTATTATTGTAACTAAGAAACGGTAAGATATAACAATCTCCACATATACAACACACCTATTACCACATGACTTCGTATCTACAAAAATATTATTAGCTTTTTGTGTGATATTTAGGTGAGTTATTTTTATATGAATTGAATTTGTCAACGCCAATTCTGCCACAAACACAGCAAGTTATTTCTTTTTTAAAGAAAAAACACAAGTCTAGCACTTTATTATGTTCCCTAAGATTTCCTGCTGAAATTATAACTTCATATATTTTTCAGCAAAGACGTGACGACCCTTGAAGAGCAAGACGACTCAATGTTCAAACAGGAAAAGTCACCGTTCGTGCACGTGGGATATGCGCTGTGGTACGCTATTTTGGCGCATACCGACATCGTTTGCTACATTATGGTATTTATAAATCAGGTATGTACACAACAATATATACATATACCTTATGCATATTGGCAAATATGACTATTAGTTGCAGAAATTAGAAAATTTAGGAAGGGATGGTCCCTTCCTAAAAATTTTCGAAGCTCACATGATACTTCGTTAATTTCTATTCCCTTGCCATTTTATGGTACTGAAGGGTTACCCACAGCTTATGTCATTAATTTTCTTATTTGGGAAAAAGAATTATATGTATTTATATGTAAATGTATGTTGGATATGCATTAAGTTGATAAACTCCAAAACCGGCTGATGTACCACCAATCGGATCACCTTAGTGTTTTTTAATTCAGAAAGTTTTATGATTACCTACCCAAGTAAAAAAAAAATTGACTAGTTCTGCTAATATAAGATATATAAATATTATACCAATGTACTCATGGATAAAATACATGTTAATCTGACCCCGCCTGGATGATGAAGGTGATAAAGCCATGTCAATGCTTCGTTTCAGATCCAATCAGCGACAATCCTATCGATACCGCTGCCACTGATGGTCTTCCTCTGGGGTACCCTCACCATCCCGCGGCCGACCAAAACCTTCTGGGTGACACTGATCGCGTACACGGAAGTGATAGTGCTCATCAAGAGCATGTTCCAGTTTGAAATATTGCCCTGGAACCAAAAGGCGATACCCGCCAATATGCCGTTCACTGCACCCAGGATCATCGGTATCGAGAGGAAGTTTAACTACGCGTTATACGACCTGTTGCTGCTGCTTATTATATTCTTGCACAGGTGATTTTTTTGTATATCGTCTTATATACTAACTCTATATCGTCGGATAACCTTTGATCTTCTTTAGCTACATAGTATAAGAGAGAATGTTGAAAGCGTCGTGCCCACAAATTCATTATATTATTGCGTGCCGAACCTGTGATATAGGTAATGTAATATATGTACTACGACTCTGAGGAAAATAGGAATGACAAGTAAAAATATATTAAGCTGAAATTGAAAGAAAAATATTTTATTTGCAGCTTACAGATTGTATACCTCTCAATATATTTATTGGTAGTAAAGATAGCGTCTTTCATCTGAAGATATAATAATATCCGTAGGTTCATGCTGAAATCTCTGGGTCTTTGGAAAGAATCGACGCCTGAAATAGAGTTGCGTGAAGACGTGGAATATCCGTTGACCGCTGAGGATACGCAGCTGGTGGTGGACGGGAGAGCGGCTGAAGTGGGGCGGAAGTACGTCCACTTACACGACCAGACCGGACCGTGAGTATGCTTTTTGGTCTGACTTTCACACGTTTGACTTATTTATTATCTATGGGTAATCTATGTACCACGATTTTCTTTGTTCTCTTTGTTTGCTTTTAAGCAAGTTTACTTCTTTTGTAGTCTCTATAGCCAACGTTCTACTAAGCAAGGCATATCCACGTTTTTTTCTAATACTACTTACGATGTTTAGCTTCTTGAATTCGAGGCGATCTCGAACCTCAGAGATGATTTGACTGTGTCGGATAATTCGACGTCTTAAGCTATTAACGCTATTCACATCACTCTTCGCGCTCTTAACAATTTTAAGGAAAACTTGAATACCGCAGGAAGCGAGCCCGTTTACAAGTCGCCTCCAGAAACAATAAAAAATCACCAATGTGATAAGATTGTTTTAATCCAACGCAGGATCACAAACTTTAGATATACCCATCTCTTTCAAACGCTCTTCATGCGACAAAAATGAGTCCAAAACGAATGAAAATGTCCAAAGATAGACATAGGTTTCGTGGAAACAGGTGTAAACGTTAGGCCAGTCCAGTTACATAATGAAGTGTACGGCTCAGACAGTCGTCACCGTCTCGTGGACCGGCTGTACCACGTGGTGGCGACGATCACCGCCGCCATGAAGGAGCTCGACGCCTCCCGGTCGGACCCGCGCGTCGCTACGCTCGTGTGGCAGCGTCTCCAGCGGGAGAAGGCGACCAGACGCCGCAGTGTCCCAGGATCCACTGTCAGAGAGATGATGTCCAACCAGTTGTACCGACGGTATACCTTGCCGAAACAAATTAACTCTACACTAGTGCCAGTTGTAATCTAAACGGATTGTAGTAGCCGGTATACATTTGGTAGATTCCATTATTATGTTGGTGTATCTAGAGCAGTTTGAGTTACGTACTGTTTAGAAATTATTGATAGCTAGTAACTCTCACGATGGTCGCCATACTTGTGGTCCAAACGCTACGACGAAGATGCTGGGCGCCGCTGGTTCGCGGCTCCGCTGTCAAGGATATGATGTCCAGCCAACCAAATGAACGCTCGCTAGTGTTGCTACTCATCAGACTGTATATAGTGTAGCTGCAAACTTTTGATATCAACTCCATAATCGATTAGGTTTAGCTTGAGCAATTTGCAGTGTATACGTACTTAGGTAATATATTTCGCGCCAGTTGTACAGTTCTGGCAATGGTTATGGCAAACCTGAAACTGGCTGCAAAACTTTATGTATATTTACATTATGTTTCACCTTTAGCTGTTAGCAACTAAAAGTATAGTTATCTATAATATATATCTATAAATCAAGATTTATCTCCAGTTCTGTACAGACTGACTTGATAATTTTAACCATAGTCTGAAAGCGTAGAACCGTAGTACTAGGTACAATATTATTTGACGTTTACAGCCGAAGCGATGAGATAGACGAGAATGGTCCTACGAGAAGCATTAGTTCTGGGAAAGAAAAGCATGAAGATGATGAGGAAAACGAGGCAGGGCCCTCAAAGCCTGACGATGATCATTATAAGTAAGTTAATCTATCACAGGAGATATATGCTATCTTAAAAGAAATGATTCACAAGTTGAATGTGTTTTTTATTTCATATATTCACGGAACGAGCAAAAGGCAGAGAAGCATAGATTAACACCAGGTGGGTACCTGTTGTTAAGTTGTAATCTCTGCCCATAACAATTTGCTACTTATGTACGACAAGACTAAGTCGCATCGTATGCGTCCGTATCTTTGAGATGTGAAGGTGGAATATCAAATGTGCATGTAACTTCACCGGCAACCACACTTCTACTGCTCTTAAAAGTGTCATTTTATATATGATATTTTGGCATAAAACTAATATTCTACAAATTTGTTTCAGAATAAATGACGACCAAGAACCCATAATTGCAGTAACAACCACATTAGAAGACACTTACAAACACTACCCCAAAGTTATGCTGTTATCGTAAGTAAACTGAATTCCTTAGGGTATCGTGTTCTTTGTGAAGATCCTAAAAGGGCAATATTATAGGCCAAAACGTCATTGTTCAATCCGAATAAAATTGGAAATATATTGTATTTGTTATTTAATGATTGTTCCAGTGTGAAACGATACCTGCGGCCCGTGCACCGTTTCTTCAAACGTATGCTGACTCCGGGCGCGCGGGTCACGGCCGATGTGTACGCTTACATGTTCCTGTGCGACTTCTTCAACTTCATGGTGGTTATATTCGGATTTGCCGCGTTCGGGGTAAGACTTATGACGTTTTACTTTGTTTTGCGTCATATTTTTCCTTTATTAGGTCTTTCTCATTTTCAAGTTTTCAATACTGCACTTTTACTCTAATCTCTACTCTCTACTCTACTGGGTTTGTACTACCAGGGTCAACACGTAATGTTGTTTTTGTGTGACATAGCTAAGACAGTGGGTCATGGAGACACATCAAAAAAAACCTGATCCACTCTGATGTTCCACCTTGTCGTATGCGATCTATTCCTAAACTCATTTGACCTTGTCGTATTCTATCTATTCCAACCCTCATTTTACCTTGTCGCAGTTGATCTATTCCAAGCCTAATTTGACGTTGTCGTAGTCGATGCAACCTGGTGGTCCAACTTGTCTACCTTGAACATTAAATGATCCAATCATAAATGCTTTTGTCCGTAGTTGATTATGTGTTTACACTTGACAAACATATGTGTATTTGTTCGTACAGACGCACCAGGGCGACGGCGGAGTTCAAGCTTACCTAGAAGAAAACAAAGTACCAATTCCATTCCTCGTAATGTTGATCCTACAGTTCGGGCTCATCATCATCGACCGAGCGCTCTACTTGCGCAAATTCATGTTAGGGAAGATACTGTTTCAGTACGCGCTTATAATCGGCGTGCATATTTGGATGTTCTTTGTGTTGCCGTTCATTACAGAGAGGTACGTTTTATTTACCTTGAGAAACGTCAAATTAATACACCGGGGCTGTATAGAACAAAGTATAAAACAAAGTATTTCGCGGGGCCAATTTCATTTGTGCTCCTGTAGCTCTGGAGCCCTATGGAGCCCCAAGCTAAAGTTTATTTAGTACGATCAGTTTTGTTTGTACGTGGAGACTATTGCCATAATAAAAAAAAATACCATAGTTCAGATTTTATATCATTATTCTTTAGTATTTCGATATTCACAAAAATTTGGCTAAAACTGAAATAAGCGTAATTTACCGGATAACTCGGATATAAAACTCAAGCATCTTATAATCATTGTTAGAAAATAAACATTCACTTACCAATGGCAGGACATTCAACGCGCTACTACCTCCGCCGATGTGGTACATGATTAAGTGCATCTACCTGCTGCTCTCCGCGTATCAGATACGGTGCGGGTACCCGCGGCGGATCATCGGCAACTTCCTCTGCAAGTCATATCGCTTCATCAATATGATTTGCTTCAGAGGGTAAGTACAGCTGTGGAAGAAGCTGGTGGATATTAATAACTCAGAAAATATAATAATAATAATACTGGAGGACAATTCACCCAGCGCCATCTAGCCCCAACCTAAGCATAGCTTATAATATGGGAACCAGACAACTGATAGAATACATATGTACTTTTTTGTAAATACATACATATTAACATCCAGACACAGAACAAACATCTATATTCGTCACACAATTGTTTGTCGTGGGTGGGAATCGAATTCTCGACCTGCAGCGCTGAAGGCAGAGTTACTACCAAATGAGATGTAAGGCCAGTCCAAAAAAAAATGGCTACAATACGCCACGTATATTGTTAGTCACATTTAGTTAGGACGACGGTTTGATGTTACAATAACCGTGGCCACGGATGGAGTAAGCGGTGCAGTACCTTTCGAAAAGCAGAGGCATCTTTAGTGACTACCCTCACTTGATCTTCAGAATTTAAAAATAGCTGCAAGATTGAGTTTTGTATACTTTGTCGATAAATATTGATAATATAATGAATTTCAGATTCATGGCCGTACCGTTTGTATTCGAACTGCGAACACTCATGGACTGGATATGGACGGACACTTCGATGACCTTGATGGACTGGCTCAAAATGGAGGATATATTCGCCAGTGTATTTTTACTGAAGGTAAATGAGGAAAACTGTGAAGGAATTGACAAATTCACTCGCGTCTCTGTTTTGGACCTGAAAGAAATATCTTCGGCCCTGAGACTTTTATTTTCATGTGCGAAAGTTATGAAACTAGTAAACGGCCCCACCTGGTGTTAAGTGGTCACCTCTGGCCGTAACAAAGCAATACCACTTGTCATATATTAACACCAGACACAGAACAAGCTTCTATATTTGTCATACAAATGTTTGTCCTGGGTGGGAATCGAAGTCACGACCTATAGTGAAGTTTTTTTTTTTTATGTTATTTAGTTACGGAACGAGCCGACGGCCCACCTGGTGGTAAGTGGTAACCTCTGCCCATAACAACCGATGCGGCTTGGGTTCTTCCCTACCAGGTACGACAAGACCCAAGTCGCATCGTATACGCCCGTAACTATGAGACGTGTACGTGGAATGTCTCGTGTGCCTGTAATCTCACCGGCAACCACACCTTTCAAACCGGAACACAGTAACGCGAACGCGTTACTGCTTGGCGACAGAAATGGGCATGGTGGCAGTACTTCCCCGGACGAACTTGGCGAGTTCTACTGCTCTTAAAGATGGCAGAGTTACTACCAACTGAGCTGTAAGACCAGTTGAAATCGTCTATATTGCTACTTAATTGGTTCTACTATACTGCTTGTAATTCTATCATAATAATGGTTCATCTTCTTTATTGTCAGTGTTCCCGATACGTGGAAGACGAATTCCCTCAACCTCGAGGCATGAAGAAGTCTAGCACCTCGAAATATCTGCTCGGCGGCGGTGTTTTGGCATTTGTAATAGCCATTATTTGGTTCCCGCTTGTATTCTTCGCCTTCGGGAACTCGGTATGTATCATTCACCTCAGTGAACATTTCGTTTGACAACTGATTGCGGTTAGGATTCTATCACTAATCGTCACCACATCTCTCGAACCAGTGTAGTGCGCCTCAAAGAGTTCTTTTTGTGGGCAATTAACACAGTGCCATCTAGCCCCAAACTAGACATAGCTTGTACTTTGCGAACCAGACAACTGATAGAATACATATAAACTTTCTTGTAAATACATACTATTAACACCCAGACACAGAACAAACATCTATATTCGTCTCTCAAATGTTTTTCCTGGGTGGCAATCGAACCCACGACATACAGCGCGAAAGGCAGAGTTACTACCAACTGAGCTGTGAGGCCTGTATGCTTTCGTGGACCTTTTTTTTTGGTTCTAGGACTTATATGTTTTTTAAAGATGTTTTCAGTAATTATTAAACATGAATTCCTTTAATTGAATTGTAAATATGTTGTTATAGGTCGGCCAACCAAATCCCCCGACAGATGTCACAGTGAAGATAAGAATTGGACCATTCCTCCCAGTATATCAGATGTCGGCGCAGTCACACAATATTGATGTGTAAGTTATACTCCAACCAAATGTAATAGCAATATATTCCAAAGCAGGAATGATATTATCTTGATAATATTACAGAAACAAGAAGTTCCATTTTCATTTTTTCCGTCATCTTATTAAAATATTTTATTTACGTATTTGTTACTCTTGTACTCTTATTTCTGTGGCATTCTTGTGGCTTCAACATCAGACCAAGATCTGCCTATAGCATTCGCCAAAAAAGTACAATAAGCCCAAACAGTGCTGGGCTATTTTGTGTACTTGGAGCTCCTATGGTATAATTCTAATAGACCTTTCTACTCTGTTATCAGACCTGAAAGAACACAAAAAGGAATCGAATACATAAATTTACAATAGGTTCACAGAATTTAATAACACTTAAAATGATTACCATTGATTTGGTTCGCAGAATAAGTAGTACAATGTATGTGAACATTGTTCAGATTCACAGAACAAGACTTCACCCAGCTGAGCAACATATACGCGCGGGACCGCACCGCACAGACGTTCCTCTCCAACTACATGTACAACGACGTAGCCGTTGTGACGATCAACCCCAATTCGACGCTCAAGTGGGTCATATCGCCGCCCGAGTTGCAGCGCTTGAAACAAGAAGCTATGTCGAGTGAGTTACACAACCGAGGGTCAGGGGCCTCTGTCGACCCCAGGGAGTATCGGGCTCCGCGGTGTGCATCAGACGCTTGCCACATAGTCTAGCTGTTTTTTTTTTATGTGATACAATAAGGAACGACCTTACGGCCCATGTGGTGTAAAGTGGTAACCTCTGCCCGTAACAACTGATGCGACTTGGTTGCTCCCCTACTAGGTACGACAAGACCCAAGTCGCATCGTATGTGCCTAACTCTGAGACATGTAGGTGAAATGTCTCATGTGCCTGTAATTAAACCGGCAACCACACCTTTCAAACCATAACACAGGAACGCGAATACGTTACTGCTTGGCGGCAGAAATGGGCATGTTGGCTGTACGTCCCCGGACGAACTTGCCGTAAGTTCTCCTATAAAAGTTTTTTAATATTTTATTAATAAATAAATAAAACCCACAACACAGGGAATCCTAGTGTGGGGACAAGTGAAACTTTATCGCAAGCAATATATTATCTGACTCACTTAACTGCTCAATATATACATTATTTTTGTGTGTGTATTGTACCTTTATGGAAACACATAAAATATTTTTTGATTTAATTAATTTATTTAATATTATTGTTATGATTAGACTCATCCCTCCAAGTGAAGTTCACATACGTGATAACGCACCCGTCTAACGCGGTGCCCAACCCGCCCACGCTGGAGGACAGCCGCGAGGTGGGGCTCGACGCGTACCTCGACGCCGGCAACAGGAACCCGGAGCGGGACGCGCTGCTGGCGCTACTCGACGGCACCGCCCCGCCCGACACCTGGTAACTACACCCTTGTTTACTCACATCACCCTACCTAGGCTTCCCTACCTTGGATTGTGTGACACTGCCTGTGTGGATCGATTTAATAGTAAAGGTAGGCCAAACAAAAGGTGGTTGGATTGAGTGAAAGACGATATGAGTAAGAAAGGAGTGCTGAGATAACGTCAGATTGAGGGCAACTAGGATTCCCAAGGTTGGACCATACTCAGATATCACTTAAATGGAAGATCCGGGATGAAATTTAATAATATAATAATAATATTGTTGTAAATTTCACACAGCGCCATCTAGCCCCAAAGTAAGCTAAGCTTAGCTCGTATCATGGGAACCAGACAACTGATATAATACTCTTTTTTGTAAATACATATTAATACCCAGACACAGAACAAACGTCTATGTTCGTCACACAAATGTTTGTCCTGGGTGGGAATCGAGCCCACGACCTACAGTGTAGAAGGCAGGGATATACTGAGCTATGAGGCCAGTTTACTTTCACCTCACAAATATTTACCTATCCCGGTTGGGTATCGAACCCGCGTTGCAGGCAGGGTACTGCCAGCTTAGCTATGCAGCCGCCTACCTTTATCGAACATCATTATATAGCCATAACGTTATTCCCGCAGGTTAAATGTGAGAACACTATTCCCGAAATTTGTGAAAGTGTTCAACAAAGGAAACACCAAACCCGCTTATCAGTTGATGCCTCCCGTCGCGGATAATGGTAAGTTTATACACATTCTTTCTTTATTCTTAATACTTTACTTTACCGATATCTCAAGCTCGTTGCAGGATTCGAACCAACTACCTATACACAAACCAATGTGGCTAAATGCAACTGAGCTCAATTAGTCGACAAATAATAGCTCGAAATAAAAAGGTTTCTGTTGGTGCGAGAACAATCGAAATAAAACTTCATCCATATCGTTATTTTTACACGCTTCCACAGAAAAGTAGTGTAATGTTTTCAGGGTTCATGTATGTATGTGAGTTTCTTTATTCCACCATACCTTTTAAATGCCTGAACAGATTTGTACATGTGGGGTATTGTTAGAATCATCACGAAAGACACATGCTATTTTTTTTTTAAAAACGGCTTTATGACTGCATTTTCAAACGTGTTTTTATTTTCAATCATTACAATGGTGAAGGCAGTCGTGTTTTTCATAAAAGTAAAAAAGATAGCAATAATTTACGAGTTATCAAAATCTGTTGTGGGTTCTTGCCGTAGACATTTCACACAGAGACATCTTCTCCCTCTCTGATGGAATACTTATTGCTATAATACACAAAACAAACATCTATCGCACAAATGTTGGGTGGGAATCGAAGTCACGACCTACAGCGCAGAAGGTGGAGTTACTACCAAGCTGTGAGGCCAGTCAACTAAAGGTTTCCTTTGATGCAGCTAGATTCGACACCAGTTTTCGGTTCCACTGATTTGATGTGTTTCAGATGAAGACGCTCGCTTGTATCGAGACGTGCAGCTGCGGTTAGAAAGGGAAAACGATACTATGTACTGGAGGGTGCGGGAACATTGCAGCAAAGCAGTGAGTGCAACATCGTCTTAATATACGTACTAACCCGAAAATACAACTGCTATTTCAATCTCACCGGATATTATGTGAAGCCTATGATAGAGCTGTAGAACTTGTGCTAAGTTCGCCCGAAGAAGTACTGCCACCACATCTGGTAATCTGCCGCCAAGCAGTGATCCACCCGTGTTGCTGTGTTTCGGTGGAAGGGAGTGGGTGCCGGTGAAATTGCAGGCGCGTGAGACGTCACATCCCCGTCTCGGGGTGTTGGACGCAACGCAATGCGACTTGAGTCATCTCATATTCTGGTGGAGAGGACTTGAGTCGAATTGCTGTTGGCCATGGGCGGCTTTTACCACTTAACATCATGTGGGCCGTCAGCTCGTTCCGTCACATAAAAAAAAGAGCACGAAGGTTAATTTAAATATTTAACATGAATAGACAAGTGTTTTGCTAAAATATGTGGTAGGTAGGTTATAAAAACTGATATTTTGATCTCTAACCCAAAGATAATCTTACTGACTAATCTAGGTTAGTTTTCAGATCACTTTCCACTGTGAATATGTATTTGGAGCGAATAATGATAATTCCGTTATTTCACAGGACCCCCTGGCGTCGATACCGATGAATAACTGCGACATGCTCATAATGTACACATTCAACGACAAACTGTTCCCCGAAACACTCAATATTATATCAGGCAGTGGGTAAGTCTAATTATATAATATAAAATAGCTATGAACTACTTACTAGTCTCGCCCTTGAGTTGTTGAAACATGATTTTTTCTATTCCCGTCGACACTACACGTGGTTATCAGGTTTACTTACAAATTCTTGAAGTTCCGCATTTATTTCCAGACAGATGGGACAGTGTGATGAATAATTTTGTTTTCCAGCATCATCGGTCTGTACACGACGTTCGTGTTCCTGGCGTCGCGCGTGCTGCGCGGCTTCTTCTCCGGCATCTACACCAAGATCATGTTCGACGACCTGCCCAACGTCGACCGAGTGCTGCAGCTCTGTCTCGACATATACTTGGTCAGTACTGCTTCAGATTCGCGACTCATATACAGTCACAGTGTGTCTTGTGCTTGATACAGTTACCAACTCTTGTTTTTGACAGCCTCGCTACATATTTATATATTTTATTTTGGAGAACCAACAGCTTATATACTATGTCAAATTTAAATAGAAATAGCTAGCCAATTAAAGGTCTTCACTAATAAATGTACAATATAAATTTAAATGCGACACTAAAACTAATCCCTACACGTACCAACAACAGACAGCTCAAGCCAATATAATTAAAGATAAACTAAGTTTTAAATACAGAATAGGAACTTCACATTAGAAGTTCATTTGAGCATCTATTAAAAAACCTACGGACGAAAAAAGTTGAGAGATAGGCACCGCCTTGCCTTGGGGATACTTGTACGAAACAGGTCAATGTCACAACTAACAAAAAACGATAACAGCTCGCTCGCACCGTATACAAATTTTGCCTATAGTTAGTTGACGTACAAGGTACACTCAGCGGAGGATTGAATCTGAGCGATCTCTGAGGGACATTAAAATGCACTTTGCCAAAAAGATCTGGACAGTCCATATTGTTATTAATAACTTTTAATAAATACAAATGATCTGCGGTCTCACGTCGTTTCTCAAGCGGTAAAAAATGGAATTGTTTACAGAGATTAAGGTAGTTATTGGAAACATAGGGAATCTTGTTCTAAAGCATAGGTATCTCAACCGCCTTTGGATACTCTCAATCCGATCGATGTACGTGGCGTAGTTTGGGTTCATATAATTCAACCGCTACAACGTTGCAATCTTATTCGTCACATTTAAAAAAGTTGTGTTTCAGGTGCGGGAAGCCTTAGAGCTTACTCTAGAGGAGGATCTATTCGCGAAGTTAGTGTTCCTGTACCGGTCGCCGGAGACCATGATCAAGTGGAGCCGGCCCAAGGACGAGCCGGACGATCAGCGGCCCGCCCCACCTTCGCGCTGAAACACAAACACCCTCTATAGGTAATACAAGGAATAGGACATTGTCCCAACCCCCTATAGTTTTTTATAAAACAAGGAGTAGGACTTTGTCGAATTAATATGGAGTTTTATCTTGAAATTCCGTGACAGACACATATTTTCTTATCATATTGTTGATTGAAGTTATGTACTGAATGTTATGTAAAGTAAGACCGCTTAGGTAAAGTTCTGATTGATACTCATTTATTCACTGAATAGGTATTGGCAATAGTAGAACGATGATTATAACTCAGCTCATATATTAGTTTTATATTTTGTAATGTCTTTGTAGGTATCTTGCAGTCTGTGTTTTAGACTAAACATGGACATAACTGAACATTTTCTAATTATCACCATTATTTAATTTTGCGATAACCTTTATTTATTGACATTGTGGTCGAGTGCTATTAGTCAAATCTATGTTTAAATCCAGACTTAGATTAGCAACTTAATTGAGTTTGCGTCTCAATATCAGTATACTCACGGATAGGCTGTGTTGTAAATTGAGCGCGTAGAAAATAATTTCTGGCATCAGGCACGAGATAATGTAATATCATTTGTAGTGGTATTTTCAGGTATTTTTGTTTGTTAACTTAGATTTCCGTCAATAACCATTTTTAAAGGATATTCTTAGTTAGTATTTCTATATTAGTCTCATAGAAATTTCATCAAAATCGGTTCAGTAGTTTGGTTTTAAAATCAAAATAACTGAAAAAAAATATGTCATCTAAGTACGAGATAACGAGGAATCTTTCTCGTTCCTACTATTATTTTTTTTTCATTTTGCTGCGCAGTGTTTATTTTTATTTCAATTTATACTTGGAGCAATTAAGAGTGAAAAATATAACAACATAAAACTATTAGCTATTCAGTGATGAAGCGAGGCGTTCCAATAACTTTGAAGAAACAGCAACTATTTAAGAGTCTAGGTCTTAGACAAAACCCAGCCAATTTGATTGCCTTACGAACTTACATGGACGTCCAAGATGCATCTCATTGCGTTTGTTGCAATATTGATGCTGTTATGGATCGATTTAGATACGTAAGTTGTACAGTTAAGTTTATTATAATATTAAGATTAATTGCAGTACGTTTTGAATGCTAAATTATATGGAGAATATTGTAAAACAAGGATGAATTATTTTGCAAATATTTGGAGGCGACAAAATTTACGCCCTTCGTTGTATTTAAAAATTCTTTTAGCATAAATTTTGTGCATACATACTTAATTGCATTTTGCGGTACTTCTAGAATTTTATATGCACTTTTCCATTTTAAAAGTGCAAGAAATGTATTAATGTATTCCTCCACACGGTACTTAACTTCCTCAGAAGTAAAAACCATTTTGCTCTCTTTGTAATAGTGTTATGCATTCTTGTGTTGTTTACCAATGAAACATCGTGATCCATGTTTAAAATATTGTTTAGAATTGGATGTAAATAATTTCTTTTTTTATAAAATGTTATTTATTTGATGACAATTTTTAAGCTGATCAAAATTGTTGGTTTTTTTATTAAGATCGCCCTTTTACCGTGCAATATTTATAAATCTTGTTTATGTTTGTAAATACATAAATTATATCTTTATTTATTTCTCGTTGAAACGATAATATGCTTATTACGTTACTTAAATATTGTTACTTGATCATTTCCATGAACTCTGTTTACCTCAATTCATATAATATTAGATGATACAATTTATAAAGCATTTGATATCAAGTTAAAATACAATTGTAGAATATTATATACTTTTATATTGTGATGATAAAAGCTGCATTTAATGTTGTCCAGTTGTGATAATAAAATCCATAAAATGTTCAAAGTTTTTATTTATTACCAAAGCTTATTTATACTAAAAAATACAGTGAATACATAATTGTTTAGTAACAATAGTATAAGTTTCGCTTATATTACCATCAACCTAGGAGCAATATTCATGGACATGAGCTCCTGGAAAAGTAATTTGGCGGCGTAAGGTAAACGCACTTGCGATATCTGAGTTTTGTTCTTGCATCCCTTGCATTCAAAAGTGTTGTTGCGTAGATTGGCAATGGCGATCAGACCGCAGAAGTTGCACACGTGTATACGATACGGGTCGGAAACTTCAAACAAACGCTCTCGGAGGAACTGCGCTGCTCCGTGAGCTATCTGACAATCGCGCTCCATTTCTCCGAAACGTAGTCCGCCATCTCTGGCTCTGCCCTCCATGGGTTGTCTTACAAGAATCTGAACAGGCCCTCTGGCTCTTGAGTGAATTTTGTCGTCCACCATATGTTTAAGACGTTGGTAGTACGTGGGACCCAAAAACACTTGAGCGTTGATCTTTCGGCCTGTGTGTCCGTTGTACATAACTTCGTTTCCACGGAGGTGATAGCCGTACTCCTGCAAGAGGGATGAAATCTTCTGCACGTTTACGGCGTCGTTGAATGGTGTGGCGTCGCCAATTTCACCCTTGTTAGAGGACACTTTGCCCTGAATACATTCAATTAAATGGCCAATTGTCATACGAGATGGGATAGCGTGAGGATTGATGATTATATCCGGAGTTAAACCTTCGCACGTGAACGGCATGTCTTCTTGTCTGTATTGGATACCACAGGTCCCCTTTTGACCGTGGCGTGAAGCGAATTTGTCTCCGATTTGAGGAATGCGCACAGATCTCACACGAATTTTGCAAAACTTATATCCCTCGCTATTTAATGTCAACATGACTTGATCTACGATTCCGGTTTCACTGTTACGTAAGAATGTAGAGGCATCACGTTTTGAGAACCGTTTGGTAGTGCCTTCCAATTCGTCGTCTGTTTCGGGTAATGTAATCGTTTTCCCGATCACAACATCATCACCAGAGACACGAATTCCGGGCGCGATGATGCCATCGTCATCTAATTTGTCATACAGGGCGTTCCTCATGCCTTGACATGTCTGTCTTGTAGGCTTCTCGAACTGCTCCTCTTGGTCTCCAATACGCTTCGATTCTGAATCTTTGTAGGATCGGTAAAACACGGATCGGAAGAATCCTCTTTCAACAGCGGAAGCATTCAAAATGACACTGTCTTCCTGATTGTATCCAGTGTAACAGAGGATAGCGACAATCGAGTTGATGCCAGCTGGCAGCTCTCTGAAACGCAGGTATTCCATAGACCGTGTTGTAACCAGTGGTTTGTGGGGATAGTACAGCACGTGAGCTAGGGTGTCCATTCTCACGTGGAAGTTAGTGATGTATACTCCCATAGCTTGTTTACCCATAGCACTCTGGTATGTGTTCCTGGGACTCTGGTTGTGATCAGGGAATGGAATAATGGATGCGCAAACACCCAATATCATAGCTGGATGAATCTCACAATGAGTGTATGTTGTACAGTAAGCATACTCTTTCAACTGTGTCAAATCATCAGGACTCATTGCAATCATCACTGTTTCCTCTTCTAGAGTATCAATATACTCTACCACACCACTGGCCACTAAATTTTGCCAGCCATAGTTATTGTAATCTCTTTCTTTCAAGTTATCAATGTGCTTTTTCTTCAAAAGAAGGGCGCCATTTTCGACAATCAATAAAGGACGACAAATTCTACCAGCGTCAGTGTAAATTCTTATCTCTCTGTCTCTAATGTCGCGAATCATACTAACTTCAGACACAATAATGTCCATTTGACGCCGCAGTTTACGCAATGTGGCCATCAACTGTTCAGGGTCTCTATGGATTCCAACCCAGCAGCCATTTACGAATATTTTCGTAGCATCAGCAATGGCAGAAGGTGCAATTTCTTCTAAATTTTCCATGGACCACTCTTCCAAGAACTCCAAGATGGGAGAAGGCTGGCTTCCTACAGAGATGTAGGCCATCAGAGCCAAGTTCTTTACGAGTCCGACAGCGGCGCCTTCTGGGGTTTCGGCAGGACAGATCATTCCCCACAAAGTGTTGTGTAATTGACGAGGCTTGGCCAGTTTACCATCTCTTCCTATTGGGGAGTTGACGCGTCGTAAATGCGACAGGGTAGAAGCAAATGTCAATCTATTCAGTACTTGGGAGACACCAGCTCTAGCTTGATGAGCTTTCTTTTGGTCACCCCAGTTTCCAGTAGCAAGTGAATATCGCAGACCATCAGTAATAATTTTAGTCTTGATTGCAAGCTCCAAGTTAAAATCTTTTCCCCTGTCAATGAATTTCTGAGCATACATTCTGACTTCTTTCAATAAGTTTTTGAACAAGCCTCTGAACAAGAATGCTAACAAAGGGCCGGCCAAATCCAATCTTTTGTTTCCATAGTGATCTCTGTCATCTAACTCACGACGTCCTAATGCAGCCAGTAATAATCTATGTACCATGTATCCCAAAAAATAGGCTTTTTTGGTCTCACAGAAGTCTGATACACCAACATGGGGCAGCATTTCTTTCTGCAGGATTTCTTTTGCATATTTGATACGTTTCTCTTTTGTCACACCAGGCCTGGCACCACGAGCACCAATGAAATTAAGGGCAACATTTTGTTCCTGAATAACAAAAGCTTCATCTAAGGAAGGTTTCACCATTTCCATCATTTCTGGGTCATCAAAATCATAAATGATGTGCTCCAAAATATCCCTGTCGGCCACAAAACCAAGAGCTCTGAATACAATCATAATCGGTATCTCTTGTTTGATGTAAGGAACAATGGCAATGATCCTTTGACCAATAGCTGATTTTTTTATACTTTGTCCACCTCGAGCCATCATGTTGACCCAAAGAGTTGATGTAGGCCTTGAGCTGTGCTCCAAACAGGAACGAATCTCAGTTTTGTAGGCAAATTTCCCATCCTTCATACTGAACACATACACAGTGTTGGTTGCCATTTTTTCTTGAGCAATCAACACTTTCTCTGAACCGTTAATAATGAAATAGCCACCAGGATCAAGTGGACACTCATTCAGCTCAGACAAGTCTCTGTCAGTCAAATTGCTCAATAGACAATATGTTGACCTCAACATGATTGGAATTTTACCAATGAAAGTTTTCTGATGTTGAGTCTCAATAGGATCTTCATTCTCTTTCACAATAGTTTTGGTTATGTCCACATACAAAGGTGCTGAATAAGTCAAATTTCGAAGACGGGCCTCATTAGGCATCATGGGTGATGGCGCTCCATCTTTTTCCCAGTGAGTAGGTTTGGATAAGTAAATCTGATCGAATTTTAGAAGGTACTTGGGTGGTGTTTCAATTTCACCCGAGGCGTGTTGCGCTTCAGCCTGTAATTCTATGGGTGGCGAATCCTCCACTATTCTTTGGACTGACATTTGAATAAATTCATCAAAACTGTCCAACTGTTGCCGCACCAAACCTTTCTCATCGAAGTATGCGTTGATCACAATCCAGCAAGCCTCCTGCCATAGTTCGGAGGAAATCTCTTCGACATCTTCTTCCTCATATTGGTCATCTTCTGTATCATACATGGTGAGCTGGAAAACGAATTATTCTGATTCAGTAAGCACCTTTTCACAGGAATCAAACACGCAAGACGCTTTACGCTGCGCTAGCGTTGTGCGTCGTATTCGCTCGCCTGCTTGTTTTTTGACGTAACGTAACCGGTGGCGGTGACTGTCAAGCAGAGTGACTGACCGACCGGAACGGACCTAACTAGTGTTGCCAGACTAACTGAAAAACCCTCTGTAGTATTCTTCCATCAAAGGTCAATTCAGATGACTAAATTGGTTGGTCATTGGCAGACTGATTATGCACACAGCCTTTGAAGCCATCAAACTAAGAGATACCTAACGTGAAACACAAAAACACTTCTGATCCTATTCCTATCCCAGTCAATGTTAACTGTTCGCAAATTATGTTCGTTACTTTCGACATCACATGATATATTATCACTTTTTAGTTACACTAAGCTGAAGTAGATGGTTCCAGTACACTATAATTATATGCTTATGTAATACTTTATGCCGTAAAAACTAAATCTTTCGTTTTCTGGACTGTCTTAACCCGTCAACATCGACCGACGTACGCCTTACTTAATGTATGAGTGTATGAGTTAGCTCGCGGTATTTAGTATATAATGAAGTAGTTACACTATTTAGTATTCAGAATTAGTGTGCTTTGAAATATTAATATTTTCATACAATCTGAAAAAATATTCGGCACGCGAATATTTTATCATAGCGGTCCTTTACCTATTCCACAAGGGGCCTACGAAACGGCAAACGTCATTGTATGTGCTTGACTTGATCTCACTCAGTCAGCTTGGATTGTGATCATTCATTCATTTCGTTCATTTAGTTTTCCTTTTTACTAGTCTGTGTTTTGATTTCAATTTCATGTTTTGTTTGAGAGATTTTAGTTTGAGGATTTTTGAGATGATTCATTTATTTCTTATACTGTGATAAAAACGATATTATATTTTTTTTTTATCAAATACTCTAGCGTAAGTTTCATAAGTTATGGATTCAACTCGAAGAAGTAATTCTGAAGACCAGCGTTGTATAATCGGCCTTCAAGATTTGAAAATATCAAACAAAGTCGAGGATGGTACTGAGCAAGCGCACGGGTCCTCTACGGTGAACACAAGTACACTCGGTAAAACTCGGCCGGTGGGCGCGATCGAGAGCTTCGTGCTCGACAACTCCCAGAATAACCGCCAGGATTACAGCTTTTACGAGCGCTCAAACGTGATAGCAGCATCGAAGTTCGCAACTCCTAAACGAGTAGAAACGATCGCATCTATCAATAAACGGGATATAAACACGGCGGCTCTGCCGTCCAGTCCGACGAGATCAATCGACTCGTTATCGCAGAGGTCCCTGAGTTATCAAACCGACGATTTGTACGAGATACCAGCAAACCCGAACGCGCCCTTCCCTCCGCCCGTGTACGAAAACGTTGAGTACTACGGGTCGTCGCGGTCGCCGCAGTTGCCGTACTACCACCAGGTGTACCAGCCGACCGCGGTGGGCGTTCCGCCCGTATCCGACGGCTACTACGACACGCGGTACAGCAAGGCTCAACCTCAAGTACCCGTCAACACCAAACCCAAAAATAACCCATCTGTGTACGAAAACATGTTGTGTTCAGACAATATTGAAAAGAAGAATGAGTACAAAATACCACCAGACTCTGAACAGCGTTTCATACAGCAGGGATCTCAACCTGGCCCACAAGTGTCTAAACCGGGTGTGACTAGACACATTGCACAAGCCATAAACAACAAAGCAAGCATAGATAAGGCTCCGCCTCCACCTCCTTACACAGTGACTCAAGATAGTGCAAGCGGGGACTACACAATTATGAAATCTGCCCCACCGAAATACACTGATGTCAGCGCACTCCTGAAAAATGATGACAAAGTTGTAACAATTCCATCAACAGCTATTTATGCATCTATTGCCCCGAGTGCACAAAGGCCTAAAGCTAACATTGCCACTGAAGTTCAGACGGCTACTGCTGCTCCCAAATTCTTTCACCCTAAGCCGACAATTATAAATAACATTGGTAAAGATAAGCCGCCTGCTGTGAACGGAGGCTTTGCTAAGCCTGTCGGTAGCAGAATGCAGATTGTGGAGGAGACAAATGGCTCAGACTATGTTTGTATGACGGGAGGGTCTTCTGCTGCAGCTTTGGCGGCTGCAAACAGGGATAACACATCTATAACATCAGAGTTAGGATCTAGGAACGTAGTTTCTGGTTTGACATCAATATGTTCACCCGGTCAGTCCCCTGCCCCGAGCCCTACTCCTAGCTCTGTTTCCCAATTGTCTGGCGGCTCTCGTGGGTCAGGTGGACGAGGCAAGAGTCTGTTGCCTTACAGCATCACACCACCCCGTCCGCCAGGGCCCAGTGAGGCTCAGAGAAAGATTGAAGAACTGACGAGACAACTTGAGGAGGAAATGGAGAGGCAAGATGAGGAAGGAGAGTATTTTGGTAAGTATCAACTTTTATACAATTATGTCATCTTGTTATCTAATTTTACTATGTTGTCGATCATTTCAACTTCAGTATTGTTTTTTTTTATGTTTGTTATTATTGCATTGCACAAACGGTTCAGTAATTTAGTTTTAAAATAAAAATAACCAGAAAAAAAAATGTCGTCCGTGTATGTATGTATATCATACAATGAGGAATCATTCTCGTTTATTGGCGATGAAGTCAGTTTTTTCTCATATTTCTGCGCATAATAATTATGTGTACGCACAGTATAGCAAGCTTTTAAATGGATGAATAATATTCCATTTTTATAAATTGACATATTAATGTGTTTGGATCTTGATTTTGGATGCATTGATTGGCATGATTATTATTTTCAGGTATCTGCCATACGTGTGGCGCCGGGGTGACAGGGGCGGGTCAGGCGTGCCAAGCCATGGGCAACCTCTACCATACAAACTGTTTCATCTGCTGTTCGTGCGGACGTGCCCTAAGGGGCAAGGCATTTTACAATGTGCATGGCAAGGTCTACTGCGAAGAAGACTACTTAGTGAGCTCATCACTGTTTTGATTATTTGTAGTCAACTGGCTGTTGCCCGCGACTTCGTCCGCGTGGAATTCGGTTTTATCACGCACCCCTATTTTACCCCTCGGAAAAGTAGCCTAAGTTACTCCTTGTTACATCAGCTATCTGCCAGCGAAAGTCCCGTCAAAATAGGTCCAGCCATTTCGGAGATTAGCCGGAACAAACAGAAACAGACACAGACAAAAATTGTTAAAAAAAATGTTTTGGTATATGTACTATGTATACATCCATCCATATGCACTTAGTAAAAAGCGGTTATTTTAATATTACAAACAGACATTCCAATTTTATTTATTTGTATAGATTAAATTATATAAGAATTTCATCTTCTTTTTATGGCGTATATCGTTCTGCGACCCGTGCAAAGCAGGGGCGGGTCGCTAGTTTTAGTATAAGTGCCTGATTTTAATTACAAGTTTTTACTTTCCAGTACTCTGGATTCCAACAAACTGCTGAGAAATGTGCAATATGTGGTCATTTGATCATGGAAATGGTGAGTGATAGTGAAATAATTAAATACCTAGTTGTTTATAACACAAAATAGAAGTAATTGCTATATATTTCCACGTATTACAATGGATTCCATTGGAAGTTGTCCTTGCTGTGTTTTTCTTAGTGCCAAAAGTTGAGTTTTTGAGTTGAGTTGGTTAGTTACCTTCTGCACTGCAGGTCGTGGGTTCGATTCCCACCTAGGACAAAAATTTATGTGAGAAACATAGATGTTTGTTCTGTGTCTGGGTGTTAATATTTATAAAAAAAGTATATAAGTATTATATCAGTTGTCTGGTTTCCATGATACAAGCTATGCTTACTTTGGGGCTAGATGGCGCTGTGTGAAATGTCCACAATTATTTATTGTTTAGATCCTCCAAGCGATGGGCAAGTCGTACCACCCGGGTTGCTTCCGTTGCTGCGTGTGCAACGAGTGCCTCGACGGTGTTCCCTTTACCGTGGACGTTGATAATAAGATATACTGCGTCAATGACTATCATCGTATGTTCGCACCCAAGTGCGCTAGCTGCGGAAAAGGTAACCCACCCAGCGTGGTGGCCCACTGTCATTGAAACACTGTTTCCGGAGGTCGCTGGTTCAAATCACTAGCACCAAATTTTTTCGCTTTATATAATGTGCGCAGTGCCACCTTCTCAAAACGGTGAAGGAAATCATCGTGAGGAAACCGTCATGTCGAAAAATTCGAAGTCACATGTGCAATAAAGGAGCTTCTTTAAGACGCACATAATAAAGTTTTGACTCTACTTGTAATAGTAGTTACCTACCCTGTTGATGCTAAACTAAATTACATCCAATGATTGAGAAGGGTTCAAAAACACTAGTTCTATTCCATTATTTAATGGTAACTTTTCGCATAAATGCAGAAGATATCATAGTTGAATGTTTAACATGAAAGAAAATATTGATTTCCAATAATGGGAAAATAGAAAGTTCCGTCTTCAGAGATAAGCCTGATAGAATGCACTTTACATATCAGTCAGTAGATTATTATCACCTGTGTAATCCTGATATTTTATATGTATACATTATCATACCTATTTCAATTTATCAGTTTATCGTTGGAATAATGCTTCTAGTACCTAAATAAGACGTTGGATATTTATTGATAATGCATGGTTTTTATTATTAGCCTTCCAAATGTCGTGGGTTCAATTCTTGAGCAGTGTTTTAAGCTTTACGTTCTGATGACTTACATAAATTCAACAGCAGTGAATTATTATAGAAATGTATATACCGGGAGGTGAATTCAACCCAACCACACCGCAGACCTTGTGAGATAGATCGTTTTTCAATATTACTGGCTGAATATAAATATATATTTTGTTGCGATAAGTTCTAGATTTATATTTATTTACTCTCTATTGCATACATTACATATACATTTCTACCGGAACACAGTAACGCGTAGGCTTTACTGTTCCGGTTTGAAAGGTGTGGTTGCCGGTGAAATTACAGGCACATAAGACATTCCACCTTCACGTCTCGGAGTTACGGGCCCATATGATGTGACTTGAGTCTCGTCGTACCTAAGTAGGGGGTGGACCCCAGTCGTATTGCTTGTTATGGGCAGAGGTTACCACTTAACACCAGGTGGGCCATTTGCTCGTTCAGTAATGGTATCACATAAAGGTGTTTTGACTTTTGAATTTAAATCCAACTTGGGGCTTTTTGCAAGCATGGTTCCAATCAACTTAGTTGTGTTTGGAGGTGGTCTAGTGGTACTGACCCCGAGTTTCAGTCCGGAGGTCGCCGGTTCAAATCCCGACGTGCACCAATGGGTTTTTCGCTTGAAAGATTTATGTGCGCACTACCACGTTCTCAAAACGGTGAAGGAAAACATCGTGAGGAAACCGACATGTGCTAGGACTGAAAATTCGAAAACATGTGTCAAGTGCACGAAACGAGCCTCTTTGAGGCGCACTTAAAATCATTTCACCACACTGGTTATCTCGAACCAGTGACTCGAATAGAGTCGTAATTGCCAATTGATTAACAATTGTATGGTACAGGTATTACGCCGGTGGAAGGCACAGACGAGACGGTCCGCGTGGTGTCGATGGATCGCGACTTCCACGTAGATTGCTACATGTGCTGCGTGTGCGGGATGCAGCTCACCGACGAGCCCGACAAGCGGTGCTACCCTTTAGCTGGTACCTTACCCACCCACCCACATACATACATACACAGCTAAAGTGTTTGTGCATCACCACAAACTTTGTGGTCACGATTTGGAAAGATTGTTGCCCTAGGGCCAACATTTGGCAACCAACAAGTCGTGTTTTTTTTAAGTCATATTAGTGACAGAACGAGCTGACGTCTCACCTGATGTTAAGTGGTAACCGCCGCCTATAGACAACAGCAAACCTCTCTACCAAAGTACGTGATAACTCAAGTCGCATTGCGTTGCGTCCATCACTAAGAGACGGGGATGTTACGTCTCATGCGCCTGCAATTTCGCTTGAAGTATATTAATAATACAAAATAATTTCTAGCAAAAGTGTTTTAGAAGCGCTGACGGGTCAAGTAGGTAGTTAAGTCTGCTTACGATCTGTAGGTTGTGGGTTCGAATCCTACAATGAGTTTAGCCTCCGAAGGCAACAGCTTGAGGATAGCATAGCATGGTGGTACAAATGCCTAGCTTCCAGTCTTAAGTTGAAAATTCACTGGTTACTATTGATCACATAGTCGCTAAGTATGATTTGATTTGTGTTAAACAAAACACTATTACAAAAAGAAAAAAGAATTGAAAACTTTGCACATGAAACACATGAACTTTGTTGCTGTCACTTTTTGTGATCACAGAAACTCCATATCCGCTTCATCAGTCCACAGTTCAGTCTTTTATAGAATACAAAATTCTATAGAAGACTGAACTGTGGACTGATGAAGTAGCTTCATGTTCAGTCAACATGTTGTCACAAGTTGACCATAAGAGCAGCAGATATGGAAAGAAACGACATTAGTTAACCAAAGTGTAGCCGCTATTCATCGCTAAAAGAAGTCTGGACAGTGTTGCCAGCAAGCGATAACTTAAAACATGGAAAAAAACAACAAAATGATAAATAATGTATAATATGTTGCGCAGGTAAGCTGATGTGCCGCGCGTGCCACCTGGGCAGCATCGGCGCGGCGGGCGGGCCCGGCCACCAGCCCGCGCCGCACCTCTCCCCGGCGTCCTACCAGTACATGGGCTGATCACGGCTTCTCCTCGTCTTTTGGCTATAAATAATAAATAAATAATGGATATTGGTAGATATATCACACAGAGCTATCTTAGCCCCAAAGCTAAGCATGGTTTGTAGGAAGCATTCAACTGATGTAATTCTTATAAACTTTTTATTGTAAATAGATATCAACACCGAGACACGACATAAATCTATGTTAGTCACACAAATGTTTGTCCTGTGTGGGAATCGATCCCACCACCTACAGCGCAGATGGCAGGGTTAATACCGACAGGCAATGAGACCAGTCAAACAAAACTCGCATTGGAAAAACTCAATACAGTAGAACCTCTCAAGTCGAACTTAAAGGGAGAAGGTAAGAAACTCGAGTTATAAGAGTTTCCGAGACAGATTGATTTTGTAAGGAAATATTCGACTTTGACATTTAGATTCATTCTAACAATTTTTGAGTTAAAGGTAATGAACATGTGTATTATCAAAAAGAGCAAATTCAGATGAAATGGGACTAGTTCTCGTCACAGTCTTACTTGACAACAAAATGTGTTGGAAGAGATGTTCTTATAGCGGTAAATTTGGTTACTTGTAGCCTTTACATGTGACATGGTTTAGAACATTAATTGTAAATACCACAATATGACTGTATCATTTTACCGAACTAGTGTGTTCAGCAAAGACAGCTACATGGATGTATCTGATCACAAATGCATATTATACATTCTGCATTCGTTTTTAAATGGAAATAGGAACTGCATGTTTTGTTTGATATCAAAGCAGACTTGAATAAAAATGCATCAGTCATACCATGGAGAAAGTGTAGAACACAATGCAACAATAAGACATTCAACATTCTAGAGAGATATCAATGTGATATAAACAATATAAGTATGCTTGAGGTTACTTAACACTTAGAAGATACTATGTGAAAGCATTCCATAATTTGGAAAGTAGTCCTAAAATATACATTACTCATTGCTATTTGTTTTAATTTTTAGTGCATTTATGTTTGGATACATAACTATAAATATACCGATGCAGGAAATATGAATGTGCTTCCAATTACCCCCAACCATTTTCCGATTAATGCAAACGCGATGCAGATAGGATTGTATTTTATGCTACTGTTAAATTTAAGTTAATGGACCTTTGCTCAGCTGGTAATACTAGATAATGTATGGCATATAAGGATATTGCAATGCACATCATTGCCATAAAATAAATGCATGTGAATACAAATATTCAAAAGTACCCTTTATTTATTGTTACATAGCTTTAATGTCTTTTATAATCTTTAATTAAGTAGAACTTATTGTGTATTGAATGCTTTAAAATAGAATAAATTTAAGGCATTTCATAATAATAAGTGAACATTTGGCTCTAATAGTATTGTAGGTTTATTTAATTTGTTGGTCCTATAGAAATAGAATATATTTATATATATAGAAATAATAACGATGAAAGAAGTTGGTAAGGAATTGTGAGTTATGTTTAAAGCCAGTAAGTACCATGTGTTGCCAGGCACTTTGTGATAATCAGTTTTAATTTGGCCATGTACAAAATTAGGTACAAAAATTATCACAAGTGCCATTATTTGGCTGCTTCGTTTGTTATACCAATGGGATGATTATGTAACTTTTGTTTCAGTAACTTTCTGTCAATTTCAATGCCAAATCCATACATTATTATTGAAATTGAAAGAAATCCAAAAGTTATATCCCATACTCCCATGCATTTACTATTTTATAAACACTGCACATGACAGCACTGTGGGTATAGTAAAATTGCTACCATGCTAATGCTACTACTAAAAGAATTACTCAATTTGGAGCAAAATGGTCACAAATTAGGATTAATAAAATTAACATTACATGAGTGAACATTCCATTTAAGGTAGGTGGCATTTTTAGGTGTTAGATAATGCATATTAAACAAGAATATTGCTTGGTTTTCTTTACCGACAGATCAGTTATTGTCATCAGACCTATATTAAAAGATGTAGAAAACCATGTAAACATAACAGTATTTTTGTGTATGCCAACTAAAGTTAAATACAACAATACTGATTTGTCCAAAGTAACACCAATAACATAAAGAAATATTAATAATCAGGGTATTCGGAAATTGTATCACTCTGATTTATTTTAAGACTGACTGAAGGATTCAATAACAGGAACAAAATTTAGGTTAATATTGCAAAAATTCTACAACTATTACCTTAAGTGCTGCCATGTTGTGTACTTAACATACACTAGCGTTAAGCTTCTTTATATTTGTATATTTTGAGAATGTGATTTTTGTATTAGGTTTCGATATGAAATGAAGGTAACTTTATAAAGCACTTTTTATATTTAACTATACTATTTAACAATAAATAATTCTAAAACTTATTTTTTCTTTTTAATATACACCTTATCTAAATGAAATGATCATGGAAAATATCTGGAAACTCATTATTATCTAGCCCTGAATTAAATAAAGCTGTGAAAGTAGGAAAAGATTACTTTTGTTAGAAATGAGAATTATTTAAACCAGTATAGGAACTTCACATCTTTCATGTATACATTCACATTTTCTTCACCTTATTTTTCATGTTTCTCATTTCTTCTCTATATTTCCTCATTTCGTCCATGACTTGTGTGCGTTTCTCCTTCATTTGAGTCTGATAATGTTGTTTGCTCTCATTGAAACGGTCTTGTAAGTTATCCTTCCGTTCTTGAAACATCTCTTTGAGCCGTTCACGGGATGGAACTGGTTTGATCCAACCAATAGCTGTCAACCTTTTGATTGCAAAGGTAGTTCCACCTGAAAATATCACCATGTCAGTCATATACAAAATTGTTTGATTCTTACTGAAATTCACAAAACTTTTACCCTTTGCCATCAAGACACACTAAAAGTAAAATAATCACCAAATTTAATTTTTCTTGGGTGTTTTATGCAAATATTGACCATGATACTCCCATAAGTCAAATCAACATCTTAGTACAGCAAACTTATAAACAACAAGCTAAACTAAAGACACTTAAGTACTACAACCTACCCAGAACACTAAATAGACAACTAAATAACCTACCCTACCCAGTATTCTCCGAGGAGGACAAATATTTGTAGTAGGTAGATCACCAAAGTTCAAAGCAATATTCTCATACACCTACAACCCCTTGGGTAAGAATGATCCAAATTCTTTTTTGTATCATATCAATAATAAGATTCCAATTTGTTAAATGGGAAGCCACTAACGATTACTTAGCTTAAAAAGTTAAGAATCAAATTATGCTAGTACATACATACTAAGTTTATTTACAATTCCTTACCGACAGTCACAGCATATCTTAAAGGTGTCGCTAACTTGTAGAGTGCAAAAGCAAGTGCTAAATACCCTGCTCCAGAGTTTTTGACAGGCTCCAGTAACTTTTCACTAACTCCATATGATTCTAAAATACTTATAACATCAATGCCACTGAAAGGAGGAAACACAGTTGTATAAAATTACAATTTTTTTCTCTAAATCATGATCATTTTAATTACTATTACCTTCGAACAGCATAGTAGAAGCTGCCAAACCAAATAGCAGATGTGCACATATGAACCGGCAACAGGACATACCAGTAGTCCTTGTACATCTGTTTAAACCTTTGAAATAGTCCTAGTTTCTCCTCTCCAGGCTCCTGGGAGGGTTTTTCTAAGTTGCCAGGACTTTTTGTTGAACATTCTCTAACTGATATGAAGTTGACTTGTTTAATTTCATCTAAAGGCCTATAAAATGTATTTTTATAACAAATACCACTCGACAAAACTCTTACTGGACAATTTCTCCCAAAATTCCACTTCACCGGTTTGGTAACATTACAAATTAAGTTGCAATTCCTAAATAGTACACGATGTGCGAGTGTCATTTTGTACAGTTTCATAATAATTTTGAAAATCTTATAATGCCCACATTTTTTGTCGAATCTAATAAATTGAGTAGAAAAATAGACCACCCCGTCTGTCAAAATTGACAACCAATGTTGCCAGATCGGTGTTTTCTTGTTTTCCGGCTAGATCGAGTTGAAATCTTATTGAAACTACTATTAGGGATGCTGGATAAGATCCAATTGTCTGCTGAGCGCGCCAAACAAAATTAATGATAGTACAGACCTTGTTCATAAACGCCTTTCTTATATTTTTATTTCTACATCAAGTTATCATTTCGAAATAATCATGGCCGCTTGAATTAAAATCATGCAAAATGTCTGTAGTTCATATTATTAAAATGATATTATTGATATCTAAGTATTTAGTACCGACTTACGTATTACTAAAATCCAAGTTACAGTAACTGAATCACTTGATTCAAAATTACATGTTCTCAACGAAACGAATTTAGCTAATACAGATTTTAAAATCTATTTCTGAGAATGTGTTAGGTAACTATTGTAATAAAACTAATCTATGTCATATGAATATCATATACCTAGTTCGATAAATCAAACGTTTTCCACACTCATATCCCTAGAAGAGATATGATTACTATTCACTGATTCGCAGGTGGCAAGGACACGAAACCTAACTTTATGCCTATCTTTTAATGTTTTCCTCAGCTTGCCACTGATCCTTGTTTCTTAAATAATCCTATTTGTTGCAAAGATACTGGATTTAGTAAAATATTTATTAATTTGGATATAAAATAAATAGGTACCTAAAAATACTTTTATAACTTATTTTATTTCCTACTGAAAGTAACTAGGGTGTTTTACTTAGGTAACTAAACATCACAAACTGTCTTTGAAACACTTAATAACCATTAAATAATTATCACAGACGCGAACAATGAGCAAGATCAGATACACAAAGATGGGTGTTGCCAGGTTTGGCTCACTACGTACAGAAACAATACAGCTTCAGTTGATAATGATGCACACAACGACTTTGGCTTCCGTAGAGGTTAAGCCGACTAGCTGTGCCGATCAGTTTCCAGCCATTATTTTCTTTCCGTAACGTGGCTTCGAATATTCCATCACCTGGCTTAGTTCTCACGACAACCATAAACTCATCCCAACCTACTTCGTTTTTTCCGGGCGTACCCGTTTCCATCTTCGTTATATCTAACACTTCAGCGAGAGAAAGACGAGCACACTGAGGATACTCCTCTAGCAGATCATTCAATACACGCACCAGGCTGCTAGCGGCTTCGAGTCCTTCAGGGCTTTTTCTGGAAATGGCGACCTCCCGATGACAAGTGCACCAATGGTCGTCAATGTCTGCCATTTCACATGTTCTGTTGCTAAGAATAGGTAAGAACAAGCTTATACCTCTCTCGCTGCCGTAAAGCGTTTTACTACGATCGATTAACACTTCATCGTCGATATTCTTCAGGTCGACCAAGTCTGACAGAGTGGCGTAAACGTCGAAAGGGGTCACCAATCGCTTGCTATTAAATTTGAAACTATCGTACGCTCGGGTGTATTTTTCTTTGAACGATTGAGGGGTCAACAAGAATAGAAACGGTAGACGTTCTTCGAGACGTCCTTGTTTCGTTGATCTTATTCCTCCCCATCTTATGCCGTGGTCGCTCACCACAAATACGATGGTATCATTCAAATAGTTTGACGCTTCCAGTCTATTGAAAAACTGCACATAATCGTCGTCCATCACCATCGGATAGTTGAGATAATCGTGAGACATTGATACTTCCCAAAAAAATCCAAATAACTTCTTATTTTTCAAAGTAATCGTCAAATCTTCTATGTAATCTAACAAAACTTTGTAAAAATATTGATCCTGCATGCAGAGATATGAGTTGAAATCTTTGTTCGTTCCGATTTTTTCAGCTTCGTGTATGAATGTGTGTAAGTAGTAATCAGTGGGCGTGTTGCTGAAGCCTACTTTGATGTAGTTGAATGTTCCGAGAACAGAGCTGTCTTCGCCGAGCGCGGTGTAATATCCCGCTTGCTTGAACCATTCCCATATGAACGGGCAATTATCGAACGTCGCTTTCCCGTGCGGCAAGCACACTTTTTTCAGTTCATTCTCTTTAATTCCTAATAACATCGGTATCAAGTTGGGAAAAGTGTTATCACCAACTTTGTTATATCCCATCATTTCTACAGCCCCTTTCTTTTTCAAGAGGTTTATTGTTTTTGGCATTGTCCTATGGAAGTTGAGCCGTGAAACCGCATCTATTCCGAGCACCAGCACGTTATAAGCGTGCTCGTTTTTTGATTTCTCTCCCTTATTGTCGTGCTTTATGAAATTTTTCTTAAGCGCAAAAAGAAAATACTGTTCATATATTTTTTTAGAATTCACTGAACACGTTACTTTTACGAATTCATCAATGGCATCAATCTTATTGTTAAAAAATTTACAGTCATCATATTTGACTCTGTCGTCTATACGTGTTGATGTGATGTCTTCAATAGATGTGGGCCTGTAGAATGCTTGGTAACAACACGACAGACTATTTATTTTTATACTATATTTCCGTATATTCTCTTTTATGATCCAAATTTTCTCTCTATCGCTATCCAGTAAACTTAGAGATGAGTTAAGACACGGTTCCAGTGTGGAAGGGTAATTTACGTATTTTTGAATACCAACATTAAATGCCTCCATTGACGGTATCCTACAGCTTTCCGTTTTGATGGTGTGGCTCTGGTCAGAGTCGATTATATTGTAGCGACGCGTTTTCCATGAGGCTGAAGGTTCGTTGTAAATTAAGTTGAAATCCATACTCTTGTTGGAGGTGAGAATCATAAAGCTGGCACCAAATATAGTCACGAACAAGAGGAGATATCTGAACCGGGCTGCCAGCGAAGCATTTCTAGATGGGCTTCCCACACCCACAGCTCGACTCATACTGAAATAATGAAACCACTTGTGTCACAATAATAATTAAGTTTTATCTGGAAAATTAGCTAAGTTATAGGATTTTTACTATTAAGGCGGATCATCTCTGTTTTACAGCTTAATCATTTTTGAGATATAATCTTTCTTTCTCCTATTTTCTTCAAACATTTCACACAGCGCCGTTTAGCCCCAAACTAAACACAGCTTGTGATATGGGACCAGAACATTTAATAACATAATTTTGTAAGTAATATACAATACATATTAAAACATTCAGACACAGTACACACATTTATATTCGTAACACAAAATTATGTTTGTCTTGATTGGGAATCGAACCCACGACCTACAGCGCAGAAGGCAGAGTTACTACCGACTGAGCTGTGAGGAGAGGTCATGCCGGTTTCCTCAGAATATTTTCCTTCCACATTTTGAAACATATTCTTTCTTTTCTGGATTGAGCCAGCGATCGAAAGCAATCTGAATCTGACCCCTGGGCTATCACCCTCTAATACTGTTTTCTTTATGGAATTAAATATTGAAAGTGTTTTGTTAGGATAAGAAACGACGTAATATCTGATAACATAATAATAATAATAATAATAATAATAACAAATCATTTATTCATACAATCAACTCAGGATAATCAGTAAATTAAATCAAAATTTTAGATAACCAGAGATGTAACTTATCTAAGATACAAGTATCTTAAATACAGATACAAGATACAAAATACTTATTACGTATCTTGTATTTAAATAGCTGTTGTTTGGTATCTTAGTATTTTGTAGATACTATGTTTGCTAAAATACTTTTAAACGAAAAATTATTCGAACTGAAAACAAAAATCGGAGGCTTTAGACAATATTGAAGGTGATATAAAAAAGTCAAAAGTCAAATATTACATGTTTTTGGAGCGAAATGTTTTAGAAAATAAACTTTCATTAAAAAAAAAAGTTTTTTTTTCAAAAGTATTTTATCTATTAAAAGTATTCAAAGATACGTATTTTATATCAAGTATTTCAGATACCATTCCAGAAAGTTATCTGAAATAGTATGTAATAGTGAAATAGTAGTAAGTATCTGAAATACTTAATTTAAATTTTGCATTTTGTATTTTAGATACTTTATTTAAGGTATCTTGTACATAACTGTAGATAACTAAATACCTAATAATATTTAAGAGTTTGTCTCTGGTTGTAATAGAATTGAACCAGTCAACGTGCACATCCAGTTTCATATAAAAACAATAACTCAAGGTGAGTTTTCTCTGCGTTAAATGTTTTAACAACCATAAAAATGATAAGAGCCGTACTTAAATGACTCGACTTTTAAGTTTTTCAGTATCTATTATAGAATATTAAGCAAACACTGTAGAAAAAGACAAAACGAAAAACTGCTAATTATTTGACTTAGATTTATTACGTGTCAATGATTACTGCTCAAACCAGCTTTCAAGTCCGCATGTGAAAATTTTACGGGATCAAAGCTCAGCTGAATTTCAGGCCACTTGCCTGCCATTCGTGATCGTTTGCTCTGGAATGTAACGTGCTACAATATGTTAAGTAAATCAACTTTTGCTCATTATATGACTGGGTTATTCTCGGGCGCAATTTCAAGGCTGTTACGTAATGGGAAGTTTGTTACATACATTATGTTTATTAACATACGATCAGGTGGGCCACCTGATGTTAAAGTAGTAACTTCTGCCTATGCAATAAGATTTGGGTCCTCACCTAATTAGGTATGAGAAGACCACAAGATGAATCGTATTGTGCCCGTAATTGCATCTTTAACTTACAATGAAACCAGACCAATAATATGGGCAATCTTATTTATGGGATAACATTACGAAATTAAATACATATACATACTCAATATATCGGTAGGTATGTGAAACGATATGTGCATATGGTAAGGTTTATAAAGGAATTTAATGAGATTCTTATTAGATAACTATGGTTTATTTATTTATAAAATCATAAGGTGTCTAGTTACATAGAATGCAGTGCTTGTCAAAAGTTCAATTATTTCCGTAACTATTATGAATGTTCTTCTACCTTTATTCTAATGAGAGTAGGTGTTGGTATAAAATAGTTTCGTTATCTATGTACTATATAACCATTATTATAAACCACGGATCACAAGAATCATTTCTATAAAACTAACATCAAAAGCATTAAAAATAAATAATATTAAAGAATCTTCCTTTCTTTCTTTCTTAAAAATCAAATCAAACAATCCGAAACAACTCTCTTTATCTAAGATACAAAAGTACACTAAATTCCTTACCATTCATTTTCATCTCTAAAATATGTATAACGATGCAACTACTTAATGATTTTTAATAAATAATTATATTTTATGGAATATTTTATATGAATAGTTATATCTGGTCTACTTAATTTAAAAACTAGCTATCTTCGATATCACATAAACTTAACGTGAATGAAATGTAACCAATGTATTTATCTGTTTTGGTAGCTTGTAATCAAATTTTACGAATAGATCAACCTTACAGAAAGGCCTAAGTAGGTAGGACAAGTTAACAACATATTTTTAGTTAATAAACTATATTTGGCACATGTGAATGAGAAGAATCTACGAGTCGTTAATTTTTCTAAAATAAAACGTATGTATACCTAATAATTTGCACCTTCGAGATTTACTGATAGGTAACAATAGTAATATTTATTTAATTCATGTCTATAATAAATTACTAAAAGTTGATACTTGAAGTATCCTGAGTACAATAACTTATTTCTTATAACTACAGCATTTTCGACTTCAGAAGATACGTGATATGGAAATCCAAAAACACAAAAACAACACCTAATACTGAACATTTTGAGCAACAGCAGTGCCTCTACACAAATACTTTTATTTTACAACAACACTATGCAAGAACAATCTAAAACACACATTTATATAAAATCCTACATAACCATTTTTATTATCACAGCTTTATTTGACTTCCATTTTGCTTTATCTACAGAAGCAGTATAACTTGAGTTGGTAATGATGGACGCAACGGCTCTGATCGCCGTACAGATTGAGCCTGCTGGCAGTGCCGGCTAGTGCCCAGCCTCGGCCGTCTCGACGCATGGTGGCCTCAAACACACCCCCTCCAGGCCTGGTACGCACTACCAACATAAACTCCCTCCAACCATCCTCATCCTCCCCCGGAATGCCAGACAACATCTCCGTCACCTCCAAAATTTCATCCAAACTCAACTTCGCGCATTGCCGATGGTCACGCAGCAATAAATTCAAGTGCTCGATTAGGTGGGCAGAAGCCTCATTCGATTCCGTGCTTCTTTTCGACAGCTTTGTCATTCTATGGCAGGTGCACCAGTGATCGTCTATTCCGGCCGAGAGACACGTTCTGTTTCTCGGTATCGGTAAAAATAAACTAATACTTTTACCTTGCGCATAATTAGTTTTACTCCTGGATTGGATTATGTCGTTCTGTATTGTGTCTAAGTTGATCAAATCTGACAGTGTAGCGTGAATATCGAATGGCGTCGTTAAACGCTTGCTGTTCAGTTTCAAGTTATCGTATGCTACACTGTAGTTATTTCTAAACGAAGGTGGCACTAGAATATGGACGAAAGGAAGCCGTTCTTCTAAACGTCCCTGTTTCGTAAACCTAATGTCTCCCCATCTCATTCCATGATCACTTAATAGAATTAAAATTGTGTCATCTAAATACTTAGAATTATCGAGTTTCTTTAGAAATTCTTCGTAACTTTTATCCATTAGCATAGGATAGTTTAAATAGTCGTGACTCATCGTAACTTCCCAGAAGAATCCGAACAATTTGTAAGTCCTCAAAGTTATTGTCAAGTTTTCGATATAGTCTAACAAAACTTTATAAAAGTACTTGCCACCCATACAGAGGAATGAATTGAAATCTCTGTTGTTTCCCACGTGCATCTCAGCCTCGTGCATGAAAGTGTGGATGTAATAGTCAGTGGGGGTTCCACTGAAACCCAACTTCTCGAAATTGAATGTGCCCAGACTTGCACTATCTTCACCGAGAGCTGTGTAGAACCCCGCGTCTTTATACCATTCCCATATGAAGGGACAGTTATCAAATGTGGCTCTATTGTTTGGCCAGCAAGTTCTTTTCAGATCTGTGTCCCTTATACCGAGCAGCATCGGTGTTAAGTTTGGAAAAGTGTTGTCGCCAACTTTATTATATCCAAAAAGCTCTATTGAACCTTTCTTTTTTAGATAGGCCAATGACCTAGGCATGGTTCTATAAAAATTCAATCTTGATATTGCATCCACACCTATCACGATCACATTGTATGCTGACTGGTTTTGGGGAATATCAGTGGTATCTTCTCTGTCCGTAACAAAACTCTTTTTGGGGGCAAACAAAAAGAATTGTTCATACATAGTTCTGTAATCATAGCCGCACGAAACTTTGACAAATTCGTTAGCAACTTCAATGCTGCTCGTGAAATCTATGCATGTTTCGTATTCGACTCTATCATCGACATCGACAGATGAAATGTCGGCGATAGCAGAGGGTCTGTAAAATGATTTGTAGCAGCAAGTAATATTAGCATCCTTAGGTATGTCATAATACTGTAATACATCTTGGTTTATCCAAATGTGAGTGTTATTGCTATCCAGCAAAGTGTAGTTGTAGTTTGAACACTGTTTCACGAATTTAGGGCGTTTAATAAATTTTCTAATAGTTTCGTCAAATGGTTTTAATCCGGGGATCGTACATCCTTCCGTCTTTATTGTGAAACTTTCTTCCGATCCAACTAGTTCGTAGCGACGTGAGTCCCATAATGATTCAGGTGAAGTACTGTTAAGGAAAAGTAGCTCTTTGGGATTGTTCACAGATATGACGAGCAAACTTCCCGCGAAAATAGTTCCAAATAATATCACGTATCGGAATCGCACCGGCGTTGATTTTACTCTTGCGAGAAAGCTTATTCCCGGCTGGTTCATGCTGAAAAATATTAACTTCCTTATAACAATGCACTTTAATGATTTCTTGTTTTTTGTTTTAAGCCAGTAGTTTTGGTATTAAGTAGATAGATGCGAATCCTATTTTCAAACACAGCTTACCTGTCATGCAGTAGATAAACATAAGTCCAGTTGCACAATACTTAGATGTAAACAATCACATAACGTTGCACATTTTATAACATTAGCAGAAATTGTGGTCCAGTGATAACAAATGGAAACTCAGAACACTGTGTCCAAGTTTTAGCATGCGTTGACAAAACAAATGTGTAGATATATTTCATTGTGATATCATCGCGATATATGACCGCGGGAGAGGGCTGTTCGGACTGAACTGTGGGGGTTGATGTACTTATTTCGTAACCGGAGTGAGTAGCTGAAGATTGTGATTCTTGTGTTTCTCTTTTGCAGCGTGAGAATGAGCGAGACGGTGATCAATTTAATGCCAGGGATCGTGGCGGAGGCTGCGCGCATGCGCCAAGAGCACCAGACACCAGAGGCTCTGCCTCCCTAATATGCCAATAGCTACGTGTGTGAAAACGTATGAAAACTGACAGATTAGAGTTCATACACTTAAAGATAATTTTAGTTTTAGTTTTAAGTCGAATTTTGGTAAAATAAAAATACCTATCTGAGCTAAATTTTTTGCTCTAAGTGCACTAAGTTTTTCTAGATGTTTCAGCTTCCAGACTTGTTGTGACTCTCGAGTCATTGGTAATTTATAATTATAATTATAAATTAATGTATAACTAACTAAATAAATTAATATAAAATAATAATATATAACTAACTAAACTAAATATATAATTATAATTATAAATTACCAATGACTCAGAGTCACAACAAATCTGGAAGCTGAAAAAACTAGAAAAACTTAGTGCTGTGAAGACGCATTTAGGTCAGATAGGTATTTTTTCGAGCAAGTTCGCTAGAAGTTCCGAAAATTTCTTTCTTCTTCATTGTTTTCCCTGACTTACTATCGAGTAAGATATTTATATTTCGATTATTTCCAGAGCGCAACCTATGCTGTCTAAGTTTGGGCTATTGGGCTGTGTTAAAAGTCCACCAATATTTAAAAAACAAATATTTGATTATTTACCTTATTTTATATTATTTTACCATATATAGGTAGGTTTTGTGATAAATGTATATTACTTTATAATGGTAACATAAAACAGAAAGTATTAAAACATCTTGACTGGCCTCATATCTCAGTTGGTTAGTAACCCTACCTTCTGTGCTGTAGGTCGTGGGTTCGATCCCCACTCAGGACAAACATTTATGTGAAATTTGTAACATTGATGTTTGTTCTGTGTCTGGGTGTTAATTATTATATGTATGTATTTACAAAAGAAAAGTATATAAGGATTATATCAGTTGTCTGGTTCCCATGATACAAGCTATGCTTAGCTTACTTTGGGGCTAGATGGCGCTGTGTGAAATGTCCACCAATATTATTATTATTATTATTATATTATTATCTGTTAAAAGCCAAATGGCCAACAAGCTGTTCAAATGTTGAATTTGTATTCGGTAAACACCTTTTAGTACCTAGTATCGAAGCTATTTAGGGCGATTGGTACGAAATTTGTAATTATGTAATTTTACGACATTTCTGATATATTTTTTTACTTCATTTACGTCGTCCGTCTGATATTAAGTGGTAAATAAATATAGATTTCTTCAGATTTTCGGTCTATTATTTATTATTACTGCGCCCGTTAACCGCATTAAATAAGTTTGTACATAGTTGATCATCCCACGGGAACACTGCCCTTTTCCGGGATCCAAAATATTTGTGTTAATTCAGGAAGCTATCCTTTTAACAAATTTCATCCAAATCCGTTAAGTCCTTTGAGCGTGAAGGAGGAACAAACACACAAACGCACAAATACATACTTTCGCCTTTGTAAATAGTGTGATGTTCTGTATATATTAGATTAATTTCTGTTAAATCGTTTTTTTAAGAATCAAATGTAAGAAAAAAGCATGTGCCTACTGGTAGATATACGTCCGATTTCAGTGAATTCGTTCATAAACTGAGTAAATACTTTCCAACTCGTGATTGTATGCAGACTGGTGAAATTACAGGCACATGAGACATTCCACCTTCACTTCTCACAGTTACGCATAAGATGCGACTTGGGTCTTGTCGTACCTGGTAGGGAAGAACCCAAGCCGCATCGGTTGTTATGGGCAGAGGTTACCACTTAACACCAGGTGGGCCGTCAGCTCGTTCCGCAACTAAATAACATAAAAAAAACACCGACTGACCGTACAATCAACGTAGCAAAACATTAGATCAAACATAAAAGTGGGCGGCGGATGAATCAATGCGCCAAATTCTGTGTATCCTATAAATTGCGAGGTTGTATGGATGTATGTTACTCTTTTACGCAAAAACGGTTAAATGGATTTGAATGAAATTTGGTACCAAGATAGCTATACCTTGGATTAACACATAGGCTACTTTGATTCCGGAAAAGTGCAGTGTTACCGTGGGATAACTTATTCACCGCGGGGCACAGCTAGTCTAACTTTAAATTAACTTATCGCTATAACTTTCATAGTTACATTTTCACAATGGACTTTTTAGCTTTAAAATAGCTTATATTAATTGCAGAACAGAATTTGGCACTACTTTGTTACTATTGTAATAGCCCAAAGTCCAACAACTAATGGAATTTCAGAATTAATTGACATAACAATAACTAATTAAACAATTGGGATGAAAATACTATGAGAAAAGTTTGGATAAAATCCTAGTGCAACCACGTATATTTACAAAATGATTAATACCAACCTGCGCCTATTTTAACTGAAGTCAGGCACACGTTACACTTTCGCGGATATCGAAGCGTTAGTGTGTGTCTGTTATCAAACACCGAATGTTTAGAGTCGTTAATTGAAGTTTTATTGGTTTGTTAGTTCACACGTACTAGTGCCATGCAAGTGTTTTCTAAACTAGAGCCCAATCGATCGCCGTCTCAGACTTGCACTGAAAAAACCATATACAGGGTGAAAGATCGCTCTATCGAAATGAATTTACAGTGTAATGTACACTTTAATACACACACTTTTATACGCTGTAGATACTGCAATGCTTGCACACAAATCGACATAATATCTCGTGATATTATTTTCTCACGTTATACATGGGAAATTAAAACAAACATTTTAATTATTAATTAGAAAGAAAGAAATTAGGGGATAATGAATAAAAGTTACCTATTGAATCCTTTTATTTTCTATAATAAAGAAAGTTCGCCCTAGAGAGGGACCTCTTAATATTCTTTATTTCTTAATTGATTTTTTGTGCTACGCCTTATGTGTAAAATGTGACGTTTGTCACTTATTGCCGTACGCGAAATGACAGTAGAGTGACAGTTGCGCGTCTGTCAATGAAATAGAGCATTTGCCTAAGCGTGTACGGAACACGGTGAATATTGTTAATATAAAAGAAAAATATAGATCCAGAAGGATTATTTGTGATATGTTACATGTCACGACTTTCCCTTAAGTAAGTAATAACGATTTTATAGACTGGTGCTAGGTGCTACGCAAATACAAAACAATTTGTTTTACACCCAGTATAGTTTTCAGGTAGGTGAGTACTTTTAGCCGAGTGCACGGCATTTAATCAACTTTGACATGGCATGACGGTGGTCGCCCGTTTTATGGATATAGTGGTTTAATTACGATCATTATAATCGATTTTGTTTTTTAAAGACGGCAGTGTTACTTGAGAATTGTAATTAGCTTTAACATTGCAGAACAGTTGATAATTACGCAATTCAGGTTATACATTCATTGTTATACTAGCTGTTGCCCGCGACTTCGTCCGCATGGAATTCGGTTTTAGCACGCACCCCTGTTTTACCCCTCGGAAAAGTAGCCTAAGTTATTCCTTGTTACATCAGCTATCTGCCAGTGAAAGTCCCGTCAAAATCGGTCCAGCCATATCAGAGATTAGCCGGAACAAACAGACGTGTGTCTGTTTGTTCCAGACAGACAAAAATAGAAAAAATGTTATTATATTAAAAAAGTAAAAAGTAAACATTAAAAAATGTTATTAGTTACACTTCAATTTTATTTATTTGTATAGATGTATAGATAACCGAAGGCAAATACAAGTTTGAACAGGGGACCATCCACCTTCAAGAGCAGTAGAACTGTCGCCAAGTTCGTCCGGGGAAGTACTGCCACCGTGCCCATTTCTGCCGCCAAACAGTAACGTATTCGCGTTACTACGTTCCGGTTTGAAAGGTGTGGTTGCCGGTGAAATTACAGGCACATGAGACATTCCACCTACACGTCTCAGAGTTACGGGCGCATACGATGCGACTTGGGTCTTGTCGTACCTAGTAGGGACCCCAAGTCGCACCGGTTTTTATGGGTTGAGGTTACCACTTAACACCAGGTGGGCCATCGGCTCATTCCGTAACTTTATCACATAAAAAAAACCACTAACGTTATTTCCCACCAGAATCTACAATGGCTGAGGTTTGAACGGAATGGACAGCGAGAAAGAATGTCCTACTCCGTTGTGGATGATGTCGCAACAACTATAAATTAGCGAACACGTCTCTAAGAGCAGCAGACATTAGCTAATTTTTTCGGGGAAGTACTGCCACCACGCCCATTTCTGGCGCCAAGCAGTGACGCATTCGCGTTACTGTGTACCGGTTTGGAAGGTGTGGTTGCTGCTGAAATTACAGGTGCAACATTACATCTTCACGACCCAGAGATACGGGCGCCTAATCTGCGACTTGGGTCTTGTCGTACCTTGCTTGTATTATATATAATATTAAAACGTAGGTATACGTAACGTAACGTAAGTATATTAAAACAAACATTATCAGGATAAACCCAAAAGAACGTCAGTGGATGGCCCCCTAATCTGCTGCATTATGGTATAATAGTAATGCACATGACGTGGAAAGCGAATTATCTTAGCACTAAATAATGACAGATAAGGCACGAATTGCAAAATGGAAATGGTGGAAATGACTCTCTAGCGAATTGGTCGGTACATTAGTTGAAACGGTGCCAGGTGGGTAAAATTATAATATCAGGAAGTAAATTTTTTTATTTTCTTCGGATAATCGAATTATCTTGTATTTTTGTGTTTAAATGTTGTGTTTAATACCTGTGGAACAGACACATTAATCAGATTTAATATATATGATTGATATTTAGTTAGGTAATTGTGTCTTCTGTTTATGTTCTGTGTAGCTGTGTAGTCTGTTAGCTTAGTTCCACAAATAAAATATTTTTCTTTCTTTCTTTCTTTCAGATTATTTAATAAAAAAAATGATCTCAGAAAATACACATTAGATAAAGATAAATGCCACTTATTTCTTTTCGAATGAGATTAGGGTTCATTTTATCGGTTTTCTTTATTCTATGACCTGTATGTGTCATTTTCTGAAGTTATACTTAAGTGTATGTATACATAATATACTTAATCAGTACCCTTTAAATATATTTAGGTATAATAACAACTCGTCTATGCCGAGAAGTTCAAGAAACGAGTTAATAAATTATATCCATAATCACCAACTGGGCGGCGCGGCGCGGCGCGGCGCGGCGCAGCAATTTCAATAGCTCAGTATAAATTACGACAAATGCTATGTTTATTTCCAATTAGAATTTTAGTTCTGTAAAGGTTTGCTTTGAATGAGGTAAGTTGCTACTACCACTGGTCATTGGCTCTCTCGAACCAGTGTCGTGGGATTATTAATGTGCGCCTCACAGAGACTCCTTTCATGCCCTTGACACATGACAAATTTTGGTTCTAGGACATGGCGGTTTCCTCACGACGTTTGCCTTCATCATTTTGAGAACACAGTATCGCGCACATAACTTTTGCTAAGTAGTGCTATTTTAACGTTACAAAAAGACACTTCAATTTTATTTATTTGTATAGATATGTACTAATGCATGGGTCATGAATAGTTAAAAATAGGATTTAAGTCCGTAGATACAAAATCAAAATATTAAATAGCTACGCCCCGCGGTTTCACTCGCGTATGTTTCGATTCCGTGGGAATATCACGATGAAAAGTAACAGCTATGTACCTATCAAGTTTCATCGCAATCGGTTCATTAGTTTTTGCGTGAAGAAGTAACAAACATATTATATATATACTTACAGAAACTTTCACAAATAGTGACTTAACTATGATAGTTAGATACATTTCCTCGCGCAATTTTTTGTAGGTAATATTGAGTACTTCAATCAATAGCTCATAATTGTTATGTATCATCAATATTTTCTCAGCGCACGCTAAATAACGAATTTTATAAAATGGGCTATAACTTATATTCAAAATTTTCTATTTTGGGTTACATTATTGCAATTTTCTTAAGAATCTCTAATTTTTTGAAAATAAGTTATAGCACTTGTTCCTGGTAATTTAGCTTACTATTGGTAAAAAAAAACGGTAGTAATCGGTCCAGTAGTTTCGGAGCCTATTCGGTACAAACAATCAACCAAAAAAATCTTACCTGTTTATAATATTAGTATAGATTCCAACATTTTCGATTCTAAGTTGGAGACCAACGGCCGTATTTCACAGGAGCACTGAAACATTTCAAGTGCTCGTGTCGAGAATCTAGATGCAGCTTTGTCGATTACTGAGTGTAGGTATGCTTTCGGTCATGTACCTACTAATATATAACATAAGCTTGCTTAGTACCGCAACATTTTACAGAACTTAATATTTAATGCAGTATCGTTTATTCGTAGCTAGGTACTGTATCTCACTCGTAGCATGCGATCTGTAACGTTTTTGACTCTACGTCGACTTGGTGTGTGAGAATACCGATAATCAAAGACAGCAAGTCCAAAATATTATTATCAGAATAAACAATTTATTAATATTTTTCTAAAATAAACAGGTCAGTTTAAATCTAAGATATGGACTGGCTTAACGGCTTAGTTGGTAGTAACTCTACTTCAGCGCTACAGGTCATGGGTTCGTTTCACATCCATTACCGGGACCGCCTATGTCTGCTGATTGGCGGCGGTCAGAAAATCTGACCATCCAGAAAATCTGACCATCGTGCTGTCTCACAGCTCAGTTGGTAGTAACTGCCTTCTGAGCTGTAGGTTGTGGGTTCGAATCCCACCACAAACATTAGTGTGGCAAGCATAGATGTTTGTTCAGTGTTTAGGTGTTCATATGTATTTACAAAAAAGTAAATATGTTATGTCATCCTATAGTAGGTATAAGCTATGCTTAGTTTGGGGCTAGGTGGTGATGTGTGAAATGATCACGATATTTATTATTATTTTGATATGCGACCTACAATCATGATGTTAGTGGACATAGTATTTTTTAAATCACGTTTATTTTCATCTATAGGTACTAAATATATTTTTATTCAATAATCAATAATACCTGGGACGTCATTATAACTGTTAACTACATAGAGAAGTTCGATGGATTTTTAACATTATCGCGTATTACCTATTTTTTATCTATGACTTGAAAACGACATGTTCAGAAAATTGTTCAACACAAATTATGCAAAAGCTCCCTATAGCTAAATGTCGAGAGATACACACGATAAAATAATAAGGTCAAAGGTGTAATTATTACAGTTCTTAACTGTGAACAGGAGGGGACTAGGGAATTCCTGACGCATGCGCCCCTATCACACAGAAACGGAACCGAGAGGGTAAAAATCGCCACCCGATATCATCGCAATAATTCTATACAATAAAACGGTATAAAGTTTCATTGAATATTTGCTGCATAAGAGATATGAATGAGGACCACTTCGTTCTCCCTCGAGGTGAGTGCTGTGACTCTAGTTGCGAAGGTGATGTTTCAAAATCGATAGTTGAATAACACAACCATAACCTTACTACACTGTAGTTATTGGTTCTAAGTCTTTCCATTCATCCAACACGTATTTAGAGTGATTTGTTGACACACCAAAGAAGGTATACGATAGTTCAGTGCTGAAGTGTTTCGTTGTCTGGAGGAGTTGAATAACAAATGAATTAAAACGATTGATGATGTCATTTCTCACAAACATGACACGTAAGGTTTCCTATAATGTACTGTATAGGTTTCCTGGTGAATTGTTTGGTTGTGTTCGTTGTTTCAGGTCTTGGCCCTACTCTTCCTGACCCTGATCCCGTGGCCGGGACCCTCAGTGTTCAAGATAACATGCACACGTGACAACTCAAAAATAGTTAGGAAAGTTATACAAAACAAATGGCTGCCTGTGTTGGAAAGATTTCAGGTAAGAATGTCTTTGAATTACTTTTACTGTTGAGACTAGTTTAAGTAGTAGTATAAAAATATTATAATTACGTTTAATAACTGTTTTAAAATCTATTTCAACTTCTGTTGTTCAGGACCTCAGACAATAAGTTTATTTAATTTTATAGAAAAGTTATAATAGAAAGAATCCCATTTGAATAGAGTGAAACAAAATACTGTTATGTTTAACAACAGGAAAAACTCGTAGCTTGCTCAGGGAACTATACATTTAAAGAAAAGGTTTACAAGATAATGTTGCCTGATAATAGTTACAGGTGGAAATTCTTTCTTATGAAGAAAACATTGGTGTAGTGGGTATATTAATTACTTTAAAGTTCACTTAATCATTTTTTTTTCGTTCATTTTTAGGTAAAATTGCCCCTAGAATGTCCATTCCACCCGGCGCGCGACATATTTGCGCCGCAGCACGCCGCCAAGCTACAGCACCGGCCCTCGCAGTGGACTTGCGCCTTCTGCGGCAAGTCCTTCTACGAGGAGCGCCATCTCGACACGCACTTCGACCACCGACACAAGAACCACATTAACAAGGTCTGCTCACATTACCCCAGTATACATTCTACCCGCGGCGAGTGCATTGCAGAGGGATTTTTTAGCACTGGCACCTCCGATCTATAAACTTCAAGGTCATTGCTACAACGGCTCTTTCAGGCAAGGCCATAGCCTGAAAGTATGTCAGCATAGGTCAACTCGTACTCTTAGGAAGTTCAATGTTATACATAGGTACTACAGCAACGGTATGACACCCCTTCATGTTTGTGGTTGAAAGCACAGTGGAATACTAGTGTTACCACTCCAAAAATATTTTTTCGAGTAAACAGTTGGGACCCTATTCTCCTTTCAGTAGACTATTGTTCAACAATAGGTTTGAAGAGCTGAAAACCAGCGCTGGGTGCACACATCAGTGTTTATCCAGCGAAATGTTGAGCGAAATCCAAGTTTGCCTTGTGCTCTGCTACGCTCAAAATATAAATCACTTAGCATTAATAATTATAGTCCAATTTATTGTGTAGTAATTCTTAAGGTTAATACAATCTTTCAAAACAAGTCACATTATTAAATGGCATAGTTGTTTTAGGCGGAAGACGCAGTGTGTTTGGCTGACTACTGCGACATAATGCGGTGTCAGGTGCTGGTCGCCCATGGGTTGCTGAGCGGCGGCGCCGGCGGCGGCGGGCCTACTACCGACATTGAGGTGAGCTCAATGGTGAGATTAATCAATTGAAGGCACAGTTGGGGCGGTGGACTTAGCCAATTGGATATATTTACGATTAAAATATTCTCCTGGCATGTTTTCATATCTTGTGAATGCTTAGTTGCCAGAACACGGTATATTCGGACTATCTAGAATTTTGGAAATTCGTCATGATTTGAGTAGACTGTGATTATTTGATGTATAGTAATTTCACACAATTTATTACGTTATGATAGTACGGATTCCTTAGGGCGTGATTCCAACTTGTGGATATTTGTCCGGTTATATTGTTTTTACGTTTGTGTTTTTAAGGTAATGTTTGATTGAATGATTGTAAATAAATACTTTTTTAATAAGCTTCAAATGGTAACTCGGAAATAACTCCAGTATGTGACTGATAATGACATTTTTAAACAGCGCTACAGAAAAAAATATTATAATATCATCATTAACCTATATAGATGAAATTTAGAACATACGTATACAATGATTTTGAATAATGCATGAGGCAGTACCTACTTTGTAGTGATCTACATTTGACATACACATGAAACATTGATCACACCTACCGACTTATCAAATTTTTAATCACTGTGATAAGTGCGTCCGATTCACTTCGCGAAAGCGCTCTATGTTAGTTCGTATTCGTGAAGAGAGTACAATTACCAACTTTAGAAGTCCAAAAACATGTAATTTAACTTGTTTGATTTGAAGGTATGGCAGGACATAGAGTCCGTGAAGAAGGCGCTGGCGCCGGCCGCGACTCGAAGCGTGGCGAAGGTACCACCACGCAGACGACATCGAACCCGCCCAACGCCACCTCCACCCGAGCCTGACTGTCCGAAGACTGAACACAACATCGACGAAACAGGTGATTAGGAAGTTATGACAGGACATAACAGTCCGAGATGAAGGAACATGTGCTGGCTGCATTCTACGCCATTTCTACCCAAGCCACGGCCTCTGAAGACTAAAGTCAAGACCTAATAACAATTTTGACGACGCATGTTGGAAATTCGATGTTGGTCTCAAAATGGTTTCTCTAACTATGCAGGAAACATGGAGATAGACTATAAATATTATGATCTTAAGCAGTTAATTTAAGGAATCCAAGAACTACCAGCAGAATTGTAAAAAACTGAAGGGAAAACAGGATAAAATAGGTGTCAAAAATAACGTCAACATTTTTTTTTGCCAGAATTTGGATTCTCATTATCACTTACATTATAACTTCCCAGACCAGAAATCTTCATACGACATTGAAATCAAACCACTATAAAGCAACATCACTAAATTTTGTTGGCAGAATCCGATGAGAAAAGAACAGAAGACACTGAGAGTGAGTCGAATCAAACCGCAGAGCTTTGCGATGCGGACACCGTGGAGTCTTCTCTGCCCCCGGACAGTCGCCAGAAGAGGCTAGCGGATCTGCAAGCGGAACGAGCTGCCTGCGACCCCACTCGCCTTCAGACACTTAAGGTCTCATGCTTTTGAATCTTAATCGTTTTGTTCCTATTTTGCTAAACTTGGACTTTCTGACCAATACATTTGCGTGTTTTGGTATGAATATTTGTTTGATCAGTGAGTATGTGAGCCTGTGCGGAGGACCATGGCATGTAGTTTCTTGCAGGGAACTCTGGGGTCAGAGGGAACCCTGAGAATATATATAGTGAGGTCAGGACTGTCTGTTGGTGTAATTATTCCTCATGTTTGGTTTTGCCTTTATCGACAATATGTGGATATTTTAGTTCAAGATCGTGCTTTTATTTACTGTTTTAACCAACTTTGTTGTATCTTCAGGTGCGGTGTGAGAAGATAGTACATTCTTGTATAGCAACTCTTCTTTTGCATCTCACTCAGCATCAATTCAATGAACTTGAAGGTACACGTATGATTCGGCAGAGATATATAATTATTATCGCTGAGCAATTTCTATTCTCCCAAAGCCTGAAGCTTTCGCTATTTACTTTCGTTTTTGGATCACATTGCGGAGGCTTATTACCTCAATCAGAATGACTCCAATAAGCAATAACTAAGAGATAACTCATAATAACTATCATCAGTCCGCATTGGTCCAGCGATACGTTCGCTTAGTAAAAGCCACTGCCTTTTCAGCCTACTGCATTCATTTCTTGACATCCAGTCACCTTGAAATTGATATACCTGGCTTGATAACTCTCTGTTCTGGTATTGCGTTACAGATGAGATGCAGCGAGCAGTATGTTGGTACCTGAGCTGCGACCGGTACTGGGAGGACACAGCCCCGACCGCGCGCGCCTTCCCGTGGCCGCTCCTATTAGCCCTCGCCACTGGACTTGCGTTGGCTTTGTGCATGTGCTACTACATCATTTGGATTGTTTTTGAGTGAGTATTCTAAATACTAATCAACTTATAGGTAATTGAAGAATGCATCTTGAGTTGGGTTTTACTGCAATTTTAGATAAAAAAAACTTTTATCTTTACAATTTATTATTTATTTATCAATTCACGCGTAGGTACGTATCACTGTAATAATTCAGGGTCGATCTTTTTGCTATTGCAAATAAACCCGTTACCAATGGTAGACAAGGAGAAGATATCTAATTAACACACGGACTTATATCTGGTTTCTTTAGATAGGTAGGTACTCGTACAAATCCCGCAATAAATATATCATTTATCATTTATCGTACACGGAAAACCTGCTGGCATCATACATGATATATGACTGACTTTTTTATGTGATACAGTTACGGAACGAGCTGACGGCCCACCTGGTGTTAAGTGGTAACCTCTGCCCATAACCGTTGCAACTTGGGTCCTCCCCTACTAGGTACGACACGATTCAAATCACATCGTATTCGCCCGTCTCTGAGGCGTCTAGGTGTAATGTCTCATGTGCCTGTAATTTCACCGGCAACCACACCTTTCAAACCGACTGTAACGCGAATGCATTACTAATTGGCGACAGAAATGGACGGTGGCAGTACTTCCCCGGACGAACTTGGCGTGAGTTCTACTGCTACAACTTCTACATTGCGACGATGATACGTTTCAGTTCTGAGGAAGGCAGCGTGGCGGGCAGTGGCTCAGTTTCAATGACGACGCACTCGTCACCCACGCGCGCGGAGCGGCTCGCGGCCGAGGACGCGCTGATAGATGACCCGGAACACGACGACCATTACATCTACGTTACCTACCCCCCGGAGCTGAAACGTCGACTGCTAGAGAGGTATGCCGCCAATAAGTTCACGCTTATAATTCTCTCGCCCTACATCAGGCAGACTAGGGTCGATTAATGTCGAAGTGACGTCAGGCTATATTGCCTCAAGCAATTATTGACTCAAAACTTACTGTTACTATTACTAGCTTCGCCCGCGTTATATTCGGTTTTGTGAATTAACCTTAGTAAAATTAGGCTAAGTTACGTGGTATAACATCAGTTATATGCCTTCGGAGATTAGCCGGAACAGACAGACGGATAGACATACAACATTTACTTATTTTTTTTATTCTAAATACTGTATATAATTTTACCTGCATCTAGTAACAAGCTGTTATTTTGTCAATTTTCAGTTTTATTCATTTGTATAGAATATATCATCTAACATTCAAGAAGCCTCTGCTAATTCGAATTTCGGTTAAGTAATAAATTTTCGCGGGCCTATCACAAAAATTTTAAATCTTTACCTAAATCTAGTGTTACTTTATCACCCCGCTGTATCAAGTTAAACGGAGGCGAAGTGAGATTTATAATTTTATTCTAGACATTATCAGAAATTACTCTGATAGTGTTTTAGTCAGCACAAAGCACTATTAGCTGTTACTAGGAAACGTCTTATAGGAATATATCATTTTATTATGCACTTGTCACTCTCAATGACAATTTGGTTTAGATGTACCTAAATTCGTTGTAAGTAGGATTTTTCTTAATCTATTTTCATGTTTTTTGTCGTATCATGGTTTTTAGCTCTTCCTTGCTGACTGTCGCAATATCGACTGTTATAAATGTATTAGGTACTTGTAGTATTAAATTGATACAAATTTGAATCACAAGATTTTTGATTCTTATCATATGACGACAAAGAAAGTAAGCTTTGTTGCGGCAGTCAAGTACCTTGTTTAATTAGCCCAAAACAACACTACAATAATATTAATATTTCTAATAAATTATGTGTTTATTGTTTTAGCTGCTACAATAGAACGACCCGGCTCTGAGTCACTGCGTCGTGCATGCATTTTATACCGAAGCATTAGGCTAAGTAGTTTTAGCAACACATAGACAGTCTGATCTAGCCAAAAACACGTTTGAAATAAATTCTGTGCATTATATCTTTCCTAATTCTCATTAAGGCCCTACTTTAGTAAAGAATAACGTTATATTTTTAATCTAATACCAAACATGATGTGTATTTGCAATATAATACGGGAACTGGGGTACCCATCGCATATTCAACTGTGAACATCAGTGCATCTCACCGATGACGATTCAGCTCTATTCGAGAGTCATCAATGGTCTAAACAGATCCTTAATATTGCACGTTCCGACCGCAGAGTTATTTTCCGAAATAAAATATTATTTTTGCAAATAAAAATATTATACTCCTCTTTGCCTGGTATATACGGTTCATAATTGACTAATTTCCCAAGACACTATAAATAATATAGAAACATAATTTTTTTTTCATATAGGAATTTCGTTGTAACTTATACTTAATTATTTTTTATTTTAAACCTCAGTAGTTAATAGTAGTAAGTTATCCTTATAGTGAGTAGTTTGCTTAAAACAATCGGTGCCTAATTTTTCTTGTTTATTATATTAAGAATGTTCCCTATAGGTAGTTTACTTTAAGACATATGTACATAATGACTGCGTGTAACTATTAAAATAACAAGTTGTTGTAACAGGTTGAAATTGTTTTAAAATGAGCCATATTGTATTTTAAAATTAAATATAATCTAAGCTACATCGACAGGTAATCAGAATGAATCTAGAAACAATATACTGCTTAGAACTCCAACGCTACCTTGCTTAACTGTATAAATTGATATTTAGTTTTTGTACAACTCTTATCATTTAATGTGACTATCGACCAAATATAGTTTTTAATTAGTAAGCTTTTAATGTACCTTCAATTGCTTCATCGAGACTGAAGTCCATAAGATATATTTTCACTGATTGCTAAATTTGAGCATGTACCATTTACAATATACAATTAAAAATTGTTAAAAGTGACTTCTAAAATAAATATTACGATATAAAACGTGTGAATGAAATGGTACCCTCAAAATTAGTATAAAATTTTTAATAATTAAATGAAATTACACTAATTCTCGAAACTTAACAGCACTTTCTTGTATTTAAGATTGTAAAAAGTTTGTTAAATAAAATTCTTACTGAATGATCATTTATTTATTTATAAAATGGCAGTCTTCTTAGCGATAATAATAAATTAACGTACAAATATAGCAACAAGTTATTATACACCTCGGAACTAACAATTGAAAATGAACTTTAGAAAAATATACAGTGAAATGTTTGTGCATAAGAAGTATCATATTTACAATATGCAATATTACAATACATGGGAAGTTTGAAATGAGGCCATTACCTTGGAAGCTCTATACATATTTGACGCCCTTCCACACCGTGTTTCCGTCTATGAGACACTTGCACCCACATCCTGTAGGGCACGTGTCTCTTTCTGCGAACCTGAGGCAAAATGTATATTTATTTATTATTGTTTAACCCATTCACTGCCTTCCTTAAAAGTAACGACATTTCCCAGATGCCGCCATACTGTGATATACAGCCCGCGCATTGGCGGTCCCGGCATCTCGATTAAGTATCCTTGCCCGCCCATCGGCGTTTTCGACATGAAGCTGTAGATTTCGACATGAACCGTTTGATATGTTCAGTTTACATGTACTGTACCGTGTGTAAAACGTGTATGTGTAGTTTTATGCGCTATTTGTGGATCGATATCGGAGTTTGAAATTCAACCGCCCATGGGCGGGCTAGGCGTGTCAGTCAAAAAGTTTCACCCGCCGATGGGTGGGCACGTCACTGAATGGGGTAATTGAGCTATTGAAAATGATATAAATACAACGAGAGCCAATGACCACTACCTCGATTTCGGAGTCTCTGGCGCTGATCCGGGCATTCAAAATAAATCAAACTGTACGACCACGATTATACATTAGGATAAGTAAAATACTGAAAAGTATATCACAAACTATAAAATTACTAGCTGCGCCCCGCGGTGAATAAGTCACCGTACGGGAAAATGCCACTTTAACGGGATAAGAAGTAACCTATTTCAGACTATAATCTATCTCTGAGTCAAATTTCATCCAGAGCCGTTCTGGCGTGATTGAGTAACAAGCATCCATTGTGACTAACCTTATAGCTCAGTTGGTAGTAACCCTGCCTTCTGCGCTGTAGGTCGTGTGTTCGATTCCCACCCACGACAAACATTTATGTGACATTGATGTTTGTTCTGTATCTGGGTGTTAATATGTATTCTATGTATGTATTTACAGAAGAAAACTATATAAGTATTATATCACTTGTGTGGTTCCCATGATACAAGCTATGCTTAGCTTACTTTGGGGCTAGATGGCGCTGTGTGAAATTTATATCAATATTTATTTATTTCAGACTATTTTCTTTCTCTGAGTCAAATTTCATCCAGATCCTTTCAGCATGCAAACTTTCACATTTAGAATACAAAAAAAATTACGCGTCAGTACTCAGTGTGTACGGACGCGTACTCACCACTGCAGCATGTGCGGCGCGTGTCCCGCGTGCGAGCAGTACGCGCAGGCGGCGGCGAGGCCGCGCACGGGGCGCGCGCACACCGCGCAGCGCAGCGCGGCGCGCCGGCACGCGGCGCACCACGCGCCGCGCGCCGCGCCGCCGCACCGCGCGCATTCCACCACCAGCTCCGGCCCCACGTGACGCGGCACCGACCTCTCGTACTTGCACCGGACTTGTTTCATCACCTAACATATAGATAGATAGATAGATAAAAACATTTATTCAGCACAAGCATAGGAACAACAATTACATGAAATAACAATACAATAAAACACAAAAAAGTCCCTATGTGCCCTGTGCTGAAAAAGATATGAGAAAAAAGATATGAGAAATATATAAAGATATGAGAGGCAACATTTCGATGTCTCATTAAAAAGACTCAATACTTGTTTTAGTGTTATTTCAAAACAACTCTTAAATCTGACGATAAAGTTTTGTATAGTTGCTTATTTTTAATTAACGCAATGCAATCTCAGTTTTTTTTTTCAGCCTTTTCCCAGTGCTCTGTTCTGAGGTTGGTACCTCTATAGAGGTTTCAGAGATACATTCAGATCAGTCAACTGAAGCGAATATCAAACTAATCAAAAATCACTGCGGTTAGGTACGTTTAGAATATAAGTACAAAAAAATCTTGAGCGGACTGATTGGACATTAAAGAGTTACCTCAGTTTTCTTGTAAATGAGCTGCCACCGATGCAGTATGTCGGCGTACACTCTCTTGAAGCAGTAGTACAAATGCACGGTCGCTTCGTCCAGCACGCAAGACGAGGCTTGATCCGATTTCGATGCGTTTGAATCCGTGTAGAAATTCTCTGCCTCCGAACAAGAGTTGCTTCGCAGCACAACGGGCAGTGTCCACCCGTCTGCGCTGATTTCACTATATTGGTTCACTGTGTTGTAGGGAGAAGCGCCGTTACCCTGAAATTTATAACGGTGGACAATAAATAAATAAATATTGGTGGTCATTTCACACAGCGCCAACTAGCCCCAAAGTAAGCTAAGCATAGCTTGTATCATGGAACCAGACAACTGATATAATACTTATATACTTTTCTTTTGTAAATACATAAAAATAATACATATTAACACCCAGACACAGAACAAACATCAATGTTACAAATGTCACATAAATGTTTGTCGTGGGTGGGAGTCGAACCCACGACAATTATATAAACCCTTCTCGTTCATCGCTCTTTCCATCAGTGAAAACATAGAATGTTTTATAAACACTGATCTCCATAAACAAAAGTTGCGCTCTATTCTTTTCTATTCGAGTCACTGGTTCTCTCGAACTAGTATGGTGGAAGGATTTTAAGTGCGCCTCAAAGAGGCTCCTTTCGTGCACTGGACACGTCTTCCAATTATTAGTTCTAGGATAGGTTTCCTCACGATGTTTTCCTTCACCGAATGTGGTATTGTTGGTATTGTGTGATTGTGGTATAAATTTTTCAAGCGAAATCTCATAGGTGGACGTCGGGATTTGAACCAGCGACCTCCTAATTAAAACTCGGGGTCAGTGCCACTAGGCCGCCACGCTCTCGCGCGTGACAGTTGCGCTAACGATGGATAATGAACATTTACAATTTAGTTATAGGGTAACATTTTAAAGCACAGATTTAATTATTGTAACGCGAAAGTTACTCACATAACTAGAAGTGGTGGTTGATGATTGTGAACTAGAACTGCTGGTGTCGTTGAAAAGGGAAAACGCGCAGGTCAACATTGCAGCCATTTGAACGTTCGACGCTTTCGCATAGTGAGATATTCTACAATACAAAACAAAGACATTAATTTGTACACTTGACGTCAATATTCAAATCACGAGCCTCATAGTATTACGACCTGCAGTACTGAGTCGAAATTCCCATAGAATTTGTGTACATTAGCGCTCTCCACTGGTTTCTCGTTCATATTTCAGACACCAGTCTCCAACAAGAGTAAAATCTTTTGGTTCTGGAAAATAATAAGTCAATTTATTTATCATATAACTTACAAAGTTTGTAATAAGTTACAGCACAACGGATGCCCAACCCAGCCCATGCTCTCTTCGCTAGAAGTTATTTGATCCTGTAACTTGGCCTGTAGTGACCTTGCGGTGAGTGACGCCAGGCACCACGAGTGGGCTAGCTCTCTTTCGCCTTCCTCTGCCGCTACTTTGGAGTTGTGCTCGCACATTTCTGAAACGGGTAGTTATAAAGTTAGTGGACAAAATCACTGTGTAATCAGTAGCGGCTGGGTGACATTTGTAAATTACACAATAAGTAAATTCTTATAGATCGAAGAGTAAGTAAGAAGCAGTTGCAAAGCGACTTCTACGATAAATGTTTCACCCAATGTAACATGTAAACACAACTAGTACTAGTAGTAGTAAGTTCTAGTAGTTAAGATATTACAGACTTGCTAGTCTGACCTTAGCTTACTCATATGCACTTAGTAAAAAGCGGTTATTTTAATATTACAAACAGACACTCCAATTTTATTTATTTGTATAGATAGCACCAACCAACTGGATCATCAGGGTCTATAACGTATCGCTCGGCCAGTGTTCGGTTGAGCGGAAACAGGTCTATCGCTGAATACAGTACGACCCTCGGTGACCCACAGCCTGATATGCTGCCCCGACTTCTCATGCTGCCCGCCCTGCGACCCTGCGCTTTCTGCGAAGAATAACGTTTTAATTATCATGGGTCTGTAGAGCTTTATTCTTTATTCTAGCCTTCTGCTATCGTCGGTTCGATCGTGTGTTCGATTCCCACCCAGAACAAATATATTTTGTATGACGAATATAGAAGTTCGTTCTGTGTCTGGGTGTCAACATATGTAAGTATTATGTCAGTTGTCTGGTTCCCATGACACAAGCTATGCTTAGCTCACTTTGGGGCTAGATGGTGCTGTGTGAAATGTCCCACCAATATTTATTTATTTATTGACACTAATAACCATCGGTTTATACTGAACAAATAGTTCATGCAGGCAAATGTGATTGAAACCTACCCATCGATCTTGAAAATAGAAGGTAGTGATGGAATTGGACGCATGCCTGTGATGCAGCTGGGGAAACCCCGGCGCATTCGTCGGAGACGGCGTAGTCGTGGCGTGAGGCGAGACAGACGTATAGTTGGCTCCGAACAACACGGGCGTGAGGGAGAGAGACGACATGGACCGCGGCGTTCCTGCTTCGTGCTTGAGGGATAGCCTCCTAGCAGTTGAGGGGCGGTTGAACACGACCAATGTACTAGTGCCGCACCATTTGGCGCCGCACGTCCGCGGGAATGGAATGCACGAGTCCCCCGCGTTCTCGCTCTCGGATTGACTTCTTTGACTAGATTTAAGGGAATCGTTGTCGTCATTTGACTTTACGGGGATCTGAAAGGAGAAAATATTTTGACGACTGCAATTTTGTAAGTTACTATTGTTGCCCGCGTCGTCGTCCGCGTGGAATTCGGTTTTATAACGCACCCCTATTTTACCCCTCGGAAAAGTAGCCTAAGTTACTCCTTGTTACGTCAGCTGAACAGAGATTAGCCGGCACAAACAAACAGACAGACAGACAAAAATAGAAAAAAAATGTTGTTTTGGTATATGTACCGTGTATACATCCATATGCACTTAGTAAAATGCGGTTATTATAATATTACAAACAGACACTCCAATTTAATATATTTGTGTAGATATATACCTCATCTACGGATGTCGCTAGTGTCTTCAAACAATGCAACAAACATCTCTGTCCCAACTTTTTCTTGCGATCTGCGGTTCTATTGATATTTTGTAAGATTTTAATAGTAGTTGCACTATCAACATTGGTCCCAGATAGCCACGAGAACTTTGGAATAGTTTGGTTCCGTGGGAATGTAACTTGTAGGTTTGCTGTGTAGCCGTTGCGCTCTGAATGAATTTGACAGGTTCTTGTGTCTATGTTCATACTGGTAACTTCAATGTTGGCCATCTCGCGGATTGATTCGAATTCCTCATCTATTGAAGTGTTGATCTTTGATGGTAACTTGTTCTGTAAATAATTGAAAATTAAATAATAATTTGAATCAACATATAAAAAATTTACTAGGATAGATTTTAAACGTATTTGTTGATTTGAAAGTATTTAATTATAAATGTTGTAACAGGCGAATATTATGTTATAATAAAATGTAAATAAAACATGTGAGATTTATTTTGCTGTCTGCTATGATATCTATGAGCATAGTGGGTTTAATGAATGATAAAAATAAACAATTATTATATTTTCTAATCTTAAGAAATAGACTGAGCGTAGATCTATTTTACCAGAGGACAAGGAAGAAGGCTCATCAAATATTATTTAAGGATAGAAACAATAACAGCGATAACATAACATATGCCAGTAGGTTTATTTCACCGAGATCTTGAATAATACTTACCAAAGCAATATCATGTCCCGTACTACCATCACCAATAGATAGATCATGCACTGACCCAGCCGTAGAAGCATAGCTTACATCTGCAAGAACAAAATAAAACATCAATCGAGAACGACAATGATCAAAGCCACACCACAAAAATACTTACTGTCACTATTGTTATCCTCATCAATTTCCATATCATCGGGCAAGTAATGATTACACATTTTCAATAGTGACTGATGCATTGTCCACACTCTCAGAGACTGATCTCGACCCCATGTCACCAGCTGGTAATTAGATGGTGATGTATTTGGCCTCCATACCATAGTCTGTACTGTATCGGTATGTCCTACAAGCCTATGGGTCAACGACCCACCTACCCAAATGCCAATGACCCCAACTTGTTCTACTCTGGGCAAGCCCCCCCACCCCACACCAATCGTTAAAAGACCACTACCAAATGGAGTATAAATGGCCCTCCAAACAGGAAAGTTTGTCATGATTACATTCTCTGGTCTCCTGGCATTGTTTATATCAAAGTACTTTATGCTTCCGTCGTGGCTAGATGTGACTAGTTGGTATTCATGGTGAGGACTCCAATCTACGCCATGTATTTTGCATAAATGAGCTGATATGTAGTGTATGGGAGTGGAATGTTTGCGGTAGTCCCATATTTTGATGTCTCCATCATGAGCAGTGGCTACTATGTTGGCGGCTACTTTGTTCCATTGCACCTGGGATGCACCAGCTGAAACCAAGAGCATTAGCACAATGCAGGTACAAAGCAGTATTTGAGACAATATTGAATGCCCTGGAAGTATATATCCTTTGTCACAATGACAGATACAGCACAGTGATGGAATATGAGTTAATGATAATGTGTATTGTCATATTGAAAGGAACTATTTTTGATCAGCTGTATATCACATGCTTATTTCAAATACATTGCAGCCCTTGTTATTAAAAAGTAACATGCTTCCATAGAAGAATGCCTTACTTACTACTTACTAGCCTTACTGGCTTTGACTGGCCTCAAAGCGCTTTAGGATGTGAGTTTGATTCCCAACCGAGGACAACATTTTGTATGATGAACATAAATGTCTGTAATGTGTCTGGGTGTTAATGTGTGTCATATATATGTATTTACAAAGAAGTAAATAAGTTTTCTATCAGTTGTGTGACTGCCATAGTAAAAGTTGCTATGTTTGGTGCTAAGTGGTGCAGTGTAATATGTCCATCAATCAATATAAATAAATAAAATTGGAGTGTCTTTTGTAACATTAAAATAACCGCTTTTTACTAAGTGCATATGGATGTATACATGGTACATATACTAAAAAAAATTTTTTTTTAATTTTTGTCTGTCTGTCTGTTTGTTCCGGCTAATCTCTGAAATGGCTGCACTGATTTTGACGCGACTTTCACTGGCAGATAGCTGATGTAACAACGAGTAACTTAGGCTACTTTTCCGAGGGGTAAAATAGGGGTGCGTGATAAAACCGAATTCCACGCAGACAAAGTCGCAGGCAACAGCTTAGTATTAAAATAAATAAAAGAACACTCACCAACAGCACAAAGTGATATAATAGGTCTCCTAGCATCTCTCAAATCCCACATATGTGTGAATGTGTCTATGGAACACGTAGCAATAAGGTTGTGGTCCTGTCTGTGGAAGTGTGTGTCGCTGACCACTCTGGTGTGGCCACGGAGAGAGCATATGCAGGTGAGATCATTGCCTCCCCGCCATTCATAAACATCAACTCGCTGATTGCTCTAGAATGGAATAATAGGAGTCTTGGACATGTTTATCAAATACTGTACATATTTTTATATATTAAGGTAATGAGTATGTAACCATATGAATATAAGCAGTTATTATGTTGATAGTCTTGGAACATATAAAGGGTTAAGGGATTATTGACGTTTCCAAGCCATTTCTTTATGAATTCTATGGAAATAAAGTTTTTGACTTTGATTTTGACTTTGGGTACCTAAGAAACAAGAAGTGATAGAATTATTTTTTTATATTCTTTTGCAATGATACTTGGCTATACACTCCTAGAAGCAGAAAGCACTACTATAAAAACTCTGCCCAGATGATTTGCTACATTAGATACTTTAGGGGAAGTACTGCTACTCTACATATATCTACCGCCAAGCATCTCTTATGTTCCAGATTGAAAGGCAGTTTACTATAAAATAACTAGTACATGAGACGTTCCACCTTCACATCTCAGAGTTACGGGCGCAATACGATGGTATTTTCGTAACGTTTTCACATTAAAAACGGTTTACATGACAGCATGCTTTATTCATTACGAAAATATAGTTTACTCACAGCAATAGCACATAATCTCTGCCCGGCATAAGTCTGGCACCATTCGGCGCCGGCAGCGTCATATTTACTGTGTCGTGGGTACTTCTTCACGATATCACCGGCATCATCGTCCTGGCTGATCTGTTTTATCGCGAGCCACCTCCGCCCCGCTAGAAGCACGTTATTGCCAGAGTAGTCTACGGACATCGCAGTGGCTTGTAGATCTCTATGCTCCCATTTTAGTATCTCTGAGCTCCAGTGAATCGACATTTTGGTTTGTATGAAATCTCCAATCAACTAATACAAATTCTAATTTGAAATCCTCAAAGTAAATAATACTACACACAATGATAAACAAGCAAAACATGTTTTTCTTCACTTGAATTGACAAGTTGACATTGACATCGGTGATATTAAAAAAATTTGTATGTAAACAATAATGTAACCATTTCTCGTAACTTTATAACACTAGTCATTATTAATATTCAGAACCTATCTATGCAATACTATAAAAAGACCGCGAGTTAAATATTGATTAGTGTAATAATGTTTTGAATCTAAATAGGTGCCGCGTGGTAAAAAAAAATATGAAAGGGGTGAAACGATAATGTTTCCATTCGGGCTGGTGCAAAAACTGGCTTTCAGATGTTACTATTAGAATAATTTCGAAATGTATCCAGGAATTATATAAATGTCAATGTCACATCTATAATTGCAACGGATGGACGGCCAAACAAAACATTCTGTTGGGTGTTGGTTGTTTACCGCTTCAATTAACAGTCCGTGAAATGGGCTTCTCATTTACCAAATAACAGTTTAAATGATATTTTTTTTAATACCATGGCATTTTTTCCGCGACCATGGCGCCGAATGTTATTAAATAGCTCAGTTTCACGGTTAATATTCGGCGTCGTATTTATTTATATTTACTGCGAATATTTGATTTACTACGTTACGCAAATCCAAGTATGAGAGCTAGAATAGGTTCTCTCCTATCCTGACAATACAAGTTATTTGAATATGAGCTATTTTTTTGGAATTTTCAGTGTGGATGGCCATCGCTAAATAATGAGCCCGAGGACGGTGTGCCGCCAGTTTCCGCTCTGATCCTGGCCGACACCCACTTGCTGGGCTCTCGTAACGGGCATTGGTTTGATAAGTGGCGCAGAGAATGGCAAATGCACAGAGCTTTTCAAACAGCCCTGATACTACACGCTCCTGAGGTTGTGTTTGTTTTAGGTGAGGGATTATTTGTTGAAGTCCTCTTCTAAATATGCCCTTTTGTACACTACTTACATAACTATATGTTTTTAGGCAATATATTCAAGGAATTATAAATTTTATAAATAATTTCTCAGTATCTAAATAAATTATTTTAACAAAAGATGAAAGACTAGAGTTTAATCTACCATATTGGTCCTGTAAACTCAGAGTATTATGAAATAATTATTTTGTAAATTAAGTGCCCTACATTCCACATATGTGTTCCAGGTGACCTATTCGATGAAGGAAAATGGGCTCCAGAAAAAGAGTTCAGTGAATATGTAGAGAGGTTTCACAAATTGTTCAGAGTACCGGAAGGTACTCCTATATATAGTGTTGTTGGAAATCATGATATTGGATTTCATTACAGGTAAAGTATAAACTTCCATCTGTATGTCTTTTAAGTGAATTGTTTTCACATACCTAAGTAAGAGACACTAGAAGAAGAATAAAAGAAGAAGAATGTAAAAGTATTTATTGACTCCGCAAGTCATACTGGTTTTGTTATAAGTGGATAGGTACCACTAAGTAAAGGCAGGCGATCTTCTTGTTCTGTTACTTTAAGACACTGAATAAGCACCTTAGCGAATGATCAATAGCTTGCTTGAATCTCTGGACACAAGTAAAAAACCATAAAAAGGCTTCTTCCACAACTTTTAATGGATAATGAATAAAAATTAAACAAACGCAGAATTAATTAATAATAAGTTATTGTTCAAAATTTTATGAACATTGCTTGGTAAATTACAGAGATATTTCCTTTGAAGTGGTTAAGCATGTATGGGGGGGGTCAGGATTTTTTCCAGGTGTAATATCGAGCTGTGGAAACAACCATGTTTTAGATAATATGATGAATTATAATATGTATTTTTTGACTGCCACAAACCTAACTGATCTTGCTAAAAACGTATTAAAGTTTATTTGAAATATATCAGCGCTTGATCACATATTCTGGTTTAGAAACATAACTCAGTTTTGAAATAATTGGATTGTCAAACAGCCTTATTTGGTATTTGTTCAAAGCATAACTCCTCACTTGGCGAAACGGTTTGAGGACAAACTAGACGTGCCGCCGGTGCGCCTGGTGACCATCCGAGGGAATCACTTCGTGCTGATCAACTCTATGGCTATGGAAGGCGATGGGTGCGCGCTGTGCGCCCGTGCTGTCAGTGAAATCGATAGAATAGCTGGTAACTATACTAATAACTTTTTTCGCTTGTGGGTAGTTGAGGTGTGAACAACTAAAAATTTCGATCCCATAATATTTAATTGTTTTTAATAGTTAAAGGATAATTTATATGCATATTTTAAGTGATAATTAGTGCATAGTACCTCCCCCACTCGTCAGTAAAATCACATTTCCTCTCCACTTACCTTGGATCACTACAATCTGCAAAATTATGGACCTATATGCAAAGTTGTCATCAAACATGGAAGAGCTAGCAGGCAGCTTTGACTCCAGGATGCAACACTAGGAGAATGATCTCAAGAAACTAACCAGTGGTGATCAAGTTCCATTCAAGGATTTAGATGCACTGAACCGTGAGTTCTCCGAGTTCAAAGCACTTATGTGGAAAACTAACGATGATGAAGGCTCAGCTGGAACTTCTTGGCCAAGGTTTGGACCGCCAGGAGACTGCCTCACGTAGGAAGGCTGTTACATGGCATTGCTGAGTCAAGTAGTACTAGTGTAGAAGATGCCATCGCTCAGGTATTACACTCCCAATTTAAAATGTCAGACATCTCATCGGAGGATATAGTTGCATGCCATCGGCTGGGTACCAATACAAGTAAACTTAGGCCTATTACGGTGCGGTATGGAAGTTACAAGGTCCGTAATCTTGTCTGGAACTCAAAGACTGAACTAAAAAATTCAGGAATTACCGTCTCTGAATTCCTCACTAAACCAAGGCATGATGTGTTAACTTCCGCCCGTAAACACTTTGGTATGAAGCAGTGTTGGACATCCGAGGGCAAAATAGTTATCTTGTTGCCCAACAACAAACGCAGGAGGACCGAAACCATGATGGAATTGAAGAGCCTGGTCTCAACACATCCGACGGTGCAAAGTCAGGAGAAGATGCCGCCTGGGACGTCGCAGTTCAGTTCAGTTCTTCTTCTTTGGCTTTCGTGTCTTAGCCACACAAACTCTGCCAGTGTCCGAGTTAGATTACTTTCACAAGGTGTTCTGTTGCTGGGTTTATTTAAAATAGAATATGGCCAGTTTATTAAGCAGAAGTTCCAGGAATTTTGCAACCATAATAATGTATATAATATGTTACCAGATGAATACATAAAAAAACAAAAAGATGTCATCAAGTTAATGAAACATTAGTGACAGTATTAATAGTTATTTACAGTTTAATTTTGTTAATATATATAAATTTGCTAAGTATGCAGTTGATATTGAAATTCGGTTGAAGGGAGAGGAGACATTTGATTGAAATGGGTCGGGGAATATCTTTGGGAAGAAAGTCATTCTTGACTTTCTTCCCAAAGATATTCCCCCTTTCCCTTTTGGGAAAGGCGTAATTTGGGACAGCTAAAAAAAATATGGTCAACGTTTCCTTCATCAAGTCCACACTCACAGAGTGAATGATCCCGGACCCTGATTTTAGCCAAAAATACTGGATTACTAGAAGGACCTAGTCTAAGCCGGCAGATAGTTGATGTGATGGATTTGCTGATGTGACGGTATTTAAAAAACCATGGCACAAGTGGAATAACTTTTTGTATATCCGCAGTAGGCATTAGCATACCCTTATTAATTTTTGATATATTCCAAGCATTCATCCAAGACTCGTAACAAGGATTTCGGGAGTAGGCAGAGGTCATGAGAGTAACATTTATAATGTTCGAGTGATCCAATCTGAGCTGCGGTTTTAGCATGTAAGTCAGCTACTTCATTGCCAGGTATGCCGCAGTGGCTGGGTATCCAGGCAACAGCAACATTGATTCCTTGTTTGTGGCACTCAAAAAGAGCTTCTTTGATTTTAAGGATAGATGGGAAACGAGATATAGATCGGAAGGGGTTAGCAAGAATTGACTGCAGACAGCTTTTCGAGTCAGAAAAGATAACAGTTTTGTTAAGACGATGAGATTTAACAAAGAGAATAGCTTCCAAAGGTGCAATAGATTCACCTGTAAATACTGAAGAAGAGGCGGGGCATTTAAAACTTAGCGAGATTTTAGATCAACTTCACTGTCTGGCAATAGTTTGGAGGCGTCAGTAAAAATGGTGTACCAGCCATAAAATTTTGCATTTACTTGTTCAAAGAAATTTGCACTAGCTTCCGCAGATTCCTTACCAACACCAAAATCTAATAAGATATTAGGTTGGAATAATAGAGCTTCAAATGGCGTTAGATACAATGGATGTGTTGGGTACTGAATAAGAGGATTAGGAAGTTCGGATAATTTGATAAAGCTGCGAAGAAGACAAGGGAAATAATCAGTGTTAGCAGTGCCATGTAATTCACGTAAGTGGCTTAATTTTGAAATGAGTGGATGATTTGAATTTTGAACCACTTTGAACAAAAATCTGTCGGCAAGATATTGTCTACGTAAATATAACGGAGGATCATTACACTCGACTTGCATAGCATTAATGGGGGAGGATTTCATCGCTCCAAGAATTATGCGTAAGCATTTTGATTGGATTTTCTCTATCTTAACTGAATGTTTTACACAGTATTTCTTTTTTAATTTTAACTTTAAGTTTGATTGTTATATAGTCATCAATTTTATTTTTGTTTTATTATTTGTTTGCAAAGACCGCAACTGCCGTCCGTGTCGTCAATTACTGAAAGGTTTTTGGCTGAAAACCAGCGCTGAGTAAAATTACTCAGCATATGCTGAGCCAACCCCTTTTTTGGCACTGAAGGCACAGGTACATATTATAATATTTCTTTTTTATTCATGTTTGTTATTTTTTGTCATTGCTTTTGTGTATTTGTGTCCTGTGTGCCGAATAAATGTGTTATCTATCTATCAATCTATGTATGTATTTAAAACAAAAGGATATACGTATTATATCAATTGTCTGGTTCCCATGATACATGCTATGCATAGATTACTTTGGGGCTAGATGGCGCTGTGTGAAATGTCCACCAATATTATTATTATTATTGTTATTTCAAGCTTTTATTTTTTGGGTTTGTATTTGTTAATGTAAAAATTTCCAAACGAATTGTAGACCAGTTCCCTCCAACCAGTTGAGCTAAAATTTGTAACACATGTATAACTTCGATGACAATACAATAATATGTTAGCATGGAGGTGGTCTCATGATGAAGCCGGGAGGAAGGCACAGGAACTCCTGAACTTCTCAACATAGCACCGTCGTGTTTGGGCTCTTTGGATTAGTCTTGACAAGTACTAATACTAGTACTATAGCCCTCGGTGCTGTCCAGGGTCTGATTGTAAAAGTTTGCTTTGAAAAATATATCAAAAAACTTATTTTTACTCAGTGAATTTTTTTTTAATGTAGATGAATTACATTTTGATATACAATGCAGCTGCCTTATACGCTGTACTTTCAGGTGTCTGTATGTATTTACTTGCTTCTGCCAACGTCTTCGACCATGTTGATCAGAAATACCCAAAGATATCTATACAAATAAATAAAATTCGAGTGTCTGTTTGTAATATCAAAATAACGACATTTTACTAAGTGCATATGGATGTGTACACGGTACATATACCAAAACAACATTTTTAACAATTTTTGTCTGTCTGTCTGTCTGTTCCGGCTAATCTCTGAAACGGCTGCACCGATTTTGACGGGACTTTCACTGGCAGATAGCTGATGTAACAAGGAGTAACTTAGGCTACTTTTCCGAGGGGTAAAATAGGGGTGCGTGATAAAACTGAATTCCACGCGGACGAAGTCGCGGGCAACAGCTAGTTAGTAATAAAAAAATAATATACTCGTATTTTGCAGACATACTTAAGTGCAGCAGTGGATCAACATTATGCAAAGGAAAAACAAAACTAGAAAGATACAGCAGACCTATAATTATGCAGGTATGTATCAAGTTATGTAGCAAAATTTGGTCTCAGCGTCATTAGATCATTAGTTTCTCAAAATCTGTCACATCAAAGCTATTTTCAAAGCTAAGTGTAACTTAGGTTTTCTAACTAGTATTAAAGCGTAGCACACACAAATACTGGACACCCAAGAATAGTTGATAAGCTTTACATTGTTAGTACATATAATTATTACTAATGCGAATTATTAATATCAAAAGAAAAAACGTATAAAATAAATCTATACAAATAAATAAAATTGGTGTGTCTGGTTGTAATATTAAAATAACCGCTTTATAAATACCAAAACTTTTTTTTACAATTTTGGTCTGTTTGTTCCGGCTAATCTCTGAAATGGCTGGACCGATTTTGACGGGACTTTCACTGGCTGATAGCTGATGTAACAATGAGTAACTTAGGCTACTTTTCCGACGGGTAAAATAGGGGTGCGTGATAAAACCGAATTCCACGCGGACGAAGTCGCGGGCAACAGCTAGTCACTTATATAATCATTCTGTTCCTCGTTCACAGCATTACCCCCTCTATAGAGAATCAGACGGTATATGCACAGAGGCCGATGCGGCGCCGCTCCCCGAGCGTCACAATCTATTCGAGGAGCGCTGGGATTGCCTCTCCAGGGAGTCTACGGAGTACTTGGTAGAGAGTCTGGTGCCGAGGTCGGCGTTCGGCGGTCACACTCACCACAGCTGCGTGCTGCGACATAGTTTCGTGCCCACACACGAACATAAGATCGAGTTTGTCGAGTACTCTGTTCCTTCCTTTTCGTGGAGGAATAGACCGGATCCAAAGTATTATTTGGTAAGTTTTTAAAATGTTAGTCACTTTGATCGATCTGCCCTCTGTAACGAGTTCACAGTCTATTAAGTTTAGCTCCCGAGGTAAAAAGTTCACACACGCACACTCACACGCACTCGCGCACGCACACTCACACGCACACGCTAACGCACTCGCACATTCACACGCACACACGCACAGAGATAACGAATACAGTTGTTATTATGATCAAACCAATTAGCAAAATTGAAAATAAATTTGGGAAGCAATTAACTCAATAGTTTCTTCCAGTTTTATCAGTTTTTAATCTCATTGTTTTTGTACGTTACGCATTTTCTAGAGTGTGTTATTTTTCTGTTTGGTATCTTTTGGCGAGCACCAATTAAGTCAAATCATTGTTACTATGTAAGATATATATTTGTATATTACAGGTAGATTCCCTGTTTTTCCTCATATACCTACTTGTGTCAGTTGTACTAAAACTTAAATTTTACTAAATGTTAAGAGGACATAATCATTCACTTCACTGAGTGATACACGTCACTGAGTTCATGACTGGCCTCATAGCACATTTAGTAGTAACCCTGCCTTCTGCGCTGTACGTGGGTTCGATTCCCACCCAGGACAAACATTAGTGTCACGAACATAGTTTGTTCTGTGTCTGGGTTTTAATTTAATATGTATATATTTCCAAAAAAAAAGCATATAAGTATTATATCAGTTGTCTGGTTCCCTTGATACAAGCTATGCGTAGTTTACTTTAGGGCTAGGTGGCGCTGTGTGAAAAGTCCACCATTACTATTATTGGTTCTCGAGAATTAGTCGAGGACAGGCTCTATGCATGCAGCTGCTTTTAGAAATAACTTATTTCAGAAGAATTTATGTTTTTATTTATTTAATCATTGTCTACAGGCTACATTTACACCGGATGAAGTAAAAGTGTCCAAATGTGGCATGCCCAGGGAACGAACGATACAAGTCACTGCCGTGATAATGTCGATAGCTCTCGTAGTGTACCTCAGATACTTTAAAATTAAAGAGAAGCTCTTCAATTACAAGCATTTGTGAGTATAAATATTTAAAACTAAAATATAATTAAACGATGGTCAGAAGGTAGCGCCCTGTGATACAACCGAATCAATAGATGGTAAAGTGATAGTATGATAGTATTTATAAACATTTTTTATATTTTTATAAAAAAAATATATTTACGTTATATTTTTATGTATTTATAATTTTTTTCCAAGAATATTGTAAAACCGAAGGTATGTCTATATTTTTGTTACTCTATCACGCCAAATCTAGTGAACCGATTTGGTTGAAAATTGTAACATACTGTGACCTAGATTGGGGGTAATTGTTATCTCGATACAACGGGAGCGAAGCTACTGACAGACAGAAGGTAGTAAATTCATCTTCTTCTCAGCGTATCCGGATTGCATGTACACAAAACAAATGTGTTTCGAAAACTATAAAAGTTTTTCTTTTTATGTGATACAGTTACGGAACGAGCCGGCGGCCCACCTAGTGTTAAGTGGTAACCTCTGCTCATAACAATCGATGTGACTTGGGTCGTCCCTTACTAGGTACGACAAGACCCAAGTCACACCGTATGCGCCGTAACTCTGAGACGTGTAGGTGGAATGTCTCTTGTGCCTGTAATTTCACCGGCAACCACACCTTTCAAGCCGGAACACAGTTACGCGAACGCGTTACTGCTTGGCGGCAGAAATGGGCATGGTGGCAGTACTTCCCCGAACGAACTTGGCGAGAGTTCTGCTTTTAAAGATTGTTGAGTTTGATTCAGGTGGTAACCGTGTAGTTGTAATTACACCGTTTGATAATGTATCTAAGGCAGTAAATTCTTAAGTTTGTAAACATTTAGTCTATGTTTACCCAGTGTGCCAACTGCCTGCTGAATGTCAAGTGTCAATAAGTTTTCCATTATTTTTTGTTATGACTTGTTATATTGTTTATCTTAATCATATAATCATCTATATCTAGTACTAATGGTGTAATTAGTACTAGATACTAATAACTCCATTAGAACTAGATATGTTATAGATTATTATATGATTCAAATAAAGTGTAGAAATTAAAATAAATAGCTGTGTTAGGAGTCTAGACATTAATGGGAATATGTGGATATTATGAGTAAATTAGTCTTTTGTTTAATTAATTAAAACAAATGATACTAATTGACATGTCTATTGAAATTATTATTATAACTATTTTTATAAGTTTTGATAGTTCGTTACTGAACTGCTATTACTATACTATATAGCTATACTGCTATTTGAAATGAACTATAGGCGAAAATTTATTTGAATTATAATTGCGACTACTCTAATGAGTCGTCTGTAGTTTATTTTGACTCGTGAATACTTTAATCACTTTACACTAAAGCTTAAAACAAACAAATTGACTAAGCGATCAGCCTGCTGTAAGCGTATTCATATACGCTTAGATATGGCTGCTATCGTTGGATCCGACCATGAAACAGCTTAAGCGGTAACAGACACTCCTGCAAATGATAACTGTTTTTAATGATGCTTCATCTGACCCAGTGGCGGATCCAGGGGGGGGGGGGCTAAGGGGCTCACGAACCTCCCCTAAAAGCACTTGAATTCTTTCGTGACAAATGTTGTAGGGAAATTGATAATTAGTATTCTATGAAACTTTATTTTAGCTAGCATTACATTACCTAAGGTACAATTTTCCTTAACTTAATAAGTATTATTTGACAGGCCTCACAGCTCAGTTGGTAGTAACTCTGCCTTCCGCGCTGCAGGTCGTGGGTTCGATTCCCACCCAGGACAACCATTTGTGTGACGAATATAGATGTTTGTTCTGTGTCTGCGTGTTAATATGTATTATATGTATGTATTTACAAAAAAAAGTATATATGTATTCTATCAGCTGTCTCATTCCTATTCGCTATCTAGCCCTAAGCTATGCTTAGTTTGGGGCTAGATGGCGCTGTGTGATATGTTCACCAATATTTATTATGTGTACCTAATTTGTTAAAACCTATCCTCAGCCGGGTCAAGCCCCTCCCAATCGACAATCCTGCATCCGCCTCTGACCTTTCCTATCTGTGATCATGAAGAACGACCGGAAACTACACAGTACTCTCGTACCCGATCCATTTCTTCTGTATTTTTTTTTATGATAAAATGTCGTCTCATTCACAATTCAAATGAATTTTGGCCACAGCGTTGAAATCGTATCGAGTTTTGGCTTCTCTTTTGAATATACTGTTTCCGAGCCGATGTGATGAAAAAGTTATTATTTATACTAATGCACAAAGCAAAAAGTCATCACTACGTTCCGTATTAAATTATAAGATACATTTCGCTTTCTCTGGATTGTTCGCGGCAAAAATCGTCTTTGTTCTCGAACAAAAAGCAAATATTCTATGGATTTTACATTATTATTCTGTTTTAATTAAGCTAACTTATTCTGTGTTTCAGATCCGGAAAGAGAGTTTGATCTGAGTAAGGTAGACTTATATTTTCTATTTATTTATAAGTAATTATTACTTAGTTTTATATCTTGAATTTAAGTTATAATTTGGTGGTACCTAACTAGACATTTTTTACATATATAAACTGTACTTATCATAAGTCACGCGATCGCATCATGTACCTACTTATTCATATAAAATTCTCCAGAGGTGGAGGTTCACCAAGATATGGCTAATAATTGGAGTCGGTTTGATAATAACATACATGATGACTAAATTTAAAATTTTTATTTTAAATTACAATCACATTTAGGAACTTTTAAAATATAAAAAAATAAAAAAATAGAGAAGTTGGATAGCAACAAAACTATTAATACTGAATAGGTTAACCTAGACATGAAAATCTTCTACAAAAATCATAAATAGCTAAAAACATAAGATAAATTACCTCTAACCTTACAAATTCGTTAATCGTAAGCGGCTAATGAACAAATAATTCAGAAATATTACAAACATTTGATTAACTAAATATGGGTCTAAATAAATGCAAATAAACTACAATACAAAGTCAAAAGTCAAAAAAAGTCGCTAAGCGTCCTTAAAACGACAGTTCAGTAAGTACATATAACTCGTGGACGTTATCTAAGCTGAACCCTGACATAAAAATGTCAACAAATTATTATTTCTAAGTGCGAATTCATCGGACATTTTATTTCTACGATATCTAGCGGAGACTACTGTTTCTAAATCTAATGACACTAATATTTAAAATCAGGTCTGTTAAGGGGGGGACCTTCTCTGGTTGTAAGCGCGTTCAGAAGGCACGCTTCTGAATATGGCCACTATTCTGGCATGTCGCTGAGTCTGATTCCACCTGGCCGCCGGTACATGCGTTCAGGCATGGGCAGCTCCCCCACTAGGAACCGCTCCAGGGCTTTGGTGGCCATCCGGGAGTGCCCTGAACTCCTGAACGCTGTGCTCGCGTCGCGTCCCGCGTACTCCAGCATTATGTCTGCACCGCCGGGGTGCTGGGAAATAAATGTTATATTAGTTATGTATAATGCACACCTCATAGCTCAGATGGTAACTCTGCCTTCTTCGCTGTAGGTCGTGGGTTCAATCCCACCCGGGACTAAAATTTGTGTGATGAAAAAGAAAGACATTTATTTGACACGCCATAAAGAAAAGAAAACATTTAACAAAGCACTTTATACAAAAACATACATAGGTACTGTTGTAATAATAATATGTTATACATGTCGGTTGTGTGGCTCGATGTTAATATGTATGCGTTTACAAAAAAAAATAGGTATTAGGTTTATCAGTTGGCTACTACCATAATACAAACTATGCTTAGCTTACGTAGTGGATCGATGGCGTGTGTGAAATGAAAATTGCTGTTTTTTTTTAAATTAAATAAAAAAAGCAAAACGTTTTGGCTCCTCCCCAACCTAGGTAGCGGAAGACCCAAGTACCATTATCAAAGGAGTGACAAATATTAAAGTGATGGGTAAATTGTAATTAAAAATCGTCTTTGATAAAGGATTTGAAAGATTGCAATGCTCACCTCATCAAAGAAATCGGTGATGTTGTACACGCGGTCGTATATCACCACCCAGCAGTCGTTGGGCGAATCGTGGCCGGCCACTTCCGCCAGGCTGATGATCCGGTCTTTGGCTTCCGGGGCTCCGGGCACTATAGCGTCCGGCCACTCCGGCTGCCGGGCCTCCACGGCCCACGGGCTCAAGAACCGGAGCGCCGCCATCGACACCAGGCTCATGTCGGAATGCGTTTGCACTTTGGCCATCTTCTCGTCTTTCCTCTTCTCGTCTTTCTTCTTCTCGTCTTTCTCTTCTCGTCTTTCCTCTTCTCGTCTTTCCTCTTGGATTTTCTCAAATATCTTCCTGTGATCAGGAACGTTCGCTTCAATAAGCGGACTGGGTATAATTGATCGGAGACTCGCTCTGTAAAGGTATTATGAAACCATATTAGTGGCCGCGTTTTCACCATGCTATGTAGGGTTGCTAATTATTACAATTGGTTAACTAATTATTTCTCCTAAAGCTAGCAATTTATTATGAAAAGTTTCTGTGTAATTCTGTATTAAGTTTGTTGTTAATGTAACTTTTTATGAATTACATTTTTCATATAAAGTATGGTCTGGAATAAAGGAAAGTGTTTATACTGTTCGCCAACCCTAAAGAAAGCACTGAAGCGTATGTTCCTAGCACACGATACTGTTGCTTTAGATCAACTTACAAATCGGCTAGACCAAAGGATTTGCAAGAATTGCTGTATATAAGTTCCTTATTTACTTGTCTTCGCACGGCCGAGTCAGACTTTCTAGTGTTCACATATCGCCACTACCGCGCGACCTCCAAAAAGATAAAGCTGTTTGTGATATAAAATATAAAACCGGTGAATAACCAAGAAGTTATCAAAACTAACGATATAATTTATTGTTCTCATTGACGCAAATGAAAAATTAGCGATAACTCTTAGCACTTTCAGGTCAAATTGACAATTGTATGTATCAGGGCTTTCAATAACACTTGTTCAAAACAAGGATATATCTAATGTAAACAAATCAACATGTGGCTGGAATTGTTTACATTGGATGCGCGTCTCTAGTAGGCACAATAAATAAGATCTATTTCACAATAACCAATTAATTAAAAGCTTAATGATTATATGTATCAAAACAAATGATATTCACCTTATAATGGATACACTCGATCGGAAGGACACCCGTTATCTCTGCTGATCCTCGAATGTAGGAGAATGACCGTCACACCAATTGTCACTATGCCACAGTTGTTCGTTTTTGAGTTTATTTTGCACGAGGAGGTGATGAATGTGAGCGTAGATCATTGCCACAAACTAGAATCTTTCAGTCATGAGTGAGTTGATATTTGTGAATGAGCGTCGGTTGCGGGCGCGGTCTGTTATATACCGATGGATGGCACGCGCCCGATAACCGATTAGTTTCTGATGTAACCTTTGCGCTATCTTGCTTGGCTCGCGTCGCGCGCGACCGCACCCGCGCCCGCGCCGCCTGCGCGCAGCACGCATCACACCGACCCACCATTGACGCGCTTTCCAAATGGGTATGAATAATTAAGAATTTCTGTGCCTCCACAAAATGCATGGTAAGGGATCTGTGCACTAATGTAGCTACCAAGCTTTACCGTTATTTTTTTAAAGTTTTGGTCGTGCTAACTGGTTTTATTTTACCAAATTCAGACGTGCCTGCCTGAGATGTACCAAGAGCACTTGCTATATCTCAAACAACGGTCAATGTCATTACTACGCTGATATTATTTAACCTCTGTTATCTACCTTTGTGAATTCATTGTTTTATTATGTTGCAATCGACCTAATCTAATATGTTATTAATATATTCATATTCGACGCACACTTCGCATTGTAGCGGTGTTAACGACCCGAATGGAATAACTCGCATAATTGAACTGATCTGATTTACAAATACCAAGCAAAAAGTGTCATATTGCTCTATATTTACGAGAAACTTGAAAAGGAATTCAAATGAGGTTGCAGACCGTTTGATAAAAAAAAAGCTTGGCACTTGGCTGGTTTATTTATTTTGTCAATTGCAAAAAAAGCATGCATTTATGTTTTACTAGCGAGGGCGAAGTCGTGGGCAACACCTAGTTGTGGATACATATATCCACAACTAGGACTACTTGTAGTCCTACTGCAAACACGGCTAAATACATTTTTGACGGAATGCGAGTAAGCGACGGAAATTCAAAAATCTTAATAGCTTGAGAATAAAACCAGAATAGTCTAGTCTAGTTCTAATAGTCTTATTCTATTTGACTATTAGAACAGCATACAACAAGTAATACAGTTATTTTGCGATTATCTTGAATTTTGTTAAGGCCTAACTAGCAAGCCCCTTTTGCAATTGGACTGTCATATGATCGATAGCGATCATAGGATGATGTTACTTTTCTTCGTCAAGTGACGTAGAAGGTCGGTTAATGAACCGTCACATCGCACGAGTCCAGCAAAACAAGTCGACTAGAACAACATGCGTCAGACAGTTATCAAATTTATTAACGCGTTCAGTAGTTTTCACAGATTATCATGTTATAATTCTTTCTTAGAAAAAACATAGACATAAACATACACACGCCAAAAAGAAAAGAAAACATTAACAAAGCGCTTAAAACAGAAACATATTATGTTGTACTGTTGTAATAATAATAATAATAGGTACATCAAACAAGTAATTATGAGTAACTACGTTTTTTTTTTATTAGCAATTGCTTTCTCTGAAGATAATACCAATGCTCGTAATTAATTGCAAGTTTGTAGATGTTTTGAGTGTTCATAAATCTGTGGCCATGAATCACTCGTGATCATGACCTAGGATAGGGATCTGTGGTCAAGTATTTATAAAATAGACATATTTATGTATAGATTTTTTGTAAATACATCCATATAATACATATTAACACCCAGACACAGAACAAACATCTATATATTCGTTACACAAATGTTTGTCCTGGGTGGGAATCGAACCCACGACCTACAGCGCAGAAGGCAGAGTTACTACCAAATGAGCTGTGAGGCCTGTCATCAAGCATTAGAGTGCACCTAGATGACATAATTGCTTCTTCGATATTATTGTTTGTATGTTAAAGCGAGCAGACGAGCTAACGGTCCACCTAATGTAGAGTGGTCACCGTCGCCCGTGGACATCTGCAATACCAGGGTCAATGCTGATGCGCTTAACCCAAATAACAATAAGTACGGACATGTCAATTTTTTTTCTATAATTTCGATTAAACACTTAATTCAAAGCAAAATATATTTCCTTATTAATCTAACATTTTTCTAGCACAAAGAGTGATGCAATTTAAATGTTTGTTTCATTTTTGTATTTCCTAGTTTGGAAGACAGGCTTGCTAAAATATGTCATTTGTTGAAAAAAAGTTGACGCTAGCAAATAATTGATTGAGATTTATTTGGACTGGTTTCATTAAAAGATTGTATTTGTAAAGGTTTATGTAATAGATTTATATGATAGAAAAAATACGTAAAAGATGTTTATTTTCTTAGGTCTCCAGTGTCTGTGAAAAAGTGGGTTAAGGAATATTTGAGATTAATTCCAAAAGTATTCTTTTATATAGTATTTTTTCGCTCACTTTTTCATAATAATATTATTAGTATAAATTATTATTAATTTATTATTAGGAATCTCTTAGCTAAAACAATTAAGAATCGTCGCATACTTATCAGTAAAAACAACTTTTATTTTAACTGTATTTTTTATTTTTGACTTTGCTCTTCATTTTTATCATTGTATTGATGACGCAGGATTTCTACGACACAAATGACACACATTGTTATCATAATAGTAATTATTATTTGGCTGATCTAAATATTACTGATAATAATAATATTAATATAAGGATGATATGGATATTATGATATGATATGATATTGCGCTCTTGTTTTGATTGCATGGAAACTATCTATAAATATTTATGCGATTGATTGGAAAACATTGGTGACGTCACCTATCATCACCAGAATAGTAATAATAACAATGATTTACATAACCTGTGGCCTCCGCCTGTGTTTTCATTTTGACATATTTTTTTTGGATCAAGTACATTTCCACAGTTCTTATAACATGAGCAACAGTGTAATCTTATACGATTGTATTTATTACGACATTGATATATTATTTGGATTTCAATGTGGTAGGCAGTACTTTCATGAACCTCTTTTTAACTGTGCTTATTAGTCCAAATAGTTCTATGCCCGTTACTAGTAGATATATATTGAAAGCTGATCGTTGGAGATACATATTCTAGCCTATTTTAGGGCCAGCGTTTCTGAAGCCTAAGAATGTCTAATACTAATAGTTGTGGCTGATAAAAATGTGGTTTACCGCCACAGTTTCACAAGAGCCAGTAGACTTAACTAACATTTTCTTGATAACGTCATAACCACAGATTTCCCATAAACCTTGATGAAACGAAATGTATTCTCATCACCTTTTATATCTAGTTAGGTCGGCTTCCAAAAAAGCCATATGACCACAGAGGAGTTTCGTTTATATACAGTATTATCAAAGTATATTCTATAATCTGTGGTAAGTTTTGGTTAAATTGATGTAAAATTCGTCCGCAGCTTCCAAAGCCATGAAGTCATCAATATTATTGTTTTCAAATGACGTCAATTTAAAAACATAAGTTTGATGACTGGAATTGAATCTTTTGAAAATATTCGTAAATGATGCAAAAGCAAACCAATTTAAAGGCTTTGACGTATGATTCTGATTGACGTTTGACTGGCCTCATAGCTCAGTTGGTAGTAACCCTGCTTTCTGCGCTGTAGGTCGTGGGTTCGATCCCCTCCCAGGACAAATATTTATGTGACATTTGTAACATTAATTACATTTAATTATAGACATATTTATTCTTCACTTGTCAAGAGTGATGGTTAAGTATTGGCGGATAGTAAGGCTGTACTTATGGCTTATAATAATGTATTTATTTCAGGCTTCTTAATATTAAATATATTGGCTCATATAAATAGATACCTTAGTGACTAACATACATATAATAACTTAAGACTACACATGAAATGGTTAATTAACATCAGGTGGGCCATTTGATCGTTTTGTTACTTTCTAAAACACAAAAACATGGGCTGATGCTAACCAAACATTCTCTACCCCGTGAGATCTAAACACGTTAAGTTCTAATTGTGCTACGCCTCGATATGACGTTGAAAAAATTTCATACGCCATTAAAAAAAAAAAAGCAACTTCTTTACATTGTAATAACTAAAAGTTGTGTAATATCCAATTAAAAGTGGTATTTGTATGCAAACAAAACAAAACGTGCACGAGACATTGCACAGGATGCCCTTTTATCTTAGTATCGGGTGCGATCCGGATGGAATTGGAGCATTGTATCTCGCACGAACCGATCTCAGGTCAGATGTCACGTGGACGTAAAAGAATGTTAGATGAACAACCGTACAGCGCAAATGTACTGCGACATTTTTATTTTATTTATTAAACTAGCTGTTGCCCGCGACTTCGTCCGCGTGGAATTTAAATTTATCACGCACCCCTATTTTACCCCTCGGAAAAATAGCCTAAGTTACTCCTTGTTACATCAGCTGTCCAGTGAAAGTCCCGTCAAAATAGGTCCAGCCATTTCAGACATTAGCCGGAACATACATACAGACAGACAAAAATTTAAAAAAAAATTGTTTTGGTATATGTACCGTGTATAAATCCATATGCACTTAGTAAAAAGCGGTTATTTTAATATTACAAACAGACACTCCAACTTTATTTATTTGTATAGAAGTGACTCGGACTCATTTCACTCGTGGCGATTTCTTGCAGGCCTCGCTTCGCAGTCGCCCCTTCTAACTACCACCCGCGGTTTCACATCCTGTCATCGATGTTTTATCGACTGGTATCCCTAACGCAGCACCCTTAGCCTACTTTGGTTACCCTTCTTCTCTTATCTCTCGAAATACAAACATTTCAATTATTAAAAATTGTACTCATTTCGTTATCTGTTCTTGTGGAAGAAGTTCTTTTTTATCTGAATCAATAATTAGAGTCCTTGGTTTATATAAACTGTAGTGACGTTGTTGTAGGTATCCTGCTCCACACCAGTTTATATTTTAAATTTCAGTTTTTGCTTTTCTTATTCAGTTTAAATAGGTATGATTAGTTCACCTTCTGCCTATAGATAGGGATTTTCTGTACTACGGTAAACCATACATATTTCAAAATAGAGAGCAGACATATAATAGACTAGCTGTTGTCCGCGACTTCGTCCGCGTGAAATTCTGTTTTGAAAGAAAGAAAGAAAGAAAGAAGACATTTATTCACACACACACTGTATACAACAACGGCTAACATCACAAAAACACAAAAAGAACACTAACAAAACATAAAATAAAACAAAATAATAATAATAATGTGGAACGCTGTCGCGTACAGCATTGTGTGAAAAGCCTTGAGCTCAGCACGTGCTGCAACAGGTTACAGCGCTGATTTTCAGCTCAAGGCTTTGGTGGCGTACGAATAAAAGAAGATACAAGAAAAAAAAACAATTTAGAACTAGAATATACACAGAAATTAAAAGCAATAACAATAACAACACAAAAATATGAAAGTTATAACGAACTAAGCTAATAAGTTAATGGATCAATTAATTGGTGACAAAAGTTTATAATAGAGGAATGTTTACATTGTCTTGATTTTTACGCTATGATTGAGAGCTTTTAAATTAATTAAATAAAGAAAAGAGAAAAAGAAACTGAGAATGCAGCTGTACGTAAAAATAAATCATAAATATTAAATATATAAAAGAACTTAATTTTAACAGCATATTGATAACAAAAAGCTATCATATATAATAATAAGCTATCATAAATAAATAATAAAATAAATAAATTAACAGTGTATTCATATAATAACAGGAAAAAAACATTTTTAAATCCGTATAAAGTACCCAGAAAATCTATGAAGTAGCTGGGGAAATTATAGATGCAGCGTGCGAATTTAACAAAAAGACTTTTGCAAGTTTACTAGGCAACTTTTAAATTTTACTCTAAAATTAGACTTATTTTTCAGTAAACGTAGTGGTGGGGGAATTGAGTTCCAACATTTGGTGGCACAGAAACGAAAACTTCTTCGAAATGCGGCTGAACCGTGTCGTGGGGTCCGCAATAAACGTTTTATCACGCACCCCTATTTTACCCCTCGGAAAAGTAGCCTAAGTTAATCCTTGTTACATCAGCTATCTGCCAGTGAAATTACCATTAAGATCGGTCCAGCCATTTCAGAGATTAGCCGGAACAAACAAACAGACAGACAAAAATTGTAAAAAAAAATGTTTTGGTATATGTACCGTGTATATATCCATATGCACTTAGTACCTAAAAAGCGGTTATTTTAATATTACAAACATACACTACAATTTTATTTATTTATATAACTATGTATGTATTTACAAAAAAGTATATAAGTATTCTATCAGTTGCCTAGTCCCATGATACAAGCTATGCTTAGCTTACTTTGGGACTATATGGCGCCTACATGTTTACAAATATTTTTATCTATTTATAAATTCTATTCCCTCGTTTATGGGTCTCCTCATCTATCTGCCATGATCTAAATAAGTTAACTTTAACGATAGAACGATGTGTCAAAGAGACGCATGTTTAGTCTAATTCCGTTACGAGTGCCCGCGGAGTAGAGCTGTGTTGGCTGATGTAATATTGCAGCGTAGTGTCGTGTGTGCCTTTCACATAGAAACTGTTGTTATTCTGCGCTGTTCCGCCTACCCGCGTGCGCCGGAACAGCTTGCAACATTTGAAAACACTAGACACGTTTATAATCTATACAAATAAATAAAATTGGAGTGTCTGTTTGTAATCACAAAACCGCTTTTTACTAAAAGCATAAGGATGTATACACGGTACATATACCAAAACAACATTTTTAAAATTTTTTGTCTGTCTATCTGTTTGTTCCAGCTAATCTCTGAAATGGCTGGACCGATTTTGACGGGACTGTCACTGACAGATAGCTGATGTAACAAGGAGTAACTTATGTTACTTTTCCGAGGGGTAAAATAGGGGTGCGTGATAAAACCGAATTCCACGCGGACGAAGTCGCGGGCAACAGCTAGTGATTTATATAATTTCTGAGTCGACATGGTGACACCACCCCAAGCCATGCCATAAATCGTCCATAATTGTATTCCACAGATAAATTACCAATTTATCTCAATAATTCGACTGAAATCAATTTGTTCACGACAGTGTAGTATCCAGTTCAAGTATTTATAGATTCACACGTTGTTGGAATGTGGGACTTTTTTCACTTTGACCGTAGCAGCATGTGTAGCAGTTGGCATGTTCACATCAATAGAAACTGTAGATGAATCTGCCTCACGTAGCAACTGTTGACAAATCTGTGTCCACGCGGTTATTTGCGTGCGTGTCCGAAACGGACGCTGTCATCAATTTCTGTATGCAGTATGATGACGGGCCACAGTACCTATAAGACTACGGTTATTTACAGAAGACTGACTCCTTTTCTTTAATGAATATAAAGATTTGTGTTGTATGCAAAAGGTTGGCATTCTTGTCGTCGGGAGTATCCCTAACTGCTAATGTGATAATGTAGTAACAAACAAACTTCTGGAAGCTACCCTTTTGGGTATCCTAACAGTCTGTTTAGTTAAATGTATTTTTCAAATAACACTAGTTATATTCGTAGACTCGTGTGTTTTATTCCGGGGAAATGCTGCATCTATACCTATTTCTCGCCAAGCAGTGATACGAGTGCATTTCCGTGCTCGGGTATATAGTGCACGGAAGCCTAGGAATACATGGCACATGTGATGCGACTTCGGCCTTCCCATAAATCATTATTATGCCGGTAATACATCTTATCATTAGACGGGTCATCTGGCGAACGATTACGTAACTTTAGATTAATTCCGTTTCTTTCAATGGAAATGATAAGTGTATGGATTTGACATTGAAACTGAATAGAATCTGAGTGAAACAAAGTTGTGCAATCGCTCCACTGGTCGCGCCGTCATTATCTTACTAATATTATAAACGTGAAAGTGTGTATGTATGGATATTTGTTACTCTTTCACGCTAAAACGGCTGATTGGATTTGGATGAAATTTGGTATCAAGATAGCTTATATCCTGGATTAACACATAGGCTACTTTGATCCCGGAAAAGTGCAGTGTTCCCGTGGTTTGACTTACTCACCGCGGGGAATTCCAGCTGGAGTTTACTCTTAATTATGTGTTGGGTTCAAACAATGTCTTAAAACTATGTACTTATTTCTATTTCAATTTAAAAACTTTACAGTTGAAATAGAGTAAATAAACTGCTGTGGCAACTGCAATTGTCATTGTCATTTTAAAAACGCGGTTTGCTATTTTACTACCCACCCAATTTTACCTGTAGGGGACTTTAAATGAAATTGATTGTTAAGAAGTAAACTTGACTAGCCTCACAGCTGTTGGTAGTAACTCTGCTTTCAACGCTGTAGGTGGTGGGTTCGATTTCCATCCAGGACAAACATTTGTGTGACGAACATAGATGTTTGTTCTGTGTCTGGGTGTTGATATGTATGTATTTACAGAAAAGAAGTATTATATCAGTTGTCTGGTTCCCATGAATCAAGCTATGCTTAGCTTACTTTAGGGCTAGATGGCGCTGTGTGAAATATCCAGCAATACAAAAAAAGCTCCGAAAATTGTAGTACAATGACGGATGCGAGATATAATTTTGAGATGTGGCACTGCATCTTCTATACCGAGCATTCTATTTGCATAAGATATCGTACGACAAACGCGTGTGGAGGTAGATAAGCCGTCGAAGGCCTTCGTTCACGTTCGCCGCGGGGACATTCGGTGGACCGTGGATGAGCGCAACCCTGCCGCTGTTGCATCAGAAAATGATGATGTTAATTGTCGTTTCTATTGGCTCAGGTGCGTGAATTACGTGCTGGATATATGTTCGACTTCTGAAGGTTATGATTTTATAATGATGTAATGAGGTTGATGATTTGACGAACAGTAGAACTCACGCCAAGTTCGTCCGTCGCCAAAACAACATGGCGCCACAAACAGTCATAAATCCGCCCTATTTGAAAGACCCTTTATTAGATGTACCGTGTATTCATGTATTTCCACCGAATTCAATGTAATTACTAAATTTGTTATCTGTAGTTTAGTAGCAGTAGAATTTACGACAAGTTCGTCCGAAGAAGTACCACCAACCCATTACTGCCGCCAGGTAATAATGCATTCGCGTTAATGTGTTCCGGTTTGAAAGGTTTGAAATTATAGGCACATGAGACATTCCACCTACACGTCTCAGAGATACGGGCGCATACTATGCGACTTCGGTTTTGTCGTACCTGGTAGGGTGGAGTCAAGTCGCATCGGTTGTTATGGGCAGAGGTCACCATTTAACACCAGGTGGGCCGTCTGGAATCTGGAGTTCGGTTTTATCACGCACCCCTATTTTACCCCTCGGAAAAGAAGCCTAAGTTACTCCTTGTTACATCAGCTATCTGCTAGAGAAAGTCCATCAAATTCGGTCCAGCCATTTCAGAGATTAGCCGGAACAAACAGACAGACAGACTAAAATTGTAAAAAATGTTGTTTTGGTGTATACATGCACTTAGTAAAAAGCGATTATTTTAATATTACAAACAGACACTCCAATTTTATTTATTTGTATAGATTTCATCGAGTGAAATGTATGTGTCGCGCTTGGAGCGTACGTACCTACTAAATAATTTTTCGCACTACCTCCTTTATTTTTTATTATATTTAATCAACGAACTCCTGTTACTTGTTAATCATTTATATTTTTTTGTATTTGTGTGCTATATGGATTGCAGTTTAGCCACTAAAATTGAAATAGTTATTATTATAGCTTAATCAAATTTTTATAACGATTCTGTATCCGACTCTTTCGTTGTGTAATTAATTATAATTTATGAAGAATGAAATGTATTTCTTTTGAGAATAAGGTTCCTTAATCACTTTAGTCCGACCATATATTCTGGATCTGCACCCTGTAATTTGTTTTGTTTATATTATTTATATGATAACTTCATAATGTTATTCTAGAACCGATCTGAAACTGTAAATATTTGCTCAGAAGACAATGGTCTTACTTTCTCTATCTTACTTATGGTCTACCAAAACATTTTAAGTTGTGTTGGATGATATATTATATATGAAGTTGTAGGTTCAACCTTCTGATGAGCTTCAGGTTCCGCACTATATATAATGGTAGTGGGGCAAATACCCGAATGTTAGCCTGCATATCACTTTCAAGCTCAAGCAACTTCACGCTTTTAAGTTGAAAATATACCGCAAAGCATGTTCCTCTGCACCCACGATTAAAAGAACCAGAAAATTCGTAACCTGACATCGCGTGGCGATCGTCGGTAACATGGTGTTATGTAGTAAAGCTTATATTTGATCTGTAAGAATGATAGTTCCATTGCTCTAACAATTCCGGGAGAGAAATTGTTTATACTAAAGTTATAGGAATAGTATATAGTGCGGTTGGGTAGGCCGCGGCCGGTCCACGGGTAAAGTAATTTTAACCGTGATCCAGTCTACCATATATAGAAACTTATAACGAATATTTAATTTTTGTAGTAAGAAATATATTTACACAGCTTTTACAATTTTACAAAGGATTAGACCTAGTTGGGATTTAGTACTTTTCAAGACATCAATAATAATATAAAATACCTAATATCAATCAAAGCATAATTGCAAGTATTATTGCACTTTTATTGAAGTTGCATAGGTATGTAAACAGATTTCTTAAGGAAATGTGAATTAAATAGTTTCCAAAAATAAACTGAAGATATTTAAAATTATATTATTAGTAAACGCCTGAAATTTAATGTGAGCAATATGCTATATTGAGTTTTTATATCATAATGACTAATCTAAAAGTATACAACCAGTCAATGAGGTGAATGAAGGAATGTAATAAAACAATGAAATATCTAGATAACAATATATTTTTGTCATCAACGACAAACTTAACAACAGACTACAACATAGATCTTCTCAAGGAAACCCCTGCGCGAAATACCTTGCGTTGCTCCTGGGAAAACTACTGATATTTCCAGTTTTACTTTAAGACAATGTTTTTCGGCAGTCCGTTATAATACATATTAAGAGCAGTCAATGTTGCCCAGCAAAATAACAGTTATTTATACAGTTAACTGGATTATGAAGTTACCACACTGGTTCGAGAGAACCATTGACTCGAATAGAATAGAATGAAGTTATTTGTTAAAGCAGCTAGTAACAGTAAAAGTCAGCGATATATAGAGTATTAACAGTTCATCTTTTTATATTCTGAATATGAACGAATCAGTCGTACATAACTCTTGAACATGAACTGAGACACATAATTTCGAATCTGAGATTACTTATTGAATGAAAACTAGGAAAGCAATGTTACTAAATAGTTTATTATTTGTCTGGTTGTACAAAATGGGACAGATACATTACATATACTTCGAACTACAGGGAAGAAATGTTTAATCTCCTATTAATCGACTCCTTTTAACGGTACTTCTGCTGGGCTACATGTGAAGAAGAAGACAAACGTTCATACATAGAGTTAAATTAATATATATAAAGTAGTTTATAAATAATACAATAATATTTGAAATGCGAAATAAATGGACGGTTCTTAACAATGACGTGGTAAATAAATAACGGAAATAGGCCTGCGGTTGCTTTATTCGGAAATATAATGATTTGAAAGACGTGGGCGCCGGGTAAATTACAGGCGCATGAGACGTTCCATCTTCAAATCCCAGTGTGACTTGAACATTGCGAAATGAATTGTGTCTAACCGTACTTTAATATGGGAAGACGAAGCTGTATTCCTGTTACTGACAATAATTAGAAGGTCAATCAGGTATAGTGTTCTTCAAAAATTAAAACGAGTGATAGAAAATATTCACTTCAGCTTCAGGGGATCAATAATGTTCATGGCAAGCGCAGGCCCAGAGACTGATTCACAGTGTGATCACGATCTATATAAGTACTCTACTGCTAAGCTGTTGCTATAACAAATCATCCAACGAAATGTGTTAGTTAATTTCTCAAATTAATAACACCGCACATCGCAATTTACTTAAAATTCTCGACATTATATTAAAAAATAACTCTTATTCCCTAAATTTGAAATTGCTTTTGGTTTGACGTAAATACGTAAATCAATTGACTCAAATACAAGTAGGCAGGACCTGCCGCACATAAGTATAGGTCTACTTAAGAATAATCATACAAACTTATTAATACATATATATAATTAGGTATTAAATTAATTACAATTACTCGTACAAAATATATATCTTCAGTGCACATTCTGCTCACAATGCATTTTGTAAAATGTAGGTATTCATAATTTCTGGGAAGGTGACATAATTTCTTAGTAAGCTACCCGCAACCGTATCAATTTCGAACCGTAATATCAAAGCACTTGTGTTGTTAATATTATGTGAAAATATAACATTTCAAATATATTAGTTGTCTATGCTATTTATTGCGATACATGTATTCGATAAACATTAGAACAATGTCGATGCAAAATCCTAATATTTAAAAGCGTATTCTGTGAGATCGGCAATCGATATAAGGTATTATAGAGAACGTTATAACCAACATTACTGCCGCTAAGAGCTCTGCGTTCCTCCGAACCGTACACAATAGTCGAGGGACGTGTAAAACGCTTTTGGCACTAACTTCGATAAATATATATATACTATCTTACAACACATTCAAAGATATTTACAGCTTATACATATATACAGTTCATTATAAGGGATTAATGAGGTTTCGTAGAATACATTTGTACAAATAGCTATTAAATACAGATTCGTAAACGTGTACAATCTACAGCAGTGTTTAAGAATGGTAAGCTTCAGCGAAACTCGGATATATCGTTGAGTGCGAACAGCGTTGGCAATGCAGGCATCACTTAGCGGTTCTATACAAGTCCATAAACAAAATTCCGTTACAAATTTAGAATTTACTCAACACAATATCTAGCGAACATCGCGAATGATCTACAACACTGACGCCAAACTGTAGATACACTGACTCTAAACATATAACGTTAATTATATTGCACACATTCACGTAAAGTCTATGTATAAATAAATGAGTGGGCAAAATCCCTCTCCGCCATAAATTTCAATAACTCACCGCTTAACTATCTACCTGATGCCTGATGGATGACATGTCTGACGCGCCTATGTTACTCGCTAAGCAAACTCTAATAAGCTTCTCTGATAACTCAAAAAGATAATTAACAATTACTTTTCTGATACTGATCGGTGAAACTAATGTTGTAATCGTGAGACTTCACCAACATCGCCGTATACTTTGTATAGCATGGACAAAAATGTGAGCCGTCACGGGACGCCTGGCAGATGTGAAACATATCGACATTATTTTGTAAAAGTAATATGCAACGCATGCCGTGGCGACGCGTCGCCACGGCATGCGTCGCCACGCTAGAAATCGGTTTTACGTGCGGCTATAGATGTTTCACATCAAAATTGGGTTTTGTAATGTCTGGCACATTGCTGCAGGTACGTACGACTCGTGTCAAGAGCAGTCGTCTCATGTCATTTACAGCAATGTGTCAAGAGACACGACTTTGCAACGGAATTGTTGGTGAATATAGATGAATAATTTTGAATTAAACGTTTCTATAATGAATGCCAATATATCAAAGAAGCTCGAGAGGTGTTGTATGACAGCTTGCTTAGTGTAGCGGCGGTCGCGTGGCTCAAGCCGCTCTACAGATGACGAAGGTGAAGTGCCTCTAGTTAGGCGCTAGTGCAAGTCACAACCAACTACCGTCGACCGAGGACTTGGGATGAGACCCCCCACCCCCTCCCCCCTCCGATGGCACACGGTGACGCTCTAATGAACCCCATGAGATGCAATCCCGATGCAATGTACGCACTGACCAACAAGCGTTATCGATCTACTCGATACTACGTGAACATGATCCAAACGATTCTGAAATGATCCTTTTCATAGCACCGATGCCTATCGATTCGATATCAGCATTATTCTCGTCGAACAAAATAAACACCGTAAGATCTATGTTATCGTCATTAAAAATCTATTACCTATTAATTACGGAATCGACTTCGAATCTACTTGTTATTAAAAATTTTATAATTTAATTATGTGAATTTCGAGATAAAACTTATCGTTATCGGCAAAAGTAGGAGATTCGCATTTATAAAATTCAGTCGCTGACTACTGTAAAATTGGTTAAAACTCTACCTCTAGAAAACAACTTACAAAACATTTTCACCACCCGAAACATCCCGTAAGAAAAGAGAGACTTTATTAGTCAAGAGAAATTTAAAAACTCCCGGGCAGTGTGCATCGTAAAATATCGTCATTTGAGGTGTTTTTAAAAGTAGCCTCCCTTGTGCCATTCATTTTGTACAAAGCCTACTCGGTCGCCCGCTTCATAACGCCGTAACATTCTCATTTCAGTCCGTTGCAACGTCGGGTTGGTACAGTTCGCGTGTCGGTCATCACTAGTCACTCGTCAAAGGTTCTTGTGTCCGTAGAGCGGAACACACATCACCGGCCGAGGCGCCTCGCGGCCCGTGGAACTCAATACAGTGGAGGCCACACTCTGAAGACTAAAGGCTAAAGGCAAAAAATGATCTATAAACTTATTTCACCTTTATGATATCGTTTCTTCTCTGTCCATACAACGTGTGATGAAAGGGAAGAAGCGACCTCTGAGAGTGAATGTTTAATTCATTTTTGTCTCCATATGAGCCAGTGTGAATGTGGTCTCCATAATGTTATCCTATGTTCAGGGCCGGACCCGCATCGCTGGGTGGCGCTGGCTACGCGCTCGGGGGAGTGCATTCAGAAGAGCATGTGGCATCGCAGGTTGGAGTTGGCTATTCCGTGGTGTGAGCGGTGAGGTCGACCTCCGACTTCGCGCTGCCCAGCGCGGCCGGTGGCTCGCTGGCGGGGAGGGAAAGTAGATGTTAGGCCTCTAAAAAAATCAGGGCCGTCGGCTTCGGTTCTAAGTTCGATTTCTTCGCTTCGACAACTAGAAACTCGATTTCCTGGAAACAAAATAAAAAGAATACGACTACATTAAAAAAAATTACTTCGGCTGGAAGCAAGTCCTTGTGTTTGAAGGACCTTAAAGCGACACGTACCGGCTTATCCCTTTGCGCGAAGGACTCCGCTATAAGCCTTGCAACGTCTTGATGTTGCAAACCTTCCACGCGATGCCCGTCTACCGCCAGGATTAGCTGCCCCACTTCTAGTCCACCCGCCTCAAACGCCGCTCCATGCTCCTGAAAACACCAGCCTGCTCGTTCAATACACAGAACAATATCATAAGTTCTCATATAAAAAGTAGAGAATGATACAATCACGATACAATATGCTTAGTTTGGGGCTAGATCACGCTGGGTGCTGTCCATCAAAAGTTGATTTTATTTTTACTCGTAGTATGAATAATTTGCATCTATATTACTTTTACTATTTAGCCTACAACCTGCTGCATTAAAGCTCAAATTCCATGACAAGTCTCCGTGTGAGCACAAACAGTGCGATTCGTTGATGATGGTTTCTCTGTATTTAGATACACAAGTAGTACTACTGACTTGATCATAAATACGTACTACAAATATATACATGGCCATTTTCAACGGGCAGCCCACTTAAATGAAAAGTCACTTTAAAATTTGATTTTCTTTCAATTTCCTGTCAATGTACTCTTCTAAATATTCTTAAATTGGCTCTTAAAATGGCAAAAGTAATCACGAGATAAATGGTTTCCGAACTTTACGCATGTTGTAAGTCGACTATAAAAAGTGACCGCATTTTAGCCGCTACGGCCTATAAAAATTGATGCATTATGTGTGTCCGTAAACAATGTATGAATACGTAGCCAATGTTCGCAAGGATATTCAGATTAGGGACAAAATTTTAGGAACACTGGATTTCGATTTGATCTATCTTCTGGTATTGACACATACTGACTAGCAGATTGTAACCGTTTTACGAACAATAGGTACCTACTTGAAAAAATAACGGTTAATTTTTTATCTGGCAATATTCTTAATGACAGGATTCGTATATTTTGTATTTGATAAACCGATAGCTGGCCACGAACACCACAAATTTATATTAATAGATAAATTAAAGCTCTTATACAATCCATTTTTACAGATTTTAATCTTTTATACTAATTTAAGCAGAACAATGCGTACAACATAGAAGTTTGGCAATCGTACCCTTTGTGGGATAATACGATAAGGGCCAGGCAATTATCTCGGCCTTATAGGGGATAGCGATGCGCAACTAGACTCGCCTTTTAGATCTTATCGGCAGATGGACCACCGCTTACTTATGCTCTCAAGTGTGCACAGGAGTATTATTATTCCAAACTAGCTGTTGCCCGCGACTACGTCAGCGTGGAATTCGGTTTTATCACGCATCCCTATTTTACCCCTCGGAAAAGTAGCCTAAGTTACTCCTTGTACATCAGCTATCTGCCAGTGTCTATCTCACGTCAAAATCGGTCCAGTCATTTCAGAGATTAGCCAGAACAAACAAACAGACAGACAAAAATTGTAAAAAATGTTGTTTTGCTATATGTACCGTGTATACATCCATTTGCACTTAGTAAAAAGCTATTATATTAATATTACAAGCGGACATTCCAATTTTATTTATTTGTATTAATCAAGTCACTCACATGGATATTTATTATCCTAGGCAAAGGATGCTTTGTATTGGCGCCACCTTCGATGGCGATGCCCAATATGGGCTTAGTTTTCTTCACGGTGATGTGCAAATTGCCGTGGTGGTCGGACACCACTCGCGCAGCTCGCCCGTCGTCCATATTTGGATCGTGCTGCAACCTCTGCATCGACTGATGCCTTCGGATCCCTCCTCGCTCTTCGAGCAGCGCACCACCGTCTTCCTTCATGTCAAAACTTCTTGAAAGTTTATGCGCCAGCTCCTGCGGAAATCGTCGTCGTAAAAAAATACGTCGCGTCCTTATTGTATGTTAAAATAACGTCGGAATTGACAAAGTTTCAAAGTATGTACACGCAATGACACAATAAATTTTATCAATCCTAAACCTAGTTACTAAGTAAAATACCACATCCACACTAAGAATTGTAACTCTACGATGCTAAGAACAGCAAATTCAATTTAGCTTCTAAGTACTGTGCTCTAAGTATTTGAGAAGGAGTTGTAGCTGGGTGGCAGAGGGCAGTAACTCCCGGCGCTAGAGTCTCGAGTCTCGCGTTCCTGACCGCATCAAGGAACATTATCGGCTGGCTGACTTACGACCGTATGCCTCTCAGTTACACAGATGTTGAGTGATTTGTTTACTTCGAATGTATTGAGAAGCTGTAAGTGAGATGTGTGCTGGAGGCTTGGATTCATGCGTTTCGATCACTCGGTGGCGTGGTTCAAAGTGGATTTTTATACAAGTGTAACAATGTATTCATGAGGAGAGTCCTTATCCCGACTACCTAGCTGCGTAGGTAAACCTCACACAAACACGAAGAATTATGAAGCAAACATAACGAAAATAAACCCGGATAAAGCTAGTTTGAAATAAATATAAAACTCGACTCTAGCGAATACCACCATGCTTTTTATTTTTAAAATATGTAACACTTTTTTTGTAAAGTTTATTTTTTGTAAAAAAAAAATTTGAAAAAGTAAGATAATTTTGGATTACTATCATTGGCGATATGAGTAGTATTTAACTAATTGTTCATGCAACACGTTGTAGCTCGGACCATTCAAGACAATCGAAATACCTCTACTAACTAATGAGTACCGGAATAATTAAATCAAATCACTGATGTGCAATTCTACTTCGAAATTAACGGATGATAAAATCAAATATAGTTAGGCGACGAAAAATAACACCGAAATGATGTGCAACGATAATAAAAGTGAAAATATAATTACAAATAAATTGTCTAACACAAAAGCAATCGTTTTGGTTTTTGAAGCGAATTCTTCCAATAAAATAAATCCAATTTTGTAAATTAATTTCGTGCAAATGTAAGAATTTTCAATGTGCTAGGACAGTTCGCTGGTCATTCCGATGGCGAGAGACCGGGCCACTTACTAGAGGTCGTCCCCAGTACCATGATTTAACTTTCTGCGTCCAGCCACCGAGTGATGAGCGCAGCCCCTCGAGATAGCCGCACTGAAACATCACACTCTCTGAGGACCAGATGCTTACTGTCCGCTCGGTCAACGTCGCCTCTCCTAGAGCCCTGCCCTTCCCTGGGCCCTGCCACAACCACCTATCTGTGTGCTTGTCATGTGAACATGTTACAGTGACTCAAGCATCTAGCGTTAACTCTAGCACTCTAAGGGGACACAATCCTACAACGGTATCACTTCATGTCAATACAAACTACCTATTATACCACAGATAGAGTACCTTTTCTTGTTCATAAAAAACAAGTCAGTCATAATTCACTAAACAAGAATATAAACATACAAAAATGTAGAAAAATAGCATTAGCACAAAATCACTATTTTCTAACCGACTACGAATAGATTAAACTGTTATTATATCCTGTCTACTAATCATTAATTAAATACATTTAATTATGAATACTCAATGATTTAAGTAATTTTTACAGTATGAGTTTTGATAAAAGTACGAATTATCTATACCAAATACATACCTGATCCTGTATTGTAGATATGTAATCGCAGCATGAAACAAAACCATTCATTAAATCATGTTTTTGACCAACAGTGTTGCTGCTACACAACACACTTGCAACTTTCAACTCGTGCTACGATTTCGTCCCATTGTGTTTACGTTGTCTGACTCGACGCCGCCGCGCCGTTAACTTTCTATCAGTTGTGATGTCTTTCAACGAATTCAGTGTTTGATCAAAGGAAACGGTGGCACAAAGTGAAAAAAATAACGCTGTTTTGTTTGTTTTTTCTTTTATCGCGAGGGAAGTGCGTTTCGCTAGGAAGGAAATGGATAGGCATGGCGGCGTCTTTCTTAGACGAACTTTATTCCCTCTACAGTTATTTCTACTGTTATGGAATCGGTTTGATAAAACATTATATTGAACGTTCGTTGCATGTTTAGTATTGCCAACTAAATCTAATTTGTAGCACGCAACCGTATGTGGTTCTCTTCCGTTTCTGCATCACAATAGTGACTACAATTATAACATTATTAATGTAATAAATTAAATAAGCAGCAAAACTAAGTAAAACAGTATATATCTAAACATAATTAGTTTGCAATAAACGATTATAAGTCGAAGTGTACTTCAGTATATTTCCAATACTTATATCGATATTTTACGTTGCAATTTCGCGTTCTTTCATTTTTGTTAAACTATATTTTATTCATCAGCATTCATGTAGCCTGTAGCCTTTAACACTTCGAGCCATAAAAAAATCAAAATATCGAATCCGAAGCAAAAATGAAACAATAAAGTACCTTACTTCGACTAAATACGATACAAAATAAACTAAATTTCTAAAGACTAAATTCCGGATTTCCTTAAGAAGTTTTCGTAATTCATGTTTATGTTATCGTAACTTTTAGAACACTTTGTCAAAAAGCTTACAACATCTGTTTTTTCCAAAGTGGAACATAAGGCAAATTTCTATCATAAATTCGAGCCGACGTTGGACGGCGGAATCTTATAAACTTGGTCGAAAGTTGAGTGTCCAAAACCATTATGGTGGAAAAACCGGGTCTTTTACCCCTTATCTAACTAGCGAGTACCCGGCATTTGTTTAACAACCTAGAAACATTCACGGGCGCGCAAATATCAAAGTTTCATTGCAGTCGGAACAACAGTATAGAAACAAACGGGAAGAATAACGAAACATACATAGAATTTAATAAAGAAAGAGTGTTTACATTTAATTACCCGCTAACATTTATCGACAAGGGAGTGCCGATTGAGTCATCAACCAAATACCCCGAGAATTAGGCGCCCAAGCGAGCACAGCGAGCGTTCGGAGACAGGACAACTTTCACACCACTTTTTTCAATTATAATCAACGACATTGTTTGTGGGAGCATTCGGCAGGCTATCTGGCAAAATCTAGAGGCGGGTGGGACACGGTGCGTCTCGTTATTCTCTTCTATAAATAACACGATACCATCAGTTGATAGCGTCCTACAAGCGGCCGCTCCTGAGTTTCCACATACATAGACCGGCCCGATCTGTCTTTGTCTTAGTATCTATGTAAACAATTGCTCTACCATCTAGATGCGGCTAACATAATCAGCTAATGTGCTTAATGGATGTTTGTATTGATTGGCTCTATCCTACAATATTCCTTGTGGTTAGCACGCGCCTTGCATTTGCAAATTAGCTACTGTACAAAGGTTATCAACTTGGGCAAATATCTAATCTTAGTATTTTTAATGTTATTTATTTTGTTGCATAATACGTAACGTGCGCCGCGGTCACATAAAGTCCGTTACAGCCGCAGCGCAGTGACATTACCCAGATTACGAGTTGAAAGTTTTTAGGACCATGAATACGGCTTAAAGCCCCGTATTCATGGGAAACATTTGTTGAGCAACAAAGTTGAATCAACGTGTTGCGGAGTTGCTATCAACATGTTGCTGGCAACACTGCGTGTTGCAGAGTTGACAGTCATGTTGACAAGCTCTCGCCCGACAAGCGTAAACATCAGTCTAGCGACAATTGTTGACGTGTGTGGACGAGTTTGCAACAGTTTATAAACATGGCAGTAGTGTGGAGCAATGATAAAATAATGCAATTAATAGAATTATTTCAATCAAAACCATTATTATGGGATTGTTCTATAAAACAATACAAAGATAGAAACAAAAAGAACGATGCATTCGAAGAAATTTCTCAAGTCCTAAATATACCCAAAAAAGACGTAGAAACTAAAATACATGTACTGCGTACTCAATTTACTAGAGAGAAAAAAAAGATGTCGGCAAAAAAAACTACAGGCAGCGGCGCAATAGAAAAATGTAAATGGATTTATTACGAGCCATTGGAATTTTTGTTATGTGGTGCAACTACTTCTGGTGAAACGGATACTATGAATAAAACAGTAAGTTGTTTTTGTATATAATTGTTTTATACTATTGTCTGTAAAATTATTACAATTACGCTACATTATTTTGCCATGGAACTCTTCCCTCTGGAGTTATAAAGTAATCGGCAAACTGTTCTCTAATACAAAGAGCTGATTGTGATGCAGGCCTGCCCCGTCTTTGCAAATCAATCATAGGAAACGAACTTAGTTCCCTTCGCCAAGAACCTTGTAATAGGTTACCTTCAGAGTCTTCAAAATCAAAAGTTTGTGGAGGTGTATATATGGATCTGGAAACTGAGTTACGTCTTAAGAAGTTATGTAAATATACACAAGCAATTACCACGAGTTCACAATTGGCTGGTTTTAACGGAATAGGTTTAGTGAATACACGGAACACCACACATAAAATGCCAAAAACATTTTCTATAATCCTCCTAGCTCTTGATAGTCTGTAATTGAATATACGCTTTTTGTTCCCACGTTCATGAATGCCAGGATATGGTTTCATGATGTTCTCCGTTAGCGCGAAAGCACTGTCACCTACAATTACATACGGCATTTCTGTTCCGCCTTGTGTTATTGGTTCAGGCCGTGGCAGTTTAAGTGAGTTTTCTAACAATGCATTATAAAACGGTGTTTCTTGAAATATTCCACTGTCGGACGACCGACCCTTAGCTCCATAATTTGCGTAAATAAAGTTGTAATTGCCATCTGCAATTGCCATAAGTACCATGCTGAACTGATTTTTATAATTGTAGTATTCACTTCCAGAATTATTTGGCGCCACAATCATAACGTGTTTCCCATCAATGGCCCCAATGCAATGTGGAAAATTCCATCGTATTTCGAATTCACGACTTATTTGTTTCCATTCTTGTTCCGAACTTGGAACCTAAAAAATAAATAAATATATAATAAGATAATAATTTACAGGTAGATGAAAACAATGCACTTGAAAGTGGTATGGAGTCAGAGCCATCTCAATCACCAAGGCCGAATGCTACAACATCTACATCTTCGAGGAAAAGAAATAAGACAGATGAATCAAATGAAATATTAGAGGTTTTGAAAAGTGCTAAAAAAAAGATGGATGAAAGGGAGAAGAAGGATCCATTTGATATATATGGTGAATATATTGCTGCTGAATTAAGAAGTGTTAAAGATGACCAAGCCGTGACACAGGCAAAGTACCATATTAATAATATACTGTATGAATTAAAAATGGGACGATATAATACATATGGATATCAAACGGCATCTCCTCATCCATCATCAACACCAAATAATGTTCAGGAAACTGAAATAAGGGAAATTGAGAGACACGAAACAAATAGACTAGATGCATTACGAGACGAAACAGAAGATTCGGCTATACTAAACTTAGTTAACTATCTCAGTGATGAATCAACGCAATAGCATACACTGTTTTTTTTTTTGTGTTTTTTAATTTTTAAAATACTTGATTACACAAATAGTGTTCTTGTACCTTGACATATCCTGCTAGTGAGTTAATTAGTTCTTGACATACATCTGGTATAATTTTGCTAATCAATTGTTTTGATACTCTGAATGTGTATGAAAGAGAACTGTATGAATCTCCAGTTGCAAGATACCGTAATGTAATAGCCAGCCTCGTTTGAGGTGAAACTGGCTGACGAATATTTGTTTCCCTTTTGGCTATTGATGGACCAATCATTTCTAGAAGATGTTCGAAATCACTTTTCGACATTCTCGTAAAGTTACAAAATGATCCATCTGTCATTCTGAGGTCACTCATCAAATTTTCTCTTTGCAAAAGATAATTTCGAATCCACCATCTTTTTCTCTTTTTTTTATTAGAGATTCTATACATCTGATACAGAGAACACAACAACACTACCTCCTCGGGCAACATTTTAACGCAGACTGGCGTGTGGACAACCTGTATTGATTTAAACATAGTTGCTAGCAACATTCTCGCCGCTCACCAACAATGTTTAGCAACTGTTGCTAAACAAATGTTTACCATGAATACGGGGCATTACGGCGCTTTATGTACTATTAACTTAACGCACAGCTAATTTTTCCGGAAGACAGTGCGTTTGTTTAGTATTTCTCATTTTGTTTTACTGTTATTTTAAGGGAATTGCTTAATTAGTGTTATGGTAGAAGGAAAACCAAATGAAAACGACAATGCTTTAGCTTCATTTAAGAAAGAAAGAAAGAAAGAATAAAATTTATTTATACAAATACAAAATGTACACCACAACACAATATAAAAAAGAAAAAGACACATAGACATATGAATGATGATCGTTGCCGCGTACATATACTTGTATAAAAAGCCCTGAGCTCAGCGTGTGCTGCAACATGTTGCAGCGCTGATTTTCAGCACAGGGCTGCGGTGAGGCGACGCAGAACATAAGAAAATAAACTAAAAGCGTCATTAAACAATTTGAATCCATTCATTAGTACGTCAGAGTAGTGGTTCTGGCACACCAGCATGTTACGGTCACTAACAGTTTTTGCATTGTGAAACTAAAAAATATTAATTCACAGTTCACAACGTACGATGCCAATTTCGTGTTGATGTTTTTATACTAATTATTTTGACATTTGATATTCAACATAAAACGTCCTATTCAAGGTGGAATGACCGGCCTACATCCAAGCATAATGTCTCTTATAATCATCTAAGCATAATATAAAAAAATGCTGAATCGAAAACCATTGTCTTAAATTAATTGTCCGTTTTTATCTCTAAAGACGTCGAAGAGATACATTATGGTTATATCTAGGCCGGTCATTCCACCACGAATAGGCCGAACATTTTTACTCGATTCAAAAGCCAAAACAATGAATGCCCAATCTGACATTTACAATGTTATCCGTGAACAAAATCACCACGCCCGTTACGTGTTCTTTTAACGTACATTCTGGATAATTATAATAGTTTTTAACTCCGTGCTGGCTAGGGGCCAGAGGGTTTTGAATTGGTTATTTCTCTTATCGCTGACGATGAAAATTAAGCGGTGGTTTAAACGAAGCTTCGTCTTCCTCGACCCGCTTAATGTATGTTGAGTGACGTACTGGCATCAAGCCACACGCTCGGTATATTTTGGCTTCCCCTCCTACTTGCTTTGGCGTAACTATTACACCGATATAAGCTAAATCAGGCTGGGCTTAATTTAGGTGCCACCTTCAGTCCCAAGATGATAATGGATCTGTTTTTACAAGCCTATTATCGTCTTGGGACTGGCAAAGCCAGGTCGTTAGTAACGTATTAGATTTTGTGCAAATATGCTTAATGCCTTAGCTACTGAGCAATTCTTTTTTTTGTCGAATAAATAATACATACATAATTAGGGGCATTTAATCAAAATCAAAATATTATTAGGGGAACAAAACAGTGGATTACAATATAATTGAGAAACGAGGATGTCTGCAGAAGTAACAAAACTGTGTCGCAGACGTCAACGCCCACCTCCGTTACAGCTGTTTGTAGTTCCATAGAAAATTGAAGCCTAATCAAATTAGAAATAATAATGGAAGTAAAAAAATGTGTGGTCAGTAATAGACACAATAATAGATAGAAGACTTCCACCTGTATATTGAAACTGTTATGTATATCCTGGACCGTGAAAGGTTAGCGAGGATAATGTTTGCCTCGTGGTGAAACCTCCGGGCGCCGCGCCCGCCAGTAACGCACAAAGCCGACATTGATTTCACTTTTGCCGACCACAGCGAGCACGCTTCATTAATCGTTGTAAAGAGCGATGATTGAATTACAAACTTTCTGTCGATCGTGAAAAATGATACATATCGGGGTATTGTAGGTTGATTAACGTTCGCAGTTAGTTTCGTTCTGTTAGTCTGACCGCACTACACTATCGTATTGATTTTGTCACAATTACCTACTGTTGTTCCGATGCTTACTTAATATAGTTAATATGGTAATTTTGTCAATTGCTTTAAAAACTAGGGTAGTTATAGTTCCAAATTGACTAACAGTTTATTTAAGCGAAATTCAGAATCCGTAATGTATGCTTATTGAAATGGGCGTAATCCACTTTATACTTTCAACTTTATATCACTTTTTTTAGTTTAATTCTGATATACAACCAAGAGTACCTATATCCCCTTATGTTCATGTTAAATGTTCTCCAAATTGTAAACTATATTTTTTTTTTACTACATTTTTTACAAGTTGAGAAATCCATAGTTATCAAGATATATATAATAATATATATAATGATATATATACTAAAATATATAAAATAAAATATATAATATATATATTAAAAATACCAGGTGTCGTGTTTGTATTAGTCTTCAGTGTTTTTTTATCCTCTTAACGGCCCGAATACCTACGCCATGAAAATGAGCCAGATGAAAAATACGGTACCTACGCTACGCTACACCAATATTAAAGCTGCTATATAATAATAATTTAGTCAATTCAATAGTGTATTATAATAAACATTTATTAAAAGTAATAAAGTAGTATTTTGTGTAAAAGACCGTGTTTTTTTTTCATATATGAATTCTTATTGGGATGTGATATTTTCTATAAAGCAAATAAATATGTAATGCCAATTCATTATTTATGCTCGATAATTTTGTACCTAAGCACGTTAAAAAACGCTAATGTGTTACAGTTTTCCAAAAACATTCAAATGAATAAAGATTTTAGTGGAATAATTTCTTATCAGTATAGTTTTCTTAATATCTTAATAACTCCAAGACACATACACAAAAAGATTTATCTTTAACCCATAGGCAGTAATCTCAAAGCATGGGAATTGCAGGCGTGGTTTCCGGTATATCCAGTTTTGGACAGACGCCCGCCTCTTGGGAACTAACGGTGAAGACTGTTCTGTTGATTAGTTGGTATTCAGCATTGTTTGTGTTGTGAAATGCTGTTATCTATCAAAATTACGGTTAATTTTGCGTCTTGACAATGTTTTCATGTCATGAGTACTTGGTTAATGCAACAAGCGTTTACATAACGTTCGCTTTCACTCCATTCATAAATGTATCAGAGCAAATATGAGGTGTTACATTTCGGTAAGCGTATTACACGTAGCGTCAGTCGCACTCGGGCTGTGAGATGTTCTTCACATAGAAACAAATGGGCGATTACTCGCACGGGTGGTCATTACTGCCTCCGTTGTAAACTCATTTCTACCTGAGGCCTACTATCTGGCAAGTGTCAGGTGAACTCGATTCGCGCACCGCACCGCTCCGGCCCACCCGACCGCTGCGGCGCGGCGCGGCGCCGGCGCGGGCGGCCAGTCTCGCTTGAAGCGTCGACGCACGTGCATGCTCGTATATTTCAACTCTGTTGTTTACAAACTTGATCCAGTGTAGTTACGTTAACAGGATAACCGTGAGAGGTGAGTTTAATCTTAAATTGAGGTCAGTGTTCTCAATGTAACCATTCGCCAGGCTGTTATTTGAAATATAGGCTGCGATCATTCTGTTCTCGGGTGTAAACAAAACAATTGGTAAGACTGTGGTCAGCTTTTGTTTTCGGTCATTATAGCGTGCGTACGCTGTAGACATTTGCGCGTTTGTTTTCGTGTTCAGACGCCAATCTACCACTTATTTTATAAATTTATAAATCGTTTTTAAAGTTTTATTTCGTTTTTTATTATAAATAAAATTCTTATTTGAATATCTTAATGTCATCCGACTGATTTAAATATTGTTCTGTCCTATCTTTGTGAATCCGATGTTGTTTTGTGTGGCGGGTAATCATAGTTCCACTCCACGGCTTTCTTACACTTATAGGTCTAAAATATAAAGAAAAAGATAAAGTGATAAAGATGCCTCATATAAATATATTAAGGAAAAAAGTGCTTATTATATTTTCACTCCCACCCAATACATATTAAAAATACCGACGAGACATTTATTTAGATTTACATGAAGCAAGTTGTTTACAAGGTAACCTGTGGCTGCTTACTATTTCAAATTAACTATTCTATGCACATCCATCAATGCGTCCGAGAGCTTGTCGACATAGGCCGGTTTGGTTCTTTTTGGGCCATGGGCGTAAAAGTGAACCTTGTGTATTTGCCTTGTATCTACTTATTCTTGGTTATTCGCGTTATTTTAGTGGCATTTAACTATTGTATCTCATTGTTTTAACGTATAGTTTTTCAACCGTTTTCGTAATACCCGTAGTCCAAACAAAAGAACGGGGTGTTTCTTCATTGTCTGTGACCCAAAACCTAGTTGCAAAGACCTTTAATATCTGCTTGCTGGATGGTGGAACTTTACTTATCTTCAATTTTAGATATTTTGATTTTACAAATTACATGGTTTTTAATTTCCAGTCAATATTAATATAGATCGATTAATAGATAACGCTTTATTGATCACATTACATGGAAATTTCATAACGATAAATCATAACTAAGGTAATACATTGGTTATGGTACACATCCTTATCGCTAATAGCGATTTCTTCCATGCAACCTTCAAACCTTTTAGAATATATAAGCTATGTTACCTTTCTACCATTTGTTTTGTAATTTTAGTATGAAATATGTCAAAAAATTGCCACACAGCAATTTATTTGGTTGATTTCATCGTAGTTAACGTAGGCCCAGCGTTAGTAGCGTTATGTGACGACACGCCTGAGTAGCTCGTTTGCATGCAACAAGGACACATCTGCTCGCAGATGGCCTTCGAGAGATGGCTTCTCCATTGTGCTATTAAATTATGCACTTTTTTATTTACCTGCATCGTAGACGACGCGACTGACACGCTTTCTTCTACTGGAATTCATTCGATCATAGCAGTTATAAGTATTACCGATCAGGCGATGTTTGTTTCTGGTCATTTATTCTATTCATGTTAATCCATATTTGATCAAAGCGTGATGGCCGAGTGGTTAACCCCGAATACATAATACGTAATAATAATACATAATACACAATACGGCGGTTGCTGGTTCGAATCCTCAAGTGCACTAATTCGTTTTTTCACTTGAAAAATTCCACGTTCTAAAAAAGGAGAAAGGAAAAACTTGAGGAAACCATGCAAGAGTACCAAAAATTTTAAGTCGTATTAAGTTCGCTAAAGGAGCCTCTTTGAGGCCCAATTTAATCTTTCCACCGCACTGGTCGGAGAGAGCTAGTGATACAATTAATAATAGTAGTAATCCCCCTTTAATATGCAACAAATTTTGCCGTAAATACTTTGTCGTGATTTTTATGTCGTGTATTTACGACGTTGCGTACAAACAATATTGTAACCCGACACACATTCTGATTTACTTTATACTCTCCGTAATAAAATCGGATACTTTTATCACGGCTTCAATTTATGATATTCTGTGCTGAGGTAATGGCGCTCTTCATCATGGCTAGTGGCGTTATAGTAATATCATATCGTCGCAATCTGTAACAAGGGCAGTATCTTATTGCACGTTATTTCTTTAGTTCGATTGTGTTGAGATTGCGAGGCCGTGCGACTACTGACGTCGCTAACCGGAGTTAGTGATGTGCCTTGCAAAGGGGTTAATGTTACAGTGCACCTTCTTTATTGGCTCACAGCTCAGCTGGTAACTCTGCCTTCTGCGCTGTAGGGCGTGGGTTCGAGTAGTACAAGCTAGATATTGCTGTGTGATAAGTCTATCAATATTAATTAAATTTTTATTTAATGGAGCTAGTCACTGGGACGTTATTCCGATGCTTGTTGAAACAACCTTACTCAAACCAGATATCTGATTCGTCTCTTTGTAAATTGTGTATGAAGTCCTCCGTAGTACGAGTAGGTATCTGTTCGGTGACAGTAAACATGGGTATTTCGGTGTGGCTTCGCGCCAGAAGATAAGGATAAGATAAGCTTTTACTTAGACGAATGCTAGAGGTGTTCGATAAGCTAACAATTAAGTTTAAGTGGAAGTGACTGAGTTAGACTTTGTATTTGCCGTAAATGCGGCGATACACAGTTTTAAAGTGGATTAGCTGACCGCCTTGGCTTAGGGATTATATATCGAGGAATCAATGTCAGTTGGTAAATACAAAAAATCTCGCGACGGTAACACAAGACAATGCTAAAGCAACTTTACCACCTATTTTATGATAATAAAGATAATTAAAACAAAAAGTTAATACAGACGTTATATAAGCTTTTGTAAATACGTGAAATTTTGTGTAATAAGACAGTACACGGTTTACTCACCCCAATTAATTTTATAATTATTTATTTTTATTTATAACTAGCAACGCCCTGTGGTGTTACTTGCGGTGAATAAGTTTTTTTTTATTTTTTATGTAATTCGTTTACGGAACGAGCCGACGGCCCACCTGGTGTTAAGTGGTAACCTCGGCCCATAACAGCCGATGCGACTTGGGTCCTCCCTTACTAGGTATGACAAGACCCAAGTCGCATCGTATGCGCCCGTAAATGTGAGACGTGTAGGTGGAATGTCTCATGTGCCTGTAATTTCACCGGCAACCACACCTTTCAAACCGGAACACAGTAACGCGAATGCTTCACAGCTTGGCGGCAGAAAAGGGCATGGTGGCAGTACTTCCCCGGACGAACTTCCGAAGTCATTCCACGGGAACACTGCGCTTTTCCGGTATACAAACTTCATAAAGGCCTTCCTCGGACTTCAAAGAATATTTGAAAAAAAAAAAACGAATTGGCCCAGCCGTTCTCGAGTTTTGCGCTTTGCAACAAATTTTGTCATTCATTTTTATTTATATATAGTATTTAATTATTTCCGGGTAATTTGTAAGGTTATTTGTTGATATGACTTTCATTGAGACTAAAATGTCACTTGAGAATAAATTATATAAATACATAAAAGAAATAATATCAACCACAGCATTAACTATGATTATAACACAATTACATGTATTATTTTGACAGGCCTCACAGCTCAGTTGGTAGTAACTCTGCCTTCTGTGCTATAGGTCGTGGGTTCGATTCCGACCAAGGACAAAAATTTGTGTGACGAATATAGATGTTTGTTCTGTGTCTAGGTGTTAATATATATTTATATATATGTACATAAAAAGTATATAGGGGAGCGAGGGGTTTGATGTAACAGGGGTAAGTAGTAACAGTGGATTTTTACCGCGAACTACGTTTTTTAAGCACGTGTATTTGACTCAATCTTATCTTTATATTACGCCGCATCGTGTCGTCATGTTCAGTGACCCGCCGAGCGGCGCAGTGAGTGGGTGTGCGTAAGCGCGTCGTTTTTGCCAGGTAACGTAAAATTGGATTGTCGTAAATTTTTGGTTAGCGTTTTAATTATCCACTTTTTTTAAACTTTTTGTACTTTATCGGCATTCAAATTTATCTACCTTAAATATAATACAACAGTTTTTTTGGTTATTTAGTTATTTGAATAGTGACCACGATAAACGTTAGTAATGATACCAAGGGTTTAGTTGTAACAAAATACGGGGGCAAGTTGTAACGTGTTACAACTTGCCCCTATATAATATAATCGAGGTTAAGCAACTGTTGGCACGGTAATAAATTGGATAGGTGACCAATTGTTTTGTTTTCTTACAGAATGAGAGAATATAAAAGGAAGTCAGATCGGGCATCAAAAAGCAAAGAAGTATATGAATTAACTGCAGCTGAAGTTTTAGGAAATAACTGTATTAGTATTCGGAAAGCGAGTCAGAATTTCGGCCTATGTCATGTGTCTCTTTATAGATATATTAAGAAAAAGAAGAATAATGAAAATCCAAAAGTTGGCTATGTTAAATCTAGACTAGTGTTCAGTGAAGAAGAAGAAAATAAAATGTCTTCATATATTCTTAAGTGCGCTGATATATATTTTGGATTACTTCCTATCGAGGTAAGGAAACTGGCTTATCAATGCGCTGTGCATCTGAGTGCTAAAAATACTCCCCCTGTTTGGCACACAAATAACATGGCTGGTCCTGACTGGTTCCAAAGTTTTATGCGCAGAAATTTGAACTTGTCATTAAGGACACCAGAAGCGACGTCACTTAGTCGAGCAACATCTTTCAACAAAACTAACGTAAATTTCTTCTTTGAAAAATATCAACAACTGCTCCAAAAATACAAATTCACTGCTTCTCGCATATGGAACATTGATGAAACCGGGGTCACGACCGTTCAAAAACCCAAAAAAATAGTAGCTGCTCGCGTTATCGCTGCCGTTTGTTATTTTAAAAGCTTACAATTTCTAAATTTAATGACGAAAGGTGTCATATTTTTGTTTTTTGTTACTGTTATTAATTACCCCAGTAGGTGTTACAACTAAACCCAACTTGGGGGTAAGTTGTAACACGGCTCATTTTTAATAAAAATTATAATTGTGAAATGATAGCGAATAATTTTGATATTTTTTGTACTTAATTTAATAGAGGAATAGTTACTCTATCAAAGTATGTTGTAATTTTGGAAATAAAATTGGTTCATCTCAAGATATATAAGTTTTACTAAAAATTGTTACAACAAGCCCCTCGCTCCCCTAAGTATTCTATCAGTCATCTGGTTGCCATAGTACAAGCTTAGTTTGGGGCTAAATGGCGCTGTGTGAAATGTCCAACAATATTTATTTATTTATGTACATTATGTAATTTGTGGTTACATTACGCCTACGAACAACTTATGATTCCACAATAATGAAATAGCGAGTTCCTGCTAGCTTTCAGTTGATTAGAGTGTACAAACGATAAGGAAACGTATTGAACTGAATGGTGAATAAGCGAGGCGTGGGCAAATGAGCGTACTGTACTCCTATATAAGCTTACTTTGTATGGTGCGGTTAGAGCAGAGGAAAAGAGTTGAGGATAAGCCTCAACTTAACTATAGATTAGATAATAATGTAGTAGAACTAGGATTTAGTCGTGGCCGTAGACAGAATGTATGTTATTGAACTGTCATCGAATATATCTCATAAAAAGAATCTTGATCCACGCGACCTGTGGTTTCATTTATAAACTACAGACAGGCGAAGGTTATTACCGGAAATCTTGTACATCATGCTTCACATCGCACTAGTATTAGGAATTGTTGGTTTATTTTTTGTTTGTTAAGTACAACATACCTTGTTAGTCAATTAATGAATAATTGCTGAATTGATTTGGCTCAATTTTGAACACTCACATGATGACCTGGAAAAGACAGGTCGCCTTTATTTCGGTCAAAGCTACGGGTAGAAGCTGTTGTCTTTATTTGAACATGACACAAGTTATATTGCATCGGTCAAAGTGAATCCAGTCACATCTCCCGGCGTATAATCAGGAATCCGGAATTAGCAAAGTCAAAAACTTTATTTCCATAGAATTCTTAAAAGAAACGGCATGGAAACGTCAATAATATTCAAAACATAAGGTCACGCGTATCGCTAAGTTTGACGCCTGTTCAAACCCTATCCGACCCTCTATGGGAGAACAGATAAGAAACCCCTAAAGGAGGGCTTCCTTTTTTTCGCGAGCACGATCCTTTTAACAATCTGAGCATGATGTGGGTTTCGTGAGCGTAGCCACAACTCGACGTCTGCGTCCCACTAACCGAACACGAGTTCAAAGTCTTGCGGTGCCTACAACCCGGCCTAGACAGTACGCAAATAAACCGTAATTTATTCAGGAAAGCGGTAACGCGGTGGAAGGTTGGATTCGTAGGCTCAGTGAGGATCTAAGGATAAATTACATTAAATATGCTACTGTGACACCGTAAGAGAATTTGTATCATCATACTGGAAAGTACTACCACTATAACCATTACCAGCGCAATGCAGTAATGCATTCGCGTTACTGTTTTCCAGTTGTCGGTAAAATTACAGGCACATTTCACTTTCACGTCTCAGAGTTATAGGCGCATACGGTGCGACTTGGGTATTGTCGTTCCTAAGTATGGGAGGACCTAAATCGTATCACTATAGGCAGACGGTACCACTTAACACCAGGTGGGCCATCTACGTGTTCAGTAACATTATCACGTTAACATAATTTACTCACGGTTGCCTCATAAGGTGGTATTTACTATTCAATAAAGTCGTAAGAGTAGGCTGTTATTCTCTGTTGTGATTAATTTATTACTTCCGGGAAGTCACTTAATATCAGTTTATTTATAGGCATTAAAAAAAGAAACAAAACTGAGTCATAATATTATTTTATCAACATTCACTGGCATTACATCGGTAAAGGTTTCGTTCGGGAAGCCTTCATTTCTTGCCAGTGACAAAAAAATATGCCTTCTTTTTTACATCATAATTATATTAAATTTATAATAAATAGCCGGTTGTTGGTACCCAGGGAAACACCTAACTTTACCTACCTCTATTACTTTGCGCTCATAACCCTGAACCTATGAAGACGTAAAGTATCACCATCTTTTGAGAAAGCAGTGAGATATAATTATTAATATAGAACTTAAAAAGCTGTACTAACTGACTAAAAACCAAATTAGTTATCATTTAACTTCTTATAAGTAAGAAGTTGTTTAACCTCCAGCTAAATATAATACGAAGAATAGAACCTCACCTGACCTAAATGTTCCAAAAAGTATATCGAAAGGCCCGGAATACACATGTAGAAAGTTGCGGAACAAGTCAAAGGGAAACATGTTGGCGTTTACAGGAAATCACGATCAAACCGGACCAGCAGGGCTCGTCATCCTGTGAGAAACGTTCGTTTTTTCCTTTCTATATTTTGAACGCATTTGTATAACAGCTGCTCGCGCGATATTCGGGAGTTAATTTCGCCAGCGCCGTACTTCAATTTTCTTTGAGAATATTTAAATGATCCTTGGAGCCACTTACGGTTTAAAGATTGAGCGAATTCAAGCAGTCAGCATTTTTTGGGAGAGTGCTTTTCCTCCTCTTTAACATTAGGAACTTGTTGGTGAAAGTGGATTGCTTGTTGACATTTTAATTGTTATAGGTGGATGCTTAGAATACTACTTTGAATGGCCTCACAGCTCAGGTGGTAACTCTGCCTACTGCGCTGTAGGTTGTGGGTTCTCAAACGGCAAAACAAAAAAAAAACGACTTCTTCATCAATCAACGAGAATGAATCCTCGTCATCCCGTACTTGGATGACATAGTTTTTTCAGTTACTTTGATTTAAAAACCAAACTACTGAACCAATTTTGATGAAATTTCTATGGGACCAACTGAAAGTATACCCTTTCAAACAAAAAAAATACTTTCTAATTCAGTTTATAAACAACGGATATCTGAAGTAACATGCAACCGAATTGAGAACCTCCTCCTTTTTCTGAGGTCGGTTAAAAATACTCGTACTTATTGCTAAGTTTGACTTATGTATCACTTAATATCTTTCAATGCGGTGAACTACCAATTATCACCAATAAAAAGATAAAGTAGATCAGACGGGCACACGGGCGTAAGACGTAAAAGGAACTGTAAAGTGGCAGGTACATATTATCACTAATATACAAGGTAACGGTTGTACATCGCAAAATGTACCTACCAACCTACCTACCCTCTCCGAACGGCGTTTTAACATACGGTCATGTTGCGCAGCACACTTACCCAAATGCAACTTAAATCTCTGACGGTTGACGTCTAAATGGTAGAATCGTGAGGATTTCTCCGGCGAAAGTCAATTACCGTTTTTAGTTATACAGGGCTTACTAGATGCCTCCTCGATCCCGGAACCGACGACCGCTCTATGGGAACCATTGGAATTAGGTCTTTGAACTGCGCAGTAAGATTTTAACACAGCGACTTTTCGTTTTGGGATTAGGGAATTTATGTAAAATATCTCTCATAAAGAAGAAAATAAATCTATAACAGAATGAACTTTCATTTACATTCAGTAAGTCATTTACGCGTTTTTTTTTCTCATTTATGATAATGAAAACCAAACCACATAAAAAAATATCACTAAAATTGTTCCCCAGCTTAATAAATGTTTAACTTCGGGCCGAGAGTAGCGGTCTGCGTTTTCTGTAAATTCGTATTATTATGCATAATCAAATATGCCTTGTCTATTTAACGAGATTCGTAATTTACTTCAGAGAAAGTACCGACCCAGGTAGGGGGTCGCTTGGAGTCGATTGGTAGTTATTTATGATGTCACGTACGAAAGGCAAATGGGAACGTGGCATACTCGTAAACGTATAACTATCTACGATTGCCTACAACCTCATATACTACTGCCAGCCTGCCAGTAGTGACTATTCCGAGAAGTGGCATCGTACTGTTCCTGAGAAAATGTTTTCTAAATACAATGTAAACATATTTTGCGAGCACGGCTTGCTACATTATCAAAATGGTAGCAATCTTTAGTCTAAGATCGAGTCATCCAGAACATACTACTTAAAATAACGACTTTTTCATGTTTGTAACTTATGGTGTACATTAAAGTTATATTCTTTTGTATTATATTCGTTTACAATGTAAGCGCAAAAAAATGTGTTTATTTACGACATCACATTAGAAACGTCTAAAATTAGAATTTTATAATTATCACTGATAATTATCAGTGTTTCTCTACTATATTATCTCTACTGTATTATACATATAAACCTTCCTCTTGAATCACTCTATCTCTTAAAAAAACCGCATTCAAATCCGTTGCGTAGTTTTAAAGATCTAAACATACATAGGGACAGACAGACAGCGGGAAGCGACTTTGTTTTATACTACCTATGTAGTGATAACGTATAAAACGATATGTAGTGGTCAATGTGCACGCGACCACTCCTCTCCAGCGTAACACTTACTGTTTACATATAAACTAATAAGTCTTGAATTCTCTGATTCTGTTTAAATGATCGATTACACTATGCAACAAAGTAAAATTTTTTTGAATTCACTGGGTTCACAGTATGTAATTATGTTTTGCCACCTTAAAACTATGTGAAATATCGAAATAAAATTTTTCTATCACATCAAGTTTAATAGTGAAACGCATTTATTGATTTTACTTAAAATTACCTACATAGTTAGTGACAAATTGTTATTCTACATTAAAAAAAACTTTTTTAGAACGTGGGCTTTTCTCTTGTAGTCAGTAGTGGCAGTATCCCTCAAACAGTCATTATTTGTCAACTTATTACAAAATCATTTAAAAAACGACCTTTAAATAATGGAAAAAAAATATTATTATAATATTAAATATACCATCGCTTGGTATATTTAAAAGAAATGTAAAAGAGCACTTTCTTAACTTGTAAACTTTACCTTTTCATTAATGTATTTTCATGTATGTATGTATACATATTATTTCGTGTAAGTGCATACATCAATCATACCCACCTTTCGTTGACAACCATTTTCTAGCCTCAAAGGTTTGCTGGAAGAAAACTCTTTTTAGGGTTAAGCTCGCCTTTGTACATGTCGTTTCTATAAGATAATTTATGTGTACAAGAATAAAGAATGAAGAAAGATAAATATCTAGTATATTCATTATTACCAAAATTACCAAAGCTGATTCGGAATAATTCTCGGAAACGCAGCGTGGTCGGTTGTCGGTGAGTCCACGGCATCTTAGTCACGAATTGATATAACTGTCTCGTTCAGATCATCTGATCTTACAAATACAAGTATATTACGGTGTCGGATGCTGACGGCTCGCTTTCTCATCCGTGCGCCATGAGATGTTAAGATATAATCTTACATATCCGTGCACGGTGGGATGTTAATGATTTACATTGAACAATATCGATATAAACGGTTTCATTCGATGGCTTTGAATTAAATTTAGTTACAGATGGTCTTAGTAATCATGTATGGCTATTTTATAAAATGTTGTTAAACCAGATATAAATACAAATAAATAAATATTGGTGACCATTTCACACAGCGCCATCTAGCTCCAGAGTAAGCTAAGCATAGCTTATATCATGGGAACCAGACATCTGATATTTTTTTTTTGTAAATACATACATATAATTCATACTGACACCCGGACAGAACAAACATCTATATTCGTCATACAAGTATTTTTACTGGGTGGGAATCGAATCCCATGACCTACAGCGCAGAAGGCAGGGTTGCTACCAACTGAAATGTGAGGCCAGTCAAAGATAAGTTAATAATCTTAGTTGTAGAAAGCAAAACTCCAACAATTTATTATGATAACTCATAAACAGAATTTTCATCACCGTGTTACCGATCATTGTAATGAATATGAACGTTCATAAAATAGAAAATAAATCATAGCTCACCAAACACGCAAATTGAGACATTTGAAAGCGTCAAAATTGAATGATGCCCCCTCGTTTAGCAACACTTTCCCCGGTGAAAGTCAATCGGCCAATAAATATTGCAAATATTGCGTTGGAGACGAACGAAAGACTAGTCATAACACATTAATATTGTACAGTACTGACATGCGAGTAATTAAGGATGTATACTTTATCAGTAAGCTACGGGTACGCACACATGGGCGGTGATAGAAAAAAATATACGCTTGTAAAACATAAACATGTTAATTGTTTAGATAGGTTGGTTTTCGTGTTGTGATAACGATAGCACGAGGCGAGCGAGTGCAACGACTGGTGCCGCGGTAACTGAGGTGCAGTAGAATCGAACTGATTTATTATACGTATAAATTTGCATCAAATCTTACGGAACTCATTCTACTAGTCAAAATCTAGTTGTTACATTTCTTACTGGTCAAATTCCCAAAGAGCAGATATAATAATAATAAATATGGTAGACATTTCACACATCGCCTTCTAGCCCCAAACTAAGCATAGCTTGTACTATGGGAACCAGATGACTGATAGAATACATATGTACTTATTTGTAATTACATACATATAAATACATATTAACACCTAGACACAGAACAAACATTAATGCGCGTCACACAAATGTTTGTTCTGGGTGGTAATCAAACCCACGACTTAGAGCTCAGAAGGCAGAGATAGTACCATCTGAGCTGTGAGGCCAATCAAGTTCGGACATGATTCATTACATACAGTTTTGCAATTTAATTCGATCAGCTAGCTTATTTCACGTATGTAGGTCGCGATTCAAAGTTAGGAGGAAGACTACTTGGATTAATTTCTTGTTGGTTCACTTGATTGGTGTACATTTCACACATCGCCATCTAGCTCCAAAGTAAGCTAAGCATAGCTTGTATCATGGGAACCAGACAACTTATATTATACTTACATACATTTTTTGTAAATACATACATTATATTTATGTATATATGTTTAACATTAACACCTAGACACAGAACAAACATCTATGTTCGTTACACAAATGTTTGTCCTGGGAATCGAACCCACGACCTACAGCGCAAAAGGCAGCGTACTACCAACAGAGATATGAGGCCAGTCGATGGCGTGTAATTTATACTACATACAATGAGAACCAACGCTGTGGTGGTTAGAACATATCGTATATACCGTACCTGGACACCTAGTTTCATTGCGAATTCAATTTAGAATACAATTTTGGTCATACACTTATTATCGCTCGCATGTTGGTCATTCGACATTGAAACCCACGCGCTTGGCGCAAAAACCAGAACTTATCCTCCAAGTCGCAATAAGTTGTATTACGACACTCGATTGACCATCTTGCACAATCAGTCCCCATATCGTACTGTGCGTGATGGTTAGTTTTTTTTAAATCTGGCTTCTGGCGCAGCTGTTATAAATGAATTGCTTTGTTTCGTACGCGTTGCAACAGTTTTAGCGTTACGTAAATCTCTCGATATCGTGTAAAATGTAACAATTGTAACTATTGCTACACGTTAGTAATCGATCTATAGCATCCGCTGCAGGGAAACGCTAAATTACGTATTTTATAACCTGCGATAGAAGAAGTAATTAGAATGGAGTTTCCGCCGTTGGATGTTTACGTACTTAGGTACCCATACCTACTCAAAACAGCCACGGTCGTCACCTTCAAAAGAACTTAGACACATTTATGAATAATAATAATATTGGTGGACAATTCACACAGCGCCATCTAGCCCCAAACTAAGCATAGCTTGCACTATGGGAACCACACAACTTATAGAATACATATATACTTTTTTTTGTAAATACATACATATAATAAATATTAACACCCAGAAACTATTCTACTACCTGCCTTGAAGAAATTGCTTTAAGCAATAAGGCAATATTGTATGTCACAAGTATTGTTATTTCTTTTAAACTTGTTTATTTCTTGTATGGTGTACAATAAAGAGTTTTCTATTCTATTCTACCACAATGAAACTAAAGCACCTCATATATTCGTCGATACATTACAAATAGGTAAATTTTATCAGCAAATTATTTATTTTTTACAGGTTACGCGAAGTACCCAAAACAATTATGGAGACTTGGTTGGATGACGTGAAACGGGTAAAAATACCGCGACCTAAGTTCGGGAGTAAGTACCCAGCGGAGCCTCCCAAAGACTACCTCGACGATGGAGCGGATCTAGGGAAGCAGCGACGCCGCGACGCTAAGGACCTGGCCAAAGCCACCGAGGAGTTGCGGAGGACGCTGCAGGAGAAACTATGACGCGACCGCTGGCAAATAGGTTTAATTTAGTTTTACGCAGCCGACGAGGGTGTGCTACCCCATACTCGGCCGATTGAGCAATTAAATAGGCAATTTGACGAACACTGTTCCCGGCAAATGAGCGGGATTTCGGCCTAGTTATGCAGAATGTGGCATTTTTTCCAAAAATGAGTTATAAACGCGGCCATACTAATTTCTACATGACGGATTTTTTGCAACAGCCATGTCGATATCTCTATTTTTCTGAGATATGATCCAATACAATATATGAATCAATACATAACCGAAGTGCAACCAACGACAGAAAAATGCTTATAACTCCGTTTGTACTTTTCCCCACACGGCTGTTTTCTGCATAACACGGTCCAATTATTGGATGTCGAGAGACGTGTTTGTCGTATCAATCGACCTGGTGGTTGTTATCGCTGCACATAATATGTATATCTAGTTAACTAAGTTCTCTGTCTGTAAGTGTGGAACGCGCTATAAACTGTACCTTATCTCGGATGTATTGTAATAACGTAAAGACTCTGAAGCAACCTGACGAATAAGTTAATGAAAATGTGACTGTCGGTTTAATATGTATTTCAAGTTAGTTCGATAAACGCGTATCACTTTGACGTACCAGTTGAAAACCGAACAATTTAGTAACTAATTGGTAACTAGTTTAGTTTGTCTGATATTTAAATATTATTTTAACCTTTAATCAGTATTAAGTGTGTATTGCCCACATGAACTCAAATACACTTCACAAAAATCAACTTTAATTTCGCACACAGCAAGTTCGCACTTGTATAGTTGACTTGTAATCGCGGCATTGCATAATGCAAACAATGATTCTTGTAAAATCATAAGACGATAGGGGGCAAAATATCAAATTAACTTTAACTTCAGATTGAACAACTTTCTTATTTCAATCAAATTAGTATATATAGAGACCAACAGTTGGACAAAATAGTCTACGAAAAAAATGGGGACCATAATATGAAAGAAAACGAATTATAAATTAAAGTAGTATTTCTACTAATCGTGTCATTGGCCCTCTTGAACCCGTGCCGTGAAAGGATTAAAATGCGCCTCAAAAAGGCTCCTTTCGTGCACTTTAGTATTTATCCTTTAAAATAATTTAGACTGATAAATTTTAGACTAAGATTAAGCGAATCTCAACAAATATATAAATACTTATTATACTTCGAGAAATAAACACTGATTTTGTGTTACTGGTAGTTTTCTTTCACATTGTAAACTACTTTCTAATTCAATTAACGAGAGCGAATATAGAATTTATGTTACACTTTCACTTCATTTGTTCTTGATGTCATACTACACGCCCGCAATAAGGTAAACGCCTCTAGACTAGGGACGGTAAGTAGTGATATTTCATGTAGCTATCTGATAGCCGAATGAGGGCTGGCATCCGTCCAAAATATTCAGTTACAAATGAGTTTTGTCGGCATGAACAAGAATCATATACAGGACTTTTTTCCTCCGAACTCGTGAAGCGCAATAACTTTGCGTTTCGTGTCTTCATGCGAAAAGAGTATAAGAGACGAAAGTTATTCACGGAATATTTTCGGAAACATATACGCGGTAAGTATTTTATTATTATTAGATTTCAATAGCAACTTGTCAGTAATGAAAACCATATCTACCGTGACATAAAGTGACATTACATTTCATCTCGGTAACTATATGTAAAGATAGAGAGAAAAATCATTTGGTGTAAAAAGTCGTGAATATTTCTCACTAGTTTGGGAGACCACGTTGCTCGCGTCCGTAGGTGACCTACCCTCTGATTCCCTACACGTGTCCCCCGGGTGGTGCGAAAGGAGCAACCCAAAGTAGCAGTAGAACTTGTGCTAAGTTTGCCCGGAGATGTACTGCCACCCACCTGGTAATCTGCCGCCAAGCAGTGATGCACTCGTATTGCTGTGTTCCGGTGGAAGGGAGTGAAATTGCATACGCATGAGTACGAAGATGACGTAACATCCCCGTCTCGGGGTGATGGACGCAACACAATGCGACTTGAGTCATCTCATACTTTGATGGTGAGGACTTGAGTCGTGTTGCTGTTGTCTATAGGCGGCGGTTATCACTTAACATCTGGGGGGCCGTCAGCTCGTTCACTAACTTAAATTACATTAAAAAGAAAGTACAAATATTTATATTTCTTAATTATCTATAAATATTCAGTAAAACTCACGGGATCGTCGAAATTTTGTGTGTGTAGCGCTGTGGTGCTGCCTTCCCTCGAGTTGCACGGCGAAGAATGTCTTCTCGATCTTCTGCCTTCCTCCTCGTACTCCTGCACCAACAACAAACGATTACTTTACGAGTGGAAACCGCATCAGTTGAGCGTGTGGGACAGTAACAATTCAAACGCACACCCTTTATTTAAAAGAAAGATATCAAGATACAGCAAGAAAGCATGCAATTTTGAGGAATATGGGAAAGGAAAAGTACATTCAGTCGCACGCCCGTCACAAATTGCAATGCCCTCGAAACAAGTTTTCGAAACAGGATTTAAAACAGCTCTATCGGTTACATGCATCACACATTTCACGCAGTAAGAAAACAGATAAGCATCAACACTACTTCACGACCGCTACATAACAACAGTTAACGAGTTTATACACACTTAACTTGCCACTCGAAAATTATTTCAGGTTAGATCAGGGGATGTGGAACAGAGAAGATCCGACACCAGACTGCAGGCCGAGGAATACCTAAGTGTTTGGATGACCTATAGCAATTGATTTTTCACGCTATTTTTGCATGTTGGCACAGTTTTCGGATACCTTCTACAAAACTTGCACTGGAATGGAGCTTTTAGATTTTAATAAACTTTAAAGCGAAAACAGCTTTTTACCGTCAAAATTTTACTGGATTTTCTGTTGTTACTGCGAACCCTGAGGATTTTAATAGAGTCACGTTCATCACGATACAAATACTGAAGTATTCACAACAAATGCCTATCTTTTAATAAGATCAAGTTCGTCTCCAGATCCCGTGTCTATCATCATTCTCTGCTGGATGTTATATACGAGTATGTGTAGGTATGGCAAACTTGTCTCGGGTTGAACAAACAATCATTTCTGCTGTGCACAAACATAAACGAAATTTAGAATAGTAAGCTTTATCTTCCTTGGAATGCTGGTATTATGAATGATTCTTTACTTTTGAGTAAACGTACAAAAATATAAGACTCTAGGAGACAAGAACATAACTACCTACTGAAATATTCAAAAGATTTAAAGTTAAAAGCCTGAGTGCTCAGGTGGCTTGCCTTACAACGTCTATCTATTCGAATCACTGGTTCTCTCGCACCAGTGTGGTGAAAGGAATTTTAATTGCGCCTCAAAGAGGCTCCTTTCGTGTACTTGACACATGTCTTCGATTTGTTGTTCTGGACATGTCGGTTTCCTCACGATGTTTTCCTTCACCGTTTTGAGAACGTGATATTTGCGCACATAAATCTTTCAATTGAAAAACTCATAGATGCACGTCGGGATTTGAACCGGCGACCTCCGGGATTGAAACTCTGGGTCAGTACCACTAGAACAACACGCTCTCAACACGCTCTCTCACGCCATACAACGTGAAGGTGTATTGCGTGGCAAAAGGTTAAAACTATCGGACAAACGTACATTATCGCAAATAACGGGTTGACGAACGTATTATTTTTATTTTCCTAAAGGAACTTTAAGTCACGCAACTGATAATCCCACAAGCATTGACCGCAAACCTTGGAACGTAAAAAAAATCTAACCAATTAGCATCAGCTTGGTTCGTTACAGCCACTAAATTAGTCGGCTTTCCTATTAGTAAAGGTTTTTGCGCTACAATTAATTAAGCAGAAATGTTGAATCTATGTTTAAAATGTTCCCAACATACGCACGCTCGACATACGGACTCTCATATGTGAAAGAGTTCAATGCACTCGACTAATTGTATTAAAACTTTTGTTGTGATGGTCTTTATGATATGTTATGGGCAATGAACTGAAATTAGATATATATTAATTAAACGGTATCCATAATTTAACAGATAATAGGAAATTTATGTTTAATACTGAAACAAAAAAATGGTTGTCTGTAAAGTCGGTTTACTGACGATAGTTGAACGTGTCAACGTCTTAAGAAAATACTGATGGAATGGTAGCATTTTTCAAAAGAAAATTTTAATTTCATTTGTTTAATAGATTTTTATGTATATATGCACTTGACACTCGATCAAAACATGTAAATGTAAGTATTAGCAGCTGTCCACGCAGACGCATCGCTCACTCAAGTAGGAGAGAGACGGATGTCGAACGCTGCCGAACGCAAAGGCCGATTGTGCTTCTTTGTCGCTCGTTCCGCGCTCTCGCTTGCACTTGCACAAGCCTTACATGGAACGCCTCAGAGCGAGGTAACGCCGCATGAGTCATGTTTTTTCGTGCGTGCAGCCGGCTCTATCGAATTATAAGACGTTGACACGTCAAAAACTTGTTTAAACTTGTTTAAAATAAAACCCGGCAAATATTTATGTTGAATAATCTATGAAACTCGCATTTCTTACCAATTGAGTGATTTTTTCAACAGAACTGTTAAATATATTATTATTTATGTAAACAAGTAGTTATAAAAATCTTCTCGCTAGTAATTTTAACAGTACATTGCAACTTGATACTGTTACCTACATTATGAACTGTTTACAAGGAATCATGCAATTGTTCAGTTTCCTTGAGAAAAATAACGTCCAGTCCGTATTATAAGATAACACATAGCTATGTAATATATAAACTGAACACAATTTGATTGCGGTATATTTTTCGTATGTAAAAAGTATAATTTTGTGGAACATTTTTTGTCGCTGCCCGACTTAGCATCGGACAGGTTTGGGTAATACCTTCTCATAAAATCTGGCAACGGTATTTCACATCCAACGGACATATTTATTTACTTTTTTCGTATGTTTGACTCAGAGTAACTGACATGATACATACGTATATGTTTCAGTCATACAATATAATAAAAAAGAAATAGATACCAGGGAATTTAGGCGAGGTATCTAATTTTTTGGATAAATCCTTTAGGAAATCAGTATTAGTAGAAGATTTCTATTGTGCTGAGATTCATTTATAAAGATATAACTGTGATTGATTCTGATATGATAAATCTGCCTCAAACTAGAGTGTAGGCACTAAAAGGATCTCCGGTAGGCACCTCAAAAGTAACATTTTAATTAAACTGTCACTGTTACATGAAAATTAATTTACTGTTTATGATCATTTAGAACTGATACTTGGGTAAAAATAACCAATTCAAAAATAATTACTTCAGGACGAAAACCCGACATCATCGCCGACGAACGAGTGATCCGTCGTTATCTCGTTCGTACCTGGACGACATATTTTTCCAGTTATTATGATTTAGAAACCTAAATGAAATGAAATTTTTATAGGACACCAATTTGAAAGTACTTACAAATAATAAAAGTTTTGTCAAAATCGGTATCGGTGAGGTAACAAACATAAAAATACAACCGAAATGTAAAAAATACACCCCTTCTTTTTTCTAAAGTCGGATAATGAAATTAAAACTTCTTACCAAATTATCACTATTCAATATTTGAGTGATCTCATATAACGAGAAGACCCATCAGATTAAGTTTAGTGGTCTCTCCTACCCAGGGAAAATACGAGTAGCAATACAATGAGGGCTGTCTTTTACTTTACTACAGGAAGAACCAAGCTAACATTGCGTCTGCCCTGAGACAAAGTGGAGTCTCTCAACTATGACTAGTACTAGTACTATAACTAAGTAATAAAAACGCAAAATCAAACCAAGCAGGAGTCAAACAGACTAATATACTCGTAAATAAATGATTTACAAAACAGAGGTGAATTGGAATCATTTGGTCACTAGCACCATCACTTCTATAAATTTTCACATGGTTGACCTTTTATAACAATATAAATCTTATTTTACACAGCCCCTGTCTACCGCCGCGCCGTCCCATCCAATTAAAGGCAATAACTCAAAACAGCAATTTTCCGTACCGACTCGGGTATACATGTTGTCTATTTTCATCAATAATATGTAAATTTCCTAAGACAAACGTATTTGTGAAACTTTACGCTAAGCGCTGAAAACTTGAACTCTATTTTAGTACTCTGTTCGGAAACAAATCCATTATGTGCTAGCATATGGTATATAAGTGTTCTATTTACCACACCGAGTTCAAAGCTAGATTGATTTTGTGATGTAGGTATGTGCCTTATCAATATTCTAAAACGCCCTACAGGCTTAAGAAATTTACAGGATCAGCAAAAACAATTGTTTGATCAATATCTAGATTTTAAAGATTCACTCATAATGATCATGCCAGTCCTGTAAATTTCTTAACTCCGTAGGGCATTTTAGTAAACTGAAAAAATCCGTATAACATTGACTTTTCCTTTTTGAATTGGAATATTTAAACGCAATATCGTAATCGGTATACATAATTGAGCTTCCCTATTTTGCTTCTAAATAAATAAGTCCTTGATGAGCCTGACTGGGATACTTCTAATATCTGAAGCTAGTTTCAAAAGCACGCTCGTTTCGCTTTCAAATAGCTACAAAATTTGAATTTATAAAATATCATTAAGTACCTACATGATCGAGTAAAATAAATCATCTTAGTCAAACTCCGGACTGTCTAGCCTAAGCTTCTCAAAACAATACTAATCACTCAAATATTCAAATTTCTGTTAATAAATTTCATGCAAAATATATGCACATCATAATATACCCCTATAATAATATAACTGTAACGGAACGAACAACAAACGCACATATTCACACCCCTATTACAACATTGTTTACAAACTTTGCATTTGAAAGGGATAAAGTTAGGAAGCGAAATCCAATACTACACATGAACGAGTCCTCATTTGCAGCGAATAACAACTGTTAAATCGTATAAAGGGTACCTTGGCCATAGCGCGGACGTCCATCGGTACGTAATCGCAAAACGCGACGCGGCGTCGCCGACGCGACGTCATACCGTTCGTGCGACGCGCCGCCTACTGAATCCATGGGAGTCTTCACCCCGACTCTACCCTCTACTTCGGTTTGTATAAGGCGAGCCGCACACCACCGTAGTAAGCGTTTTGACGGAGCTAATTATATCCAAAATTACAGAGCAACAAATCGGACAGATGTATGTAGAGCCTAATTTACTTAGAATGTGAAGATCGGTGAGTAACTACATCTTATGGTGAGGATGTTTTTTTTTAAATATTATTCTGTACCCCAAGGGTAAATGATGGGGTAAACGCACATTTGAGGGCGGCAAGCTAATTTTCTACTGCTCGATGTAAATAACTGTAAAGAAATGAATGAAATAAATAATTAATTTTAATGCCTTTGCATATTTCAATCATCAGTGTATGACACATATGCTGACTGTGACACATACACACACTGGATTAGTATGTATGTGTACAAATAAATAACGCGAACACAGTGTGCTTCTAAGGTAATTTTATATGTGGCTCGCCTTTTATGTTTATTTGACTCTATCCTCTACGCATTTACGTGACTACGGCCTACGTTCACCCCGCGACAGTTCTGACAAACTTTTACTACTTACTAAAAGTTTACGTATGTTATAACTATAATAAAATGATAATATGAGCAAAATATACCTTTAACCATAGATTTCAACTAAATAAGCCAAAACAATAATATAAATCTAATTTAAGTCAATTGAAATTAATTTCTTGCGATTTTTAATCAAGACGAATCACAGGTATTCCTCTTATTCGTATTGTGCGATCAAGTTAATAAAACACTAAAACACTTGGAGATATAGCCTGGCACGTCTCGACGCAGATGAACGCCCCAGGCAAACAAAGATTAAATTAAAGACAGTATATAAAAGAACTCCCATCGAATAAACGTGGAGTAATAACTAGGATTCTATTTTGGACCATTACAACATTTGACTGCTATTAGATTAGATAAAAAAGTACGTCCTTTCGTACATAACGATGCTTATTAGCAACTAATACACTAAAGGGAGCTTGAGCTTGTCACTTTAGAGTTTTACGAATAAACTTGATTAGTCATTCGTCCACTTTGGAATAAGAACATAGTTGTATCTACTAAGCTATTTTTAGGTGAGTAGTCCTACTAACGCGGCGACGCAACTTAACTCCATTCTTCGGTTGGATTACTAGACGCTTGTAAATATCGTTATGTTTGATCGACGTAGTATGACAAACCACGGAGAAATGTTATGATAAACAGCACATATCTGAAGAAAATTTGTATGACAAATATTCCGCTCTTGAATTATTCACTTATGCAAATCGTAAAAACAAGCTGAATAAGCACGTTGATTGGTTCGGTGTCTCGTAGCTCGAAATGTAGAGGCCTACATATTTGGCCCCCCCGCCCCGCGTAGCGCGTTCGTAGACCTACGGCTACATTTGTTTGTAAAAAAAATATTTATGTTAAGATTGTTTGTTACTTGATTTTTACTCTATTAATCGAGAGCAAAAAACGTGACTAAATAATACAGAATAACAAATTGCGATAGTAAACAACGAAATAATGTTCTTTACGAGACCTCGTGTATCTATGTAATAATAATAATATTATTATTTAATATAAAAATATAAATTTAAAAATATAAATTTAGCAACTTATAAGTGTTCTAATTCCCTAGCACTTAGCAGCTGTATTTGGCACAGATCTCTAACTCAAATAAACCTTTCACATTTGGATGATGCTATTTGGAGTTAGTTATTGAAACTTTACGAGTAATCTAGAAACCAACGGCGGCTTAAGTTTAAGGTGCATCAAAATATTTATGATATGAGCTATTCCGTAAATATGGCGCTTTGAATAATAAATACAGTTCAGTACCGTCGGGATATAAATTCTGTTAGTTAAAATTAAAAGAAAATCGCCCTGTACAATCTTAAGTTTAAATAATTACTGGTCTTCAGAGGTAACAAATATAAAAAAACCTCCTCCATTTTCTGAACTCGGATAAAAAAGTGTGATTGTTTGATTTTTTTCTCAGTGAAATAATGTGGAGATGCCACATTGACTGTGAGACTGGATAATTATTAATATATATAACAAAAACTTATTATATCGTATCAATCCTCAAATTCTTTTTCATGACCAAAAAGACACCTGCCTTTTATTTAATTCCACGCGACATGCGTTTGGATGAGGCGTAATCGTCCCTTAATTAAAGTTAAGGATATAACGGGCATGAACCCGAGCTTCCCCGTTCCAGGAATAAACTCCCTTTATCATAATAACATCAGACTGGAGGGTATTTTCGTGGCAAGTGACGTCACACACACAATTGTACTGCTACGCCTTTGTACGTACGTTTACTCTGAGGCATTAGCGTGATAACATAATTACCGTAAAGTATTAAAATAAATCTCTTCATAATTAATATACGATAATGTCAAGGTATCGCTCGCTTATTTCACTGAGTTCTCTCTTATTAGGTACTGCATTGACAGTCTCATTAAAATACTAGCTGTTGCCCGCGACTTCGTCCGCGTGAAATTCGGTTTTATCACGCACCCCTGCTTTACCTCTCGGAAAAGTAGCCTAAGTTACTCCTTGTTACATCAGCTATCTGCCAGTGAAAGTCCCGTCAAAATCGGTCCAGCCATTTCAGAGATTAGCCGGAACAAACAAACAGACAGACACAAAAATTTTAAAAATGTTGTTTTGGTATATGTATTGTGTATACATCTATATGCACTTAGTAAAAAGTGGTTATTTTATTATTACAAAAAGACAATCCAATTTTTTTTATTTGTATAGATTAATATATTCTGTACTGTTCCTGCAAAATGGCTGCACTGCGATGCTTGTCGATTAAGGGAGTTATTACGAGTTATTCTTTAAATAAAATTAACGCAGTAATTACAAAATTTTGTAACATTACGAGTGTTTTATCGCGTACCAGGACCATTTTTGCTTTACAAAAAGTGCGCTGGGCTCGTCCGGGATTTGAACCCGGGACCTCTCGCACCCGAAGCGAGAATCATACCCCTAGACCAACGAGCCGTTAGAGTGAGTTTCGAAATTAGTAACCATTATAATGGCTGCAAAGCAGTTTTGTTATCAATGACGTCATAATCAATCATGAAGTGTTAAGTTTCCCTCCTTAGTATTTAGAGCTGAGGAAAATAATTTTAAATTTCTTAAACACTGTTTCTTAAGAACCACTTTGTCGTACGGTATAGTAAGTCGACATCTCATTAATAAGCGATATCTAGGATAGATATATATATATAATTTTTTTTTATGTGATTCATTTACGGAACGACCCGACGGCCCACCTGGGGTTAAGTGGTAACCGGCCCATAATAACCCATGCGACTTGGGTTCTCCCCTACTAGGTACGACAAGACCTAAGTCGCATCGTATGTGCCCGTAAGTCTGAGACGTATATTTTAAAAATAATAACAATCACTTATTTTTTATAAAAAAAGACATAGTACTTACATAGTTACCAAAGGAGAAAGCTAGTGTATAATCTAGATCTATCTAATAGAGATACAGGAAATTTAAAAGCTGGCCGCTATCACCGATTTCGCATCTGAATCGTATAAATACGTACTAGAGCCAATTTTACCGCAGACCACTTTGCCAATTATCATACAAAATTGAATTTTGCCAGATTTACCCATCGAGTTATTTTGAAATATGTACAGATTTTGGTGGAAATAACGGCCATTTAAGACAGCGGTGTGAGCTCTACTCGATAGCCGTTCGTCGCGGTCGCAGGTAGGTATAACATGCAAGGATTATGTGTCAAGTTTAGTCGTACAGGCACCTTCAGGTGAGTGTACAGTGCTGAGGTGCCACTCCAAAAAAGCCGAAACCGCGCAATCAGACAGGAAAGAAGGACACCTATGAATAAGTACAAATAAAGCGACTGCCCTCCGTGCCGGCCGGCTGCCGGCCGGGGTAGTTCAAATCGGAGATGTATTCTACTACTGGAGGTGGATAGTGGATGAGTTGAGTGTTGCGAGTGACACCCTGGACGTTCCTGCCCGCTGTGGACGAGGCGGAGTGGGTGTGCTCGAAGAAGGAAGGGTTGGTGTAAGGTAATTCTGGCAAAATCACCTCGTGGTGTGGCTCCAGGTCGTCTTCAGGCGGCGGCGGCTGCGGCGGCGCGTCGGCCCGCCACGGCCGCCCGCTCCTGCCCCACACAACACCACTGTCACTATCAACATTCTAAACATTTCAGCTGCGAGTACACGATGCAATACATGACGCTATTCACTAGGTAACTTTCAACTGGATCGTAACCATTTGTGGTGCAGCGTTGCGGGTAACTAATGATACTCGAATGAATCTCTGCTTCGAGACATTTGTCGTTATCTAGTAGTTTATCTATAGGTAATTATCTGTTATTATATATAGTTTGACATATGTTCTATCTCAGAAATTTTAATTTCCGATGTATTGGAATATACATTCACTTAGAAAAGCTATAACGTTTGGTCTTAAAAAATCTACGAAATCGTTTTCCGATTCAAGCTGCATGCAGGGCAGACAACATTTATAGATACTAAATATATAATTATACTTTTAGGAGGTTAAACGTCGATTGCGTAAAGTTTACTAGCAGTAAATATAAAACAACCCTTCGGATGCAGAACGGCGATACTAAACCGTCGGTGACAATAAATGTGAACGTTTATTCATCAATAAAACAAACGATTTCGATACAAAATAGAAATGAAAGTGGCTGGCGTCCGGCCAATGAAATCGCCCGCTCGACACCAAGCAAGAGACGAGGGCTCGTTGTAAACTGCGGCTTATTTTCGCAGATGTAAAAGAGCGAACGAAAGCGAACGCTCGACGAGGACTCAGCCTTTGCTTCTGTACTCTAATGGTGCTTTAACGTTTAAGCGCCCCTATGAGAGGCACGTCGGCGGCGAGAGATTTTCGCTTTGCTCATTAGAGCCGCAGCTCGCCGTCTTTCTGGCTGGCAACATCTTGTTGTGATCTACGTTATATTGTAAGTAGAAGCCATGTAGATATGCATGATAGTAACGGTGGTGTCACCTGTAAGCGTCATGCGGCGGCAGGCCCAGGCCGGAGTCCTCGGAGGGCGAGCGGTGGTCGGCCACCAGGGGAGCCTCAGCCGGTACCTCCTACAACAATAACCCTCAGCCTCACCTGACTGCCCTTCAAATGCCATCCTAAGCCATTGTTCGCTTTGATAGGGGAACACTATTAGTTTACCTTACGTGGGCAATTTCCTGCTGGGTAGTTGTAGATAATTTTCGTAACAATTCGATATTCAGAACCGACACCCTAAATTTTGTACCAATTCCTACCCTGGAAGTCCCCCATACCGTTTTGGCAAACTACACAGACATTATTCTGTGAACATTTAATGTAACAATTAAACAACACATAAAGCTCAAAAAGTCTACCATTGAAAGCGTTCACACTATTAACAGTGGGACATGCACCAACATGGATAATTGTAAGGGGTGGTGTGCACTTACCGGCTCGTGCATGTCATGCATCGTCGAGGGAGGCAGCATGTGGCGTTCGGGGCCGCGCTAAGGACAAACCGTGACCGTCATACATCGGCTATAGAAAAGCGTTGCGATACCACGACAACTCTTCCCCGCTGTATTATGTTCGAAAGTCGAACAGTAGATCGCACACGATATGGAGCAAATCGAGAATGAGCGAATTGAATGCCAACAAAATGTAGTTATTGTATAGCGATTTATCTAAGTAAGTGGAATAAGATATCTGATACAAATTTTTATATTTCCTTATAAATAAATAAAAAATTGGTGGACATTTCACACAGCGCCATCTAGCCCCAAATTAAGCACAGCTTGTACTGTGGGAACCAGATGACTGATAGAATATATGTATACTTTTTTTTGTACATACATACATATAAATACATATTAACACCCAGACACAGAACAAACATCTATATTCGTCACACAAATGTTTGTCCTCGGTGGGAATCGAACCCACGACCTACAGCGCAGAAGGCTACTAACCAACTGAGCTGCGAGGCCAGTAGAAATAATAGTTTGTTATATAAAACTGTGAGATCGCTTCCGACTTTATTTGAATATTCAATACTCTCTGATCCTCTGATTTCTCCGTTACAACCACTTTTCTAAAGTCGCGTCTACGTGCCGCTATTATTATTTACATTACTAACTGTTATGTAATCCCTACCCTAAATTATGTGCAAATCGACTGTAGCAATTAAGATTACCGGATGTCCATTTCAGAGAGTTTCATTTTATGGCATAAAAGGCCTTAGAATAAAACTATAAATGCCCCCGTAAATTAAGAAGTCTCTAAAATCAACCATCTCTAATTTTCTAAGTGGAAAAAGTAGTATGTGTTCATTTCACTTTATTCACATTTGAAACTTTGAACGGCTGTACCCTAAAGTATCGATTTTTCACATTGCTACAGTCGAAATATGCCTAAGAGAAATTTGGTAGAGTAATTTGGACCTTAACTTCACAGAGCCTCAGATAACAATGTCGGAAGTTAATTACCATTCTCGCTAGAACGGATTCGAGAAGAATACTTGTATTAGAACATCTGCATTGTTCAACCGTGTTCAGTAATGCGTGTAGCTACACAAGCTATTTTTGCAGTCTAATAGGAAGTTGCGGAAACCCGTGTGACGCCGAGCAAGATTGTAAAGTAACAAAAGCTTCCAGGTGGGCGACAGATAACAAGATTATAAGACGGGATCCACGGTAATGAACTCGGCGAAATACGTTAGGCGGCATCCCTCCTTGAACCAGTGAGCTTCAAAGATAACGTTACGGAAGACATCAAATTAAGAAATATATTTTTAAACTCGTCAAAATTCGTTAGAGTTTGGTATTTACCTTAAGTATGATCCGTAGTAATGGTAGTACCTACTATAGATAAAATATAACAATATGCGGCATTGATATAACGTTATATTTCTGATGTTTCCTTACCTTAATATGATGATCGTTTGTTTCATCTCCTCTTCTGTATACGAGCTCGTCGAATCTCGGCCGGTCTTCAGGAAGCATGAACTCACGGATTTCCGTCAGTAGAGTGTACTGAAACAATTGAAAAATTGTTTAAAGTGATGAGACAGTCGGAGTCGATGTGATTTCGATATGGCTGCAAACATATATCCACCTTCTAACTATCGAAGTATGTATAACATTTATAAACATTCAGTGCGCGGGCGGAGGTATAAAAATTGAGTAATTTATTATATTTCTCAATATTTTATCAGTAATACCTCTCTAACTATGGTATTTTATTGTCAGATGGATTTTCCAATTGAAAGCTACTCCCGCTCGAATCACAAGCTCGCATCGCTAGGAATTTGCAAGAGAATCCCTGGCAACAGCTTCGGAATCTGTTTCATCAAAACTTAGTTGATTTTAGGACGTTATGAAATTGTATAGAGCATTTCGAAACGCACTATTTGTGTAGTATTTGTTCGATAACACATATTATTCGCCAAGTGTAAGTAAATGTAAGTTATTGCCACCATTTGCTTAATAGTCACATAACATTAGTTGTTTTTTGTAATTCGGTTGGCGGAACGATCTGACGGCCCACCTGATGTTAAGTGGTAACACCGCCCATAAACAACAACAATACGACTCAAGTCCTCTCCACCATAGTATGAGATGACCTAAGTCGCATTACGTTGCGTCCATCACCCCGAGACGGGGATGTTACGTCTCATGCGCCTGCAATTTATATGTAGTCAAAATAATGTATGTAACTAAGTAAACAACAAATTAATAAATATTTTATAAGAAATAATAAGAATAAACACAGAAAGCTCAATCGCCGCTGACGTGAATCGTGAAATTTGCGTATATTTTGTTCAAATATTACTTAATTGATTTATCAATATGGGGTTTCATAGCGCTCCACGCCTTCCATGTTTGCTATTATGCGACATGATTGATGATGATTTATTGCCAACGTTGTTTTATTTTCCAACATGATTAATTAACTAGTATTACATATTACTCAATACCTATAGAAACATATTTCATTAGTCTTATATTGAAAATATGTATTGAAAAACAAAAAAGAGTGGTTGAAAATTTCAACACTTAATTTTATTCGCCGTAAATCGTGAACCACGAGTAATTTAGCACCGAATAAAACTGTAGAATCCTATTTCAATTCTTAAATGCGCATTAAAATGTAAGCAGTTGAAATTTCATCAGGAAATAGGACATATTAGGTGTTTGTAGGAGAGCTATATTGAGACAGTGTTTCTACGTGAGAAACATTGTGTTTTATTTTTGAGCTGATTGTACAGTGTTTATTAAGAAAGTAAAAAATCGGTTAAAACAAATATTTAGAACTTAAATAAAGACTCCCCTGAAATCACAACTAATTTCCATATACAAATAAGTCAGATATAGGTATCAATTTCTAGACACTACTCCATTTTGATTGCGAGTGTTATAAATTATCGCTTAGAAAAAGAACCGTAAAAATGACGTGAATTTAAAGGCTAATGAATAAAGTGTAATTTAATTCAATTTCCGTCCGATTAAATAATGTTTTAAAAACACAATAAAATATGTGTTTATCATGTCATTGTGAACCAAAATGCCAACACGAAAAACCGCTTTGCGGTAAAAATGACGAGGCATTTTGGCTTACCACGAGTAGGTATATGTACTCGTATTTGTGCGTTTAGTTATCTAGTCTACTCATCGTTTTTAAAACAATACGTAAATTCAGTTTAATACAGTTGACCATATTAAGTTTTTAATATGTATTAATCATCTCATATAAGTGAATATAATATAGAAGAATATAAGAATTGTATTTATGTTCTTTTGAGAATAAACTTCTTTAAACCGTAATTCTGGTGCTCAAAAATTCTGATATTAAATCATTTCCGTTAGCTACAACTTTCTTGTACAATCTTAGGCGAGATGATGACCAAAACTAAAGTTATGAAAAACATTTGGGTAAATAATGAAAATATTCTTTCAGTGTTTACCTCAACAAAAAGGCCGATGAGCTTTGGAGCATCATCACACGCGCTCTTTGCTCCATTGTGTTGCTGACACTTTTTGTTAGCTCAAACACTCTCAAAGATGACTCTTTGCTGACTGTGCCCGGTGTATACAATACTTACTACATAAGGCTGGCATCCTCGCCATATAGGGGCTTGACACAGTACAGCCAATACCTGGCCTCACCGCTCAGTTGGTAGTAACAATGCTTCTGCTCTGTGTTCGGGGGTTCCTTCCCACCCATGACAAACGTATTTTGTGTGACGAACATAAGTGTTTAATCTTGATTTGGGTGTTAATATGAATTAGATGAATGAATTTACAAAAAAAAAATAAGTATTTTACCAGTTATATGGTGCCCATGATACAAGCTATACTTAGCTTACTTGGGGCTAGATATCGCTGTGTGAAATGTCCATCAATATTTATTCATTATTTATAATACCTGGTATATAGTCCGTACTCTTAAAAAGAGACTACACATATTTTTAACCTTTGCTTACCTTTTGCTGCGTATCTAAAAGATCTCTCAGCACAGTGAGGAATGCATCGGGCGTAAGTCTTCTCGCCGCATACTCTTCCATGTAGTAGGCAAGAGCTGGAAGGTCACTTTGCGGGAGTAACGAGCGCGCCTTTTGCTCCACAGCCGTTGACGCTGCTCCTCTCCGTTTTCCCCATCCACTTATCCTGAACAATAGATATGATTAAATGCGCTAAACATATAAAATTGGCATCATACGAGTACCAGCATGATAACTCATAAAATGCAGATCTAACGATCACAAATAACTAAAATGCTTCTGGCAAAGGCTCAGTTGAAGCATAAAATTCTAATATCCAGATTCACTTCTTTACCACTCTGAATTGAACCCAGTTCGGACAATATCGCGTTGCAGCTAAGCCAATTCTATAACAAAACTTTTTATAAGCTATGAATGTTTTGTTGGCAACCATTCAACTCCTGATTTCGAGTTCCGGAAATATACGTGTCAATTGAATTATACCTGTGAGAAAGTGCAGCCGGATAATTGAAGTTGGTACAGCAGCTGTTACGCAACACTGCGTTCTTAGGAAACTGCTTCATTAGTGCTTTATTAGATTTTGCGCTAATATCCACAAAACTATTCGAAGGCTTGGATACAAACTTACTTCCTCATATGTGACATCAAAATAGTAATCGACAGATCGTGCCTGAGAACAGAATATCTGAATATCTACCGTTCTAGCATCAGATAATAAAATTGGGCTATAATTTTCATACGAAAAATCAAATAAAATTTTTGTAATTTAGAAAAAAGAAGACATAAACTTAACAAAAGAACAAGTTTCAATAAAACTGAGTAGCAGAATGCCAGTAGATAATGCCACTAAGTGAAGGCCAGTAGGCCTGCTAGTGCATCGGTTCCTTATAGGGTAGGTATAAAATAAAAATTGAAGGACAAAATTAATAAACTTAAAATATATCTATGAACCGTCATCATCATCATCATCAGCTTATTAATATAGGAGGCCTAATTCCACTGCTGGACTTATGTCCAGCCTGTCCCAGTAAGGGACACTAAAAGTCTATAACAACGACAACAATATTATTTTATTATATGATCTGAGTGATAGTACGAGCTGACGGCCCACCTGATGTTAAGTGGTAACTGCCACCCATAAACAACAGCAATACGACTCAAGTCCTCTCCATCAAAGTACGAGATGACTCAAGTCACATTACGTTGCGTCCATCACCCCTAGAAGGGGATGTTACGTCTCATGCGGCTGCAATTTGATGTGACGGCAATAAAACTTTACCTGGGTACATTCTGAGCTTCTCTCTGTTGGTCCCCGCCCCCGTAGGCGGTGCACGCGTGAGGCACTTTACCGACATCCTTCACCAGCAAAGACATACGTTTGTGGTACTTGAGCTGACCGACCGCCTCGTCGTGCGTCACCTCCACGAACGACTGGCCGTTCACTTCGAGGATTTGGTCGCCGACCTAATTGAAGGCAGCTCTTATTACGTACACATGCATACAGTAACTACCAGATAGCGTGTAAAACTATCTACCTTAAAAATAGGCATTGTTAAGTTATAGTGCTTTGCCAACTTCGTCTGCTGGTCACAAGGAATGACGCAATATAATTAGTGCTCTATACAAATAAATAAAATAGGAGTGTCTGTTTGTAATATTAAAATAACCGCTTTTTACTAAGTGCATACACGGTACCTATACCAAAACAACATTTTTTAAAATTTTTGTCTGTCTGTTTGTTCCGGCTAATCTCTGGAATGGCTGAATCGATTTTGACGGGACTTTCACTGGCAGATAGCTGATGTAACAAGGAGTAACTTAGGCTACTTTTCCAAGGGTAAAATAGGGGTGCCTGATAAAACCGAATTCCACGCGGACAAAGTCGCGGGCTACAGCTAGTTAAGTAATATAAGTGAAAAGTCATCGAAACAAATGACTAGAAATAACCAGATATAAGATCAGAATGACCTGACTAAACCGAGTAAAAAGGTACTGAAATGTATAACTTTCACCGCATTTGAATGACAAAGCCACCGTTATGAAACTGCGGTGCCTGAAGATATTTTATCCGCGATCATAACCGCTCTGTCTTTGACATTCAAAACCACTTACAAAATGTATAATTCAGTAGCTCTTTGTGGCAATAATAACTAGACACAGCATTGCAGGTAGATTATTTTTAAACTGTTAAAATCGTTTAAATAACTTGGTGAACGTTTAAAATATTAATAACGGATATAGCGTGCAGTGGGCGCGTACTTGGTCGCAACCTTAAACATTATAAATTTCCCTCCACACCTTAAAGGCGGGGGCTGGTCGCAATAAAATGGATACTTAGGTATATATTTGGCGTCCTTCCATAATTTACGAGTAAGTGCCAGACCGCAGAACGTCTATATGCATATTTCACGAGTTATAAATCAAACAGGCAATAAGAAAAGATATTACTTATTGTAGGATAGCGTTGAAAAACATAGTTATCACTAGAATCACATTCACTTCTATTTCTATTTAGTAACAACTTGTACAAAACTTCTCCAATACTTTATAACATAGCTATAACACAGCCATAATAACCAATATCTCAACTTAGTCAAAAACATAATTGATACTGATATATTCAATATGTAAACAGTACAACTCAGGTCGGGCATAGGTTACCCTTAGCTCGGTAACAGAAGACTGACGAGTCCCGAGTCAGTCGCCGGCTTTTATTTGAATCGACTCCCACCAATTGTCGCAACACGTCATTTAAGTCAAATAAGTGTTGCCAGACATCTTTAACAGATGTGACACGTGTTTTACAGAAAAATAGATAATAATTAATATACATACTCCAACGTTTTAAATTAGTATTACTTAGGGAACTAATATATTTATGCAAGCTTACAGTCTGCCTTTCCTGACAATTTTCGCGACTCGTGAAACTATTAAGAACTTATGTAAGTTCATTAAAACCGTTATAATTAACCATTCATAATTGCTAATAAATTACAACTAAAGCTTGTCTATCCACTTAGTGGATCGACTTTACATACATATATTACACAATCGAAAGTATATTTATATAATTTATATCACAATTTTATAGTTAAAGCCATTCGTGTTATAAAATTTAGATGACAAATAGTTTTACTCTAATTTAATCTCATGATTGGGGCCTTATCGTGGCCTATAAATATCCACAATGATCTCAATAATGAACGGTTGAAACCACTGCATGTTTTAAAACTGTTCAATAGTCATAATATCTCAGTATTAAAGTCACTTCATATCTTTAATACTGCTATATTGAATGTTTGGAACCCCTTCATGTTTTCAAACTATTCAATAGTCATATTATCTCAGTATTAAAGCCCCTTCATGTCTTTAATACTGCTATACTGAACGTTTGAAATCCCTTCATGTTTTCAAACTGATCAATAGTCATAATATACCAGTATTAAAGCCCCTGTATGTCTTTAATACTGCTATACTGCACGTTTTTAATACACTTGTATTTGCGTATATTTTGTACTTATAGTGACATCTCAGCTGTATGGAAAAAATATTATTATTTCATAAAACTTTTACGTAAGTTTTGAGATAAAGAGTGATCTTCAAAGAATTAATTGACACTAGAAACCAAAATAAATTTACCATCTCACATTCCAATTACAAAAGTCAACAGGTGTTTTATGGGAACTTATATCCGCATTTATAATAAACTTCCTGAAAATGCAAACATATTTCCGCCCCAAAATTTAATTTATGTATTAAAAATGGTTTAGTAAATAAAGTTTACTACACCGTAAATGATAAATCCTCATGGTCTTATATCACGACACACACAAAATATCTTGCAGTAGCTTAACCATTCCAATATTATGTTATGAGAATGAGAAACTATGTGCAACATAGATTTAAGTACGTTAATTGTTACAGAGGTCATACTCATGATGGAAAAAAATGATTCCCTCTAGGATTTTTTTGTATTCTTCCCATGGAGCGTAGGATTTCAACAGGCGTTAAATATTACTTATTAACGTTTCCAAGCTTTCTTTATGGATTCTCTGGAAAGTTTTATTTTGACTTTGTCCTTCTGACTATTGCCACGGTGAGCGGCTGAAACCCATTTCATGTTTTCACCTACTCAATATATTGTTTACATATCTTTTATATACATTTAAAGCCAATTGATGTCTTAAATACCGCTTCAATATAAATTTTAATTTACATTCAATAAACGGTCTGTTTTAATACATAACACTTGTATTATTAATATTCAATGTATCATTAATGACCAGAAATTAATAGTTATCTTCTAAATCAATAAATAATTTTCAATTTACATAGTTATTGATTACAATTACAGTTTGCCTCATCATAGGCTATAATTCATCGAGTTCAGTATCGTCTGTTGTCAGATTGAAAACAAATCATGGATTATCTACCGAGAAAACAACATTAAATGCAGTATTTCCTTTAAGAGATGTATATTTGTCATCTGTCATACAGAAATCGTTGTCAAATCTCTGAATAATGTGGCAGGGACCACGAATTTTGTGAACGAATTTTCTGCTGTGTCTACTAGAAGGGACCTCTCAGTTTATTTTATCCACTAACGTAAGGAGTGCCTCATCCATTTTTGAGTTAATCAAAAGATTATTTATGTTTGTTTTGAGTTTTAGAAATAGGATCACTCATATCATTTTTACTAGTTTCGGTGTCACTTCCAACATGACAACAATATTCAAAGTCAACAGAGTTATTTATTCCACTAAATTGAATTCAACCAATACCTGGATTACAATTTCCTTTATAAATAGTATTATTAAGAGCCCACTGAACCTCTCAAACCGATATACTTTCTAATTTATCTAATCTTTTAATCTTTGTGGTAAGTGCGACAGGTAACTGTTTGATTGTAACACTATTTCTCCATTTTCTTTTGGTGTGTCGACTGCGTTTAGATGATGTTTTATTTCCAATGACGACAAGTACGAGTACTTTTAGAAAGACTTCGAAGTGAAGGGTGCATTTCTATCTGACAATATTCTTTTAGATGCTTTACAATGATTCTAGTATTTGCGTTTGCATATTATTTATTTGTTAAACGAATAGACTCAGTAATGCTTTCTTATTACTTTCACACAACGATCAATATGAACCATGTGATACGGGCAATCTATTTTTGATATTGGGCGTAATTCTCCGGCCCTTCACCAAGGTGTTTTAGTACGAACACTGAGCACAGACAAGAATCAACATATACAGATTTTAGATTCTATTATAAACTTTCTCGAATCCTAAACGTCCAAAGTGTAGTGATTTTCTTGAAATAAAGAAAACCCCCTCCGACAATTGCTAACAGTAGTTTTCAGACACTACAACTCTTGACCCTTTTTTTTTTCAATTATGAATATTATATCAACTTCTTTGTCATTTCGTATCATTCTTTGCAGTTCTAATTCATACTTTTGAATGGTAGCTATCCAATGTTAAAACAGTACTAGTGTTTTGGAGTCACATCATTGATAATACTATGAACATCAAATATTTGTGTTTCTTTCAAAGTTAATGCAGGAGTTGTAAGTGTTCCTTATTTAATGCTAAATCATGCCACAAACTCATAAGAACTACCTATTTTCAGCCTTCACTAAAGTTTATGAAGCTTTATATAACCTCGTATTTTCTGGGAGACTTTACTAGAGTTCGATGAGTATATGGAAATTACAGATTTGAAAGAAGTATAACTACTCAGTGAAACATTGAATTTGCACAATTTTGAAGTCTAGTTCTGTACCTAAACGATTACATGAACTTGTTCGGCATGAATCGGGCCCAAAAGTAAGGGATCTTGTAACGAGTGGTACTATCAATCCAGACAAATTGCTTTTATGGAGTAATTCTATATTAATATCACACAACCCAAACAATTTAACGCAGAATTACTGAAACATCTCAAAATAGGCAAGACATTTATTATAAGTTTTAGATTATTTGCTTAGAATTGTGGTCGTATGATCTCTTTTTGTGTTATTTATTGTGTGATTGACTGGATGTAGGTCTATTGTATTGTGTTCGATGGTATTTATGTATTAAGTTTTAACTAATGTTTTCATATTGATCATTACGCATCCATACATCCATTTATATTTTCTTTACTTACCCTTCATGATAAAACTGATTGAAATTAGGAAGGAACTAATGCATATGATACAGGCCCGGCCTAGTTTAGGCACTAGAGATTTTCATGTGTATACTTTGTCGTGTAATTTAATTTAATAAATACACCTTACTAATGATTAAAATTAAGTGTACCAATGTCGATAAATTTAAGTTGATTTATAATAAAATGATTTGATTTGATTTGATTTGATTTAAAGATCAAGTAGAATTTACTGCTTGCATCACACATTAATCAAGCAAGGAGCACTGGCTCCCTTAATCTTTAAAACAATTTAGTTTATAGCTGTTAATATCTGCTGATTTTAAGTACTTAAAGTCATTGTCTTGTCCATTTGACATTCGCAACTTCGGGTACTATCTGTTTTGTTTACTATCGTTATAGAGATTCCTACTTTGTTATAGGTCTGTATGTGGTTGTATATATCATCTCGTATAGTTAACTTGCTATATAAAAAGGGTGACCTCTTTTATCACGATTGTAACATTGGTTGTTTTTGTCGGTTCTATTATTTAATTTGAACTTTTTAAATATAGAGGTAGTTTATCTGGCTCAGAATACTGTAATGCCTCTACACTAGTTATAACAATGATCTTTAATTCAAAATAAAATTGAACAAAAATAAAGCCCATTTTTGTTATTCGAAAATGTTTGCATCTATATTCTCTGTGTTGTGCTTAAACAGCACCTTAATGCACTTGCAAGCAAGCATATCTGTCAGCAATTTAGCAAAGATTTTATCAGTATTTAATTAATTTGATTAGTAGTTTATCTTGATAGTAACGTAATATTAAATTAGATTTGGTTGTTGCATTTTAGTGTATTTGCTGTGCCATTTTAAATGCAACTATGTAAATTATTTTAATTGAACGTACCTGTCATCATACGAGTAAAATATGTTGATTGATTACCACTTAGTCCTGATACTGGTGGTTGACTGAACTCCCTGTGCCCGTTGTTGTCGTGTTCATTGTGTAATTTGGAGTTACTGCGCCGGCTCCTTACGATGAGGACTTCACACCAGGCTGCGTACGCTGGGACTGCACACCCGGCTGCGTACGCTGGGGCTGCACAACCCGGCACCCGGCTGCGTACGCTGGGGCTGCACAACCCGGCACCCGGCTGCGTACACTGGGGCTGCACAACCCGGCACACGGCTGCGTACGCTGGGGCTGCACAACCCGGCACACGGCTGCGTACGCTGGGGCTGCACAACCCGGCACCCGGCTGCGTATGCTGGGGCTGCACAACCCGGCACACGGCTGCGTACGCTGGGGCTGCACAACCCGGCACCCGGCTGCGTACGCTGGGGCTGCACAACCCGGCACCCGGCTGCGTACGCTGGGGCTGCACAACCCGGCACCCGGCTGCGTACGCTGGGGCTGCACACCCGGCTGCGTACGCTGGGGCTGCACAACCCGGCACCCGGCTGCTATGGTGACTTAAGCGTCCTTGGTCTTGAACGCGCTTTGTCAAACTCTTTTCCATAATTTTTCATTCAAAGAAATCAACAACAAGTAACTGTGTCTAAAAAAAAGCATTTGTTTCCATATAAATGCGTGACACAAGTAATATTTCTTGCGAGTCAACTACTGTCAACAATATTTTTACTAAACCCAATTGTACAAACTCAAGTTTGTAAATTTATATTTTACAAACCAAAAATCAAAATGGTGATCACGGTCATGGTGATAAAAATATTATTAAAATTATGATATAATTTATCAAACTAAAGGCATTCATACAGTAATACTTAGCTGAGCCCCGCGATTCATCCGCGTTAATTTGAGGAACAGCCTATAAAAACACCTTCGCCAATAATGCATTACTTTAGAACATACTTGATTTCCAAAAAAAAAAAAAAAGGTTTTTAGTGAGTCAACCTTTGAAAATAGACGTATCCTGTCATGAACTTCTTTATTTTTATTTTTTTTTAACTTTTAAAGGGGAACAATTCCGTCACAAGATTTTTACATAACTTTAACAGTTTACGTAGCGCACGCAACGGTAGCTCTCAAAAGGAATGTTTTTATAGTTTTGCAACATTTTTTTCGTTGTTGCTCCTTTGAGATTAGCACGTTCAACCAAACCAACATTATAGTATGGATATAAAAAGAAAAAAAAAAACTGGAACTAAAATATTAGTTTGAATACGTACCCCTTTTTTTTTTCTTCTGGGCGTAGAAATTCACCAAGGTGTCTAATCCAGATGTAAAATACCTGACATTCCTTGGTTTTATCCCATTTCTGAACTGTAGGATAGCGTTGAAAAACATAGTTATCACTAGAATCACATTCACTTCTATTTCTATTTAGTAACAACTTGTACAAAACTTCTCCAATACTTTATAACATAGCTATAACACAGCCATAATAACCAATATCTCAACTTAGTCAAAAACATAATTGATACTGATATATTCAATATGTAAACAGTACAACTCAGGTCGGGCATAGGTTACCCTTAGCTCGGTAACAGAAGACTGACGAGTCCCGAGTCAGTCGCCGGCTTTTATTTGAATCGACTCCCACCAATTGTCGCAACACGTCATTTAAGTCAAATAAGTGTTGCCAGACATCTTTAACAGATGTGACACGTGTTTTACAGAAAAATAGATAATAATTAATATACATACTCCAACGTTTTAAATTAGTATTACTTAGGGAACTAATATATTTATGCAAGCTTACATTATTGTGTATATATTATGTATCTAATACAATTTACCCTATTCTTATGAACAAAGAAGATTCTCTAGACTTAACGGACAGGTAGTTTAGGTAACTAACCAAACTACAAATTAATAAAAATAAGGTTTAGATGTTCCTTATGAAGATTTATTTGGAACCCTCCCAGAAATATGAAATGAGTCGATTAATCTCTAAATTACACTTCTCAGCAGTAATATGTATTAATTGAAATGTAAATTATGTTTATTGTAAAAATTAATTATACATTATGGCTGCAATTCCCACAATAATTATTCTTATTAGAAGTTTTATAAAAAGCTATTCAATGCTTGTGCCTTTCCCATATATATGACTCCTATCATCGTAACGAGATAAAATATATTTTTTTTTCTCTTAAAAAGTTTTTTCAAATTCGGTCCAGTAGTTTATTTACGTGAAACTCGAAAAAACAGATAGGCTCTATAATATTGTAGTTAAATAAATAATCATAAGATAAATTTTAAATAGAATAAACATACTATGCACTATGTAAAAAACAAATGTTCAGAACTTTAATGGAACACAAGCAAGCAATTTAATGTTCGAGATTCCCGTTCCATTTCGATGTTCGTTTCGAAGTTCAGACAGATCGGAATTGGGGACGTCGCTTCGCCGCCCGACCGAGGAATTGCACCGAACACGGTTATGTAATAAATGGATATTAATATGGAGCACGTCGTTAGAAACTAGGTACTCGTAGGTACATCATTCAGGGGTTACGTTCCCTGCAAAGCTTACTAGATTAAACTTTGCCGATAGACTATCTCTCGTATTGTATACTTTATTAGTTTGGTATTAGTTTAATTTGGTTTTCCCAATTCACATTATACTTAACGCTGACGTAGTAGTAGCTAGCGGTATATAAAGTTTATATGTAACTGAATCCACTTCATATTTTACCTACTTGTGCCAATAAGTATATTCAGTGGCTGTACCAAAGAACTCAGTACGCTAATATTCAGTCTGCCGCGATTATAAACTTTTAAGAAAATTGATCACATACTTTCATACGAAAGACTGTCCTATTATTAATTCCTAAACTGATAAGAAAATACAGTTTAGTATTTTGGTAGAAGAGCTAAGAAATTAAATTGATCCACCACCAATATTTTACACATTCCAAAAGTATGACACTTGAATTTTCCCGTATCTGAGTAGGGTAAGAGCAAAGTGTTATTGCAGTGTTACGGCCTATATACTCACCTAATCTTAGCGTAATGCTTCGCTAAGATTAGTGAGTCATCAGCTCTTTATCTTATTCTCACAAAAAATTTGCCAAAGTTTTGAAACACACTTTTACGTGTGTAGGTGAAGCAGAACAAACTGCATTATACTAGAGTTAGTAGTTACATAGGTTTACCATAAGTCCAGCTCGGTCGGCGACTGAATCCTTATCGACACCTGTAATGTAGATACCGAGGTTGTACTCTAGTCCACCTCGAATCATCAGCCCCAGCGATTGCCCTGGTTCTATACAAAGGTCCACCTAAACAAAGAAAACGTTTATTTTGTTAAAAAGACAAATTGTTTTAAAATTAGATTGTGGCGTTTATTAACATCATTAAGATACGGAATAATACGATATAGGTACGGAAACTCACTTAAGCGCTTGTTTATCGAGATCGTTTGCATGAGTGGGGCATAATGCTGTGCAATAACAATCAAAACCACATTATTCCGAACGACGTTCATTCATAAGTTCCTACCAACGTAATGTGTTTGAGAGGATCAATGCGGGCCAACGGCACAGGCTATGCCCTGACACGCTCATTATGACCGCTAACGACTCATTTTACTGACCGACGCGACGGATGCAATTAGCATAGCATGACTATTTTACACAGTTTAAATATAATAAGTAAATATTGGTGGACAACTCACACAGCGCCCTCTAGCCCCGTAGTAAGGTAAACATAGCTTGTATCATAACCAGACAACTAATATAATACTTGAATACTTTTTTTTTGTAAACACATCAGCACCCGGACATAGAACAAACACCTATGTTCGTAACACAAATATTTGTCCAGGGTGGGAAACGAACCCACGACTACAGCGCAGTTACTGTCAACTGAGCTATGAGGCCAGTTTAAGTCTCCACCTTCCTTCAATATACACTCGCGATATATTTACGAACCAGCAATTGAACATAAAAATTTATGACGACATAAAGTCATTTTCACCGTTGCTTCCGCGGCAGTATGAACAATTCACCTTGGACAGATGTCTGTTTACATAAAATAAAATACGAGCCTTTCATTGAGTAAGCGGTATAAAAGGCTTTTGATGGTATCGATTTTGAAATTCAATAGAATCGGGTTGTTCGTAAACGTAACTAACCCCTCGATACGGCTGAAAATTCAGAATAAAATGAATAAAAATTAAAGCTATTTTGTGGCAAAGCTATATAGCAGGTTGAGCCAATACTATTGTCAATATAGTGTAGTTTAGTTCAATATGTTTTTATTACCTGTCACTTTAACTTTGTTAAAAATATTTATGTCGTAATATTAATCCTTTTTATTTTTTATTTTGTACCTGTGTCACTTTGCCACAAATAAATGTTTTTTCTTTCTTTCTTTCCGAATACTGCTTTATTCAATTTTGAGACTGTTATAATCAAAGATATCAAAATGTCCAATATCGATTTGTCACACAACGTTTTTATGTAACTGTTGGTTGTTGTTAATTACGTGAGGATGAGCACTCACCCTTCGTATAGAGCGGTCTTTGCTGGCGGATCTTGACGGGCGTGCGGTGGGCGGTGACGCTGGGCGGCCGTACCGGTCCATCCAAGAACAGGAAGGTCGGGGGACCAGCGCCCCAGCCGTCCGCACTGACATCGTAAGCTGCCGACAAGACTTCAGCATCTATAACAATACAATATTTTCAGATTGCCGACTTATGTTACATAAGAACTAGTTAACATCAACACATCCGGTTTGAAAGGTGTGAGTTGCCGGTGAAATTACAACCACATGAGAATCACCACCTACACGTCTCAGAGTTACGGGTGCTTACGATGCGACGAACCCAAGTCACCGAGGTTAGCACTTAACACCAGGTGGGCCGTCAGCTCGTTCCGTAACTGTTTAAAATAAAAATAAACAAAGGAGGATGCCCTGAGTAATAGTCAATATACAACCTAAACCGCTGGTCCATGCAACAAACAAGAAATTTTAGAAATTCATCCCTTAGGGATCCTAGATCGAGTTTACTATGAAATATATAACGTCGTATTTTGGAAACCGTTGGCAGAAGTTTCGTGAAATTTTACGTAAAGATTCCAGGAATAAAATAGTAAAATTCAAAAGTTATAGTATTTTTGAAAATACATTTTTTCCTAGAATTTATTATTTAAATATTAATATTAATTAAAGAAAGATTTCTGAAAAATCTACAGAACAAATAATCATAACCAATTTTTGCTTTTAGCTTATTACAAAACTGTTCTGTGTAATAAAATTCCGTAATTATGGTTTGAAGGATGCTTTATACCATGTATATATTACTCGTACTTTGAACTTCAAAGTCAAAGTTGAAACTACAACCAAATTCAATCAAAATGTCAAATGATATACTTTTATGTAAGTTTTTTTTTGTGTAGAGACACTACATTCTTAACAACAATATAAAAAGAAAAATAACTCCAAGACTTAGGCGGGATGTCATTCAAAAGCTAAGTTATATACAAGGCCAGCGTCACTCGAATGCCACTCTAATTTGAAGATCAAATAATAGTAAGTAATGATAAGGTCCTTACTGTTAGGTTATGTTAGGTTTACTACCTTAAATTTAGGGCATGCGGGCAAAGCCACTCTGGAAGATGCTAGTTAAATCACAATTACCTACAAATTCTGAATTCAATTTTGCACCTATTTTGAAATAAATTTGACGTTTACGGAAACTGCAACAAAGAATATTATGCCAAAGCGCACTTGCACAAAGATTTACGGACTACAATTTCTTCCGAGCGAGGCAGTTAAGAAAGAGAAAGTTTTAAAGAAAATAAATCCTTTATCTATGTTTGATGAAAGTAAACATATAATACACAGACCGATGTACGAGAAAAGGAAGCACAAAAAGTCTTTTAACAATTTAAATACACAGAACGTGTCGCAACACGTGTGAACACAAAGTTATTGTCGTCGATATTCATCTTTTCCTCATCGAAAAGGGAAGTAGACACGTAAAATATTTTTCCAAACTTCCTACATAATACCTTCTTTATACCCCAAGGATATCTTTAAGACTTCCTGCAAACATTGTTAAGCCACGTGCCCGTAATACGGCCCTTGCTTCGTAAAGTAGGAAAATCTGCAGCCCTGAGGGTCTTTTAAGAACCTTGTCTTGGTGATGAAAATTTAAGTCGGACTGAGACGACCGTAATAATGAAAAAGCGTCGCAGGTGAGCTGAATAATTAATCGGGTATGAAGTTTATGAAAGTTCATTTCAACATGGGGTTTGCTTAACCTTTTTTAAGTACTCTAGTACATTTACACACCGTAAATGACCCTTATCTAAAAACAACAGCCATAATAAAAATGACAGAATAAATAAATGTGCACACTTTGCTATTTAAATTGCATTCACGTTCTGAGCTTTACAAAAGTAGAGAAAAGTTTACAGAGATGACTATTTGCCGTTGCACTTTTAAATTGAACAACAAGCTTACGCCTTCAGAATAACAATACATTTATCTTGGTTTCATAGAAGGCGTCGACTGACTGCTCGACTGACACATAGCGATCAAATCTTGTCAGGCTGGCTCGGCTGGACATTGTGGCGTCTATATATGCCAGCCAGGGCGGCGTCGCGTCTCATGTGATAGACTTTACGTAATAATGCGAGGAAATTGAAATCCTTTGTTGTTGTTGAAGATGAAGATTTACTTTCTTAAATATGTTAAACGGTTTCAAAATAGTTAACGGAAATAATTTGATTTGATCCAACTCTTTGAATTACGTCTGAATTACGGAAATAGAGTAGAGTAAGTAACGACCTAGTGTAAAAACTAGATTTTACCTATTGCGTATATGGGAATATTCACACTGACGCAGACCAATATAAGTAGTTAATCTATACAAATAAATAAAATTGGAGTGTCTGTTGTTTTTAATATTAAAATAACCGCTTTTTACTAAGTGCATATGGATGTATACACGGTACATATACCAAAACAATTTATTTTTACAATTTTTGTCTGTCTGTCTGTTTATTCCGGCTAATCTCTGAAATGGCTGGACCGATTTTGACGGGACTTTCACTGGCAGATAGCTGATGTAACAAGGAGTAACTTAGGCTACTTTTCCGAGGGATAAAATAGGGGTGCGTGATAAAACCGAATTCCACGCGGACGAAGTCGCGGCCAACAGTTAGTTATAAATAAAATACAACATCTGTATTTACAACATCCAAAATGTGGACAAATATCTGGTCAGTGAAGCGTTGCAACCAAATCACCTACAAAGATGGCACAAGCTAGGTAGGTATAGCGGGAGTTGTATCGCGTCGCTCCACAAAAACTTCCAGTAGGTAAATGTCAGGAAGCGAGCTCGTAAATCAAGTGATACCGCTGACTAAGGCAGGGGAACCGACAACGTTTGCAGAAATAGTTCTGATTGCCTCACCTGCGCGTTACTTTAGTAGGTAAATAAATGTTTTTGAGTTATCTTTTATTATTTTGAGTAATATTCAGCCAGTGATGTATGTTGTCAGGTTCCCATGATACAAGCTCTGCTTAGACTACTTTGGAGCTAGATGGCGGTGTGCGAAATGTTGACCTATATTTTTTTTTTTTTTTTTATTATTTAGTGTGTTATTTACGATACAGGGAGTCTTTATATTTTTTAAGGAGTACTTTTCCTCAATTAAAAATAATAAAATATAAAAAAAAAGACGTGTGGCACTCGGAGACTGCCGCGGTAAAGCTATTGCGCGTGATATTTCAAAAAGTCATTAAAAGTTCTGGTATTTATCGATAGATGGAAAAACTAAAAAGTATCACCGCTGTGCCGGTCAGAGTGGGGGGTGTTAGGTTTTTTTCGTTACGGAATTTCTGGATTCGGTCTCCACGCTCAAGGCCCGCGATAGAAGCTATGCAATAGCTTAAAATATAATAATATTAAAAAAAAAAATCGTTGGCATTTTGGAATGTTTAATGCTTTCACTCCTCATCAGTTACTCCATGAAATCTTGGATTCTTATTCCTTGATATTTTTTAAAGTACGCTTCACGCAAAGATTCTTATTTCAGTAAAAACTGTCAAATTTCTAATCAGAAATTCACGATTACTTGAGTCTTTATTACTCTACAAATGTGAAATTGATGTTAAAATACAACATTTGTTATGCACCAATTATTAAGGCTATTGATTTTGTAATTTTCGTATAACTTAATATTACTGCTGAAGTAACTAATTTGTGACATATGGAGATTCACAAGAATCTAATTGAAGTTATTAGCGCGTAATCGTCCAGAGCAATGTAGCCATTTTTTTTTAAAAGCACTTTCTTACGATACTCACATATATTATAGCAAATAAAAATCCGTTGGCAAGTTGGAATCATTAATGCTTTCACTCTTGTAATCAACTTATTTTGACAAGTTATCTAGTAGTAATGTTTGCCCTAGATACAAGCTGATTTTGGATTTCCTAAACAATGCACTTAGACTTTGCAAAGTTGTTTATTCCCAGATAAATATTCATTAACTCAGGGCGCACAAGTTTCAATTGTTTCTGAGAACTAACATGTTCGGGCCAAAGTTTACCCCACAGAAAATGAAACTTCACGATCATATTTCTCTTTATCCGTAATCAAAAGGGCGAAACTTCGGACAAAACTTTTGTATTCGAGAGCGTAAATTTAATGCCACAGAATTTATTGAGCTGAGAATATAATAGTTTAATGGACTTTGAGAAAACTTCTAGTAAAAGCTTAGCTTAATATTATTATGCTCAATTTTAACAAATATTTGTATTAATTGTAATCGAACAATGAACTGAAAAAATGGAATTCGAAAATGTTCTTCTTCTTTCGTGTACAAAATTCAAGTTTACACATTGCCATAATGTATGACATATTTTCACATCATGAAAATATAGCATATATCATGTGATGTGTACATCACATCATGTACATCATTATTGGTGGCCTTATTCAGGATGTCCCTTGTATACGAATAGCACAGCATAAAAGACAAGGAACAATGGAAACATGCTTTTAAAAGATGCTCTGCATTCACCTTCAGTTTTTTTTATGTGACTTTTAAAGGTTTCCTCGCAACAAGTCATCTCATCCCGGAGTCTGTTGATGAACATCTAAACGGGCCATGTAAGTTCATGACGTGGAGGGAGTGAAGTTATGAACTGAGGTGGAGATAGTGGAGTGTTGAAGTTACTTTATAGTGGATAGGGTTTCTTCCATGAGAGCATTCGGGTGATCATCTGCTGCTAGTGTCGTTCGAAAGAAGATGAATTAAGCTTTTCAGTCGAGATGTCCACTATAAGGTGAGGTGGTAGTGGAGTTATGTTATAGTGGATAGTGTTTCTTCCATGATTGACGTGAGAGCATTTGGGTGATCATCTGCTGTTGGTGGAAGTTGAAGAAGACCTTTCAGTCGGGATGTCGCTGACTGATATCCATAGAGAAGATCAAGGTTATATGATTCAATTTTCAGACTATCTGACGTACGAGAGACGTCCTGACAAAGAGAATGAGATGCTACACCCGTTAGGAAGTAGACAATATTAAGCAGGGTCGGTTTTAGACAGCCAGTAATTGTAGCAAGTATCATTCAGCGCAACGTCGACAAGCTTGGTTTACGTAGATTTGTGCTAAACCAGACCTGCGTATTCACAGACTGAGAATCATAGCGCAATGCTTGAGGTGTGAAAGACTTGTGACGCTACCCCTCAGTAAGTAGTGGTCAGTCAACTCAGAAGGTTGTTCCACGTACAAACCATGAGCTTAGTTTTCTAGTCAGTGTTCAGTGGGACACAAACGAATGTAACCAATTTTCTACATCAATGCCTTCGCATTTAACATTGTTCTATTAGCGGACAATTGCGAAGGTAGAAGGCGCTAAATTGTAATTCTGAAGAGTGCTCTTTGATACTTATAATCATAGCAATAATGAATTATTATGAAATTGTTTATGGAAATTGAGTTTTATCATATCGTTTATAAGTTCGGTATGGCTCAAGCTCCATTGATCTTTATAGCGTCTGATTTTGTTAACCGGATCTAAACTTATTAGTTATATAGCCATCATATACGGTATATTTTAAAATTCCAGAGAATTTATAGAAAAACTACGAGTTTTACTTACTTGTCGTAGTAATAGCTCAAGTGCTTTATGAATGCCAGCTGCCACCAAACATAATAAACGGAAAAGTTACGTCCAATTCTTATTAGCTTTTACTTCGGTCAGTCACGATATGATGCAGGACTAACGACCTTCTAATACCTGGTTTATACTGCAATTTATAAACGTGATGCAAGTTTCCATACCTATTCTTATCAGAATACCTGAATATAAAATGAATTTGAATGAATGATATGTTTTATTTAACTCGTTCACTTGATTTATTCACAAATACTGACGTATTTGCAATTTTTATTTCCTTAACAATTCAGTGTTCATATGTTGTTTCCTTTCAGCCAATCAGAAATTTTTCGTAGTATCAGATCATTATCAGATGATTAATGTCCTTGGAAGTACATTACACAAATATGTGTGATTCGCAACTTTCGCATATTTTTGTCGTAACGCTAAATCGAACTGTAGTTAAAAGTACAACCAACAATACTTATAGGTATATTCAAACATGAAAAGATAACTTTGTAAATACCTAGATAGTTTCATCTTTGGAAAACTTATTCAGATTTCTGGATCCGTTCAATAGGATTATTTTCGAAGTGTCTATTGATTTAAATGAATTCTATTCATCAATAGATTTAATGAAATTTGTAGGGTCTCTTTGTAGGGTTAAGCTCGCCTTTGTACATGTATCTCCTATGACTTTTTTGTATTTATTACTCTCTGTGTACAATAAAGAATAAAGAAATTATAGATGCTTTGTTGAAGTCTCCAGTAAAACAAGTTATATTACAAGTATACTTGTATATAACTAGGATCGAATTTATAATATGATAACAAAACAGCAATGTGTTGATGATAAATACAAAATAGTTTAACGAAGGTTCGTATAGATAAAGACTCTACGGCGCGGCGTAGCACTCAATAATTGCGGTGTAGCACTGCTACGTTATTCTGCAACCGTCGAAACGCGGAAATAGAAACGTCAACCTCACGTGTCCGCTTGTCATTTCGAAACGTGCGCAAATCGCTTTTGCATGTCAAACATTCAGGTCAATACCAATGAAAGACTTAGAGGAAATTAATCCAAGCTTACTGAATAGTCTCACGCACCTATAAAATAACTTCTGTTGTGGGTTTGTTCAAGACTGAAGCGTGTTTTTGTAATTTGTCAATTTTGCTTTGATACCATGTAAATCTCTTGTTCTTGCAGAGTGCTGTTTAAGGGTGTTCTAGATTTGACAGGGTACTCAAACGCCATTGGCTTGTATACAGGTAAAATAGTTTACAGATAAAACATAGCATAGCACTGCACTAATTCCCACAGGTGTCCAATCAATATAGGAATACATTTACGAGCAATCAAGATTCAATAACAATAAATATTCTTAATATTTCTTCGAAACGAATCTGTTAATTTGCGTGAAAAACACTACTAAAATTTAATTAAAAGTTGTACAGTTTAATCATAAAGCCAATTACTTTAGCTTTGACTTACAATTCATAATAGTCAAAACGTGACTTAATGTTACGCTTATACGCTTATTCAAATAGAAGAGCTCGCTTTAAATGCAGTCAATATTTGCTTTCTTTCCAGTTTTGATTTTAATTATCATCATTTTCATGAAGCCTAATAAAAAAAGGGAAAAATCGTAGCTGTTGCCTGACAGGGCTGTAAGAGTCAAAGTGCCGTACCACCTTTAGGAAGACATTATCGCCGTGGAACAGTTTGGCGCGAATCATACTATGCCGATGTAATTTGGCGCAAATTCAGAATGCCCTGCCAGAGGCAACAGGTCAGGCTCTTTGTCAAGCCATGTGCATGTAATTACCCGGCTTAGCCTGCGGAAATGTGCCGGATGACATATTTGTACTTACGGGGACAATGAACTGCGACAGTAAGCTAAGGGGAGGATGTCTGCCCCTCGCTCTTAAGATATGAGGTCAAACGTCGACGTAACAATGATTGTTTACGACTAGAGCTGACTTTTTACCGAACGAAGAGAGTGCAAAGACGTTTTGCGCAGAGCAGTTATTTTCATGAGTTGTAGATGTTTTTTATTTACCATTGATAAATTTTCGCCTAAATTTAAATAACTATTATGAATTCGGAGTTCAGCTAATATAAAATCTAAAAAAGTGTGAAATAAATTTGGTTTTAAAGAATAAATTTGGTTCAGTTCCTTTAAAATAAATTTGCCGGATAGTGTACTATACGGTAAAGTGTCATATTACTGCAATTTCAGGCACAAATTTTATCAAAGCTTTGAAATCTAAATCCTGTGCTCTTTTATCCGTCCTCTTCCCCCTTCTTCCCTCTTCTGTAACACTTAAATTGCGTGGAATTTGTTGAAAGTGAGCATATTTGATGAATGAAAATATTATGAAAAAATACAAATTTGAAAATCTACAAATATGAAAATCCTAGAATCTTACCTTGAGTGCGTCTTCGTGCGAGATCCCCGAGAAAGGCGTGCCGTTAACTTGCATGATGGAGTCGCCGGGGCGCAGCCCTGCGCGCTCCGCCACCGAACCCTCCTCCACTCGCGAGATATACACCCCCACACCTGCGTACACTCCACTCGTAAAATAACCGGAAAATTGAATGATCCAAACAATGGCCCACAAAAGGAAAATCCAATTTAAAAATCCGTTACGTAATTGGACGGTGCCTTATAATTCACGACTTTAACCGCAACTTGTAATTTTTATGAAGCGAACGTGGAATAAATGTTGAAATAATATACACAATAACAAGCTTTATTTTGTATTCATGGACGAGGCTAAACTCAGCTCGTATTGTACTAGCGTAAAAACCTATGTTTATAAACGAAAAAGATTCGTTACAGTATTTATGAACTTTAGCGAGTTATCAGATTGGTTACTAAGCCAAATGGACGGTCAGCCTTCGGTGCAAGTAATTAGATTACGACTAATAACTAGCACCTATAGAATGATAAACAGTTCAAAGATCAAAATGATGACTGTCACTGACGGATATTTCATAATAATAAGTGATAACGTTTTGTCATCCTAGAATTGAATAACAACGATGCTTTCTTACAATAAATGGTACCGAAACACGTATCGTCGTGCTCGCGAAAAAAAAGTAATCCCTCCATTAGGGGTTTCTTGGCTGTTCTTCCCCATGGAGGGTCGGATAGGGTTTGAACAGGCATCAAACTTATCGATAAGTACGCGTGACCTTATGTTTTGAATATTGACGTTTCTAAGCAATTTCTTTATTAATTCTATGGAAATAAAGTTTTTGACTTTGTTTTTTTTTTTTTTATGTAATGCAGTTACAGATCGAGCTGACGGCCCACCTGGTGTTAAGTGGTAACCTCAGCCCATAACAAGCGATGCGGCTTGGGTCCTCCCCTACTAGGTACGACAAGACCCAAGTCGCAACGTATGCGCCTGTAACTGTGAGACGTGTAGGTGGAATGTCTCGTGTGCCTGTAATTTCACCGGCAACCACACCTTTCAAACCGGAACACAGTAACACGAAAGCGTTACTGCTTGGCGGCAGAAAAGGCAGTACTTCCCCGGACGAACTTGGCTAGAGTTCTACTGCTACTAAACTTTAACTTAATCTCATTTCAGAGCTAACTTAAAAATATTGCTTAAAATATCTCAGATAATAAAACCAGTTGAAAGTAGCCTCGAGATTACTGAAGGACGGAGGCACAAAGAGAGGCTAAAGATGTTTCGCAAACAAGCTCAGGTCATTGGTTAGGTCGCTTAGACTGCTCTCATTGCTATTTATGTGCCACCCACGAGGGTCACGAATCGATAACAGGACCTTGGCTAGTCGTTGTCTAAATATTCTACATTTGATAACAAGGAACAAACATATGTTTAATCACTCGAAAGCGGTTGCCAAATGTGCTTTAATATGACCGTTATACAATACAACATCCTAATAAGTATGAAAGTGCATACTATATTTTATTTTTGTAAATAGAAAACATGAAATATACGAAAGATTACAACGATCAAAACTTGTTTTAGGTATGAAAACTTTTCCATAAGCATAAAGTATATAAGAAACAGCCATTAAGGCTTACGCTGGGGAACCTGACATATGTAGCCAAGATACTGGAAAGACTGGAGATAGTTAGACATATAATTCAATTCAATTTAACATACGAGTATATGTTATAGATTATACTTGACTTGGGACCAATAAATTGCGCACATAAATAAAGAAAACCCTATAAGATCATATTGAAAACAAATACTACAGTACGTAATATTACATATGATCATGTCATGTATTTTTTCCACTTACACTATTTTACTTATAGGCTTAAGAATCTTTTCAATGAATTTCGGAGGGAAAGTATTTTGAATTTACATTTATATTATCTACTAGCTGTGCCCGCGACTTCGTTCGCGTGGAATAGTGACTTTTCGCGCAGCATATTTTGAATAACTGAATCCTTATGGCAGCGGCGCGCCGGCTCTCAGCGCGCTTTATATAGCCACGGACGCTCAGGCGCGAGGCGTGTAGTACGTACTCTGTACGTTAAAAATGTTCGCCATGATTCTTTAAATTGACATAACTTTTTTATTTATGAACCGATTGACATGAAATAAACACTAAATGTTAAGTGAAGCTTACTACAATATATTAGTGAAAACCGTATCTAAATCGAATAAGCCGTTTCTGATATTAGCGTGCACAAACACACAGACAAACAGACAAACAGACAAAAAAAAATTAATTACAATTTCGGGTTCGGCATTGATATAATAACAACCCCTACTACTTCTTTTTTATATATTTCCATTGTACAGACACCACTTTTCTACAATTTTATTATATGTATAGATATATGTATAGATTTTTTGTGACAAATATTATTTGTACGTAAGCAGTACACATATTTAAAGCTTAAATCAAATTCACTCAGTAATTTGACTTCGCAAAAAGTACGTTGCAAATAGTAAAAAGCAAGCCACTGACAATTGTACCCGCCCGGGACATGCAAATTGCTATGTAGGTAACCGAAATAATTTGGGGGTGTTTTGTTTCCTGCATAATTTTACCATTCAACCTCTATTTTGGTACTCTTGAAACTTTCACGAGCCTATCAACACGAAGCTGGCCATGTAGGGTTTTTAAACGCAAAATAATAATTCAAGTTAAAATTTCACCAGGTAGCTGTAGAGTTTGCCAGCCGTCACAAAGAGGTGAAGACCAATTTTGTTATGGGGCTTATGTTTGCAAAATGCTCGCCTGATATTAAGTGATATCATCTGCCAGTAGCATTGCTGCGCTAATATAGTATTCATTATAAGTTTGTATTTTGTACTTCGCCGAACGAACTTTGCGCAAAATCCTCGGCTCAAATGTATGGCCTCGTGTATCAACATTATTAGTATACAGGACAAACATTTGTGTGACAAACATAGATGTTTGTTCTTTGTCTGGGCGTATATAAGTATTTATTTTATTTATAAATAATTTATGAGTGTAAGTTATGCTTAGTTTGGGGCTAAATTTTAAATGTCCGCCAATATTTATAGACTGATATAGACTGGCCTCACAGCTCAGTTGGTTGTAACCCTGCCTTCTGCACTGTAGGTCGTGGGTTCGATTCCCACCCAGGAGAAACATTTGTGTGACAAACATTGGCGTTTTTTTTCTGTATCTTGTTGTTGATATGTATTATAAGTATTTATTTACAAAAAAAATTGTTGTCTGTAAAGTCGGTTTACTGACGATAGTTGAACGTGTCAACGTCTTAAGAAAATACTGATGGAATGGTAGCATTTTTCAAAAGAAAATTTTAATTTCATTTGTTTAATAGATTTTTATGTATATATGCACTTGATACTCGATCAAAACATGTAAATGTAAGTATTAGCAGCTGTCCACGCAGACGCATCGCTCACTCAAGTAGGAGAGAGACGGATGTCGAACGCTGCCGAACGCAAAGGCCGATTGTGCTTCTTTGTCGCTCGTTCCGCGCTCTCGCTTGCACTTGCACAAGCCTTACATGGAACGCCTCAGAGCGAGGTAACGCCGCATGAGTCATGTTTTTTCGTGCGTGCAGCCGGCTCTATCGAATTATAAGACGTTAACACGTCAAAAAGTATTTGTTTATTATATCAGTTGTCTGGTACCCATGATACAAGCTATTTACTTAGCTTACTTTAGGGCTAGATGGCGCTGTGTGAAATGTCCACCAATATATATTTATCTATTTGTTCCTCACCTCGGCGTACATACTTACACCAAATTGGTGACGTTTTTGAAAAAGGCCAGGTCAAGAGTACCCTAAACCGACGAGCATGCATGGGGAATGTGACGAGAGTAGATGAAGCTAAGGAGGTATATAATGATCGTAGCAGGTGGAAAACCATGATCTCTGGCTACCCCTCCGGGAAACTGGTGTGATTTTATGTATGTATGTTCCTCACCTGCCTCCTTGCCACCTTTGACGCAGATACCGAAGCCGTGCGAGTCGTTGGGGTCTCTGCTCATGGTGACTGTCCGCGTGATGGGCTCCATCGGCGGCGGCGGCGCGCCACCCGACGAGTAGGGCCGCTCCCGCTCGCCGGTACGGTATATCGCCTGACAACACATTACACTCATAACATGTAGCAGAACCCAGGAGACATTGTTCTGCCTAAGGTAAAACAGAAAAATAACCATCACCGTGGTAAATTTAGACTTTTACGGTTAGCCAATTTTCACGGTGATCGGTCAACTGGTTTTGAAGTTAATCAAGTTCAAGCATATTTTCAACATCCATAATATTTATATTATTTTATAATAATCTTCTGTTACAATACTTCTGTTACTTCTGGAAGGAACTAGCCATCCACAACACGGAATCCTAGTGTGTGTCCTAGTGCTACGATGTAATGTTTTTGTAACAAATAAAAATAAATTTATTATTATTATTATATAGATAAGTAGTGGTCAGTAATTCAGGACAAAAATTCAGTTATATTACTAATTACAAATGCATCATGTATCACTTGGATAGCTCGCAGAAATAACGTTCTTATTCTCGTCAACGTCAACAAGGGGAGGTTTCTAAATAGCTGAAAACTCTCTTTTGAAGAAAATCACTTCCACGTTTCTAAAGATTTTTAGCTGGATCGGTCATGGTGACGTAATTTCGGTGTTGATGAAGCAAGAAAGTTCGCATAAAAACTGCTTAATAAACTGTCGTACTTTTCAACCGTCGAAAAAGCTACCGAAATAGTTTATTGAGACTGCCACGTAGCCTAAAAAAAATTCTAATGTATAGCGCCCTCTGAAGGCAACACTCAGTTGTGAATGCCCCTTAATTTCACCATGACTACCGTGACTTTTTATTACCGTGACCCTTTCGCAACTAAGGGATCAGCCGTTTAATGAAATGCAGATAATATCGGAGAAAAATAATGGTAACGAAAGAAACTCGCGTTCAACGGCTATATTTATAATTATGCGATAAAACCCAAACATTCATCAAGCTGAGCAATTACGCCGTTGAAAGCGTTACCCAATTTTCAAGTTTCACTTATTTATTACCAAAAGTTCGACCTTGACCAAACAAATTTATGTGCCCCCTTCATGAGCGAATCTGGCAGCTTGCCTACCCTAACTCACGTCACGTCAACCATGTATTGTGTTTCTGTTTCAGTATGTATTTCATTTAGTATGTAAGTAAATAGTCTCATGTATCCCAACCAACATACAAAATATTGCCAAAGGTACTCCGGCCTACTCTATATTAGACAGACTGAATCTGCTTGAATTCACGGATGTTATTATTATTAGGTTTTCGATTCCAGACTGGAATATGTTGAAATTTTCACGACGTTTTTCCGTCATTGTTTTTCATGCTATTTTGCGAATCATTGTCGCATGAGAATGACTTATAACGTGGAAATAATATGTCTGTCAGCCGCTACCCTCGCTTTATTATCTCATATACGCATAAGTCACGCCACAGAAGGGGAATGAGCTATCTTTACTTACGTAGTTTACTTAGGTTATGTAGGTTTATCTTTACATGCCTGCTCCGACTTCAGAAAAGTGTCCTTCATATTCAAGAGTCAGGTTTTCGTTCCACTCGCATACTACGCTCTGTAGGTATATTCAATTCGCGTAAATGACGACACGAATTCCACGAATAGCTGCGCTCCGTTTCCATGTCAGTATTGACTGCATATTGCAGACGTGCACGTCTGTAGGCGTAATTACAACATTCTAGCGCGCCGCGTTTGCATACCCCACCTAATGGAAAAGAAGAAAGTATTTCTCGTAGAGCCAATGAGTTGGCAAAGAATTGTTTTCCAAGATATTGCAAGGGAGGCGGGCGTTCATAAGCAATAAAACGCGATCCCCGCGTAAACATTGTTTCTCGAGGCGAACGTTTAGCATATCAAAGAAGTGGTACAAACGGTTTGCCGCCGCCGCGCAGTCTGCGCCGCGCGTCCACCCCGCCTCAACAATACTACTTTATAACTTATATTTTGTGAAGTCACCGCTGTACCTACACTGAGAAAATTGCAAAAGTTTTATAACGTCATAAATTGCACCTTTACGGATTGTTTTTGTCACAACTGGAAATCCGTGTGCTGATGAAACAGAAGGACCTATTCCCGGCCCGATGGGAGACGTAACAAAACATAATTTTCTGGCAAAAGAGAAAAACACAGAAAATAAAATACAAAAATAAAGAGTCCTAGCTGTCTTTATTTTTTTCATGTGTTCGTCTTTACTCATTACAATTGTTTTATTTTATAAGTATTAATTTGTATTGTGGTTTTGCAATAAAGAGTTATTGTATTGTATTACTGCAAAAGTTGCTCTATTTCACGTTTTTTTATACCTATTTCATATAATTATGTCCCTAGCTCTCTAACCTGAGTGAGTGCTGAAAGGACTAAATTGTGCAGTTGTACATTTAGACATTTGGATAGTAAGTTGACACATTATTTACAAATGTGTGCGTTGGCAAATTTTTCGATCAACAATTGCTCTTTCTGGATGTGGTATCACTCAATATAATCCCGGGTGCCTAAGCTGACAGCTCACGCTAACTTCGCAACTTTCAAATCATAATTCCTCTGTTTATAAAGCACTTACATCATCTCTTACACAGCTTTTAGTAACTAATATCACTTATTTGACTGTCGCATAGACATTATCCAAATTAAAATAAGAAACCACATTACCTCATGATTCTCGGTGGAATCCAATTTGATATCGATTTAAGACACACCGCGTCACTGAACCGCACACATAAGTACATCACGCACTGTTGTAAGCTGCCCGTAAGCTTGTAAGCTTTCATTCGCCCACTCACTATTTTTTAACAAACCGACGATAGGCGTGTTCGTTTTACAAACCGAGTTCATTCCCAGAATTCCAACTGGCCCGACGAGACATTATTATTTCATAACCTGTGAGAAAACTTGCAGCTGGTTATTCGAATATTCGACGAGCTTTTATCATTCACCCCTTCAGTTAAATTGGAATTACACCAGCTACGCTCGCAAATTGAAATATTTTCCGTCACCTTAATAAGGAAAATTCAACTATTACTTAATTGGGTCAAACCAACGCCTCGCTAACTACACCATAAAATACCGGGAAAAGTTTGTCGACAGAACGGAAAGTTCTCTTCAACTCAGTTTGTATGAAGAGCGAGAAAGCGCGGTTATTCTTCTGTCCCCTGCGTACGACTGGTGATAAATATGACGGCCGCGTTCACTGGTGACCATCACATAATGGGCTTGTCGTGGACACACCTATGTGTGTTCACCGAGTACTATTAACAAACATTAATTTATACACCCACACAGAGCTTTCCATCCACTTAGATTAGATTAAATTTCAGATTAATATCTATCAGATATTTTATAATAAAACCAAGTAGCTCTGTGTCTACTTGACGTCTATTGGTTTAGAATTATAGAAAAAGAGCAGTCAGATCAAATACAGATGGCGTAGGTATTTTCTTTCTCGTTTACTTATACATATACCTCGATTACCAACCACTCACTGACTCACAGAAATGTTTAGGGTATTCCCCAAGGGGATGGGACAAAACTGAGTGCGGGGCTGTGTAGGGGGTGAAAAAAATGACCGAGAAAAAATCTGTCATTTTACCCTCCTCCCCCCTTTTTTATCATCCCTCGCGTATTTCGGATACTATGAGGGGTAAGGGGGTAGTTCCAAAACAAAAGTTGGAGAAGACCATGAATGATTAATTTTTTTTATAAAAAATGCCGAACAAAAAAGATGTAGCTGCCATACAAAATTGAATCGCTCATATCTCGGGAACGGTTTAAGGTAGTTGGTTGACCAAATGTCACAGGGGAAATCCGATGGTGGCAAAAAAGAAAAAAGGTGGTGCAAAAAATCATCAGTCATCAGTTATCAGTCATCGTTTGTTAACGCATCGGTTAATGTTTCCTATTTTATTAGTATATATTTATTAAGGTTTTGAATAAGAAATCACCAGGCACAATGAGCACGCGCACACCACGCAACCTCTAGTCCTTTTTATATTATTTAAAGTTATTACTTCCACAAGACTTAATTTACACAACAACAAAAAATGTGTACACCAGATTTTTTTCGTAATTATTTTCTCAAACTTTAGAATATCCGCCCCTTTTTAAGTTGAATAAAAACCGATTTATTGCTGTGTACAGTCCGCAGGCATAAACGCTGGCCACAGTCGTCATGAATAAGGTAGTGGTATCGACTGGCCGAGTGCCTCACCCTGGAATAATTTACACACATGACACCCCCCACCCCACGACGGTAACATCGTTTTGTTATTTTTGGAACGTTCACTCATCGTGTTACGTATGACGTCATTTCTATTCTGTTATTGGAACTTGCTGAAAATATACTGCCTTTTTAATTTTTTGATCTGTCTCTCTAAATATCAAAAATATTAAAATCATCCACACCCAAGTAACCTATAACCTAAGTGATTACAGGGTAACATACGTTATCATACGCTGACGATTTCGCTTTTGATGGTATTTCTAGTTTTGGGGGTTCGCTGGGACACAAAAATGTCTAAGCATTGGTTGAAATCAAATAGATGTTACTTTATTATTTTAAGAAGAGTACATTGAGCATTCATGGTATCTAGCCCCTTAAATAAGTAATCTGAAAGACTGTGCTGGTAATATTTTACCTTTTACCTTTATTGGCAGTGTATAAGATAAGATTACTCGCAGGAAATCGGTGGATGCAGGTGGCTCAAGACCGTTCAAAATGGAAATCTTTGGGGGAGGCCTATGTTCAGCGGTGGACTTTTACCGGCTGATATGATGATAAGATTACTTACATGGTGCGTTGTACTACTAGGACTGCTGGCCGGGGAATGTCTTCTCGTCGGGAGAGGGGCCGGCAGAGGCGCCGGCGGATGCGACGGGGGTAGCGCTTTGCCGAGCGCCGCGGCACCACCCTGTCCGAATAGCCTGAGGACCTGCTCCGGCGATATCGGGCGCTTCTTGCCGTTCGTAGCACTTAAGTGATTTGTACTGTTCCGTAAACTCGTAGCGCCAGCTACGAACAAAGAACATTAAATTAATGAAAATTCTAGAGAAGAAAATTTACCTATTTTTTCAGTTGGTTGCGAACTAGGGTTAAACTGATATTTCTGGGTTAGACGTCAACATCGAACTCATCATCTTGTGGGCATGAGTAAAATTTTGAAATGCTTCACATCGCCGTCCTCCCAATACCAGTGATATCAGTACTTGAAAGATTTAAGGCGGCGTTAATTAGATGATAATTAGCTGTAAGCTGAAGTTAAAGGATTTCTTTAAGTTATAATTAGCAATAAAAAATCCTTACAAGAACACTAAGCAAGATATTGTATAAATTCTCACCCGCACTATTCGCAATAGTAGAGGAACCAAGATAGGGCGTTCTCGAAAGCTTGCCCGTATAGTGATGAGAGTAGGAAGAGTGGTGGCCATGCGAAGAAGCCGGCCTCTCTACGATAGTGTAGGAGGTGCCGGGCGGTGAGTAGTACACCCCGCCCCGCGCCCGACTCCTCGCGTCTTCCGCCTCGTAGCTCGTGTGACGATTGTCCTGCAACCACTGCATATACAACACAACTGTTCGTAAACATGTGTAAGAAAAGCCTTGCTAGACTCATATACACTGAATATGATCTAGTATCAGAATGAAAACGAAACATAACTAGGATCTTCCATACTAGGCCGAGCTGAGTGTGTTGTTATGAGTAGAAGATACCGCTTAACATCTACTGATACAGTGTCATTGTAATTTAACAGCTGAATTTACCCAGCGCAGTGTGGTGTGGTGTCACGGACCGCTTCTATCCGTAGCCCTGTATGTATGGCGGCGGCCAGCGCTTTCCACATTAGCTGCTATGCGGAGCGCTCGCCTGCTGTCTTTACACTGACAGGATATCATCTTAGTTCACCTGCTGAGATCGCGAGTGCCTGGCGAGGTGGTGCGCGGGCGGGTGCTGCGGTGTCGCGGACCGCGTCCATCCGTAGCCCTGCGTGTAGGGCGGCGGCCAGCGCGCGCCGAACTCTGCCAGCTCAGAGCCCTCGCCTGGTTCCCCCGACCTCATGCCGGGGGTCACTCTCCACTCTGTACACAAAAATATCGCTATGTAAGTATCAATCGCTAGGCATGTCTTAGAGAATGCAAGAACAACAGAATATTATTAAATCAATGACTGAATAATATGGGTTTCGTTTACTACGGTGCTCTAGTTCGAAAGATTATATTTCATAATGAACTAGCGACCTGTCTCCGCTACGCACGGGTAGCACCAGTATCTACGGACTTGTAAAACAAAAATACATATAGTAATAAATAAATGAATAAAAACCTTCACCGTGAATCAGTTGATGACTTGGTAAAAATTGAATTCTATGCAGTAGTTTAAATAAGATTAACCTACAAATACAAATAGAAAAACGCGAAGGAAGAGTTTAATTTATATCAAGCAAATTTGTATAAGATTTTAATTTAATACATGCTAGTTATTCAGAGAAACTTAACCATAAAGAAGTCTTAAAACAATTTAACTTGATTCAATGAGATTTTAAAGCGAAAGACACTAATGACGATAAATGCTTAATACGGCCACTAGGTACATAATTTTGAAATTGAAATCCTAGGTGAAAGTTAAAATGGATTTTAATAAATCAATATACGTCTACAATATGAAATTCCTTACAACATGCTAAAATGAGAACAACAAGGTAAATATCATTATTTTATTATCCTACTATTTCCTAAAAGATGGCCAGTGCAATAAAGGTATGTAATCATATTTCAAGATTTTTTTAACCTTCCTCGAATTCACGCTCCAAGAATTACCATACAAATGAACTCAGACTAAAATCCTACCAAAATAGTGGTGAAAGATTGCCATAGTAATCACAGTGTCATTAATTTCTGAGCCAGGCACCTCAACTAGGAGAGTCATTTGCCAAAACAATTCGGTGCAGCGGAGCAGGATTTATGGTAGCTATTAAAACACCTGCGCCCCTTGGGACAAACTAACGCCATAAAAATGCAAATTTTTTATATTTGCATTCCTTTACTGAACAAATTTAAGTTGAACAATAACATTCACTTTTGCACCTAGTTTGAGTTTATTTTTGTATTAACCGCTGGGAACCTGAAAGCTACTTCTATCTAATTTTCCAGCCTAATCATCTTTAACCTAAAAGCAATCGCGGCTAATTCGGCAGCGAAGCGGGCTTAAGGCGGGATTAAGATCGTAGGTTCGAATCCTGCAGTGGACTCGATCTTCCGGCGACGGAAAATATCGTGAGAAAACCATATTGCGGTGGTAAGGCTAATGCCTGGCTGGCTCGTGGTTTCGTGGACCTACCATTGGCCATATATTCATTATTCAAATAAGTCCAATTCACTGACAGAAGGAAAAAGTCATAATTAATTATATCGTGTACTTCAACATTAGGTGATCATATTTTTCGGCACTGGACACACAGGTACATATTGTTAATTTGTTTCGTATTACTTCCCTGCTACTATCTGTATTTGTGTCCTATGTGCTGGAATAAATGTGTTATCTATCTATCTTTCATAGTTAAGGACAAAATAAACATTAAATTAAACAAATACAGTCGAATGGAACCTGCTTTTTCGGTCGGTTGAAAAGTACCTTCTCTCTGAATAAAGATTAGAACTATCCGTAGCAATTACTCCTTGATGTAGGAAGTCATAAGTTTTTGTTGTTGCTATCATAATTATATATAAAATTGCATATTTTTCCTCCTGAGAGCAATTTGTCTTCACTAAGAAGCACCATGCCGGCTTATTGAGATTGGAAGCGTTCCCTTTGCAATCTGTTAACTCCCTCCTGGCTTGAACAATGAATAAGTAGTTTGAATTGAAACCAAGCTTTTCTTTCTCATTACAACAGTCATCTGACGTTTTGATCGATTATTTGTACTTTACTTTTAGTAACAACTTATTATTAACTTTCCTGATTAGCGGAACAAAGAAGAAAAGTGATTTGCGATGCTGAATTGGAAAACGAAAACTTAACGATGCGCCCGCTATTGAACAAAACTTTTGAAGCAGTAACAGAAATGAGATTAAAATTCATGAGTTGGCTATAAATTCGATAAAATGCTATCACAAAACTGTAATTCTACAAAATATCTATGTATCCGTGATGTACGTCGCTGGCTTCGCACGCCAGAACTCTCTTCTCTCAGACGTGTTTATGACACACTAAAATGACCGCTACCTCTTAACCTTAAACAGTCAACGGTAAATGTCCAGCGAATGACTTATAAATTTCCTCCAACGTCGACCTAGTAAAATCGTTTCGTATCACATTCACGCACCGTTGCGTAATTTTAAATTTCTTATTTATTATGCTGTAAAAGTCACTTATTTTCAACTGCGCGTCCTTTAATATATGGTCATAAATAAATAAACATAACCATGGCAGAAAATTTAACTAGAAAATACAGAAATACACATACATTGAACTTCCTTGGAAATAAGACGAGAACATGGTCTCACTCTCTAACGATGAACTATTCTAGAGAGATGAGGAATCACATGGGGCTGGGCCAACATCAGTATTCATTTATTTGCACTCCAGCCTAGAATTAATATAAAAACAGTATGTGTGTATTCTGTGATGTTATACGACTGGCCTCATAGCTCAGTTGGTAATAACGCTGCCTTCTGCGCTGTAGGTCGTGGGTTCGATTCCCACCCAGGACAAATATTTGTGTGACGAACATGGATGTTTGTTCTGTGTCTGGGTGTTAATACAATATAATAATAATATATAATATAATAATAAATATGTATTATATGTACGTATTTACAAAAAGTATATAAGTATTATATCAGTTGTCTGGTTCCCGTGATACAAGCTATGCTTAGCTTACTTTGGGGCTAGATGGCGCTGTGTGAAATGTCCACCATTATTATTATTATATTATTGGCAACTCTCAGATCACGTCCACTTGATGGAATGACACCTACCCCAGTTATGTGAGGTCCGCACTGCAGTCATATGACCGCTACCTAACTTAATAAGAAATGAGAGTGAATTCGAATCGAACTCCACTGCGGTTATGAAGACTGCTTCAACTTGTTAGTTAGTAATGAGAAGTGTGCTCTTGAAATAGCGAGCGAAGAGGCACATTCAATCAACATAAATAAAGTCCCACCTTCACAGAATTTATGTACTTGTATAAATAACAAGCAAACCTATTTGAACTGAAATATGTAAATAGTAGGAAAATGGAGCGCATATTTTTTGAATGAGAATTTTGGTTCATGTTTTCATGCATTCCCGTAAAAACATAATGAAATTCACAATGCATGCCAGTTTCATTTAAAATTTAAATCCGACTCAATTATGTCGTGTGCTAACAGTTCGTGAGATTGTGGATTCATTTTTTCCTCCAAATATTGCGAACAAAAGAGTTCACGCAAGCGCATTAGCTAATTTAGACTTAGAATTAAGCCTTTTAATTAAGTAGTTCAGTACTTATTAAGTGTACCTATACCTAGTCACAGATCATAAAGTTTTTGTAAGCTCAACAGTTATAGGCTCCTAGTTTTTGCATCCCCAGAATTTTAAGAGTCGAACTATTGAATAAAACTGGGAAAAATATTCCAATTTGCTCGTGATAATTTATTTCGTAGTGAGCAGAAGATAGACGGATGAACCTTTGGCACGAAGCCAACCCGCCTCGATGGGCCGCGTAGCTCACATCCTAACTATATTGCTTTTATTTTATACTAGCTGTTGTCCGCGACTTCGTCCGCGTGGAAGTCGGTTTTATCGCGCACCCCTATTTTTCCCTTGGAAAAATTGCCTAAGTTACTCCTTATAACATCAACTATCTGCCAGTGAAAATCCCGTTAAAATCGGTCCAGCCGTTTCGGAGATTAGCCGGAACAAACAGACAGAGAGACAGACAAAAATTTAAAAAAATGTTGTTTTGATATATATACCGTGTATACATCCATATACACTTAGTAAAAAGCGGTTATTTTATTACTACAAGCAGACACTTCAATTATATTTATTTGTATAGATTCTCCAACTTTATGTGTAGCCATTGGCGAGTAAGATGATGGGAATATCGTCTGTCTTTTTCTGTCATAAAATATATATCCTAGCAATCCATTAACCTTGGAACATAAACCTTCCTCTAAATCGTTTATCAGAATCATCACATAGTCTAATACCCGAGAGTTATATGAAACAAAAGTTATAAGACCATTATGATAAAATAAATTATGGAAGTGCCTTAGGCGAAAAATTTTATGAGGCGAATGGGGATCCGTGTATGTATACCATCTTAACGACAGATGTATATAAAACTGTACTAAATATATATACACTAAAATATTTTGCTCTCTATGTGACCCAATTGGTATATATCCGAGGAAAGAGCTGCCGAGTTTTGCTTAAAACACGCAATCACACAGTACCTATGCGTACCTATGTACATTCTATGTACTACTAGTATTCGAGTCACTGGATCTCTAGAACGAGTGCAGTGCAAGGATTAAAATCAACCACACCTTTCAACCCGGAATACAGTAACGCGAATGCGACACTGATTGGCGGCGGAAATGGGCATGGTGGCAGTACTTCCCCGGACGACCTTGGCGTGAGTTCTAGTGCTCTTTCAACTACTCTCCAATTTGTCATAAGCATAGTCCTTTTGACCGAGTTCATTCATAAACCAGTTACATTCGAAACGCGTCGTTTCTTCTAAGTAGGTAAGTATGATAACTCGATAAAAAAACCTTTTAGCTTCAAGTGGATCCATAAATATTATTTTCAAGGTACCTCTACTTACTACGGTCCGCTTTCCTCATCCACTTAACAAATACAAACTTTATATAACTTAATTTAGTGTCCGCTCTCGAAATATTAACTCCATTTGCATCTATATTTAAGCAATTTTCCAAGTGAATTAAGCTCATACGATAAATTAATGACAAGAGATACTCGTAGCTCGTGACGTGACTTCATTCAAGTGTTATTGAAATATTTACCTTTTGTGTAAAGGGAAACTTGCAAATATTTCTTCACATTATAGGTAAGTGTTTGTCAAATTATGTAGACATATGGCCGCCACATATTTTCGACTAAGGGTAACGAACTTTTAATAAGGCGACCGCAATTGTTTTTTCCACCAAAATTTGAAATTTTCCTGTATATATTGCTTAGTAGTGTATACATTTTTAGACCCTAATTTATTTTACATAGATGATATTATTGTAGAATTGAAGTATTGTAAATACCAGTATACCTCTCACGAAAACTAATAACGTGCCTGAACTTCACAGGCGTGTTATTGAGCGAGTCACTGGTTTGGAAAACGAGCAAGACTCATGTATAACCGAATGGAAAAATTGCCCAGCGTCAGAGGGGGACGATAGAGCCATAAGTTTTCTAGATACATATCTATGATGATATCGAACTTGACCTATTTGTTATTTACGTCAGAGTAAATAACAAAACAACAACAACAAATAAGAAAGTATTTATTTTACTGTACATAGTTATACACAGAACATAATAGGGGTTTTTCTAATAATATCTAATAGGCAGAGCTGCCTGTGTGTGTCTAAATGTTACTCTGATATTTTGAAACTACGTTGGCGATGGAAGGGCACGTAATGCCTGGGTAGATCTTGCGTGACGCAGACGAAGTAAGTGCATTGATTTACTTACGCATTGTTACAAAATTAAACCCAGAGTTCTCAGATTCATCACCAAAACGCAAAACTGTCGTAAAAAAAAATGCTATTATACATTTTTGCAGTTAAAGCTAGAAATTTTGATGGAAAGTCCTTGATTTTAATCGCTATTACGAATTTAATGGGACCAAATGTCGCATATACTACAAAACAATACAGTAAACAGACAATGGAATATGGAGGGCATTTATGACGTCACGGGAACGCGCAGATCGAGGGGAGGCATGGTTCAAGGGCGAGAATATAGGTCAATGGGACACGGGCAAAGTTGGGCTACCCGGAGTTACTACGAACGGCAGTCGAATCCGGCGTGAGCTCTTCCCGATTGGTTTCCCATTCTATTTGCCTGACTCATTGACTTGTCTATAACTACCATTCAAGAGGACTTACAGGATTACTTCGGCTCGGGATTAACTTTGTGTACAATTCCGTCTCAATAATAGTACTTTTGTTTGGATTTCAAAAGATACCCGTATCAAGTTGAACGCCGCTACCTTGAAATATAAAATTACGTTAGAAACAAGTTTAAAGTAATTAAGTATGCTATTTACGAATATGTAACTACTTATTCTCCGAAATCGTTACAGACGATGAAGCAGAAATAATCAGCCTTCATCTTCTCGATGAACGAACAATCTGTAAATATTTTCCAGGGCGGCGCACCCATCGGCCGCCCCGCACCGCCCCGCGAGCCATCAAAGGAAACCTGTTTCTATACTAAACGACATCTATGCCTATTAGTGAACATCGAAATATAATTCCACGTAAGCTTTTAGCAGATTGGAACCGAAACTATATATGTGCCTCAACTATTGTATAGCCAACTAGGGGAAAGTAGATAGACGTCAATGGGAAATAGGCAGAATTGGATCAAAATATTGGGTCACGCAACAATTTATTATTCTTTCAGTTACGCAATACATTATCCGAGCGCGTTTAATGCAAACTGAAATCATTCAAGAAGTTCAAATTCACTTTCAGAATTGTCAATTCACGCTCCCCATATCGTGATAAGACGGTATCATGGCATTGTTTTTTACCACAATAAATGGGAAAAAAGTCGGAACGCCTTTTTCATGCATATTCAAAAGTCAGTAATAGACCTGTCTCGTAGTATGTAGAAACAAGAAACTCTGCTGATATTTGGATCAAATCTAAAAGTTATGACATTTTGTAGGTAGTAAAGAAATGTAGAATGCATTGCATTGCGGCATGCAGAAATATTAAATTAACATATTTTCACTTGGAAAATTTATGTGCGCAATCCATTTTCTCAAAACGGTGATGGAAAACATCGTGAGGAAACCGAAATCAAAACCATAACAGTCGAAGACATGTGTACTGTGTATGTGATTCACAAATAGTACCTTCTATACATATATGTGTACTAGCTGTTGCCCGCGACTTCGTCCGCGTGGAATTCGGTTTTATCACGCACCCCTATTTTACCCCTCGGAAAAGTAGCCTAAGTTCTTGTATGGAAAAAATTGCTTATTACCAAATTCTGCGAAGTTAGGACGAAATCGCGGTCAAGTAGCTAGACAAATTTTGAATTTTTGACTTACATAAAGTATTCTAGGACAGATATCAATCAAGATCATCATAATATACTAATAGGGCCAGGTTCTTCAGGCTTCCCATTTTTAGTAGTTGTATATTTACATACTCCGTTGAGAATTGGCAGTTAGTAGTGTTCGATATTTCAGTCACTTTTATTCTCACTCCAAGTTTTGGAAGTATTGGGAAGTTACCGAGCTAGTAAGGTTATAAAATATCAGACTGATAATAAGGCAGCAGTATAGATATATGTTTCTAAGGAGCGTAGCACAGCCTTGGGGCCGGATCAGAAGCCTTAGGTTAAGGCAGTGCACAGTTATTTATAGTTTCAAGGTCTTACACATCATTCACGACTGTCTTTTACTTTTCTCTTGACACACTTGTTATTTTTTGCACTTTCCAGTCTTTGTAATTTAATCTTTTAATAAATTCTGTTTCATGAAACAGATACGTAATTATCTCCGATCATGATCGGAGATAATTATGTACGTACATTATCAAGTCTGTGTAATATTTATCAATCAATTTTGTTTCATGGACCTCAGTTGCGACCACACAAAACATGTAAATGAATGAATTAATGAATGAAAATTCCTAATTGTACACCATTAAAATATAGTACAAACGTTAAAAAATATATTTATTAAAAACAGCTTAGCGAGTCTCAGTTTGACATACTATCTTTACCTAACTTTGCTGTAATCATGTTTTTGTAGGAGCATGCATAATAAAAGTTGCATAAAACGGCAATTTGAACGTTAAATTATCGCCTGTGGGAGCGTTAAACTAAGTACAGATATGAAGTTATTATAAGCTTTACACGCAAAATTACCTGGCTTATTTTTTAAAATAAGTAAATACACATTTTTAGCTTATATTGTAAGTTATAAATTTACATTCTGTTTCTACGTGTACCTGTAAAATATATTCATCCAAAGGTGTAGTGTAAGATCTATTTTAAACCTAAATGCCCTTAAAATATAATTGTAAGGAATTCAGAGTTGCATTCCGTGTACCTCCTCATTGGTATTCCGATCGGTAATCGTTTCCCTCCCTGTGCTGAATTCATTTGCGACTGAATGAGGAAAACTTCCAGAAACTCAGCGTAGGTTCACTGTGGGGGCTGTTATACAAAATTACTATTTTCGTCTCTAAATCTGTTAAAGCGGGCTACAGACCTTTAGTTTTAACTGATCAGTTTTAAATGATCAGTTGTACTGTTCAGTTAAAATGTATATCTAATGATTAGATCATCAGTTCAATTGTTTAGTTACAACTGATCAGTTAAAACTTAAGGTCTGTAGCCCGCTTTAGATCATCAGTTCAACTGTTCTGTTTAAACCAAAGTTCTGTAGCCCGCTTTACGCCATTTGACCAGTGTCGTCTTAGCGTGTCAATTTAAAATTCGAAACTCAAAGACGCATCTTAATTGGGTGTCTTATCCACCTATCCACCATTACCTACCTTTCTTCTCCCTTGCACGCCCAAATGATGGACAATGCACGGGAGTTTTCTAATAGACGTCTCCGCTGACGCGTTACGCATCCTTATTTTGGAAGAAACCCCCCCAAAAGTGTCTCTTCGTAATTAATCCACGGTCAAGTTTCAACAACTTTTTCAATTACACATAGCCCTTCATAAGAAACAATGATTTATAATGATAGATTTCTCAGACATATTATTTAAAGATTCAAATGTAATTCTATTAAAAAGCCGAAGATTTATTTTTAATTTATTTTCCCTTTCTCCCTATTTGTATTGTAGTTGTATCTTATTTATTTATGCTCGCAGATAAGCCGGATAAGCCATCACGGTCGCAGCTTCAAAGACAAGGTGGCCTCTACGGCTAATTTCTGTTAACAAAAAAATATTATGTAGTCATAAATTCCATCGGATTATAAACATTAACAATACCTTAAGCGATTTCATCCTTCAGTACTCTCCTTTAGAACATTCAGTACTTACAGGAAAATATTTACATAAAACTGGCTTGTCTTCTTTCAGTGCTTTTCGCGGCTCTGTAGCTAGTTCGGTAGTAAAGGGGCCTGCACAGCGAGGAGACTTGGGTTCGAATCCCAGGTGGCGTTAAAATTTGTATGATGAACACATTGTTTGTTTTCAAGTTGTGTGTTTTCATACTACGACACAGTGAAACCTACTACACTCTGCACAATGAGTTTAGAAAGTACTGTGACACGGTATGTGTGTAAAAGTATAAGAAAAATCAAAAATAAATAGTGCTTAATTACATACTTTCTTTTAATCTCTGTGTATACATGACGTAGTAAATATATGGTGTTGAATAGTAAGTTCATAAGAACGTATACGGAGTATCTCCATGTGAACATGAAAATGCTATCACCCCCTCGACAGGGAAGGCGTCCCGTTTTATAGCAGAAGCACGCCGGCCATCGTAAAAGAGCCAGGAGTAAAGGCCACTAAATTTTTACAACTCCGACACAAACAACGTTAAAACAAATATAAGGTATTACCGCTTACGCCGCTTACCTACAATTATATCGAGGCATTCAAATATGCAATAAGCGACGTAAATATGCTAATGGCGCTTATGCACGCCCCATAAAATTAGGATATTGCCTAAATTATGGCCGCATACAGCGGGTAATATCAAGTAAGGTATACATAATGTTGACCTATCTGTGTCTGATTGTACCTCTGACTTGCACCACGTTTTAGTACTAGCACATAATTCATATAGTACGTAGTATGAGAGTTAAAAGTAATAAATATTGTTGAATAATTTTCTGCACGAATGTAACGTATTACTCAGACGCGCGGCTGCGACTTGTAGGAAATGAATAGTTATTAGGTATCATCTTCGCCTGAGACCCAGGATTTCCTATTTCAGGCATTGTGTAATTATTACCTACTAACTCACTAAGTTAGCACGAATTCAATGAATAAAGATTTATTATTATTATCATAATATTAACGGTTTTTCTACAAGATAATGAAAAGTAGTAAAACTTAATGTTTTAAATGTTTTACTCTTGCAATCTTTGAGTTCAGTTTACCTGTTCTTTCAATCGATACAATTCGGTTTCATATATTGTACTACCAAATAGAGCACGACACGTTAATGCACTATTATTAATTGGTGAAAATTTTGCAAAATCGTGACTCTAATTTAATATCAACCCAACATTACAGACTGTGCATTTTTTACACGTGACTGTAATGTTTAGCCAGATATTTCACAGCCCGATAGTACAGCCTGATATTTCGTTTACACTCATTTTATATATCTGTTTAATCTCAGTTCTAACAGATTGAAATACTTTTTTCCGATACTGTTCTCGAAACATCGGGCCCCACATTATTGACTCGTGGCGATAATGTACAATGCCAATATTGTACAGCCATACGTTAGGTCAGATAATTCTGAACTGTTCAATATCGTGCTGAAGTTATCAGCATTTTTTGCTGTACATTATTATCTCCCCTCAACTCCGCCACCCAGCAAATAAGACATTATTATAAATATTATATTCCACTTAGAACAAAAACAATAAATAAATATCATACTAAATGAAAAAAAACATAGTAGTTCTTGTAGGTATGCTATGCTATAAGGAAACAAAGGTACAATTCAAGTATCCAGGACAAGCAAGTCAGAATGTGTTCCATATTTTATGAATTATGAAACGTTCAGCCAGTCCCTGGCCTCTTCTTTATAAGTAACTATACCTCTACTATTGTCTCAATCAGTCGAATTTTACAGGTGTTCTCCAAAATCAGCGCATTATGTCTCAACCGTTTCATAAGCATGTTTTTTTTTTCCGACAATAGTTAGGCTATCCAGAAAGATATCCAGACACATTAATGCCTCATGGGAGACCTTTCCAGCTAGAAACCTAATATTAGATCTATATTTAAAAAATGCTGCATGCCTATTCCCCTATAAATGAATGCAATCAAAACAATAAAGACAGAACAGGAGCGAAACAAGTGTTCAGTAAAATATATTTCCCGCAAAATTAACACATCTAACAACGACAAAGGATTTCACCTTGAGTTTTTTGCGTAAATTGAAATGTCCTTCTCTCCGTAATTGCGATTTTTAATTGTTCTTGCCAGATAGTCTTGTCCCAACTAGGGCCGGATTTTTGTTTTTATTTCATCACGTTTTCACAATTCCTTTTATTCATAGGACAGATAAGCAAATGTAACATTGAAAGAAAGAGAGAGAAAGAGAAAGAGAATATTTTATTTGTAACTCAATTGATAAACACAAACATAATAAAACAATACAATTAATAGTTTCAGTCAATTTTAGTCACAAAACGGTCTCTGTCTCAGCATGAGCTAGTTGTAAATTGTTTGCCATTGGATACTGGAATAATTCGGTACCTGTATTTTTCGTGCAATAAATATTTTCATTTTCATTATATTGATATACCCTTGTCAGCACGTAATCCGTAAGAGTTTTATTGAGTAAGAGTTATGTTATTATTTATTTATTACCGTAAGAGTTATATTTGCAAAACAACCATTTTACGAATAATGTCGTTTACCTTGATCTATTTTTTGGCTGTGGAGTGATCTAATAAAACAGCATGAAAACTCCTCACCTATCCCTAAAAGTCTTCGTTAAATCAAGTATTAAATCTTCACCCAAAATAAATTTCATTTATATGCCATTACCAATACACGGCAATATTATTGAAAGGCTGATATTACATCAGTCACCAAGTGTTGGGCTAGAAACACAATATATTCGATGCCTGCGGAATTCTACCAAAATGCGTTACGTATTCTTCTGTGATTATTAATATTATATTAATCAATGCATTTTATTACCGTACCATCGGACACTGATAAGCAAATCACACCACTAGGATATACAGGGCAAAACTGGATATTCTGACATCCTTTCTGAGCGATAAGAAAGAACAAAAAAAAAAGATTTCTCTGGTGGAAACTGTTTCCGCTGAAACTTACTTACATACAAGCTTTTATAATCATTAATTCCAAATCATAATAACAAAATACATAAGTCAAAGATTATAAAAAAAAATGCGACAGAAGCACATATCCGCAGAACTGTAATACGGTCTTTGAGAGGTTTCTGCCTCTTCTTCCTCAGCTCGGTTTGTGTTGGAACAAGCGCAATCGAAGTACATAAATCAAACTTACGGATCTATGAATACTTACTGTAATTTGACTTAGGTATATATTATGTGCATGCCAAGCGCCTAAAAATTGTTCTTTGTTCAAATTGCATGCGTCATTTTTTTTTACGTTGGAAGTCACGTAACGAGCATATTGCCCACCTGGTGTTATGTAGTCCTCTTCCATAACAAAGAAATACGACTTGGGTCCTGCCCAACTTATGGCAAGACACTAGTACATCGTATGCGCCAACAAACTGAGTCGTTGAAGGTGGAATGTCTCAGATGCCTGTCATGCACAGTAACGTGAATGCAACATAAATGGGTATAGCGGCAATACTTCCCGGAGGAACGCGACACAAATTATACTGCCTGTTAAATGTATCAAACTTGCGGGTCCAAGTAATAATAATAATAATAATTCTTTATTGGAAAGACAGGTGATACTTAATACTAATAGTACTTTTGCTGTGGATCCAATAGGCGGTCTTATCGTGGTAGACGATCTCTCCCAGACTACCTTAAACTAAAAGAAAGAAAGAAAGAAAGAAAAAACATTTATTCAGCACATGACACTTACAAACGAACATAGCGCAGAAAAAAAAAAATAGAAACTAAGATACAAAGAAAAAGATAAACATATGCAAAAAAAAAACACAAACAAATTAAAACTACATAAAAAAAAAAATGCCAAAAAATACGTTACAAAACTTAAAAAAAATATATCAAATCAAATTACAAAAAAGAAACAAAACATTTATTACTAAAAAAAAAAAAAATTATAAAAAAATACGCAGTGCCTAGTGCCGAAAAGGGGTTCGGCTCAGCGTGTGCTGGGTGAGTTTCACTCAGCGCTGATTTTCAGCCGAAAAACCTAATTGTCGTGCAGCAAATCACGAACGCGGATGTGCCCGCCATTATCAAATATAATATAATAAATTATGTATTGCAAGTCATTCATAAATAGATATTTACCGGGGAAAGAAATATATGAAGTTCAATATATATATATATATGTAAAGTTAACTAACTGTTAACTAATATTAACAGAAAGGGTTACGGATACGATGGGCCCAAAAAATAAATTAATAATAAATAATGAAAAAATTATAAAAAAGGGCGCAGCATAGGTGGGAAAGAAAATTAATTAAATGTTATTAATAAAATTAAAATATTTAAAAAATTAAAATAAAATTAATATTGGTTAAAACTAAAATAAAAGTAACTTAAGTGATATGTATATATATATATATATATATATATATATATATATATATATATCTGAGGGAAATAAATATGTGATTTCTTCATTTATATATAGGGAAAACTAATTACTTTTATTTTCCTGCCGTTGATTGCCGCGATGGTAGTAAAATGCCAAAACGTAGATTACTAATAAGTTATTACGACGGGACTAAACGTTCGCACTGTTATTTGTGCGTTGCGTGCACGCTTGGCCCTAATCACGCAAACCTGTGTATCACGTGACACAACTTTGCTAGCTAACAATAATAAACCTGAAATTATAAGGCCATGTTTTGGAACAGTTTAGTAACTATTGGAATGAATAATGACTACAGTAACCTTTGATTTCTCTACACGTGAAACTGAAAGATATTTTGTCTTGGTCGTACATTGCAACTAAGATAGGTACCTACTTTACAAATGTTAAAATATATTGTTTCCGAATAACTCTTTGAAAACTGTTATGTTACAAAGGAATACATGGATATTTGAGTACTAGACAGGTTCTTACCTAATCGTCATTTACCGATGCTTAAAAAACACACATCTATTTAAAAAATCCTACTAAACTGCTACGAAAGTTTGCAGTAAACTTATTATTTTCCGATAAGTGATTTTATTTTACACAGTAAGGCTTAGTATACTCTAAAGTGTCCCAGATATACAACTGCTTTGTGGGTGTGCTATAATCAGATTGCGGCATTTGTAGGCTTCACTTCGAACGAAGTTGGGGCCGCTCCCACTATGTCAACTGTTAAAAGTAATATATTTTCATGAGCTATCATCACGCCACGTAACCGGCGTCGACCTGGAGAGCCAGTCAGTAAAACTGAGAATGACCTTCGTCGAGTTCAGGGGCCGAGATCATGAATGGTGGATTGGTACGCTTGTACTCTGAGAGGATTTCGTGTAGTCATTCGGAGGTTTAGAGCGTTACTCACCTTACTATTTCATGTTGTGTGTCAGTCGAACGGTGCCATGTCGGTCGCCGGCGCCGTCACAGCGGTGTTGTGATTGGCATGTCGAGGGTGAGGGAAGTGGTGCACTGTGTCGCGCGCGGCGCTGGTCGCGCGGCTGGGCGGGCGGCTGGGCGGGCGGCTGGGCGGGCGGCTGGGCGGGCGGGACGCGTGAGTTTGTTGTGGATGCGGGTCGGCACCGGCGGCGGCGGCTCGGCTCGAGTGTCGTGCGGCCGCGTGTGGCGCTCGGGCGGGCGGCGCGCCGCGACTGCGCACCCCGCCGCCCGCCTCCCGCTCGATACGATGCCCATGAAAATTTCAGCCGAGTTTCTGTCAACCGGTGGCGGCACGCAGGTGCTGGGCACAAAGCCGCCTTACACTAGCCGTTCGTGCCGACTCCACCGCACAATAGCCGCGAGCTCTCTGCCAACAGCCTAATAGAATTCACTATTCAACTTTGATGCCATTTGTCCCTTTCATCTTTTTTGAGAGACTTGTATGCAAAGTTAGAATGAAAACAGTAGGAAAATAAGTTATTTTTGTAAGACTACGAATACTCACGATGCTCTTGTTTTGAGGACTCTTTTATCCATGATATATTTGTAATATTTTCAGGGACAAGGCAAAAGCCCTTGTAGTACAAGGGTTTTTCAGGTCCTTTATCAGATCCGCTAATATATCCGTAGAATAGTAATGAACTAGTTCATTATTCTTCTCCTGATTTGTCAATATTTTAGGGTGATTTAAAACAGCGTATCTAGATTAACTTACCAATTTCGAATGATCTTGGCGGTGATGGGAATTTCGTCCAATATAATTGTAGGACTGAACTGCCAGAATACTTTTTTTTATTATTTGTTGATAGGAATCTCCTAGGCCATCCCCTGACATGATGTCAGACTCCTCAGCAATTTCAAAACTTTTGTATTGTGTCAGTAAGCAACTCTCGTTCATCGCAACCAGCGTTTGTTCTACGACTTGTGAAGTTTTTACAAATATGTTGAATTTAATTTTTATGTGAGTTTTTTATGCGTGAATGGCCAGGTAGGCCCTTCTGCCTGAAACAAAAGTAACAATTTCTATCCTCCCATACTTAGATATGGGATGACGTGCCCTAGAAAACAGCACGCTCCTCAGCAAAACCATCATAATCGCCACTACCATACTGTACTCCTCCATACTGTACACTGCACATTCATGGAAACTTTATGTTCTTATAATGTTGCATGAACTACGCATAAATATCTCTACATATAAATAAAATTGGAGTGTCTGTTTATAATATTAAAATAACCGCGTTTTAAGAAGTGCATATGGATGTGTACACGTTTTTTTTCATTTTTGTCTGTCTGTCTGTCTGTGTTTGTTCCGGCTAAAATCTGAAATGGCTGGACCGATTTTAACGGGACTTTCACTGGCAGATAGCTGATGTAACAAGGAGTAACTTAGGCTACTTTTCCGAGGGGTAAAATAGGGGTGCGTGATAAAACTGAATTCCACGCGGACGAAGTCGCGGGCAACAGCTAGTATTGTATATAATTGTGTACTGTGCTCAGGCTTGAAGCTTAATGTAGCTTGATTAACAAATAGTATAAAAAAACCAAAAAATATTAGAATTATCGTGAACCTTTATTATCGGACATAAATATACAAACACTGGTGGAAAACTACAAAAATTACATATACGAGTAAAATACAACACAATATTTACATTCGATCATCACATTAAATAATATCGGGCAGGTACCTTTAACGTTTATAAATAAGAAGGTATATAATAGTTTAAATACAAAAGTTATAGGCACGTATTATCTTAGAATTAAGGTTCTGAATGAGCAATTAGAGTATATAACATATTTAATATAGGACCAGTATGTATAATTTCATATAAATGTGTTAATTCCAACACGAAAATCTAGCAGCATGCAAAATTAACTACCAATATTACATATTAAACTGTAGTGAAAGATAAAAGATGATTTTATAAGTGCATAGTCATACATTTCTACGACCACACAAAAAAGTACATTTATATAAACATTATTTATTAATACAGTAAAATTCGGTTTATCGACTATATTAAAGCTTCTAAAACATACAAATATACATGTTTTGCCTTCGGCTGTTCATTTCACTGCATAATATACATATACGAGATTCTTATTTATACTAGCCGTTATATACAATGAGTCGCTTATACCTATAAAATACTAAACATGAGGATTTTCAGTTTAAGTTAAGGCTCGATTAAGACAATAGTTATGAAAGAAAAAGGCTTCTACCTAATAAACAGGTTACTACAGTTAATTGATGTTAGTTTTTTAACGAAATTGTATTTCTGTGAAGAAATTAATACATAATTGCTTGCTGATTAGAGAAAAATGTTTCACATTAAAACACGTAGTAGAAATATTGATCACACAAATTAAATTGAAAACGAATGTTAGTAAGGCGATCGGCCATGATGGATGACAAAATTACAGTTAGGGTAGGTTCAGATTTTTTCCAATTGAGTGGCTACATGCTCAGCCAGTCTATGCGAATAGACCATAACATCTGAGATGGACGACCATCTGAACGTAGCCTCTCTGTGTAAGATTATTTTGAACAAAGAGAGAAAAAACAGCTATGCATAGTTTGGGGCCAAATGGCGCATTCATGTCATATCCATCACGGCCGATCTATTTAGGTTTTGAATACTATTAATTTAACTTACACAATATAGACACCAAGGAATGTTACGAGCACAATCTGAACACACGTTAATTAATGTTAACTATAGACAACCAAAGTAAACGCAATAAATACTGAAAAGGAACTTAATTTTTAGAAAAGATGAATTCTTCCGAGTTTCCTTCGAAATACCTATAAAGAGAATGAACAAATAGTGCCAATTAGTACATACCCAGTGATTAACAAATTCCCCTACCTAATGATTAGCAGAATCTCTTACCCAATGATTAGCAAAATCTAATATATTATAGATTATTGCAACCATTACATAATTGATATTATAGATTATTGCAACCATTACAAAATTTGAATATAACACCATTATATCAGTTAATGCGCTTTCAATTATCTATCGAAAAATGTACGAAGATTAGCTTAGCTAGATGAACAAACAACTTCTATATCAGTCTTAACCACCATACAATAGTTATTATATATATGTATGAACAATTTTAAGCAGTCTTCTTTCATTTTTATGAAGTATGGTTTATATTTTATTCACCTATTTAAGAGGCTGACCTATCAATGCAACAATGTCTAATTAATCCTTGATCTGTGAAGTTTTTATTCAGCCAAACAACATTTTTTGTATCTAATTTTGAACAATTCCTTTGGAATTGATATTAAAATGAATAGATAAAAGATCATCAGCTTTCATATGATTAGACAACTCGTAGGCGTAATAGATATCAATACATATACGAATTAACACTTTGTGGATGGCACAATTTGCACATTCTCCTCTTAACAAGTTAACAATCATGGTCGTTTCTTTGTTTTCCCGTTGGCGATCGGCTCGGTGTGGGAGGTGCGTGGGCGCAGGATGAAGTTCAGATTGTACGCCGTATTCACTGCGTAGTATACGTTTGCATTTGCTGGGAGCAACATTTCTGAAAAGGAAAAAAGTAAACATTTTGATTTAATCTATAAATAAGCTGGACTCAGAGCTGACTCAAGCAGTGAATAATCATGATTTTTTTTAAATTACAAGTACTACGATCCTAAAATTTCGTGCGGTGCTTTCAGGATGTAGAGGCTCGCTGAGACTTGAGTTTTATGAAATACCACCCCCTAAGGTGTGAAACGGAAGAGTGGAATTTCACTGCAAATGTAATCGCGGGCGGGTTATCTATTTCATCATATATTAGCTGGTGCAACGTCTTCGTCCTGATTATAGTATATCATTGGCTCCCGTCATCGTAGCGAGATAAAATAAATTTACACCTGTTTTAAGCCTTTTCACAAATTTTTGAATACCCAGGCTGTCTCTTTCATATAAATATATCATCGATTTATTGGCCAATAAGTGTTTAATATTTTTCAAAAGAATACGAACTACTTGTTACAAGGATAACAAAACATACCACAAAAATAAATGTTAAATATTATATAAATATCAAAAACAAAAAAAAACAATTGCCCTCCAAAGCAAGTAAGAGCTCAGTCGGAAATAGCAGTAAGGATCACCAATCTATGTGATGACCGATTTTATCATTACTTCACCTGACCTCTCTACGAAACGACCAGTATCTACAAATTGCTGAGCTCGCGATTTTTGCAATTTTTTTTATTACCTCCGCTATTTTCCATTCTGTTGCAATGCACTAGTTACGTGTCCTACGCCTCTGAAATAACATTTTAAAATAAGCTTACGCTTACCTCTTTCGGGTAAAACTTGAGCTAGCGTGTAGCCATCGGGATCGCCTTCCAAATTGAGTTTGAGCATGGCGTTCCGGATGACCTGCGGCGTGCGCTCATTGTTACTCAGCATTATAGATTTGTAGAGCACCACACCTTCCGTCTCCGCGCACTCAGTCTCATATGTCACCCTGATGATGTAGAAGTCCGGGCCGGAGTGCGGCGCGTGCGCGTGCGCTGGACTCGGCCCACCGGCCTTCCCGTTCGCCGGCTTCTGTCCACTATTCGCGCTCGATAACGACGTGTCCAGCGACGGCAGAGACGAAGACGACGACCCGTGAGACAATCGCGTCGGTGATATGCGCCGCTCCAAACTATCCCGTTTCCACGCGCCGTTCGCTCCGTCCGTCTCGCAGTAGAACTGAGAGCTGTTACTCGAGCCGGTGCTCGCTATGGAGTCGTTCTTCCTGTGCCCCTGTCCGTTGACGTCGGCCGCCTTCTTCGGCCGCCTCTCTTTCGGTGGGTTGGTCATCGGCTCGATCTGACACGAGAGCTGGTACGCCTCCCGGTCGTCCAGTACGATCACCGAGTCGAACCAGCGATCGAACATCGGGTCGGTGACGAGGTGGTAAGCGTTAGCGGCGCCTTGTAGAAGTTTGATCTGCGCGAGCACCTCGAACTCTTTCCGTCTCTTGTCGAAGTTAATGAGACCGTCGGACACGGTGTCCGGGATCGCAGTGTCGATCATGGTGAGGTCGGTGAGGAACGTCCCGAGATAGGGGATGGTGCCGTGGCTGACTCCGGGCGAGCCGCGCTCGTGCAGCAGCTTCTGCAGGTGGCGGTCGTTCTCGCCGACCGTGTCCGCGAACTTGGCGGTGCCCTCGCGCATCAACAGCTCCCTCTGCGCCCACCTGTTGTTGTCCTCGCTGAATATCCGCGCCAACTCGTCGAACAACTCCGTTTTCTCCTTCCCGAGGAGAGCCCACGTCTTGCGTAGCCTGTAAACCGGGTTGCTCTGGAGCCCCGATATGATAGCTTTGAGCGATGAAAAGTTTTTGAGGACTCGCAGTTCGCGTGCGATGTCGAGCCAGGCGGCGAGGATGTCGGCGCGCTCGATTGGCCTCAGATTTGGTTCGACGAGGACGGTGGATATGACGCGGAATGAGACCGCGTTGAACTGGTTGACGGTGGCGAGCACGGTGGCCGCGTCGTGGTTGCGGTCCTTGTCGCGGCGGGACCACACGGCGCCGAGGCACTGGTGCGGCACCAGCTTCTTGAACAGCTCCATGTCCATGCGGGTGAGCTGCTCGGCGAAGTGCCGGTGCGGCACGTGCGGCAGACGGTACGTGGTGGTGTGGTGCGCCGGCACCCGCATGCCCGCCGCCAGGCACACGCCCCCCACGCTCATACCATTGCGCTCCGCACTGAATATGGCTAACTTCTGTAATACCTGAAATAGTACGGTTTTTGATTATGGTAATCTGTGGCTATCATTGAAAGACTGTTTGGTGAAAGATGAGAGCTAAAAAGAAAGAAAAGAAAGGTAGTATTCCAATGTGCCCTCACCAAAAATACCAAGTAGCTCAGAAAATTATAAGCATAAAATGTCCGTAAAAAGCCGACCTTGTGAATTTCTTTGTCAATTCTTAATGTTACCGAAACTACCAGCCCCTATACTAAACACTACAGGAACGCGGCTATAATTTCACTAAGCGATCAAAAGGCTTTATTCTACCACGGGATCCCATACTTGATTGGTAGATGTCTACTTTCGAATATTTGGTTTTAGGGTTTCCAAGATGTTTTCAGACACTATTTTAGATAAAGTGGCAATTTCAATCAAAAACTGGCAATGATATCGATCCTATGAAATGACAGGAAGAATGAAATACCTTCGAATGTAGTTCTGAACCGGGTAAGTGGAGCTGTGTGAAGGCGAGCAGCTGCTGCAGTGCGGGGTGGTGCGGGGGCTGCCGGAAGTCCTCCGGGTACGTGTCCAGCCACACGTGGAGACATGCTACCAGAGTCCTGGAATTATTCATTCATAGTCGTTTATTTATCTATGCTCACGTATACAGTGGTATTCCTGCAGATCTTATTACTAGGAATAGGAAGCTAAAAAATTACCCTTTACTAAATGTAGTGAGTTCCCAACAAACACCGTTTTCTTCTTTACTCTGAGTTAATTTGTCTAATCGAAATAAAATTGGGCCCACTCGAACTTAATTTAAACTTGTTATTAACAAATAATTCATTTGTTAATTGATTTATAATAAAATAACTAGGTAAGTACAAGAGGTGAGAGTTATGATTTTTATAGTTGACATATTAATGAGCCCTTTTATCAACGTTTCGAGCGACTTCGCGTTGCCGTTGACAAGGAGGGTAGACAGAAAAAAATTCAACTCATTTATTCAGTTAATTATGTCATATGTGTATGTCCACTTACGAGACTGTTAAACATGCTGTGTAACATGTTTTATGTTTGAATCTGGTGTGTGCGTTCGCGATTAATATGCCAAGTTTTCACCTTAATATGGAAACCGCAGCAAGAACGGCTGCTATGCGCAAGGAGGGAAAGTCTCAGAGATCTGAGCAATACGTCTCAATTTGTCGCGAAATGTGTAGGAACCGTGAATGCGGTAAAGACCTGTAACAGCTAGAACTAGACCCAACTGCCCAGAAAGACCGGTACATCATGTTAACTACAAGTCAGGAGCGTACCGTAATCGGCTGGGTCTATTAACGGACTGCGACAATCTACTGGTACAGGAGCCATCAAATTTTTCGTAACTGACTTTACGAAGATGGTCATTGTTCCTGCGTGCATTCAAATCTAACTGTTAACACTATGAATATGTTCACTGGACTATGGATAACTGGAGGACCATACTCTTTTCAGAGGAATCTAAAGTATTGCGTATTACGATTAAAAAAAAGTAATCTGGCGAAAACCAGGCAAACGTTTTACAGAACGCATCAATGGAACAGGCCGTTGTGGAGGCTCAAGTGTTATGGTATGGGCTGCAGTAATCAGAGGTCAAACACAATTGGTAATTCCGTATGTGGGTAACAGAACTGCCGCCAGTTACGTTGAACAGGTAATCAGGCTTCATTCTTCCCATATTCACACGCTTTGTTTTTGCAAGATAATACTCGCGAACATATGACTCGTATCACACGAAGACCACTTTCTGACGCCAATATCAAGGCTTGGAGAGCTCATGCCCTAAGAAATAAAATAGATAAGAGTTAAAGACGTTATTTAATGACATTCAAGGAAAGGAAAAAGACGAGTAGGGAAAAAATAGAAGGTTGAAAGACGATTTAAAAGCAAATGTTGGCGCAACATGCAGATGGAGAGCTCAGGATCGCAAACTATAGAAGATTTCAAGGGAGACCTATGCTCAAAATCTAAGCAATGTTATTTGCAATGTTTATTTTAGCATCAATATGAAACTAGATTTAAGGTTACTAGTAAAGAATATTTCAAATTAAAATGATGAAATTACAGGCACATGAGACATTCCACCTACACGTCTGAGTTACGGGCGGATGCGTCTTTGGTCTTGTCGTACCTATTAGGGGAGGACCCAAGTTGCATCGCCTATTTTGGGCAGAGGTTACTTGACGCTTAAAACCAGGTGGGCCGTCGGCTCGTAGCTGTATCACATAAAACTTACTTCCGGTGCTGTTGTGAGGTATCGACGGTTGTTGGCAACACATCCTCCGCAGCCAGGGCTTCATATCGTCGCAGGAGGAGATCCAACACTTTGCTACATTCCGCAAATGATCTGTAAAATAAGAAGTTAGAAGTTCAAAGCTAATTTCACAGTACATATGAAATATAGAACAATATTTAACTAGGCTAGAGTATTATTTATGTAATTTACTTTACTTTCCTTACTCTTCGCTACTCGAGCGCTGCCGCTGATTCAATGTAAATATTTGCCAGGATGTATTCATTAAAAACATCAGGATGTCGAACACTGTCCAGAATAATCTGAACTGGAAACCGGCGTAACCTGGGTTCAGGGGCGTACTGGAGAGAAGTCTACGACGTCTGGTTTATGTGGACAGACATATTAATTGTGGCTGACAATGATAATGATATGAATAATGCCTCCGTCACATCAGCCAGTTGCTTGACAAATATCAGCTTCTTAAAAACAGCCTATTTGTTACTGAGACTTTTCTAACGAGTAAGAAGTACTCAAAAATGATGTGTGTCAAGAGATGAAACACGCGTTCAGTACAAGGTCCACGAATATGTTGCGTTGAGGGGAGCACAACCACTCTATTTTTGTTAACCCTCGATTTTTCTCCCCACTGATTTGCGTTCTGCATGCATCAGATGGCTATACATGAAAATCGGTTCTTAAACAGTAAACTCCAAAAGTACCTTTTTTTAGGTGATACGGAACGAGCCGACGCCGACGGCCCACCTGGTGTTAAGCGGTAACTTCTGCCCATAACAACCGATGCGACATGGGTCCTCCCCTACAAGGTACGACAAGACCCAAGTCGCATCGTATGCGCCCGTAACTCTCGAGACGTGTGGGTGGAATGTCTCATATGCCTGTAATTTCAACGGCAACCACACCTTTCAAACCGGAACACAGTAACGCGAATGCGTCACTGCTTAGCGGCAGATATGTGGATGGCGGAAGTACTTCCCCAGACGAACTTGTCGTGAGTTCCACTGCTTTTAAAGTTTTACAGTTCTTAACTGCAGTTTATATTGACAGTTGCAGACATAGTTGCAGTTTATTTTAAATGGCCGCATAGCTCAGTTGGTAGTAACCCTGCCTTCTGCGCTGTAGGTCATGGGTTCGATTCCCACACAGGACAAACATTTGTATGACGAACATAGGTGTTTGTTCTGTGTCTGGGTGTCAATATGTATGTATTTACAAAATGTATATAAGTATTATATCAGTTGTCTGGATCCAATGATACTAAGCTACGCTTAGCTTACTTTGGGGCTAGATGGCGCTGTGTGAAATGTCCACCAATATTTATGTATATTAGCGTATTTACCGGTACGTAGCTAGGAACACATTGACGTAGGTGGACTCGAGTTCTCCGTCGTCTGTGGCGAGCGCCTCGACGAGTCGATCGACGGTGCCGGCCTTCACGAATCGAACCCGGACCGTCTCCCACTCCAAGTGCGAAATCTCGTCATCTGATTCCTGTAAGTTTTAAGTTATTGTTAATATACTGTAGTTTAGTATGCTATTATTAACTCACTTTTAATTTTATGTTTCTGTCTTAATTGATCCTTTTTTTATTTTGTTCATCTCTGTTATAACCACACGACCTACAGCGCAGAAGGCAGCATTACTACCAACTGAGCTACGAGGCCAGTCAAATATATATATCTATTATGTTAAAACGTCTACAGCCTTGTATAGTGTGTAACCCATCCGGCAATTGCAGTAATGACAGTGTCGCTATAAACACTTTATTGTCACTTTGTGTTATTTGTATAGATTTTATTGTTCTGTTCAGAGGACATAATACAACACAATACTACAAAACCAGCATCACACTGTACTTTCAATAAAACATGTTTATTAATGTTCACTATTTCTGTATTAATATAATGCCCTTGTTCAAACAATGGGTCGTAATTAGTCGCTCTGTAAACGTAAGTAGGTATGATGCGATGGGAAACAACTGAAGTTTATTTAATAAATGTATATATTCACCTGAAAATTCCAGAGTGTGCGTGTGCTTAAAACCTAACGCATACGAATTGTGTCTTCTAAACAATAAAAAATATTATAATTAATATATAATACAATTAAAACTGAATGCATCGCACATGATGATTGTAAATGCTTTTAATGAATAAAATACTTGTATTTCGCGAATATATTCACAATATTTAAAAAAACTACGTAAACACAGTGCGTTACGTATTATTTTATTTTGTGTATTTTAAAAATTAAAATAATTGTTTATCGCGAATATATCCATAAAATTAAAATTAATAACTTGGTGTATGTAATTAATACGGCAGCTTAATCAAAATAACACTTTTTATTTGAATTTTAATACAGTTCTTCATTTGTTTCTTTACAAAGGTATTTACGAATATCCCCGGTTATTCTTAGCGTAAGCATAATATAATATTTTTGCGACAAATCATGCATCATGTTATACCCCATATAAGTTTCCATAAAATCCATATAATTAATATGTGTACCGAAGTATAATAAGGCCTAAATTTCAATAGTTGTTTTGATCTGCTTTAAATATGATATCGCAAATGGCTTGTTGCACTGCATTTTTGGTTGACTCCGAATAATTTCTCATTTTGCATGCGATGAAATTTGAAAAATGATTTATTTCTTCGTCACTGGGCCTGGCATTAACAAAATGGATGGTTGGCTGTTGTGACGTAGCTCTAGCCTGATCAGTTAGTCTGTCAGTCATGGTTTCAAAAGAACCTTCTGAATCTTCAGTAACCGGTGGCGCCTCCGGGATCTGTCTTTTGACCCTCGTTGCTGTGTTTCTATTTTGGTTCCCTATCGGTTCCTCGTTAATCTTATCAAGTTTCTGGATGCGACGTTGTAAAATTTGCTTAATGTCTTCGTATTCCATTTCTACAACATTGTCACCTTCCTGGAATAAAAGATTTTGACTTCTTCATGAATCAAGCTCGTGATTCGTACAGATAAGTTACTCGTATTTGAAAATTATTTATTTATATATAATAGGAACGTAAAAGCCATTGGTTTTTTTAATTGAAATAACAGAATATTGTGTTGCTCTGGAAAGAGTGGATTTATTTTATTAACACATTTTAAAAGCTTAAACATTAACTTATGGATTAGTACATTATATTATAATCTTACCTGGAAAGAGAAACAACATTTAAAGCTATTATTTACGGTATTATAATGTGAGGGATACCTCACATTATTCCAATTCTCAAAAAGACGACTCATGCTTCCAAAGTCTTGTGACATTGACATTGACAGCAAAGGCCACAGATCATAAAGAACATTATGAAGGGCTTATCTTCATTACATCTCCCCTCCCAGAGAAGTATAAATACCCCTATTTTTCTAATATTGCAGGAACTAGTTTTGTTATATGAAAAAGATTTGATTCACATTTCCTATGCCCTGTGTTTATCTTGTATATCGAAGTCGACAATTTTTCTAGGATCTCATAGGGTCCTATTTTTAACTCATCTAATTTTTTTCTGTTTAACTTATTTCCGTTTTCGACGTAAACGAGGTCTCCTATTTTAAATTCGTATTTTAATCTGTTTTTATCAAATAGTTTCTTGTTATAGTTATGTGATTTAATACTATTTTCTAATGCAATCTTTCTATCTCGCAATAAATCATCTTGAGTTGTTTCTTGTTTTAATTCATTTGGTAAAATATCAGTATTTTTTCCTTCCAATAGGTATTTTGGAGAGAAACCTGTTACAGTGTGTTCCGTTTCATTATATTTTTGGATACATTCATGAGCAATAGCTGTCCATGCTGATTTTCCTTTCCTTTCGTTTATTTTACATCTAATTTTATTAACGAGTGTTTGGTTTAGTCTCTCATTCAAACCATTTGAGAATGGTGCGTTTACAGCCGTGAAGATAATAGGTATATTGACTTCATCTAGAAACTTTTTAAAATCTTTTGAATTTATTCCTGGGTATTGATCTGATAGAATTAAGACAATTTTATTTTCATGTGTCACTTTTTTAATCAATTTTATAAAATCACTAGAATTTTGAGTTTTTGAAGTTGTAATATAAGCATATCTGGTGAAGTGGTCTACAAGAAGATGTAAGTAAGTTTTTGTGGAACGGGAGCCACCAAATCCACCAATGGTATCTATAGATACTATTTCAAAAGGGTTGGTAGCTGGGCCCAAGTGAGACATTAGCCCAAATTTATATTTCCCTCTTGATTTATTTTTTATGCACACTTCACAGGTATCACAGATTTTTTTTATATTAGATATTAAATTTTTAGCTTCATAAAATGGTTTTATTTTATTGTTCATTTGTTGTATACCTATATGGCTGTAAAAATAATGTATGTTTTCTATAAATGTTTTACTGAACTCTTCAGATATTACAATTTTTTCCCTTTTCCCCCGTTTCTTATAGTATATATTATCTCTTAATGTTAGTTTATTCTTATTTTGGTTTATATCTTCATTTGTTTTTTGATCATTTAGGATATCTTCTAATTTTATTAAGTTTACTATTTTTAAGATTTCATTTTGATTTTCATAAGGCTCTAATACAGGATTTCTACTCAAACTGTCTGCCTCTAAGTTATATTTCCCGGGAGAATAAATTATTTCGAAATTAAATTGTGACAAATAGTATGTGAGATCTCCTAAGTCTTCATCCGTTCTAGCTTTTACATTCATTCTTTCTAAGGGCTTATGATCAGTAAACACAGTAAATTTTTTTCCCATCAGCCAATGTTGCCAATATTTTACTGCTTCTTTTATTGCTAAACACTCTAGGTATATAGCCTTTTTTTTTTTTTGATAGTCATTTAATTTTCTTGAAAAATATGCACAAGGTTTCAGTTCCCCATTAGTTTGTGGCTGTTTTAGAATAGCACCTATTCCCTGTATACTTGCATCTGTATAAACATGTATCGGCAAATTCGGGTCGAAGATTGCTAAAATTGGTTTTTGACAAAGCAGATTTTTTATGGTTTGAAATGATTCTTGACATTTTTCTGACCAAATAAATTTTTGTCCTTTCCGTAACAAATTATGTAAAGGATCTAATATAATTGATATATTACATATATATTTTCCATAAAAATTTATTTTACCTAAGAACTGTCGGATGTTCTTTTGTGTTTTTGGAATAGGAAACTCTTTTATAGCTATTAAATTATCTTTTAGTGGCGTAATCGTATTATTTTGGATAACGTGGCCTAAATATTTTACAGAGTTTTGTGCGAAGTTACATTTAGAGAACTTTAATCTAAAACCTTCCTTTTTAATTGCTTCTAACAACATTGAGAGATGTTTAATATGGTCTCTGAATGATTTTGAAAATACCAAGATATCGTCAATGAAATTTACAGTAAAATTTGATAGGTTATGTTTTCTTATTATGCTACTTAATATTCTTTGGAAAATTGCAGGGGACGTTTTTAAACCAAACGGTAAACAGGTCCATTGAAAATGACTTTCTTGAGTAACGAAGGCTGTTTTATATCTGTCTTGAATTTTTAAAGGAATTGACCAAAACGAGGAATTTAAGTCCATTGTTGAGAAAAAATTACAATTTCTTGTCTTTATCATTAAATCTTCAATAAGTGGAAACGGTTGTGCTTGAGGCACCAAAATTTTATTCAGCTCACGAAAATCTATACATAGTCTTGTTTTCTTTCCTTCTTCTTTTTTATAGGCCAGAGTTACAGGAGCAGCAAAAGGACTATAAGACTCTTCAATTAAATTTTTTTGTAACAATTTCCCTATTTGTTTCTCTATTTCTTTTTTATCTTCAATAGTGCATCTATATGGCCTCTTACTGCAATATTTATCTACTAACAAATCGATGTGTGCTTCATAGCCTTTTACAGTGCCTATGTCATATTTATCTTTAGCAAAGAGAGATTTATTTTTGTTTATTAATGTCTCTATTTCTGATTGTTGTTTAAGATCTAAATGACTTACCGATATATTGAAGTTTGTCTCTTCTATGTGTTCATTGAAGTTTATTTTATAGTTTTCCATTGTTTTTTGTAAGACCTCTACCTTTCCCTTTTTTTCTTCTATTCTTAGATTATGTAAATTTTGTGTAACTTCTAATCTATCATTTTGGGTAAGATTGAAACTTTTTATACAGTCTAACCCAATCAAGAAATCATAATCAAAACCTTTTTCATCTACCACAAATATATTAATGTTCTTTTCAATATCAAATATCTTTATTTTTAGTGTTACTATTCCTATACTCTTTTTCACACCATTAATCGTTTTTAAGTTTGGATTCACACCTATATTCTCAGTTTTATTTTTTAAGGATAACAGTCTAGAATTTATTAATGACACATTTGATCCAGAATCATAAATCCCAGTGGTTTCTAAAGTGTCATTTAGTAGTAACTTAATTTTGATTAATGGTGGAATTTCTAGTTTTTTGGATTTATTTCATTTAATTCTGTTTCCAACTCAGTATTGTTAACATTTCTTATCTCATCTCTTTTTTGTCTATCACAATTTTTTATTTTGAACCAACATAAAGATTCCGGATGATACCGTTTTCCTTTGTTTTCTTTTTCACAAATTTTGCATGGTACTTTTCCATCTCTATCTTTAATTTTATTTTCAACTCCTAACTTCTTTTCAGTATGGTTTCTGTTTATTAAATGTTCTAAACCCCTGATGTTATTAAATAACTCCTTAGTTTCTTTCAGATTATCTCTATCTATTTTATCGGCTACAAAATTTGGTAATCCTGTAGCAATAAGATCAATTAGAGTTACATTATCCATTGATTTGTTTATCTCTAATAAAAGCCTTTCCTTTTTTAATGCATATTCTAATAATGATCCTTGCCTATATCTGAACAACATTGCATACCTGATCGGTGACCAACCTTTGTCCGCATAAGTTTCACAAAAATTTTCTTTCCATATTTTCCATTTTGAATCAATTGTATGTTTTATTAGCATAGAACTATACCAATCTAGACATGTATCCTCCAAGAACAGTCTCAAGGCCTCGATTTTTCTGGTATCTTCTTCTATTCCTAACCGAGTACATTCAGTTTCAAAAATAAACATCCATTGGGAAACATTTGAGGTTTTCCTAGTGAATTTATCTATCACAAACTTTTCTTTTAAATTTTTCATGCTCTGTGGCTTAGTTGTATCTTTCTGTATTTGAGAAAAATTCTCCAAGATCCTTGTTAGGGCCTCTTCAGAAATTCCAGCAGCAGGAGTTTGTTCACATGTTTCCGGTGTCACTTCTTCCAGAAGATATCCTTTGAACTGCATATTTCCATCTTCATCCATGTAAACATTTTTCATCTCCATTGTAATAGGGATCCAAACTTGTCTTTTATCATGTCTCTTTTGCAGTGTATTTTTTACTTTCTGAAAAACTTGAGTTTTCATCACTTCGTCATGTAGTTTCACTGGTTGAAGTCGTTCCGGGAGTAAGAAGGAATGTTGGCTGGCATCAGTAATTGAGGTTATGCATAATGTATTTGTTTTTGGGTCTTCACTCGCTTTTACTTGAAATTCAAACTTAAACTTTTCCATCGTGATTTTCAACAGCTGTAGAAATGTTGTTTTATAATAGGAACGTAAAAGCCATTGGTTTTTTTAATTGAAATAACAGAATATTGTGTTGCTCTGGAAAGAGTGGATTTATTTTATTAACACATTTTAAAAGCTTAAACATTAACTTATGGATTAGTACATTATATTATAATCTTACCTGGAAAGAGAAACAACATTTAAAGCTATTATTTACGGTATTATAATGTGAGGGATACCTCACATTATTCCAATTCTCAAAAAGACGACTCATGCTTCCAAAGTCTTGTGACATTGACATTGACAGCAAAGGCCACAGATCATAAAGAACATTATGAAGGGCTTATCTTCATTACATATATTTCCATCAATTACAAAGAAAAACCCTATTCTTGGCCCAATAGTCACACAGCCTTACCGCCACCTGCCGCGATCTCTCCGCTGCCTTGTCCAATAAAAATGCTAGTTCCTTAAACGCGTACCACGAAGTGACGAATTTTGCATTCGGATCTAAGAATAAAATAAGAAATCAGGAAGTAAAAGTGTTATTGATTAGATAACAAAACGTTATATTTCAATCTCATTTCATCATTATGCTAATCATTGTAATCTCAATAAAAACTATGTTAATATTCAATTTTATGTGAATATCGATAATAAATATAAATTATTACCTGAATTTCTTAATATTCGCATTATCTTAGACTTTTCTCTTCTAAATCCAGACATGAGATTGAATATTTTGAACTTGCACGTTTCTGCCGGAATGCCCAGTATTTCTCCAATCTCTTTCCAGGCTGCAATTTTCCACGTTTTGTTGTAAAAATGACTGTGCTTCCTGTCCCATAGAATCGGCCTCACTCGAAACTCACGAATGAGTGTTATGCTTTTTTCTGCTGACCAATTATTGTAACGAACTTGTTTGGTAGTCATTTCGTTCAGTACAGCGTTGATACGTGATAATGATACAGCTACACTGGGCGAAAGAACAAAATGGCGGCGGGCCTACGAAGCGACGAGTAGCATTACCAACGATTCGTATCATTAGGCGTCTCTTTCTCACGTATCGTGCACCGATGTGCGAACGAGACGCAACATGCCCTTTAGTCGGTGTGTGTCGCTTAACGTTACATTTGTGTTGCTGCATTCAGGCTTGACAGATCCCCGTATTTTACGCCCCCGTTTGTTTAGTTATAGCAACAGACGAACGCGTACCTACGCGTAATAACAGAACTTAAACAGGGGATAATTAAAGATCCCGTATAATCCAGCAGTTTAATCGGCAAAGAAACGAATATTATTGTACAATGTGCCGAATTATGGAACAGATAAATGTCGCTTTCGCTCTGCAGTCCAGTTCGGTTTCCTATAGAAGCGGGCGAATAGCGAATGGCAAGCCGGCAAACTATGACAAAACTCATCTAAGATTCAGATGTTTACTATTGAGTTATGAGCATAACCTCAACACCTATATGATAGGTATAAAAGCCAAGTCTGACTTTGTCTACGTAGAGCACATACAATAAAGTGCGTCAGGTATTTAAGTCGGACCCGTTTATATTCATTCATCAATTACTATAGTTTGAGTAGTTCATAATTATGTATGTGCATTACATTTGAGGAAGTGACAATTCAGCACTTATTTATCAGTATCATTCCAAGTCTCGTACAGTACATACAGTCTCGTATTTATCTATACAAATAAATAAAATTGGAGTGTCTGTTTGTAATATTCAAATAACCGCTTTTTACTAAGAGATATGGATGTGTACACGGCACGGTACATATGTATACCAAAACAATTTTTTTAAAATTTTTGTCTGTCTGTATGTTTGTTCCGGCTAATCTCTGAAATGGCTGGACCGATTTTGACGGGACTTTCACTGGCAGATAGCTGACGTAACAAGGAGTAACTTAGGGTACTTTACCGTGGGGTAAAATAGGGGGTGCGTGATAAAACCGAATTACACGCGGACGAAGTCGCGGGCAACAGCTAGTAAAGAATACAAACACTTACACTGGAAGCGCTCCTCGTGGGCCGGTGGTAGCGCACCTTCTTGAGATACACCGTGTAGACGGCGCCGTCCACGCGCTCCTCACCCCACAACCGCCATGTCGGCTGCTGGAACACACCACCATCAGGTCAACACAACAATGTAAACCATACACATCATAACTAGATATAATAATATATTATAATTCATAGAGAATTTCATATTTAGGCAAGGAGTGTTCGCTTCCAGTAGACACATTATTAGACACATTATTCTAGAATATTTTTTTTTTTTTTTCTTTTTTGAATAATTAATAATATTAATATAAATAAAAAAATATAAATTATAAATTTAATAAATTATTTTAATTATTTTTATTTTAATAAATTATATTAATTAATTATATTAATATGCTTCATTAAGATTATAAAAGTGTTAAGCCAGTTTAGCAAATTAAAATAAAAAAATGTAAATAGTGCACAAGCACTACAAATTATTTCGCCATTTTATCAACAGTGTTATACAATGGGGCATGTCACATAATAACATGGATTATCTTGTACCACATCTAGTATTTCGGGTAGAGCGAGCGCTTTAACTCTTTCGGCAACCTCCCAACAGGTACAAGATGGAAGCAAAAGCGATTTCTATAATGAACTTTATCACAAAACCCGATCGAGCAATCAACGACAATAAGAAAGGAAACGCCAGAGATAAACTAACTGTGGGATTTATGTCAGCTTTCTATCATACAAGTTACAACAGTTTTCCAATGATAACGTGTGTGACGTAAGGTGACGGAATCGTACGCAACAATTTATATCCTTACATAATCATCGTGTACGGTATCGAAGAGTGCAGGCCCGACCTTACAGACGCCGCATATCTTCCACATGGTCCATGTCCGATGTCCGCGCGTCACGTGACGTCACCGGCTCAGCTGAGCTGCATCACGCTTACTTTCACCGAGCGGTGCGACTTTCCGTGCCACGGTACAGCGCTTTACCACGTCCATGCAAATCCTAATATTTCTCTAATTAGATCACTCAACGGCGAGAGGCGAACCAGTATGTGAGTCCGAGTGCGTGCGTGACGTTGGTGAAATCGCTGGTGGCGCGGACGACACACTTCCACGGTATCCGGTTCGAAACACTTCAACTGGTCCACTACAACTGAAGTAGATTCACCACAATACACCCCGTGTGACTACATACTTTTCCCTTCAACCGGCGAACACGCTAAAGTTTCTCGTTTCGGCACGCTCTATCACTCTGATGGAAGTCACAATTTACAACGAAGTTATGATATAGCGTATTAGCATATTGCAAAACGCACGACACTCCGCCTACACCGGACAGAAGCACAAGCGATGTACAAATTACTGGGGGCGAATGAACATGTCGGCAAGATTGGGGACTATTCCGTTTACAACCAGCCCGAGGGAGTAGGAACGTATAAAAATGCAGTGTAACTTGTATTGTAGATGCGCTGATGCTGCAACGCGGGCGCAGACCGACTGCTCTGATCGTGGAGAGATCGCGTGAAAAACTCCGATAGAGCACGGCAATGACGGCTACGTACTTGTAGTACCCAGGTGTACAATTATGACTACACAATGCTTATGGATCTTGCGATAGTGTGCGCTATTCATAATAGGCTTGGAAACGTGAGCTTGCTTTTCAAATCACATTAACTCGTGTAGCGCTCCTAAATACAAGACATAAGACGATTACGATGTTGGTTAGAAAATATTTTTTTCATATGAGTTTTTAACTTTGGCAGAATTGGACATTGGTAATCATTCCCTAGACGAAAAGCCTGTGCAGATAATGATTGTAAATAAAACTGTGTATGATGTAAACGGGTTCGTAACTAGAGCTTCTAAGAGAGTAAGGCAACGAGCAGCGTAAATAACGTTGAAGCACTTTCAGATTAAGCGGAGTTACGGGATTAAAAAGAATATAATAATAATAATAAATTGTCTCTCACAAAATATAATAAAGAAGAGCTTCATTTATTTTGTTTATTTATTATTCAGGGAAAGAAAATGGAAACATAAATAACATATATAAAATGCTTAATATGAACTTAATTACATCGTAAAAAATAACTTTAATAATTATCTATTTTAGTATTGTTCATAGTGCAGTGCAATACATCAAAGTCTGACCAAAAGTTTTTTTTTTATCTTTAGATATATGTATATAAATTACGTCCCAAGACTCCTTTATCGTAGATCGTTGGTACTGTGTGCTATTGACACCGCGCCAAGAGTCCAGGCGACGCCATCTGAACTTTCGTGACCTCTCATGTTGTGTTGTTTTATTAGGGACATTTTTAATATTATTTGCACCATTGTTTTAAGAGAGGTGGCGTGATAAAACGTCTTCATTAGAATAGGTAAAATAATTGATTATTAAATAGAAAGAACAATCAACGTCGATTCTGCGTCGTAGGTATCAAAAATGACGAGTAGGTAGGTATCTCGGTATCTCAACGCCCAAGACTGCAGATTTGCCCCGTGCGGGAATCAAATCCACGAATCGCCAGCCATATTAATAATTTTATTTTCCCATAGAAAAATTTCAACCGAAAACACTTACTACGAAAAAATACAACACAAGTTGAACTACTAGTTACTCACACAGTAGAGTACAGTTATATAATGTGTTTTAAGAACATTCTACACTTCTAGAAATAACATTAAATTGACCCACATAGGAAGCAAATACCTGTAAGAACAACGATAAATGATAACCTACTTGGACGCACTTGAATATTACCCACCGATAATATCGATTAGCTCATTTGTATCGGTAATAAAAGCTCCATCGCACTAATAAAAGAACTAAGTACTCGCAAAAGTAGCTCTACACAAACACTTAGCTGATAAATCCACCGGTTATATATTAGCTGACCTTATTCGCCAAATCTTTTAAAAGTCGACCTTTCGGAGATGAAACATTTTGAAGGGGTCATCGCTTCTGAGTGAACTCTGCTCCTAAATAATCACCTACTTTTATATAAACATTTACCAATTATTATTTCTCAGAATGTTAATTTGCTTGCTACAAAATACAAGGCATTGTATCGATCGGACCTGCAGTGGTCTAAATATAGAGTATTGTTTGAGAAGGCTACGCTCCACGATGCCTGGAAACTATCTTCTAGCTACTATTACGGCATGAACGTTTTGTGGTTTTGCTCAGTGACGGTTAATTATTCAATTAGTTTAAATACTTCACATTAATACGAGTCCAAGGCCACACACACAATCATCCAAACATGAAAGTACTCATCCAGAGATGTGACCTTATGATTATTAAGCAGAGCATCAAATTTATTTTTATTTTATTTTTTTAATGACTATAGGCTCACATTTGACCGCAATCGCACCTGATCTCATCTCGCAATTTCAAGTGTTATATAAGTTTTTTCATTATCATGATGAATTGGCATTGAAAGATAACATGTACGTATTGATAAGATTATTCAGACGTCTTTTTTATCTCTTATTGATTTCTGCAATTGAACCGACGGCTGAGTTTAATAGTGACTGCGGCTAAGATCTATGGGTTAGGGGTTTGATCCTAGAATGAGCTCCATCTTCCGGTGTAGGAGGGATCGTAGGGAAACCCAAAAAAAAAGTAGGGTGGTGGTACGGCAAATGCCTGGATGCCTAGCTACCACACTCAAGTAGAAATTCTGCCGCCAAGCACCTAACGGTATATTTCGGTATTCACTTGAGAGCTAGTACCCAATCCAGGCCTTGCGTGGCGCTAACGTCGGCTACATAGTCAATTAACATCAGGTGATAAACGAAGGCAAAACAGTAAGTAGTAAATAATAAATGCATTTGACACCAACAAAGCAAACATAGTTTTACGAACCGGAAAACTCCCGGTGACGCATTTTGAAGTAGATATCTCCCTAATGATGTAATGACGACCGACGGGGCGTCCCTTAAACAGGCAATCACGGAAACCATTTTTCCAAGTCATAGGATCCTCTCGCTAAATCAAGCTATTTTATACAAATCGTACGATGACATCCCGTACAGCCTATCTAGCTAAATGAAGATATTTTTATACAAATTGTATGATGACACCCGTACAGCCTATCTCGCTAAATCAAGATATTTTTATACAAATTGTATGATGACACCCGTACAGCCTATCTCGCTAAATCAAGATATTTTTATACAAATTGTATGATGACACCCGTACAGCCTATCTAGCTAAATCAAGATATTTTTATACAAATTGTATGATGACACCCGTACAGCCTATCTCGCTAAATCAAGATATTTTTATACAAATTGTATGATGACACCCGTACAGCCTATCTAGCTAAATCAAGATATTTTTATACAAATTGTATGATGACACCCGTACAGCCTATCTCGCTAAATCAAGATATTTTTATACAAATTGTATGATGACACCCGTACAGCCTATCTAGCTAAATCAAGATATTTTTATACAAATTGTATGATGACACCCGTACAGCCTATCTCGCTAAATCAAGATATTTTATACAAATTGTATGATGACACCCGTACAGCCTATCTCGCTAAATCAAGATATTTTTATACAAATTGTATGATGACACCCGTACAGCCTATCTAGCTAAATCAAGATATTTTTATACAAATTGTATGATGACACCCGTACAGCCTATCTAGCTAAATCAAGATATTTTTATACAAATTGTATGATGACACCCGTACAGCCTATCTAGCTAAATCAAGATATTTTTATACAAATTGTATGATGACACCCGTACAGCCTATCTCGCTAAATCAAGATATTTTTATACAAATTGTATGATGACACCCGTACAGCCTATCTAGCTAAATCAAGATATTTTTATACAAATTGTATGATGACACCCGTACAGCCTATCTAGCTAAATCAAGATATTTTTATACAAATTGTATGATGACACCCGTACAGCCTATCTCGCTAAATCAAGATATTTTTATACAAATTGTATGATGACACCCGTACAGCCTATCTAGCTAAATCAACATATTTTTATACAAATTGTATGATGACACCCGTACAGCCTATCTCGCTAAATCAAGATATTTTATACAAATTGTATGATGACACCCGTACAGTCTATCTCGCTAAATCAAGATATTTTTATACAAATTGTATGATGACACCCGTACAGCCTATCTAGCTAAATCAAGATATTTTTATACAAATTGTATGATGACACCCGTACAGCCTATCTAGCTAAATCAAGATATTTTTATACAAATTGTATGATGACACCCGTACAGCCTATCTCGCTAAATCAAGATATTTTTATACAAATTGTATGATGACACCCGTACAGCCTATCTAGCTAAATCAAGATATTTTTATACAAATTGTATGATGACACCCGTACAGCCTATCTAGCTAAATCAAGATATTTTTATACAAATTGTATGATGACACCCGTACAGCCTATCTCGCTAAATCAAGATATTTTTATACAAATTGTATGATGACACCCGTACAGCCTATCTAGCTAAATCAAGATATTTTTATACAAATTGTATGATGACACCTGTACAGCCTATCTCGCTAAATCAAGATATTTTTATACAAATTGTATGATGAAATCCCGTACAGCCTATCCATTCATTAATCTCTTTAAGACTAATTAATTCATTAGAAACATGTTAATTTAATATGTGATGTAGCGGTATACTTTTGCTTTGCAGTAAATTACAAAGTCTCTAAACGGGCGACAGTATTTCAATAGGTACAGATGTAGAGCACTCACTTTGATTGAGCAGCTGAACATACCCGCAGCTGAATACATAGACACTACATAGATGGTTTCCTAAGTACAGTCTACCTAGTAACTACCTACTTCTGTTTAATTGGGAAATTCATAACTATTTTAGTTTACCTCGGTTGGATAGGACCCATTAGAGGACCCATAAACATATCATGATTACTTACAAATTCGTTTTTATGTGATTTTTTGTGGTTGTGGTGGATCGAGCTGACGGCCCACCTGATGTTAAGTGGTAACCGCCGCCCATAGACAACAACAATACGACTCAAGTCCTCTCCACCAAAGTACGACATGACTTAAGTCGCTTTGCGTTGCGTCCGTCACCCCGAGACGGGGATGTTACGTCTCATGGGCCTGCAATTACACCGGCACACCACCATCACACATCACACATCCACCGAAACACAGCAATACGAGTGCATCACTGCTTGGCGGTGGATTACCAGGTGTGGTGGCAGTACTTCTCCGTGTGAACTTGGCACAAGTTCTACTTGCTCCTTTCGCACCACCCAGGGGGCACGTGTAGGGATTCGAAGGGTAATCACTTACGGACGCGAGCAACTTGGGCCCCCCAATACTTCGGTATTTCACGGTACGTTGCGCGTCACTCTGTCGTCATTCATTTACGTGTATAATAAACATCTAAATTACACAACATCGTAAACTGTTACAGAACAGTGCTACAGCATTATGTAAGCAACAAAGAAAAGCGTGCTCGATTAGAAAACTGTCGTAGTGTAGGACTGTGATGTCTGAGGGCATTGTGCCGCGGTGCCGCGTGGCGTGACGGACGCGCTCGGCCGATCCGATGGCCCGCCCTCCGCGGCCGCCGCTACCCGGAAACATCGCTCACGATCACCAACACTGAGCATTCAACAAAGACTTATGAAGAACCCTTCCTTACACATCTGCCTTATGCTCATAACATGCTTCTGCCGGCGGCTACACACGCGCGGTATTGGGATAAAAGTAGCCGATCTCTTATTCCAGGTCTTCATCTACCTATTGCCAAAATTTTAACCAAATTGGGTCAATAGTTTTAATAGAGTAAAAAGCATAATATCCATAAAAACCGACACACTATTCCATTTTTAATATTAGTGTGGTAAGTATGTTACAGTGAGACAAAGGCATCCATCATACCTGCCCTTGCAACTATGCATGCAAGTTTACAGCTGGGAACTACTGTAATTTGTGTGTTTTTATAATTTATTTATTGGTCGTGACGTGACACGTCATTATTATGGTTTCCGCTGAAAACCAGCGCTGGGTGCACACATCAGTGTGTATCCAGCACAAAGCTGAGCGGAACCCATGTTTGCCTTAGGCTCTGCTACGCACTAATTTTTTAAATCACTCACGTTTATATTTGTATATGTATCATATGTAGTTTTATTTCTTGTCTAATAGTTATTAAGGTAAATAAAAAGTTCTTCTTCTTCTTCTTCTTCTAATTTGTCACCGCGACACTTGAGAAATTCCACCTTTAATTTCAACGTTATGGGCGCATATGATGCTACTTGGGTCTGATACCACCTAATTAGGGGAGGACCGAAGTCGTATTGCTTGTTTTGGGCATTAGGTACCATTTAACACCAGGTGGGCCATCTGCTCATTACATAATTATAAAATATACAAAAAAAATGAAAAAAACAACACTCAGTGTCACTGTAAGGTGATTAGTTCAACCTTCCATACATATCTGCATGTGCACCTTGGTGAAAAGGATATACGATATCTGCAAAATTAATGAAACCAAACGAAAACGCAACGACAGAAAAGAGTAACCAATACGTTACATCATAACGTTTTTACTCTTGAGTTATCAGTTATCACAGAAAAAAAAACAACCTTGAATGCTAGCAATAAAATGGATGCTACAAAAGATTGTGATAGTGTTGAGGAGCTGAACCACAGAATAATAAGAAACAAACTGCTCCACTAATATCTGCCAACCCAGCATCACAATGAACCCCAAGAAATATCTTCACTGTAGATTGTGTATACCTTACTACACCTAAAAGTTCGCTGCGATCCAACAGAGGAGCTTTCATCATTTTTCTTTTGATCATCACGGTTTTTGCAAACAAGCTAGGCCGCGGCGGTACAGAATGTAAGAATTGTAGGTCATTCCTTTTGCCTTGTGAAAAAGAGGTTTCACTCAGAACCAGTGAATAAAAAGTCGAGCACTCCTGCTTTCCTTATTTGACAATCAGTGAAACGCTCACCTTTCTGCTGTCAATTTGATTTTTCCATTCTAACATCTGCTTACTTCTCTCAATAGATTAAATTAATCAAAAAACATAGCAGGATAAATAGTTTAAATCTAACGTTACCATAAAAAGTGCATTGTTCTGCAATAAAATCAATCTCCGTAGCCCTGACTGCATAAAGGTTTATGGCATAAAGCCAAAATTTGGTCACATGTATTTATAAATGTGCTATAATAAATAAGGACGTATTCAAATCAGCCGGAATGGCTCTATTTAGTGACATGATAATAATAAATAAGCAACTATAGCACATGTCATAATAAGTATATTTCATAGATATTTTGCAGATTAAATTATTGTATTTTTTGAAATAAATGTAATTTACACCTTGAACTCGTCAACTTAAAGCTCGTCGCTTACGAGCTATTCGCATAGTTAACCTTCCCTCTGGTTAAACCTTTGTACTTTAAGATACATTCATTATTACAGGAAGGAAACTAAAACAGGTTCAGAGATGATAGCTAAAAGGAATAAGTGATAGTGTTCAATTAATGGACACACTAATAACCCGACACCATGATACCCTGTTTCAGAGATGGTACAGACACATAAAATTACACAAGACACAGACCGACCCGACCTGAGATAAAATGTAATACTTTGACAAATGTTTGCCCCGACAGGGGCTCGAGCTCGAGACATTTGCAGAGTATGACTGCAGACTATGCAGGGAGAAAAGAAAAATATAAAGCAAAAATCTGTTTCAAGAAATTCGAAACGATTACATAGCGCTCTCATGAGCTACAACCAAACCATTAACAGCGGCGATAATAAGTAGTAAGAATCCAGAGTTCGTCGGCACCGCAATCAATACTTACAGAGCACTGAAGCGAGTAGTGACAACGACCCTAGGTGCGCGATGATCCGTATTCTAATATTCGCACTAAAATTAGTATCTAATCGCCTGAGACTTTGCCTGTATATGTAGACTACGGCGCAGGCATCCCTCGACTCACTGGAAAATTGGGACCATATCAACAACAAATATGTGGTCCCTAAGTTATTAAATGACACTCAAGTGTTTTTACGTTAAAAATATTAAGTAACATGGCAAATTCGTATTGTTGTACCCTGGAAGTATGAAAATAAGTCTCATTAGTTTATAATATTATATAACTTTTGAGATAAACCTTACTCAGGTTACTCTAATAAGTAGTAGCGATTCTACAAACGACCTGTCGCGAACAGATGTTCGCTGGTCTCATGAACACTAACTATTAGGAAGTCCGAATGGTTAGTCTCCATAAGACCAGCAGTTTAGGTTGATCATTGGTCAATCAATTATCAGTTAAGTACATATATAAAAACAATAACAGATATAGGGACGAATAATTAGCCCGAGCAGAAGACACTTGTTGCGGTGAAACACGATATTTTGCAAGTTTCTTATATCAACACAACATTAGCCAATAACGTAACCGTATAAAATTTTATTCATATCATTTTGATGAACGCATATTATTCTTATATAAGCCCTTGTTATTTCAATTTCCAGACTGCTTACGAGCCTTCCCATACTGTTTACTAACTACCTAGCTAGCCAGGACCGATTACGTAAAGTCATCAAAGATACTCCACCAACGTTTTTTATTTCATGGCTAACGCTAAAGAAGAATCGCTTATATATATTATTATAGTCTGTTTAATGAAGACTACAATTAGTCAAATATATACATAACAGTTTAATTTACAAACACATTATATAATTACTGTCAAAATAATCGACACTTACTAACATACGCAGTTTTACCAAAGGTAAAGCGATTATTGAGATACATTACAGCAATCTTCAAATTAAGGTCAACCTCGAGCAACTGAAATTGATTAAGTCTAGAGGACGCGCGGCAGGGACAGGTTGAGGTCGAGGGATAAACTTATCTCAGAGATGATAAATACTAAATACAGCAGACATATTATTCATGTTCTACCTGAACAAATGCTCCAAATTCGAGGAACTATGAGCAATTAACAACACATCTAATTTCGATCACCGCTAACCACGCAGCGATTCGTCACTAACGAACGATGATTCACCGAGGTAACATGCTCATTGCTCACACTGTAAATAATGTTCTTATTTGTTTCTTTATCGTCCTGAGGTGGTATGCTGCGCTCGTGAATCGCATTGATGTTGAAGTCATAACAAAGACAAATTCCTGTTATCACTGGGGTTTCCAGCTAATAACGTTTTTTTAATAACGAATGATGATACTGTTCCAACTTTCCAAAGTGTTGGTATTACAAGGATGTTATCGTTTAGATTATTTTGATAGATAAGTAGTAGAAATACTACTTTTACCCGAAACATTTTAGTTATTTATTTATTATATTTTTACATTGTCCTTACAGTACTATATACCAATGCGACAATGAAAACTTTTACACCATATCTTAGTGCCACTTGGATTCCAGTAAATTTCTTTTATGTGGCTATATATTTTTATTCGACCAAATTGTCTCATTTCAACACAGGCATACAAGTAAGAGATATCGATAATTTGCATCAAAATCTCACGGAGTCTTCTTTGATCCTTAAAATGAAATATAATCCAATTTATAAATCTTTCTCTGGCGTTCATAGCTGTTGCAATCCAGTCGAATTGAAGTAAAGTGAATTAAATTATATCATACACTTAAAGCATTAAGTACGATGTTTATATCAGATAACTGAAATAAGTTACTACACTAATACGTGAGATTGGAATAAATGAATCCTTAATAGTATAATATTTTAGATAATCCATGTCTTACAGTTGGATGAAAGCCAAAACAAAGTGGAACCAACCAACGTTGCGAAATGCTTTAAAAAGGGCACTGACCCCTCATGCTCAAGGTATCCGTTCTTTTACCCCACATGGAAGGAATCGAGACCAACCTATCATTACCCAAATACCGTACCTTCTCACACAGTTATGGGGTTGCGACAAACAAACATATTTAGGCTTATTAAGAAAAGAGTTAAAATGTTTTGGATTATTTTAGTTGGCATTCGATTTTTATAAGACTTTTTGACCACATTCCGTAAAAAAAATTATAGGTCGTTTCGAGAAAAATTTAATGATGTAAAAAATTGTTAAGTGTTAGTAATTGTTGTGTGAGCTAGAGGATTTTTTAGGAGTTATGAACTGCTTTTGTTCACTTCCGATGGCGATAACTGAAGCGATAAGCATTTTCCATAAAATATGTACGGGAACCTATTGTTCTTCAGATAAGTACTCTAACGTTTTCAATCAAATCTCTTTCTTACCATTATTACTCGTAAATTCTTTCCTATGTTATATTTAATCTTTTGATTGCAACATTTGTCCTGCATTAACTATCCTAAAATGCATGTTTTTTCTTCCTTAACTTTGCAAATAGATAGGTAAATTCGTGTGTATTTACCTATCAATAAACATATTCGACATAAAACAATGTCTGCGTAAGCTCTCATTTTTGTAGAAATAGTATATTTTCAGAAAATGGCCGACAAGCCAAACTAAAATGATTTATATAAAAACAAGCTAAGAATTTAAGAAAACGTTTAAATATAAGACAAAGCGACAGTAAAGTCGAAATCGAATATTTTTTCTTTTCTTTTTGGCTTGGTGTAGAAGGAAAGCACTTGTTACCAAAAAATGAATATCTAATAAAAATTAATGTGCAGAAAATACTGATGGATAGTGCCCACTACAAGTAATGCATTAGCAAGTGTCAATGGAAGTGGAAATCCAAATAAAACCCCAATTCCCAAATCAATTGGGAAATGGGCAAATAATAATAAGAACAATCTTTTTTTTATTCCCTCGAATAAATAGGGATACATTAAAACTAGATACAATAATGTAGGACGAGCAAAAAACCTACTACGTGTGTGACTGGTGCCTGAGATACGAGTAGGTTCGTTTATAACCTGTGTTACAAGTCACAAGGGCTCTCACTTCGCGGACATATTGCTGCACTCGATACATACACTAGACATAGACACAAAGACATAGGCATAGACACTAACGTTAACAACACTATACAAAAGATGATAATATAGGTATGATTTGATAATGAATTCAGATATAAATTCAGCTGAGAAGTTTTAAGTTGAACGCGGGTGGCGTCTGTACGGATCTATACGGATACTGTGTCTATACGGGTAAAATATTTACCAAATACCTTGGTTTGTATGCAAAGAGGTCGCACCGAGACCGCCGGCTCATAGTTACACAGCATTCTTCGCCACAGACTTGCATTCCAAGCGCATGCACCGACACGGACGCTCACATAACTCAAGCCTTGACCTGCATTGGTAACGAAGCCTGCAGGCGAATACACGATAACACAATTCACTGGCACCGTTCTTACACTCGAGAACATCGCGAATACTTTCCATCTCGCCATAACTGTTCTACAATATAACCGACTACGACTGTGACACTTCGCTGACCAAAACAAGTCACCGAGACACACTTGAAACTCTTATAATCTTATTTGTCTGAGGATAATAACCGCTGTTTATTTTATGCCGATTTATCTCGACAATTACCGGCGAGATCCACAAAGAGACTGAATTATTTTCGACCTCATCTCATCTAGTTTAATTATTGAAAATTAACCAGCTATCGTTAATGAATGTATGGACCATATAAGTAAACTAAGTAACCACGTAACGAGTTACGTTTGCACACTCAAACACGTTCAAATCAACCGTGAAGTCAATTTAGACAACGTGCGAATGTATACACTAATGCAATCAAATTACAAACAGTACATTTGGTACCAATCAAATTAATTGAAAGGTCTGCTCACATATTTATAAAAAAAAATATGCAAAATTATATAAAGAAAGATTTTCTGTTGATTCTGTTGATTGTTCCAATTGTATAAATACCAGACTATTTGTGTTTACAAAATACACTTCTCAACTATAAACGATAATACGAGCTAAAATGATTCCCACCACATAACTGTGGCAGTCATTTGTCATGTAAATGTAATGTCATAAATTTCCATTCATAGATATAAAGGATATATATATATATATATATATATATATATATATATATATATATATATATAGGAGATAGATATTTTTATATAAAGCGGCTGTGTCGATTGTAAAGACCGGAAACTCCTTGTTCATCATCCGCTATGAATATTACATTCACCTAAGATAAAGCAAGCTGATTCACCAATAAGCATTCCAAACTACCTATGGAAAAACAGTCAGTCCCTTTATAATAACAAGAAATATCCTGCTACAACTGATCGTTATGTTCAGTAAAACGATTTGTCAGAACATGTAAGCTGAAAAGCCTATTATAATAACAGGATGACAACATTCTCGTAACCGTCTCCAAGTCTTTCGTGGCAATATCAAATCATTTGAAATGTAATCTATCTCTGATGTTTGTATCAGATGAAACGTAATCTTATCTTCTAATGTTTACAAACATGTGGTCCTAAAGACACGCTGTCTCGTGCAACAGGCCGATTAAATTGAGACATTATAAATAAGCTACAATTACTTTACAAAATAATTCATGTCACAGAAATCATATAGAACATAGCATGCATCGAATATGCATGTTTTCATGGTAAGGTAAATAAACCCATGAGCGTGTCGCACTACCCATTCGTTCCTATTAGTAACGTAGCTAGGAATCTAGCATCTATTCTTATTAAAAACCGACAGGGTCGAAACCGCTAAGAACAGCTCCTTTCTTAGAGTGGTGAGATGTGAATGTGAAGATAAGCCTCCTTACAACGAATCAAATGAAAACACCATACGCTTTATAAACGTGTGACTGCGCTGAAGATGAAGCATCTGGACCAGTCGTGCCAGCAACGCAGTAGGCTAGTGCACGCTACAAGACCGTGGGATAAGTTAATCAACATAATTATCTAAATGTAACTTCATAGGACAAGTGAGAAGTAGACGTCATAGAGGCAGGACCCAGTATCCAAAAACGTAGACTCTTCTTAATACGGCTGCGGTAGACAAGAGCACAACTCACCTTGACATACCACCGCGTCTGAGACTTGCGGTGTCTGGTTCGACGCCGCTCCCGCTCGCAGCTCCTGTCGGTCCGCGCCGGCGACCGAGAGCTGGTCAGCGCGTGGCATCTGGCCGCCAGCGCTTTGGTGCGCTCCGCCAGCGAGTGCCGCAGCTCACCCCCCGCACAACCCCGCACCAACATTATCCCTCAACCCCCACTTGCCTCGCTGACCGCACCCTCCTCATCGACACTCATCGTTCCCTTTACGTCACTTCGGTTTCCACGTCTTTTAATTGTAAGTTGGTGATGCTGTTTTTATGAGTCAGTGCCTGACAAATAATAACTGGTTAGCATGTTATGAATCAATGTCCACGTTATACTGTGGGTAAGTACGGTCTTACTAATGATAGCTGCGTTTATATCGTCGTTGGATTTGGTTATTTCCGCTCAAACTCTAAATGAAGTACATTGGAGTGTTTAATTATTTACTATATTGCAAAAATGAGTAGAATAAACTACATTCTACAAGTGTGCGCGGTTGACACCGTACAAATAAGTATAGTAAGCAAATTAGTAAATGATTTGAGCTGCCCACGCACTCGGTAACAAGATTAGATGACACACGTGACCAAGGTCTAGGTTGGCTGATAAGGTCGACACCAGAGCCAACGCGATTTTAATTCTTATTGTCTTATAGGTAATTAAACCGACATATTATACAGATTGTTAAATAGATAATTCAATAAATTATCTATAAGTATTATTTTAAAATACTATAGTAGATTATATAGAAATTTTCTGCGCATTCAAATAACTAAATCTGGATAGAATAGTCTCGATTCAACAGAAGAATCATTTGTGCCGAGCGGAATCAGAATTGCGTCTCAAACGGTAGCCATAACCATTCATTAATTAAGTGCGAAACTGAGGTCCGCCTAATTTATTTTAGCTTATCTTTTCATGTTAATTTTGTTGCGTGACGTAAACAGGAATATTACTATTCTAATTACATAATCATGACTATTTTCCATACTACTTACAAATCCATAACATTCTTTACTTTTTTTAAGAGTTACCACAAGTTTTATTCGGGTTTTTGTTCTTGTTTTTAGTTTTTGTTTAGTACTTAACTGAAGATTAAAATTATTGTTATTATTGATTAACAGTGCATCATTTTTAGAATATAGGTAAAAACAATTAAATAAAAAATAAATGTGAAATGTAGCGTGTGAAAGCTCGTTCAGTCACCAAAAAATCAATCAAAAAATCACATTAAAAAAAGAGTATGTCAAGATTGCATAATTGATATTCATCATAATTATCAATTTGCTGACACGCACAATTATGTGAATATGTAGAGATGTAACTATAAATGTATATTTGTATTATATAACCAAGGAAATAAAATTTACCGATCATAACATTTCGTACCATGATCGATAGTTTCGATTTTCTAACAATTTCGATGTATACGTGATTAGTTTCGATTAGCTGCGATACAAAAACTAGTTGAACGATTCTTTAGTCGGTTACATGAGCATTGAATGTGCAGACTAGGTCGATATCTGACGAGGAAATTGGATAATTGAGGAAGGGAGCGGCCACTGCGGAGAACTATGCCGACATATGCTTTAAAACGTAACAAGGTGTGTGTACTTGTGTAAGATTCCAAATACCAATGCACAGAAATAGAATGAGACAAAACCATTTATAAACAAAAATAAAGTGTTAATATGTATTATACGTATGTATTTACAAAAAAGTATATGTATTCTATCAGTTGTCTGGTTCCCATAGTACAAGCTATTCTTAGTTTGGGGCTAGATGGCGCTGTGTGAATATTCCGTCAATTTTTTTTTTTTTTTATTCTATCTTTTGTCTGTGACGTGTTCTTTTTTTTTCACTGACTATAACGCAAGATTTATTCTTCCTTTTTTTTACAAAATTACTTAATAAACATGTTTTTAATGACGAATATGTAATTTACGAACAAATTTCATAATCTGTTAACATGTATGCATGTAACCGTTTCAATTATTATGAAAAAGCAATTCTATGAATCAAATATTTCAATCAGGTAGTAGATTGTACGTAATGAACCAAAATAAATAAATATTGGTGGACATTTGACACAGCGCCATCTAGCCCCAAAGTAAGCTAAGCATAGCTTGTATCATGGGAACCAGACAACTGATATAACACATCCTTTTTTTGGAAATACATACATCTAATACATATTAACACCCAGACACAGAACAAACATCAATGTTACAAATGTCACATAAATGTTTGTCCTGGGTGGGAATCGAAACCACGACGTACAGCGCAGAAGGCAGAGTCTACCAAAATGAACTATGAGGCCAGTCAACAATAACTTATGAGTAACCCAAAACAGCAGATGGTATCGAGGACCACCTTTATGGAGTACCCACCGAATTTGAAAGGCGACAGGTGGTAAGAGAAGGTGCATCCGACAGGTGCAAAGTGAAAAAAGTTTTACCTGACTCCACATGTCATTGTATGTGCAAATCAGATTTTATATTGCAGAATAGAAATAACTGTTTCACCGCTTTGCCATCCAGCGAGTGATGATCAATTAATTAGGTGTTTATTTATAGTATTTACTAGCTGTTGCCCGCGACTTCGTCCGCGTGGAATTCGGTTTTATAACGCACCCCTATTTTACCCCTCGGAAAAGTAGCCTAAGTTACTCCTTGTTAAATCAGCTATCTGCCAGTGAAAGTCCCGTCAAAATCGGTCCAGCCATTTCAGAGATTAATCGGAACAAACAGACAGACAAAAATTGAAAAATATGTAGTTTTGGTATATGTACCGTGTATCCATATGCATTTAGTAAAAAGCGGTTATTTCAATATTACAAACAGTCACTCCAATTTTATTTATTTGTATACATTCTAGTTTTCATATAATCTATGGCTCCAGTATGTATCATTACTAGTGTGTTGCCTGATTTAAACAAAGAAATAAAAGGTAAAGAAAAGTAATAATTAAAAAATTCATTTATTTTTATTTACTAATTTTTAGTTGATTGTAAAGTGTGAGATTGAATCGAGGATAGGGTCCTTGAACCTTAAACAAAAACGTGATAATTAAAACATGGAATTTAATGAATATTAAGTAAAAATTACCAGCCACCATATTTTCTTGATTATCCTTATATAAACAGGTTATTCAACCCAAATCCAGATTGCTAGAATTCCTTATTTTGGCGTTCGGTTATTACTAATTGTAATCACGTCACTGGCCCTCTTTCGACAGTGGTGAAAGGGTTAAAGTGCGCCTCTAAGAGGCTTCTTTCGTGCAACGGTTAAAAGAAAGAAGAAAAGCTTGTAAGAGTTTCAAATCTATGTAAAACCATGTTTGATTGTATATTTTTGTATGTATAGATTCACCATTTTCTCCGAAGGGGTAAGCAGAGCTTAAGTGGACACTTAAAAAAAAAAAAAAAAAAAAAAAAAAAAAAAATTGTGTCAAAACCAACATTATCTTGAGGACGTAGTCCTGATATTGTTTACCCCTAATAACTCAATTAGGTACACTGACTTGAATAAAATTTAAAACTTAGACCGCATTCTTATTGTAATGCTCAGGCATTTTTTGATTCTCTCATAACATATTGTTTGGTAGGTACGTCACTGATCAGACTGATGGTTGCTGGTTTCATATTTAATATGTACATATAACGTTAAATGTATAATTAGACCTGAAACGCAGCTATCATTGTAAGTCTAAACTTGGCATTGAATACATACCTTGGTGAGCATAAACACTAATAATTGGCACTACAACCAATTACCATGCAAATTGCACTTGAGTTAAAACACCGGTTCACACAACACAGCGTACCTATAATATAGCTAACTTGTCACAAAATATGTAAACGATTCATAAAATGTCTCATCACATTGATAGTGCGTGTACACTTCACTTGACGATTAAGATAAAAATTTGGCGGGAATATTGTCCACGGTCGCGTTCACGAGTTGCCCTTCCGCACTCCGCGCCGAGCTGTGTACGCGCGTCGCCTGACTGACTGACTGACTCCAACTGAGTCAGCCGAGCGAACTGTCACACGAGACAGATATCACAACTACGCAAGCGCGAGATGTCGTCGGCTTCTCCCGATATACGTCACACCAGTGACGTCACAGCCCGCGTCATAAACTCCATGTTTCGATCCAAAAATATTATAGTTCATAAGGCTTTGTATTTTTAGTAAGTCTGTATATTAAAAATAAAATGTAGTCTGTCCTAGAGGTGGGCATTGGTGACTGCGCCACAGTTTTTTTTATAACTATTGCAGTAACCATTTACTATAATTTTAACGTGTTTTTCTTTTTTCTTAATAAAGTTTTATTATTATTATTATTTTATTCTTTATTGTACACAGAAAACAATACAAATACGAGATAGGTAATAAATGTACAAAGGCGAGCTGAACCCTAAAAAGTGTTCTTTTATTTTAATAAGTTCCTTTATTTAATTTTAATTATTAGAAACCAGTCTAAGTTACTACTATATCGTAAAATGTTATAACCAGTTATAATTCAATATAACAAAGCTGCAACTGTTTTTTTAATTACCTATGCATATTAACAGTATAATAAAACAGTGATCAATTATTAAACAATATTTCTGCAAAACGATTATACAAAGACGAAAATTCAAACAAAATTAATTTTAGTCATACGTTATATGCCTTGACTCTTGACAAATAGATACCGTAGCGAGAGCTACGAACATTTACACTTAGGTATAATATAAAAGACTTCAACGAGCTTAAATGAAAATAATTGAATCTTACGGAGGAATTATCCTAAAATGTTATACACCTACTTAGTAAAAATGTCTTACTTTTACTTTTACACGTATGATATGATTTATTAAATAAGGGTTTAGCTTATTACGAATGCAACGTTACTTCATTGAAAATTCAATTACTTAACTGTTATTATTTGATAACAGTACTTAGCGATTTACACCATTGCCGATATGAACTCCATCTTATTTAATTATTTTATTTTCATACTTTCAAACTCGTTCTACCTGAGGTAGGCGTCGCGTCGATGTGACCGCATCAGGTATGGAGATATCTACAATTGAGACAGAACCAAATATAGTAACGTGCGATTTCAACTCAGCTATAGCGGCTATAGCCGCATTTACTGAGGCTCCGAATAATAATATTGAATGACAATAAGTTTTACGTTACCAATATTTTGTTTGACAGGCCTCACAGCTCAGTTGGTAGTAACTATGCCTTCTGTGCTGTAGGTCGTGGGTTCGATTCCCACCCATGACAAACATTTGTGTGAAGAATATTTATGTTTATAAATATATGTTTGGTCTGTCTGTGTTAATAAGTATTATAAGCATGTATTTACAAAAAAGGAGTATTCTCTCCGTTGCGTTGTCTGGTATGCTTAGTTTGGGGCTAGATGGCGTTGTGTGAATTGTGTACCAACATTATTATTATTATTTAAGCGAGAGGCATTTACATAATTATTTGATGTTTCAGTACAGTTTTTATTACAGCTTTTGGCAATTTATAATAACGGCAGTATCGAGATAGTGAAAGCCTAGCTTTCAAGGGCGAGGGGTGGCGAGGGGTTTGTCCTTGCAGCTGTAAGTGCCACAAGCAATTGCATCGACAAGAACAAGCGAGAACGTCCTCTCTCCAGCCGTGTGTGCAGTGTGTGCAGTGTGCCTTGCATTATCATACTGCAGGGAGGAAATACCTTTTATTGGCATTGAACAAAGAAAGGTTATTATCGTACAGCTATATAAAACTACATTTTGTATTGCAAACGCAATTAACCAATGTAAAAGACGACGGACTTTCAAAAAACCATGGAATTATATACAGCCTACAACCAAATGCAGCTTAATTTATAGTTTCAATAATGTAATATACCATTTTAATTGCTAGTTTGTGTAGGTAGCTCTCAAACGGAGATCATAGCAATATGTCTTGTAAATTCTGACCGTAGTTCTAAATGTCTTTATCTGGTTCCATAATAAATAATGTAATGTGAAAGTGGTTACGAAGGTCCGGATAGTTTCACTTTCTACGTAAAAATGCGCCGCTGTCGAATTGTACTACACACGCACTACAATGACATGATCATTGATCAACCATGCAAATGGTTGTCTGCCTAACATTTCACAGGAATTCATGAAGTATTTTCTGGAAAAATATAAGTAAGGTTGTAAATATATAAAGGAACTAGCTGTTGCCCGCGACTTCGCCCGCGTGGAATTCGGTTTTATCATGCACCCCTATTTTACCCCTCGGAAAAGTAACTAAGTTACTCCTTGTTACATCAGGTATCTGCCAGTGAAAGTCCCGTCTAAATCGGTCCAGCCATTTCAGAGATTGAGAAGAGACAGAGACAAAAATCGTAAAAAATGTTGTTTTGATATATGTACCGTGTAAACGCACTTCCATATGCACTTAGTAAAAAGCGGTTATTTTAATATTACAAACAGATACACCAATTTTATTTATTTGTATAGATAAGTAACCAGAACGTGCATTTTTAGAGCGCATTTTAACTCCAAATGTTGCGACAGTTAAACGATAAATATTGTTACACATTTGGCTTATAACGAGAACAAGCTAATCACGATTGGCCCAGGACTAGAATATTTTTGTTGAAGACCACGCCTAGCCTATTTACTTTTATAAGTAAAACAAGATTAGTCATGGTGAGATACTATTTGGTTGATAAGTAAAGATATTTGAAAGACGTTATAAGACCTTTTAAATTAAAAATCATTTATTAAAAAAAATACCGTGTTAACATACGAAGTCGACTTAAAAGCTGTCTAAATTTAGACATTGTTAAAACTGATCACTGTCTTTTTTCTCTTAGGTACACGACCGATGTCTGGGACAAAAACACGTGTAAAGTTGTTTTACTACTGAGATAAATAGCGTGAAAAAAATAAGATATTAAAAAAAAACTTCGTCTTCAATGACCCTTCGTGATAGTGATAATAATGGATTTTAAGGTTGAAATTTTGACAATTAGATATTCCAAATCTGTAGGCACGGTAAAGCGGGCTACAGACCTTTAGTTTTAACTGAACAGTTGAACTAATCATTAGATTATCAGTTCAACTGTACAGCTCTCAGTCTTCACTACTACGTTTTTTTAACTGAACAGTTAAAATAAATCAAAAACTTTACTCCATTCGGTTGCAATGTCACGTCTACGAATTTTTGGTTTTCGAACATTAAAATAACGGTGCAAAAAAAAGGGGCTGTCTTTGTTTTCGTGGGTTGGTCACAGTGCAAGAAAGCACCGTTGGAAAAGAGTTCTTGAGTGAAGACTGCTAGTAGAGAAACTTAAAGTGTGGAATGGCCCTGAAGCTGAGTCCGTGCTTACTGCGAGAGTTTTTAGTACCGTGGATAATGTGGTCTGATTATGATAATGATCACTTGAATGAACACCATGAAGAACAAATCCGAGTAAGATATTGCTAAAAAAACAGCGATTAATTATGTATATTTAGATGCATTCATTTAGTACGTATGTGCGTACAGGGAATGGTAAACAATGGCATAGAATTGGAACTATTCGCGTGAAGCAAGCGGTTTGTCCCACGAGCGCTTTCGACACTAGTCTAGATCAGTTGTTTGGTAATACATATAGTAAGAAGTTGCACTCAGTTCGCACCTTATTACTTTTCTTGGGTTTTATGATGAAACAAGTTGATACTAATTCTTAGTTCATATAAAGTAAAACATTAATAATTCGTCATGAACGTGTAACAGGAAAACGTTCGCATTACTTAAGTTCAAGAGTCTTTTGTCTTTTAAAAACACTATTATAATGATATTTTTGAAGGCCCATAAACTGTGGATAAGCAAGCCATTTTTCTTTATGAATAAACGATATTTTATTCTTGTGTTGAAATCATTATTGTTACGCGTATTTAGGTAAACCATATGTATAAGGTGGAGTTTGAGTAAGTACACCTGTCTGAAAAATTATATTATTTGTTAATTTTAATGCTTAATAATCAGGTAAATGGTGGTTTGTAGATAACAAGGATGAAGGGTACACAATTCTATAAAACTCGATGAGTTTAATAATATTTTCCTGTTATGGATGTGTTTTAAATATTAATAATTATTTATTAAGTAATAATTAGAGTCTGTATGCAGTTTATACACACTTAGTAGAAAGCTGTGATAAAAAGAGGCTACTCATTATGATTATGTAGGTAGGCAATGTAAGTATTGAAACTGTAACACTTCCTTCAGAGTATAAATCTACGATCTCAAAAAGCCTTGAACGTCACATACAAGTGTATACCTACGCAATGATGTCTCGCTGAGTTTACATTCTATATCATCATTATAAATAGCCAAATCGAAGATCGGTTTACGTGTAGATTTAAGCGGTTTTTTTAGATGACTTCATTGTTCAGTCAGCGGCAGCCGCGGTCGACATTTTAAAAACATTTTAACTATTATTAAGTAAAATATACCTAATCAAATACTTACCTTAAAAGTGGCTAAATCTCGGCTACAGTTGATCTAACAGTGGTTGCATTTTAATATAAAAATGTGGAAATTTAAAAGTGATATTACCAAGCTCTCGGCATCTTGGCTCATCTTTTTCCACGCATGGTTCCCGTGGAGGAACCGCGCTCTGGCGGCGACGTCGCAGTACACACCGGGTATGTAAACACAGGCACACTACACCATCACATCACCACAACAACACGCCACATTCCATCACTGCATCCGCGTCCAAATCCAATACCAACATATGATCGGGTCGGCGCCGCGCGCCGGTCGCACTGACGTCACACGCTTTCTCACTACTTCACGTTGCACACGCTTGCACTCGCCTAATAATCGGAATCTTAGTTTCGCATTCGCAAATTGATCCGTTTCACATAATCGTAGGGGAGTAATGGTGTTTGCGTGTGGGGAAATTGTGTGGAGTGACGCGGGTAACGACTTTCGCGCACGAACTGAGTGAAGCACGTCCGCGTCGTGGCAGGCGGGTGGCTGGTCGCGCGCTCCACGTAACGGCACACAACGAGGCCCCCGCACCACCGCACCGCCCGCGCCGCCGCCTCCGCCTCCGCCTCCGCCCCTGCGCCGCCCGCCTTCGCTTCCTTTACTACTCACTCTGTCAAACTTCCTTCCCGGAGACGCTCGGCGCTCGGTTACATTAGAGCTGATTTACACAGGGTCAGTAACTGACTACAAATTCGAGGCAAGTCAGTGCTGACCCGAAAAAAACCCCGTGTAAACTGATTTGAAGTCAGTACAGTGGCTTGAAGTCAGCGCTGACTTGAATATTCGGACACGAATATTTTAAAGTCAGTTGGCGCCCCCCGCCACCCGCGCACCCCCGCACCAGCCAAATAAACCCCGTGTAAACAGACAAGTCAGTGCGTGGTTAGTCACTGCCGCTGCGTTGTAGAGTGACCACGTTTTTTTTCGCTGGCGATTAAAATGACGCGTAAGTTTAGCGAAGACGAAACCTTAAAATTGGTACAATTATATGGCGAAAACGAGTGCCTTTGGGATATTAAATCCCTAAATTACCGCAATAAAGAAATGCGGTCAACAGCATTGCAAAATATGGCTCAACAAATGCAAATCGAAGGGCTTCGCGAATTCATTTTTCCCACTGACTTCACACACGTGTGCTCACCGTGAGAAACGCACTACTACTACTTACTTCATGTAAACAGTTAATGTCAGTCGCGGCGCGGACATTGGTGCTGCGACTGACTTGTCTACTGACCCTGTGTAAATCAGCCATTATTTTATTGTTTACCTGCCACTTGCGGAAAACAAAACACCGACACAACATATGTAGTGATATAGATTGTAATTTCATTTAGTATCTGAAAAACTGTATTTGAATGAATTGAACAACAATATTTTTGCTAGGGAATGTGTATGGTATAAATAAATATGTAATATTTATTTGCCCATCTGTATTGTTTTGTGTAGGTTGTCATTGTTCGTTTAACTAAAATAAGATGAATTTGGGGTTCCACTTTTTCTATTGTTGACATTTTAGTAGCAGTAGAACTCAAACTCACGCCAAGTTCGTTAGAGGAAGTACTGCCACCATGCCCATTTCTGCCGCCAAGCAGCAACGCATTCGCGTTAGTGTTCCAGTTTGAAAGGTGCGGTTGCCGGTGAAATTACAGGCACATGAGACATTCCACCTACGCGTCTCAGAATTAAGGGCGCATACGACGCGACTTGTAGCTTCGTACCTAGTAGGGGAGGACCCAAGTCGAAAGAGGTTACCACTTAACACCAGGTGGGCCGTCGGCTCGTTCCGTAACTGCATCACATAAAAAACTCTTAACTAGTAATATCTACAAAATCTTGAGCGTGAAGTCACATAGTTCTGTGTATTTTTTTTTATACATAGTTGAAAACCTTCAAAAGGCCCTACTCGTTGCTTTGGGGATGCAAAGAAGCGTGTGTGGGATTTTTACCGAAACTAAAAAACACCATGGTGGCCGACCTCTGCGCATTCGAGGAGCCCGGGTCCTCCAATGGAACGCACCGGTGCATAGTTCTGTGCTCTGAGGGAACCAACCTGGCGAAAAAGATCATTATCATTAAGTCATCAGTCAGTCAGCCCCATCCACAATACCCACATCATGATTTTAGATGTGTGCGCGTTGACCACTAATGTTGCAACACACGAAACACAAAATGTCGATTTTGAATTAAAAGTGCAACCCTTCACAAACCCGTATGAAAATAAATAACAATATAAAGATACTGTACACTATACATACCTACATAATTATGATTTTTAACAAATGTTACACATAGTATACCAATATCTTCTACATAAATAGCAGAACAAGTATTAAAATTTTATATAAACCCCCACCGATAACCTTCACACCCCTCACCCCCAATATACCTTCATTTCTCTTCCATTCTCTATCATCAGACCCTGATCACTATTTGTCTATTTGTATAAACTATGTTCTTTTATATTTAACTAACAAGATGCCAAAATTTTGAATGGATCAGAACCGTTGAAGTTGCTCATGTCCAGAACTAAACTACTAAACTCTTTAGGGTTAAGCTCGCCTTTGTACATGTCTTTTACCAGATAACTTATATGTATTTCACACCTGAGTCATGTATATTGGTTGTTCGTGCGAATCTTTACTAACCGTCTCGCAATAATATTCGGATTTCAGTCCTGGAATATACAGGTTCCGAAGCGGCTACGGATCAGTAAACCGAAATAAATATACATAGCGCGGCAAATAACGAAGAAGTCCGAAGAGTATAATTGGTGCTTGTGCAAAGGCGTTCAACTCCATCGAAAGCCGAGCTTGAATAGCTTAGGTTTGATGGAACAGTGTTCTGGAATCCATACAGCGATCCTAAGTAGGCTATCGTTCCATCAGTGCTAAAATGTGATACGATAACACTACAATTAGTGTCCAAGTACAGAACAAGTACCTAGTCTAATTCATCTAGTTTCACAACACAGTGGGAAACTGTTTACCGACGCGTAGGAGCATTTGCTGGAAAAATATGATCATCAACATAAACGGCAAACATGATGCACACATACGATTTGCGGGTAATTGGTTTCACAAATGAATAGCGGATTTGCTGCAGGAACTACAGAACATGCTAAAGGCCGACTCTCAGCGAACTGGTCTCCGGATGAACAAAGGTCTGCCCATGATTATGCTTAATGAGAAGTAGACCCAAAGCCAGTCGTCCTACAAGGTCATATTATCGAAGTTGTTAAAGAGTATCTGGCATCGACACTAATATTACACAACATATGATTTTAAACATATGTTGATTTGAGCTTTGATGGTGAAAAGCTTTGTATACCTATGTACCTATATGATTTCATAAATATTCTCTACTTCTTCATCTTCTATTGAGAGCAAGTGCGTCAAGGTTGGTGTGTAAGTGCGAAAACCCGAACTACCATCAAGCTACTAATTGCAAGATTTAACTTGCCCCATAGCAAAAAAAAACACAAAGTAAATTTTGCGAATCTAACTTACTTTGTGCTAATCTTTTGGTGACTTGTTAGCCTTAAGTCTTTATTTATCAGTCATATAACTAAAACTATATGTAAAAAATCAACAAAATCGGAGTATTATACTCCGATATTTCTCCGGTCTTATTTTAACATTTATGTCGCTCTAGTCAAAATATTTAATTCTTGCTTGTTTTTTTTTTCATTTTTTTTTTGTGCTCAAGCCTGTCACCTTACTGGCAACACTGATGCAAAATAAACCAACAAAAACTAAGAATCACAAACCCGTAGGTAGGCACATTCTCTTTGCCACAGATAAATCAGAATAACTATCCTGCCAAAAATTCAACACTAAAGTCATATTTATATGATTCTGTGTTAGGTTCCATTACAGCTTTCAAGGATTACCACGAATGTTGGTATATTGCATAAACAAGTAGGTTAGAAATGTCCAACGTTTCAACTGTGTCCAATGAAAATGTGTCGACGTCCGAGAAGCCATCAACGAAAATAACAAAAAATGTAGGTACAAAACGACGGGCCAGTGACTCTCAACATCATGAGGACTCTCCTGAAAAGGAAGTATTGCACAAAAGTGAAGAGCATAGCAGTGTTGTTGCAGCACATTACAATCACCTCGAAGAAAAAGGTCTTGAGGAGCGCTACAACTCACCTATATTTTATATGAGGAACTTTAACAATTGGGTCAAAAGTGTACTTATTCAAGAATATACTGATAAACTTCGTGAAAAGGACTATGGAAGGCGGTTAAGAGTACTCGATATATGTTGTGGCAAGGGAGGCGACTTAAGTAAATGGCAGAAAGCTAGAATAGATCGTGTAGTTTTTGCTGACATTGCAGAGGTATCAGTGCAGCAGTGTGAAAAACGTTATGAAGATCTGCAGAGACGCTGCGGAAGGCTCTTTACAGCGGAGTTCATAGCCGCAGATTGCACAAAAGATACTCTTCGAGACAAGTACACCGATCCGTCAATAAATTTCGACCTAGTAAGTTGCCAGTTTGGATTTCATTATAGTTTTGAAAGTCTTACCCAAGCAAGAAGAATGCTATCAAACATTTCAGAGTGCTTAAGACCTGATGGATACTTTATTGGAACGATTCCAGATGCATATGAAATTGTATCCCGTGCTCAAAAGTCTGATGATTTTTCATTTGGAAACAGAATATTCAATATAAAGTTACTGTTTGATCCCAAAGATGGTTACCCCATTTTTGGTGGGAAGTATGACTTTAATCTTGAAGGTGTAGTTAATTGCCCAGAGTTTTTAGTAAACTTTGAAGTTCTAGTTAAATTAGCACAAGAATATGGGTTACAGTTGGTTTATAAGGCAAGATTCTCAGATTTTTTCAGAGATCATTCAGGAAAATATAAGCAACTGCTTCAAAAAATTCGGTGCTTTGAAACCTACCCACCTCCTCCTGGTAAGAAACTTATGGGTGAGGAGTCAGAATATGAACATGCTAAAGCGTTCTTGGAAAGCAAAGAGGATAAGACTGTACGTGACCAATTGGGAACAATGAGCCAGTGCGAATGGGAAGTAGCTAGTGAGTTACCATAAAATTAAACCCCTTTTAATTTTTCTATTATTTCACATTTCTAAAACAGAAAAGAGTTCAGAGAAGTTCATTATAGATCAGTTTTCTAAGAAACTTTATTTGCTATGGACTAAAAAGGTTTCAAATCAAAAATGTTAATGATATCAAAGTGTATTTCAAAACTTCAAGTACAAGCTGAAGAATCAAACGGGTGTTACTGGGAAAGTCTTAACCCAAAGTGCATGGGCATAATAGCTTGTATATTGCTACTATATACTATATGCTACTATAACAAGTCAAACAATAAGATTTTCAAAGAATATTAAGGAATTAATCATATTTGAACCTTTCTTTGTAGTAGTAGTGTGTCACACAACTGACAAAATATATTGTATGCAAGAATTTTATATTACTATTTTCAATTTCAGCAATCTACATGGCATTTGCTTTCAAGAAATTCAAAGGTACAATGGATGCAACCGGCAAGACTGTATATAAGAAATCTTAATAAGAGTTCATTTTATTACTTAAGTTAAAAGCTGTTAATGAAATTTATGAATGTGTTATGTTAGTATCGCTGAATAAAATATTTGAATCCCTGATTTGATACCCAAGTAATTATTGAAACTATGCTCAATATAAAAATCTTAAATAAGCGCCACCTCTTGCGGTAAATCGTAACAATTTAGTTGGCTTAGTAATATTAATTTTTCTTTACATGTTCTCCAAATTAATAAATGAATGGGCGCTCATTAACGACATAGTTTTCAGCTTTTCAATCTGTAGTTTACAAAATATAATGTACCAATCGACAATCTCGATTTAATAATCCAGATATAATAAAACGGATCTAACAACGTGTTGCCAACTAACAAATTTTATGATAGTTGTAACGTGTGTAAATAAATAAACTGTTTGTGCGTACTCGTGCATAGATCAAACATTATTTGGAGTACTAATTACAAAAACAAAATCTCATGTAACATTGTTAATGTGAAAGTTTGTATTTTCGTTACTCCTTCACTCCAAGAACGCTTAACCAATTTAACTGAAATTCTCAACTTAGGCGGACAGAAGCTTCTGAGGTACAAGTTTCCTCAATAGGTTGGGTAGACTATTTATAAGTAAATAAATGTAGCTACAAAGTTCAAAAACCTCAGAGCGTGTTATGTCCTCACACACAGGTATTGTTCAGTTAAATCAGACTAAAAATATTTTCTTGTTGAATGCCTCTTAAGCATCAGTTTAGTTTTATTAATTACTAGCTGTGCTCCGCGGTTTCACTTGCCGTTTTCGTTGCATGAGGCATGTGCAATTCGGTTCTCGTCGGGTGGCCCCCGCCCGACCCACTGCGTCCTTTCTATGGATTAAAATCTTTTCATCATGAACCCTGTAGCCCAGCATAAAAGGGTATGTGTATGTGAGTTATGTGACTCACGATAATATGATAATTTCAGTCTGTGATGGACTTAATCTAGAGATATTTGCATTGTAATAGGCCACAGTGTTCAAAATCAGGTACCTACTGATCATAAGGCCAGTTTTATTTGCCTGAAATGTTTTAGTCGTAATCTTGCACAAACTAAGAAGGCTCAGATATAATAAAGTTACTTGAAATCCAGATTTTGAGGATACCCCAAGTTCGTCCGGGGAAGTATACAACCATGCCTATTTCTGCCGCCAAACAGTAATGCATTCGCGTTACTGTGTCTGTGTGTCTGACTGTGTCCGGTTTGAAACTTTTGGTTGCCGGGTACATTACAGGCCCGTGAGACATTACACCTTCACGTCTCAGGGCTACGGGCGCATGCGATGCGAGTTGGGTCTTTTTGGAAATAAGTAGGGGAGGAACAAGTCGCATTGCTTGTGGACAGAGTTTACCACTTAACACCAGGTGCTCGTCCCGTAACTATTATCACATGTTGAAAAACTTACATAATGAAGCAGTCAATTCTTTACATTCTAAATACTTAGTGACCTGTTTGTGTTTTTGATTATAGTATGCAGATTGTGGGGAAAAGGTTATTATTTTTTTAATAAGTTCACATGTACATTTGGAAGCCAATAATTAGTTTACAGTTTTTAGTAACATAATTTTACATACAGGCAGTCATAGCATGCAGATGAGAGGTGGGAACACATTCCTCTAGTTCGACTCGACGCGCGCATTGACCATTGGAATCGACGCATTGAAGTTCGCACAAATGAGAACGTTGAACTGTATCATCTGAAGTTACTAGCAGTCACGCGTGGAATGGCGCATGCGCATTCGTCAATTCCTGGCACATAGAATCTGCGCTCTGCCTCGCCTTGCCACTCGGCTCGGCTTCATTTTCATACAGCTCATGTAATCTCGTTCAGGCCAACGGCGAATACGTGGGCAAAATGAGTGTCGAAAATCCAGCCAGTGATAACGATTGCGAATCTGTAAGTACTTTTGTTTGGCTGTCTTTATCATTTCTATCATTTGATTTACATTATGTTACTCAATGTGATCTCTCAACTTGTATTTACTAGTGAACAATGCTCCCACGAAGCGAAAATTTTCTAAGTCCCAATATGGCGTCAACTATAGAGTTGAAGAGACAAGCGTAGCGTCGTCGGTCTTTTTGATTGTAGTGAAATTATCGATTTCTGTATAACTTTGGAATCAACGTGTTCGGAGAGCGATTATTTATAAAATCGTATTTACGACATTTCAGTCTCTCATGATACACATTTTTAATGTCAATTTGTTACAGGGAAAGGTAAATGGTAATAAAAACGAACACGTGAACGGAGTTCAGAACGGCTACAGTAGCGCCGACAAGCACAAATCGAGCCACAAGTCATCTAGCAAGGACAAGCACCGCGACAAAGATCGGGACCACAAGAGCTCTAAGCATAGCAGTTCAAGCAGCAGGTTAGTTTTCTAGAAAGTTCTTGATAAACACGCTACATTTCACATATTCATCTATTCTAAAATATTTAAATGTTATTCTGTTTTGCAGAGACAAAGACAGGGACAAGGATAAGGACAGGCATTCAAGCAGCAAACATCACAGTAGTTCACATAAGTCCACCAGTAAAGACAAAGAACGCAGTGACAAGAAGGAACATAGCAGCAGCAGTAAGGACAAGGAGCGCAGTGATAAAGACAAGCATCGCAGTGACAAGGACAAGAATAAAGATAAAGACAGGGAACGGAATGATAAGGACAAGGACAGGCATAGGAGTAGTGATGATAAAAAATCGTCATCATCCAAAGATAAGGAAAAAGAGAAGTCTTCAAGGGACAAGGACAAGGAACATAAGTCTAAGGACAGAGAAAAGGATCGTGAAAGAGATAAGGACCGACACAGGAGTGACAAAGATAAGAAGAGTCGTAGTGACAGGGATAAGCATACCTCTGGTTCATCTAAAGAAAAACACAGCAGGTCAGCTTCTTTAGTTATTTATATATAGGTATAGTTAATATTCAGGACACCAGTACATTTTCACATAGCTTGAATTGTACAGGAAACCTAAATATTTTTTTGGTAGACAAGTTAGCATCAATACAGTTAATTTTATTTATGTAAAAGATCTTTGAAATCTACCCATTGCTGAAGTTGCTCGCAGTTTATAAGTGTTAAATTAATAAGTATGTACGTTGAAGAATGATTTATGTTTTGAAATTGTTATAGGTATATCAATTCAATACACAAGTTGCTAGTTTATTGGTTAGGATCTTAATATTTGGTTAAAGGTTAGGTCTGTGAAAAATTTGTTCTGTGTGAAGCATTTATAAACTATGTTGATGTTGATTTTGTGCATTCTCTTCATTACAGCTCAAGTTCAAGTAGTAAGAATAAAGTAAAGGAGGAAAAGGTTGTTGTGAAGACAGAAAATGAAACGTTCAAATCTGAATCCGATTCCCAGGATTCTGCTAAAGAGGACTGCTTACAGGTGAATTATTTCGTTTCTATTCAAGACATGTTAAATTAATTTAAACAGGCCATTTTTTTTTTTCCTTTATTAATAAGTATTTGAGGGGCATTTTCAGACATGATCATGCCACTCTCATCATAATTTACAATAAATAAATAAATATTGGTGGACATTTCACACAGCGCCATCTAGTCCCAAGTAAGCTAAGCATAGCTTGTATCATGAGAATTAGACAACTGATATAATAATACTTATATACTTTTCTTTTGTAAATATATACATATAATACATATTAACGCCCAGACACAGAACAAACATCAATGTTATAAATGTCACAAATGTTTGTCCTAGGTGGGAATCGAACCCACGACCACAGAAGGCAGGGTTACTACCAAATGAGACAAGTTTATTTATTGCTGCCTATAAGTATGAATTGTTTTCATTATCACCACATTTTCCTCAATTAATCCTGTGCTAGTGTGTGTTACTCTGTTGGTTGAAACAGGAATTGTCCACTTGACATGGGATAATAAGTGGACAATTAAATTAATTAATTACACCATCTAAGTGCTTACTTTTTATTTGATAATATTATGGAAGGCTCAGATGGCTCACCTGATGTTAAGTGGCCACTACCCATAACAAGCAATACGACTTGGGTTATCCGCTACTTAGATACGATAAAACCCTAGTCACATCACATGTGCCCGCCCATAACTCTGAGACATAAAGGTGCAATGTTTCATGTGCTTGTAGTTTCACCGGCACCCATACATTTAAAATCAGAACACAGTAACAATGGTGGCAGTACTTCCCGGACAAACTGGGCATAAGTTCTACTGCTACTGCATTATCTGCATGTTGATTACTTCAATGTATATATTTTTTCTATTCATCATACTTCACTAATCAATGTTTCCATTCAATAGATTGATGAGAGCTATATGAAGGAGGAAATTAAAGAAGAGAGTGAAGATGGATTTGCAGCTGTGAACACAACCCAGTCATCATGTGATTATTCCCTGTCTCAGTTCAAAGATGACCCACTCTCGGAGCTGCCTCCTGATGATGAAAGTGAAGAAGATACTCCGCTGGTAAGAGTTATATACCCCCATTTCTATGCTTTTGGTTTTGTGGTTTCAGGAGGGGTAGTTATTTGCCAAAGCTGCATAGTAAGTAGGGCTGCTTGCATATAATGATAGTAACAGTGTTCAGAATCAAGGCCATGACTTACTCTTTAAGCAGTATTTAATTTAATATAATAATAATTATATTGGAGGAAGCTAAGCATAGCTTGTATCATGGGAAGCAAACAACTGATATAGTACTTATATACTTTTTTAAATACATACATATTAACACCCAGACACAGAACAAACATCTATGTTCATCACACAAATGTTTGTCCTGGGTAGGAATCGAACCCACAACCTACAGTGCAAAAAGCAGGGTTACTACCAACTGAGCTATGAGGCCAGTCGAATTAGTAACCATGTTGCGAATTTAGGCTCTTTGACTTATTATTAAACAATATTTAATTTAGCAACCTACTCGAGAATTGTGTAACAATATGAATAAATTTTCTCTGTTGTCATGTCTTTGATTGTAATAATGAATGGTTTCACAGTTGGAGAGAAAACGGCGCCTGCCCAGTGAGGGCAGCGAGGAAGACATCCCTTTAATGAAGCGTAAGAAACCCAAGAAAGAGAAGAAAGTTAAGAAAGGTATGAAAAATATTATTTACTTAAATGCTGAGATTCATTTAATGAAGATGCTCCAGGAATATGCGTTTTAAAGCTGAATTTGAGTATATTACATCAGGGAAATCAATTTAGCATCATTAGATAATGAAAAATGTATAGTTTTTACATATAGATATATATTTGGAGTTTGGATAGATAAGATGAATTAATAATTTAAGAAACAATTGGCAGTGATCCTGCTGGCGACAAATAAAACTGATTTAGGATTCTCGCGTCTCTTTCCTCGTTATTGAAAAGTGACACAGACCATTCTTTTCAGATAAATCACAAAATTAACTGTTTTGTGATTTACCTAATATTTATGTTGTATTTTTGGGATGATTTACTATCACTATTAAAATTCCTCATAGAATTATCATTATTATTGTCATGTTAATCAGATTTTTAATTTTGATCACTATGAAAAAGTTTGAATTAATCATTAACTAGGAAAAGACAGAGCTACATAAACCTAATTATTATATTCAAGAATATGTTAAGTTCATGGAGCTATATCATATTTATTTGATTATCATAATTAATCTCTTACATTTAACTATTCATGAATCCCATAGAACCCAGTTATGATGATTATGGCGACGAAGAGGAAGACATAAAACCTAAAAAAAAGAAGAAACTTGATAAAAAAGCTGTAAACGTGAAGACGGAAGTTGATGATGGTCCCAGCCCCACCAAACGCAAGAAGAAAGGACAGGAGGAGGAAGGGGAAGTGTGGAAATGGTGAGTTTATACCAACACGAGTGGGTTACTCCGATTCTCGCATCAGTTACTATCATACTTGCGAAAAAAATTACTACTAATTTTATTTTTAGAGGTTTTTATCAGAGGTTTCACTTTTTATGAATTTTCCTGTTTTCCCTATCCAAAAATACAAATTTCATATTGTCACCTTTTTATTCTCTTTGCTCATCACATATGCTTTTATCCGCAATAAAACCCTATTTCCGTCGTTTCGAAAGAGATTGTTTGGTATGTATTGATATAATATTCGCTTTTATCACGCACCTCTATTTTATCCCTCGGAAATGTAGCCAAAATTAGCTGCCAGTGAATGTCCCGTCAAAATCGGTCCAGCCATTTCAGAGATTAGCCGGAACAAAAAGACAGACAGACAGACGGACAAAAATTGTAAAAAAAAATTGTTTTGGTATATGTACCATGTATACATCCATATGCACTTAGTGAAAAGCGGTTATTTAAATATTTTGTATAGATAAAATAATTAAAATATGTCTGTTAGCAAGGTAGCACCTTGACATTGCTTCAAATGACATAAACTGCAGAAAATTCTATTTTGGACAAGAGTCACATGTGTTATATTTTGATAAATTTAGTAATAAAAAAAGGCAAGTAACACGAAGAAATAATATTTCTAGCTCATTGCAAATTTGCCTACTTCGAGGCACATGGTATATTGCCTTGTCGAACCAATACCTACATCCACATCTCTTATAGGTTTCACAAAAGATGAGAAGTCATTTTAACCTCTCCTTGAACACCCTGCCCGGCTAGGGTTGCCAACATTTTTTCGGTTGAATATAGTATTTTTGAGAATAAGCTAAGAAAATATATAGTAGGCTTCAAAAACTATATAGTATTTATTGGAAAGATGAAATAAAGGCAATGGTGTAAGTTTGTTATCTATTTATTTTTGTAATAACCATATTTTTTGCACTTCGTGTATTATTTAACAATTTTCTGTCTCGAAATCTGTGCTAGAAATATAGTATATTCGCGTACTATATATTACTTCAACAGTATATAGTACGGAGAGCCGAAATATAGTAAAATACTATATAATATAGTACGATTGGCAACCCTATGCCCAGCACCACCTCAAGTGGAGCAGCTTCAATGAGGTGTTAGTTAATGAATAGAAACTAGATGGCGCTGAGGTTGACCAACACATCGTGACATAACATTTGAGGTTATGTTCTAAATGAATTATGTTGAAAGCTGTGTGTTGTTTATTTTCATGTGAACTAAGTTCATTGCGACTGCGAGCGCCGAATAAACTTATTTATAGACAGTTACGCTTGAAAAAGCTAAAGTGTGTTGGTATACTAAGTAATAATATCTATTCAGTTGTAAGATTACACATGAAGCAATTATTAATTGTGTTCTATTAATTTTAGGTGGGAAGAGGAAAAGAAAGACGATGGCACCAAATGGAAATATCTGGAACACAAAGGGCCCTTGTTCGCTCCGGATTACGAACCGTTGCCCTCTAATGTGCGTTTCTTCTATGATGGGAAAGAAATCAGATTGTCCCAGGACGCGGAGGAGGTGGCGGGCTTCTACGCTCGCATGTTGGACCACGATTACACAACCAAACCAGCATTCAACACAAACTTCTTCACAGACTGGCGGAAAGTTATGACACACGAAGAAGCTAAACTAATCAAAGATCTCTCTAAATGTAACTTTAAAGAAATGGCAGCTTATTTTGCAAGTCAATCTGAAAAGAACAAGAATCGTACAAAGGAGGAAAAGGCCGCAATAAAGGTTAAGAATGACGAAATCCAAAAGGAATATGGCTTCTGTGTTATCGATGGACACAAGGAGAAGATTGGCAACTTTCGAATAGAACCACCCGGTCTATTCAGAGGCAGAGGTGAACATCCTAAGATGGGTATGTTAAAAAGACGTGTTATGCCTGAAGATGTATTAATCAACTGTTCTAAAGATAGCAAAATACCCAAACCGCCCGCCGGTCACAAGTGGAAGGAAGTGAGGCACGACAACACAGTCACCTGGCTGGCATCCTGGACTGAAAATGTCCAAGGGCAATCCAAGTACGTCATGCTGAATCCTAGTTCAAAGCTAAAAGGTGAAAAGGATTGGCAAAAATACGAAACTGCCCGAAAACTTCACAAGTGTATAGACAAAATTCGAGATACATACCGGTCCGATTGGAAGGCGAAGGAGATGCGAGTGCGGCAGCGTGCCGTCGCTCTCTACTTCATCGATCGCCTCGCCTTGAGAGCCGGCAACGAGAAAGATGATGACCAAGCTGACACGGTGGGTTGCTGCTCCCTGCGAGTGGAACACATCGAGCTGCACAGAGAGAAGGATGGCAAGGAATATGTTGTGGTGTTCGATTTCCTCGGTAAAGATTCCATCAGATATTATAATGAAGTGCCGGTAGAGAAGCGCGTGTTTAAAAATCTCGAGCTATTCATGGAGAGCAAAAAAGATAGTGATGACCTGTTTGACAGACTAAACACACAGACATTGAATGAACATCTGAAAGAGTTGATGCCCGGGTTGACTGCAAAAGTTTTCCGTACATACAATGCTTCCATTACATTGCAACGCCAGTTGGATGAATTAACAGATGGTGATGTTTCTGTATCAGAGAAAATTCTTGCATATAACCGGGCCAATCGCGCTGTAGCAGTGCTGTGTAACCATCAGCGTGCAGTCCCTAAAGGTAAATATCATTCAGTGGACATCTCTTATTTCCATAATTATAACTGTCCTGACTTTGTTTTTCAATTCTAGGTCATGGGAAGTCCATGGAAGCTTTGAAAGAAAAAATTCAAGCAAAGCGCAATCAAATAGATGATGCCGAGGAAGAGTTGCGAGATGCCCAGAAGGCTGCAAAGCGAGGCTCCGTCAAGGAGAAACTGAATTGTGATAAGAAAAAGAAAGCCCTCGAAAAGCTCAGAGAAGCGTTGAAGAAATTGGAGCTGCAAGAAACTGACCGTGATGAAAACAAAACCATTGCATTAAGCACATCTAAGCTCAATTATCTTGATCCCCGGATCTCAGTTGCTTGGTAAGTCTTAAAATTTATTCAAGTACCTACTCCATTCCATAAATGTATGGAGAAGTATTAACATTACAATGTTAATTACAGGTGCAAGAAACATGGTGTTCCCATTGAGAAAATTTACAACAAAACTCAACGCGACAAATTCCGGTGGGCCATCGACATGGCGGGTCCCGAATATATCTTTTAAAGGTCACATTAGCATCGGCTATGTTTATTTTATACACATTTATTATTTTTGCTAATGCAGTAAAAAAATATGTTCCACTTACACATACACAATATTTGTTGTATGAAGTATATTTTGAATATGTATTGATAATTTAAAATTATTGTAGTTGTATTTATTTGGACTTACAGAATTCACACAAGGTCTCCTCAATTAGAAGTCTGATTCTAATTTATTTGGTCTAGAATACATAGCTTCAAATCTCCTAGTTTTATTAGTATAATTATGTTTAGCACTAGAAACCTAATAGTATAAGATTTTCACTGTATACATTTTAGCTCTTGTAGATTGTCTATTTTTTGTTTAAATATTGTAGTTTTGTTAACTACATTGTTTTTAATTGAAATCATGGTAGACATATTATGCAGTGCTGTGAATCACAGATTGCCAGTTTTGAATTTGAATATAAAATACTAAAAAGCTGTGAAAAAAATACCATAGCATCACTAAATCATTGTAAATAATGTGAGGCTCCGATCAATTTAACTATCTACTTAATACGGAACTTCTAGGAAAGAGCAATCTTCAGGTTATTAAATATAGGTTTATTTTTACAAGGAATAAAATTACAAAACGATTTAAGCTGTGTGCCTGTGCAGAATGTGCAGTTGTATGGTGTAAGCATGCTAATTTTATTTTTGTAAATTTAAGATCTAAATTGGGGCATCAGCTGTCAATGTTACAAAAGGTACAATGTTAGATAAATTCGTATTATTAGCAGTGTGTGAGTGAGTCTTGTAAATATGTAGTAAATTTTTACTATATCTTGACAATTGTAAAATGAGATTATCCCAAATAAATAAAAAAAACATTGACAACTAGAATTAAATGTTTTTATATTTTATCTATTTAAAACTTATCAACTCAGCATTCACAATTTCTAACTCAACCATCATATTCACAATCTTTTAAGAAATCTACATCTTCTATTCCTTCGGGCATATAACTTAGCCCGGACACATCTTTATGTGACAAATTGTAGCCAGCACCATATCCTGGAAATAAAAAAGTACTATTATGTTAGACTTGTGTGTGCAAGATGTTTCATCTTTATCGATTCATTATGCTGCCAGTCCACTATATTGAATTAGAAAAGCATAAACATTGGTTAATATTTGATACAGCGCAATCCAGCTACAGATAATTGTACAAATTAATCGACATTCAGACAGAATGAACAACCAATTCCATAAGAGCAGTAGAACTTAGCCAAGTTCATCCAGGTAGTACTGCCACCATTTCTGACGCCAAGTGCTAATGCATTCGCGTTACTGTGTTCTGGTTTGGGAGGTGGTTGCCGGTGAAATTACAGCCACAGGAGACGTTCCACCTTCACGTCTCAGAGTTAGCATACGATGCGACTTGGATCTTATCGTACCTAAGGGAGGACCCAAGTATTGCTTGTTATGGGAAGAGGTTACCACTTAACACCAGGTGTCCATCTGGTCTTTCCAACATTATCACATAAAAATCCTACTAAGCTGTGAGGCAGCATCCACTGCTAATTATACTGGTTGTAGCATGGTCTAACTTTTTTCATCTGTCTGTAATCCCTGCTAGTGGGACAAAGCCTTTAGTTGCTATGAAACTAACCCACCTAATTGTTTCATAAGCTTGGTGGGCGCGTTTCTCAAATGCAGCGGAACAGCGGGTAGTGGGCCCTTAGTTTCTGCCACGAACTTCTGACATTTCCTCATGGCGCAGTACACCTCCCTACTCTTGGGCGCGCGCGCGAGCCGCACCGCGCACTGCGCCAGCACCACGTCGCACTCCGGCATGCCGAGCTGCTGGCAGCCCTGCAGGCAGGCGACCGCCTCCACGATAGCGCTTTGATCTGCTAGACCTGGTAAATAGGATTATTATTCGACGGTTCCCTTATATTAATAGGCCCTGCCTGCACCGTGAGCCCTCTCTCCGACGCCAAGGATTTTTCTTAATTGAGGGAACGGAACGGACTTTTAGCTTTGATTGAATTGCTGTGGCCCAGCATCGAAGATGGAAGATTATGGGTATTTTTGACCTAGTCATTTTAAATACTTTGGGCGAAGTTCATAACAACAGCAAAGTGAAACATCTTATCAGTATCAGTATGTAGTAGCGCGTCGTCCAGTAGAGCGCCGCGTTGTCGTCGCCCGCGCGGATGGTTACCTATGTCCTCGCACGCGGCGCGCACGAGTCGCCGCGCCACGTACAGCGGGTCCTCGCCGGCGCTGAGGGCGCGCGTCGTCCAGTAGAGCGCCGCGTTGTCGTCGCCCGCGCGGATGGTTACCTATGTCCTCGCACGCGGCGCGCACGAGTCGCCGCGCCACGTACAGCGGGTCCTCGCCGGCGCTGAGGGCGCGCGTCGTCCAGTAGAGCGCCGCGTTGTCGTCGCCCGCGCGGATGGTTACCTATGTCCTCGCACGCGGCGCGCACGAGTCGCCGCGCCACGTACAGCGGGTCCTCGCCGGCGCTGAGGGCGCGCGTCGTCCAGTACAGCGCCGCGTTGTCGTCGCCCGCGCGGATGGTTACCTATGTCCTCGCACGCGGCGCGCACGAGTCGCCGCGCCACGTACAGCGGGTCCTCGCCGGCGCTGAGGGCGCGCGTCGTCCAGTAGAGCGCCGCGTTGTCGTCGCCCGCGCGGATGGTTACCTATGTCCTCGCACGCGGCGCGCACGAGTCGCCGCGCCACGTACAGCGGGTCCTCGCCGGCGCTGAGGGCGCGCGTCGTCCAGTACAGCGCCGCGTTGTCGTCGCCCGCGCGGATGGTTACCTATGTCCTCGCACGCGGCGCGCACGAGTCGCCGCGCCACGTACAGCGGGTCCTCGCCGGCGCTGAGGGCGCGCGTCGTCCAGTAGAGCGCCGCGTTGTCGTCGCCCGCGCGGATGGTTACCTATGTCCTCGCACGCGGCGCGCACGAGTCGCCGCGCCACGTACAGCGGGTCCTCGCCGGCGCTGAGGGCGCGCGTCGTCCAGTACAGCGCCGCGTTGTCGTCGCCCGCGCGGATGGTTACCTATGTCCTCGCACGCGGCGCGCACGAGTCGCCGCGCCACGTACAGCGGGTCCTCGCCGGCGCTGAGGGCGCGCGTCGTCCAGTAGAGCGCCGCGTTGTCGTCGCCCGCGCGGATGGTTACCTATGTCCTCGCACGCGGCGCGCACGAGTCGCCGCGCCACGTACAGCGGGTCCTCGCCGGCGCTGAGGGCGCGCGTCGTCCAGTACAGCGCCGCGTTGTCGTCGCCCGCGCGGATGGACTTGTGTATCGCCGACACTATGTTGTAATGCTCCTCGCCTTTTCGGTCGTACACCATGTGCGAACGCTGCGACATATTTCACTATCATTGTACATCAGAAGGGCCGTTAGGGCCTGAATAGGCGCTACATATGAATAGCTATAATCTTGTAGGTGTAAGTTTTATTTTTAATAGTGCAGTAACCAAGGTACTTTTAGGAGTTTTCAGTATTTAGCACCAACACTGCTACATTCCCTGAATAACTGAAATTAAGATGTCAGCACTCATTAATGATCGCTGAACATGGAGACATACATATTTCCATTATCTCTAAAACTAGACAGTTTACTTTCACGTTGCACATTTATTCACATCACACGTTTTACAGTCAATGTATATTATTATCATTATTATATATGTTTCATTATGCCTAAACGCAGCGAGGAAACTGGGAGAACTGATGACTGAAGTAGGTACCAATTAGTGGTTTATACATGCCATACTATGTAGGTAATGCTAACATGTACTGTATTTTTAACTGTGTCACCACACCTTTATCCCATCCTTGATGTCCTCAAGCGACAGGATGGCCGGACCAGACACGTGAATGTCAGCGCCCGGATCTCTGGCCGTGAGCGCCAACTCCAGAGCGCCGAGAGCAACGCGCGCGTCGCCATCACATATTTCCGCCAACCATCGCAGTGAAGCCTCTTCGACAATGCACCTGACACAGAAGTATCACTAGTTATGTCACTTATCCTAAAATAACGACTTGAAGGTTTTTTAATTTTTAAATGAGATAAAATTAGGGAAAGAGCAGACGGCCCACCTGGTGTTAAGTGGTTACCCCTGCCCATAGACAAGCAATACAGCCTGGGTCCTCCCCAACTTAGGTACAAGAACGTAATGTAACGTGAAGGTGGAATGTCTGCCTGTAATTTCACCGGCAATCGCAACTTTCAAAGTGAAAAACGATAATGCAAATGTATTTAGTGCTTCACAGCAGAAATGATTATGGTGGTAGTACTTCCCCGGATGAACTTGAGATAGGTACTGCTACTAAAGCCTTCTTTACCTGGGTATATCATCTTTTGTCATTTGTTCAGCCTGCATTTTGGAGTTTATAACCATGGCCTGTTTACTCTTCTCTATTGCTCTCTTTAGAATGCAAAGCACTTCTTCAATGGTAAGTTTCTCCAATACAACCACTCTGCACCTGCTCAGCAGAGCATTGTTTAGACTGAACGAAGGGTTCTCAGTAGTGGCTCCTATCAGTGTGATTGTGCCATTTTCAACATGGGGCAGGAAGGAGTCTTGCTGAAGTTTGTTAAACCTAGAAAATAGTTTCAGGTGTTTCAGGTGCATTGGTGTTAACTTTAAGGTTGTTATAATAATAACAATAAATAAATAAATGACACTACTTTATTAATTTTACTAGAAGCCAATAAGACTGTTGTTCGAGGAACAATTTTTTTTTCTTAACTGTATGTTATGTATGTAAATAAAAAAGGAGTTATTTGCAAAACATATACTCAGTGTTAAATTCTATCAATATATGGAACAGACGTTCCTCTGCCTTATGTGGATGTGTTGTATTGTAACACCTTGCATAAAAATCTTGCAAACCTGTGTATTTCATCCATGAAGAGTACAGTATGCCTTTTGAACTGTGCTTCATTTTTAGCTACTTTTACAACTTCTTTCACGTCATTTATACCAGACATTGTTGCAGAAAGCTTAACAAATCGCATGTTATTGTGATCTTTACAAATATTCGCCACAACATTAGCCACTGAAGTCTGAAAAAAAAACAGCTATTATCAATGGAAATACTAGATGATTTTGTAGAGGTATAGTTAATAGATAAATATATAAATAATAAATAGATTATAGGTATAGATAAATATTAAAATACACACTTTACCACAACCAGGGGGACCCCACAAGATCATATTGGGTACTTTTTTCTGTTCCAACAATGAGCCCAGCATTGATCCTGGACCGAACACTTGCTGTTGCCCAACCATGTCGTTCAAAGTTAGTGGTCTCATACGCTCAGCCAGGGGTAAAGTGTCAAGGGGTGCATGGGTACTTGTAGATCTAGCTGCTGATGACGAGGGTTCCTGTAAGTTACATGAGTTAGGGTAACCATGGATACAATCCAGTAATTTATACACCAGACTGTCTGTGCTGCATATACAGCAGTCAAGGATTCTATGTTATTCAAGGTGAGACAGTTCTGTAGTTTGAAAAGTAGTCTGAAAGTTTGATGTAGTTGAATGACAGAGTAACAAACATATATCTATCCATCTTTCCATCCCAATTTGAGTATAATTTATACAATAGAGGAAGAAGATTAGCGGTGCCTGGGTTTCCAATATTAACAAAAAAAATTGCCTTGAGTCTCATGTTGGTACATAACCTTGGTTTACATTTTTCATGTTTAAAATTTGTCATTGGAAACTTTTATATGTTTTTGTCCAGAAACAGCAGATCTGACTGCCAACAACCTAAATGAAACTGTGATAACTTTTAACACCCGTTTGGTTTGTACTGTAGAGGTCAGAATCAGAAAAAAAGCATACATTTGCCTTTTGCTACCTGTGTGAGTATAGTTCTGTGGTAATTGAAAATTGTTTATTTGTCCCATCCAAAACACTAATATGAAAAAATTCTTTTTGCAAGGTATCCAGCAATATGAACAACGGGGCACAGTAAACACCGGCGTGCACTCAAGTGTCATAATGCATATGCGAAAAAATGAATAGTAAATAATGATTCTTTCCACACTTTTAACTGACTTTTATACGTAGTTAAGGCACTCTTACCACGTTTGGTCCATTGTAAGTCACAGATTTTTCCACTTTAATTCGCTTTTCGTTGGGTGACGCACTGTGAAAATGGGAACTGCTGCGCTTGGAATTAATCTTCTCTGAGGTATTCAGGAATAAACATTTGTTTACATGTTCTTCAACTAACTGTTTATCAAAAGACTTGCTACAAACTGGACACGGAACTGGACTATTTGATTGAGATGCTTCACTTAAATCTTTCGATGCCATTTTACTTCATTAAATGTGTGAGTTGTCATCGAGCGTATTATTAATGAAAAATAATGCAGTACAAACAAAACCCTTTAAAAACGAATTTTAGTGAATTTGGCGCCCGAACGAATGAAGAATTTCCATCCATCCATTCATTATTTATCTATTCAACCAGGAGTAATACAAATTTATATTTCGGTTTCTACCGATTTCTATCATGCAAGTACAGACCTAGTATGTAAGACTCACCGAATTTACATTTCGGATGCAACCGATTTATATGATGCGGTATAGGCTAGGTATGCACTCACTGACGGTATATAGACGAGTCGTATTCGCCGAAATTAGCTTCATAGAAGTTGGTAACACTCATTTATTCACTTTATTGATTGGTAGTTATGTATCGTCTGTGGCTTAGCTTTGTTGACGTGTGAAACAAACTTTTTTTTAGTTGATAATGGAGGGGTGGTGGAGTGAGTCTTCACAGTGGAAGTTTCAAAATATATTTACGTAAATTATTGAATGAAATCAAGAATGGTATTATATTAAGTATAGAGTAAGAAATTATCTTGATAATAAACATTACTGCGATGGATAAAATATCTAATAAAATCAAGGGAATTGAGAAGACATGTAAACAGGTCAGCGAACTTACTACAGAGAGTCCCAAAAGTTCAAAAAACAAAATTGTAAGTATGTATTTGCTTGTTAGTGAACCTTACCTGATGGTTGAGGGTTGATATTTTGTGTAAAGCTATATTTGCTTGTGTAATTTCCGCACTGTCATTGAAATACCGTTATACATAGTGGTGAAAGTAAGTAAACATTAAAGTTCTAGTCAAGAAATACATGTTTCAGGGTAGCATAGCATCTGAAAGGAATATACCTCAAAATGTCGAAGAATCTCAAAATGTCGAGGAATCTCAAAATGTCGAAGAATTTAAGGATTTGGAAATTCAGAATCAAGGGTGTTATATAAATATTGAAATTGATCTCGTATGTGTATCTTTATTTTTCCTGGCACTATGTACTAGACTTTATAACTTGGAAGAACCTAAATATATTGTGTGAGTAATAATCATAGCATTTTTGACTAACAATAAATGATTCATAGAGAAATTTCCAACAAATATTCCATTAAATATTTTCAGATTTGATGAACTACATTATGGGCGATATGTATCTCTTTACGCAAAAGGAATATTTTTCTTTGATGCACATCCTCCATTGGGCAAACAGCTTCTATACTTGGCTGGGCGGGCTGCCGGCTATGATGGAAACTTCACTTTTGATCGCATCGGATCACCCTATACTGATAATGTGCCAGTGAGAGAACTCAGACTGGTACCGGCTTTGGCTGGCAGTATTCTAGTACCCGTTACCTACCATGTGATGAGAGAGCTAGCTACATATCAGTGGACAGCTGTATTAGCTGCATTATTGGTTCTCTTTGGTAAGAAATCATGAACTGAACATCATCATAAAAATATATGTGGAATTTCATGAAATCATCACTTGATGTCAGTCACATTAACTAATGAAATTGCCACTGTTATTATCTCAAATAAATACCCTATTAATTTAATATAATAATGAAATCTGTGTTGTGGCCATATTAAAGGAAAAACAAAAAATGATTGACTAAATGGAGAAACTAATACAAATTGTTTATTTCAGAAAATTGTTTCCTTGCCCAGTCAAGGTTCATGTTACTAGAGAGCATACAAATCTTATTTGCATTATGTGGTATTTACTGTGTATTGAAAAGTACACACAAAACAGGCATTGCCTCAGTTCTCTGGATTTCTATTGGTGCTGTCTCACTGGGGTGCTGTTTTTCGTAAGTATACCTTTCTTGGCTAATGAGGTGTGCAGTGGTTAATAAGCATCTAGTCTGCCATGATACCTGATGCCAGATTTAGTTAAATATAAAATAATAATATAAGAATATATGGATAAATATAAGCTGTTTGCTTGTTTGCCTATAATCACAAAAAAATATTTATATATTGATGCTCTGCATTCTCTCACCCTTAGCTCCTATAACTATCCTGCTCACATTGTCAACTCCCTGGTTACCATGTTGGTTAGTGGGCAAAAGAGGGTTCTGGACGAGGCAGGCTTGCATGTTTTGGTTTTAAGCCTGGCAGTTTCTCCTCGCATAGTCAGTGTCTGCATCACCTGTTATGGTGAGGCAGTTAGGCATAGTCAAAGGCATGACGGGCAACGACAGGTGTCATATAGATATTGTTTGGCCAGAGAACTGCATCCAGCATTCTACCAATTGTACTCGTTTTCCATTCTGTTGGATTAAAGGTGGCATGGACGAGCAGTTAATCTGTGACTGTGCACCTACTTATACACTTAAAGATGTCCTACTCATATTATTTTCTGATGCCCCATTAATGATTAAGAATCAGTGACGGACTAAGGACTAAGCACGTCAGGGGTCCGGGCGGCAACAATGAATGGAATTTATTTGTTATAGTGTATTGTGAAAACGAAATATGTAATACTGTAATTTCGATTTATAAACATTTTTTAAGGGCATGGTTTTATATTCACGTGTCTGACAAATAACGTTACAAAATTATCAGAAAAACAATAAATGGGTTCCGAATACCAAAAACGTGTGTTTTCAACTTCTCTCGTCGTCTCTTTGTTGCCTTTTGCTCTATACGGTAATACATTGCTTCATGTGGGTTTGCACTCTAAAAAAATAACAAGTGATAAAAACCAGTCAGTTGTTAATCGGACTCGCGCTAAGATACCGAACTGAATGATAAAATAACACATTTTTCCTACGGATCCTTCAGGGCGCGATTCGGTTCGCACTTGGCTGGTTTGTATTAAAAACTCTCATTAGACCACCGTTGCTCTTTATTCAGTAAGAATGTCCTGTTCTTTCCGCCTAACAATCTATAATTCATTTATTCAATCCATCTTGTTTCAGAGTAAAATACTCAGGCTTGTACTCCTACTACCTGGCGTTGTTCCTCGTTGGGCGCCAAATCTGGCGTCGATTCGGCACCACGGAATCGGGATTGCGTATCGCGATATCTGCACTTTGGCGGATACTTGTACTGGTAGCGCTGCCCGTAGCCGTGTACGTGGGTGTGTTCTATGCGCATCTAGCGATGCTGCCCAAGGCGGGGCCGCATGACAGCGTGATGACGAGCGCTTTCCAAGCGTCCCTGCAGGGCGGCCTCGCGAGCATCACCAGGGGGCAACCATTGCATGTGTCGCATGGATCTCAGATAACACTCAGGTATAAATCATTACTGCTTTATTTGGAATTCACCTGTTTTTAAAAGCTTGGCCGTTTCGTCATTGCACTGAAGAATGTTCTCTGAACGTTTGCGCATGTACAGTTAATAAAAAAGAAAATAATTCATAAACATTTTGTGTGACTTGCACGAACTTTCGGTAGACCATATTAAACCAGCTGAATTCATTCATTTTCTTCTCATTCCAACCGTTCTTCGCTCTGGCTTTGAACTACTGTACATATCTACATATATAAAATCAAACCTGTTTCCCGGAGGGGTAGGCAGAGAGCACAGTTTTCCACGTGCTACGATCCTGACACCTCTTTTGCTTCATCAACTCTTATATCACATTCTTCATGCAAGCTTGTCAGTTTTATGAATCGAACTGGCCTTTTTCGACACCTCGCTGATTTGTCTCAGTATGTATGTCCAACGGTCTCATTCACACTCTGCTTACTCCACTGGCTTCGTCATTCTTATCTCATTCATCCTGTTTATGCCGAAACCATGTAAGCATACGTTTCTTAACCCTCATCATTACGTCTTCTTTCACTCCACAGCGCTCTCTTATCACGCTGTTCATCACTTAATATTAAGTTACCTCACACACACGCACGCACCCACACACACATCCACACACACATACACACACACATACACACACCCACACACACACACACACACACGCACACACACACACACACACACACACACACACACACACGCACACACACACACACACACGCACACATATGCATTCTAAGTATCAATACAATGGATTGTTAGAATGAGTTGTAATGTGCAGACACACGCACGGGCGCACGTGCTGGCTGCACTCGCACGCGCACGTGTACCCGGTGCGGTACGCGGACGCGCGCGGCTCCTCCCACCAGCAGCAGGTCACGTGCTACAGCTTCAAGGACGTCAACAACTGGTGGATAGTGAAGCGGCCGGAGCACCAGTCGCTGGCGGTCGCGCGGCCGCCCGACGCGGTGCGCCACGGCGACCTCGTGCAGCTGCTGCACGGCATCACGAGCCGCGCGCTCAACTCGCACGACGTCGCCGCGCCTGTCTCCCCGCAGTCGCAGGTTACTCTCACTGTTGCTTCGCTTCACTCACACTGTCTGTGATGCTGCTTTTTAAAACCCTTCACCAGGAGTAGGTAAATATTTTGTTCGTAATGGGTTTGTCTGTTCTACCTCCGGGTCAATTAAGCTGTTGCGGGCTTACGATATGTCCTGCCAAGCCACCAAAGCGTTTGCCCTGCGGTATTTTTCGGCGGAAGTGAATGCCTAGTGTTGCAGGTATTTTTAGTCAGAGCTTTCTGTTTTACCAACCCTTACTGTTGAGTCCTTCACATAGTTTTTTTTGAAACAATTTCTAATCTCTACATTATAATGAAGACATTTATAGTTTATCAATACTTATTGCCTTTTCGTTCTTTCTCAGGAAGTGTCTTGCTACATTGACTACAATGTATCAATGCCAGCGCAGAACCTGTGGCGGGTGGATATAGTGAACCGAGACAGTGAGGACGCTACGTGGGACAGTATCCGATCTCTAGTGCGACTGATCCACGTGGACTCGGGGTCTGCGCTGCGGTACAGCGGCCGCCAGCTGCCGTCCTGGGGCTTCAACCAGCACGAGGTCGTAGCAGACAAGGTGATCACGCATCAGGACACTGTGTGGAACGTCGAGGAGCACAGATACACTAAAAGTAAGCTCCTAGTGAACAGAGACAGTGAAGCATCATGGGATGGCATCCGAGCCGCGTGGACTCGGGTTCTGCTTGAGTAAGCTAATAAATTTTTAAACCCAAAAAAAAAGACAATTTGAGACAATCCGGTATCACGTGTCGGAATTTTAGGTGATCCAGTTCGAGGTTCAGTTATCAATTAATATGTTGCTGCTCATAATGGTTTAAAGTAGAAGTTGGTAATAATTTACGGTTCTATCAAGTATTTCCATAAGATTTGTGTTTTAGTTATATCTAAAAACCATTTCCACATAATGTTTCAGCGGAAGACAGAAAAGAACGTGAACGCGAGTTGGTAACGGCAGAAATGATCCCGTCGGGCAGCACGCAACTGAGCTTCTGGGAGAAGTTCGCGGAGCTCCAGTACAAGATGATAGCGCACGCGCCGGACGCGCCGCACGGACACATGTTCGCGAGCGAGCCCTCCGAGTGGCCGCTGCTCGTGCGCTCCATCGCCTACTGGCTCTCGCCTGATTCTAATGTGAGTCTAGGTGAATTACCTTTTCCGGTGTCCCCCGTGTGGGGTGAAAGGAGCAACCCAAAGTAGAACTTGTTCTAAGTTCGCCTAGGCAAGGACTGCCACCACACGTATTTATCTGCCGCCAAGCAGTGATCCACTCTTGTTGCTGTGCCCCGATGGGCGGAAGTAGATGCGGGGGAAATTGAAGGCGCATGACCTAACATCCCCGTCTCGGGTGATTGACGCAATGCAGTGCGACTTGAGTCATCTCGTACTTTGGTTGAGAATGAATTGGGTCGTATTGCTATTGTGTATGGGCGGCGGTTATCACTTATCATCAAGTGAACTGTCAGTCAGTCCCAGGGACCACTCGTGCATTGCACAAATCACCAAATTGCAGGCACCTGAGCTATTCCAACTTCGTCTTAGAACTACGGGCACATACGATGCGACTTGGGTCTTATTGTACATAAGTAGGTGAAGACCCAAATCGTATTGCTTTGTAATGGGCAAAAGTTACTGACACCAGTTGGGCCATCTGCTCGTTCCGTAACATTACCTTTTCATATAAAAAAAAAGATGTTTGGTTTGGCTCGCGGCGCATAGACAACTGCGACGTATGAATGTATAGGTGTTGGTATGTTGACAGGCTCAAATCCATCTGATCGGTAACGTAGTGACGTGGTATGCGGGCACAGTCTCCGTGGTGGTGTACGGCGCTCTGCTCGCGCTGTACACTGTGCGCAGGCGCCGCGCCTGCGTCGACCTTCCGCCGAGAGCATTGCACAAGTTCTACGACGCAGGATGCGTTCTTTTCCTCGGCTATTGGATGCACTACCTTCCATACTTCTTCATGGACAGAACTCTCTTCCTACATCACTATCTACCCGCCTATATATTCAAGATATTGCTGCTCTCTTATATCATAGATCACGTTTATTTCATTTTCCAGTTACGGGAAAAAACTCATTCCCTATCAAATATTTTTATACTCTGTGTGGCGATATGGCTCGCGTACGTCGTGCTGACGTTCAAAAAGTTCAGCGTTCTGAACTACGGCAGCACGGATTTGACTGAAAATGACCTCATGAATCTCAGATGGAAAGACACATGGGATTTCATACTCCACAAAAGGGGATGATGAATCCTCGTAGACTATATAATTAATGCATTTTATTAATCTTATTTCTTAGCTGCCATTTCTAAGATCTTGTCACAATTTTGACTATTGTTATTATTTTGAATACTCAGTTTTTAGAATAGAATTATAATAATTTAAGTGCAGTAGATCTACTCCAAGTTCGTCAAGAAATTACAGGCACATGAGACATTCCAACTACACGTCTCAAGAGTTACAGGCACATACGATGCGACTTGGGTCTCGTTGTACCTAGTAGGGGAGGACCCCAAGTCACATTAACACACGTGGGCCGTCGGCTCGTTCAATAACTGCATCACATGAAAAAACTTCTGATATTTTAGGCATGTAAATAGAATTTATACATTCCGTCCAAAAGTTTTAAATGGAAAATTTATATTTATAAATAGCATATAATTAGCCATGTAAGTACATTCCATCCATGCTATATTATGTTTTATCTAAAATATATCTTTATATTACAAATAAAATGAATGAGTATTATAAAAGTGAAGTTTATTTTAAACAAGAAACTTTAATGTCCACTGTGAGAAGGTTCCACCTCCATTGGTTGGGAGCGAGATACTGGATGTACAGCAACTGATTCTACTTCCAGGGGAATGACACGCTGCTTCAGAACTGCAGTGGTCCCCAGGGCATATCTGTAAGACCCTTGCTTTTTGCCCTGAAACAAAAATGGAATAAATGGTAATCAGTAATGAGCTAGGAGTTTGCAGGGAGATAAAACAAAAAGAAGACCCAATAAATAATAGTATAGTTTGGACACATTCAAAGATTTGGGGGAGAAGTTAAGAAATATTCAAGCAGAAGTTACCTTGACATTAGCTTCCTCATAAGTCCTCAAGTACTGAGCTGGCCCAGTGTTGCGAATAACACAAAGATCCACATTGGAACCAGATCCCAAATCGTTGAAGATACCGGCAGCGATGGCATCGCGAACAAGCTTCTTGCCCTCTTCCTCAGACAAACTAGGTTTCCAACCTGCTTCAAATACAGCCATAGCCGCAAGAGAGCCAGAACCTGTGAGATATTATTTTATTAAGTACACCCCAGACATATCCAACTGTAACATACAAGAAGTTAGACAAATATAATGTACCCATAGTAGCATAAGGTAGCTTGTCCACAGATCCATGAGGGTAAATGCAGTAGATGTGTGGTCCGGTTCTATCAACACCTCCAAGGACGAGGGCAGCTCCGATGTGTCCTTGATAACGGAACAGCATGCGCTTCAACAGCGTTGCGGCGGTTTCCACCGGCACCGTGCGACCAGTGTGCAGTCTCTGAAGCTCCAGTTGCGAGGAAACTGTTTGCGTCGTCATTTCAGTGTCCGCTGCCGTACCCGCACCGCAGCAGTACATATTCCCGGCTAAGTAGTGAATCTTCTCGCAATTTTTATCAGAGACAACCGTGTTCTCGGTGGCCCTCGTATCAGCTCCTAAAATAACTCCATCAGCGTAAATAATGCCTACTATTGTAGTTCCCGTCTTTGTGGCTTTCGGTGCAGGAAATCCTTTCTGAGCGAGGAAGGCATTGCTGAAAATAATATAATGCTTAGGAATTTGAACGTGAGTATCAATTAGTCAAGTCATCAGTGGTTTTTACGTACCGTTGGCAGTTTTCAAAAGAGAATCCAGGTGCAGGGATTTCTGGAACTAAAACCGAAGCCATTTTAATAAATTATATTCGATGCAGAAAACAACAAACTCGGAAAATTTGTTGGAATTGGCCGAATGCAAGTCCAATCCAAACCACACAATCCGTTTTTGTTGTGTCATCTGTCAACAAATCATGACTTTCAAATTACAATAGGACAGAATAAAAACCGATTAATTACGAAAATGATAATATTTAGACTGGCAATAATAGCCAGTAAGATGTAAGGGTGAGGTGACGGTCGAAAGACTTTATTACGCACTTTTAACATAGAAAACTATGAGCTGTAGCACTACAAGATAAAGTGTTAAATTGATTAGCATAAACCTTGTAACGTGTCATTACTATTCTGAGTTAAAATATGAACCAATCACATCGAGACGAATTGTCTTTGCACGCCTATTTGTCAAACCATCAGCAATGTTGTCAGAGATATAGCGAAATGTGTTAGACGGTGATTGTCAGTTTTTCTATTGAATTTAGCTTCTAAATTAGTTCTTAGGTCTAGAGTTAACACAATGTTGACTAACGCAGCCTATGTGTGTCTAATTTATTTGACCACGGTTGTAGTCCTTACTCTAGCCGGTCGCGATTTCTATCAAATACTCAGTGTGTCTCGATCAGCTACTACGAATGAAATTAAAAAAGCTTACAGAAAATTAGCAAAAGCTTTACATCCAGACAAGAATCAAGATGATCCTGACGCCTCGCAGAAGTTTCAAGACCTTGGCGCGGCGTACGAGGCCTTATCGGACCCGGAAAAGCGCGAGCTGTATGACCGATGTGGCGAGGACTGTTTGAAGAAGGATGGTATGATGAACAACAATGACCCATTTGCAAGTTTCTTTGGAGACTTCGGCTTCCACTTCGGAGGAGAACAGCCGAGTCATGAGACTCCTCGAGGGGCGGATGTTATCATGGAACTGACTGTTTCCCTTGAAGAACTTTACAATGGAAACTTCATAGAGGTAACTGATAGGGCTTCAGTAACATTGCATGTCTTTGTATTTATAAAGTCATATAAACTGATAGTAGTCAAGAAGTCAGAAAGTAACATTATCATACTTTCACATTACAGATAACTCGCAACAAGCCAGTCATAAAGCCAGCACCAGGCACACGTAAATGCAACTGCCGGCAAGAAATGGTGACGAGGAACCTTGGCCCAGGTCGCTTCCAAATGATGCAGCAGACAGTCTGCGACGAGTGTCCTAATGTCAAGTTAGTGAATGAGGAGAGGCTTTTAGAAGTAGAGGTTGGTATCTTAATTTTTTTCCTATTTCAATCATAAAATGTTAAGACAAAATTACTAGGTGAATACTGTAGAAAATAAAGCCATAACAGCTTTTGATTATTGTTACAAGTAGTTTATTTCAATGTCTGTGAAAAAAAATGTTGAACTATATTTCCCACAAGGAAAGTTTCCTCCTAACTATCCAAAAAAAACTAAATAACCTTTGTTATAAAATACCCATAATTGACAAATATAAAAATAAGATCCAAATCACACCACAGGAACCATGCATTTTCCAGACCCATAAACTATCTCTGTGTAGAAAAATCATGTAGATCCATTGTACTATTGTAGTGTGATAGGACAAATCAACAAAGACACTTGCTTCTATATTTATAAGTAACTATTTACATTAGCTATGAACTGATGGTATTTTTAATTATTCACTATGTAATATCATATTTTTAGGTAGAAGTAGGTGCACCAGATGGACACAAGTCTAGGTTGCGTGGTGAAGGAGAGCCGCACATGGATGGAGATCCTGGAGACCTCGTTTTCATCTTCAAGACAGAGAGACATTCTCAGTTTGTCCGGAAAGGTGATGATCTATACACCAATGTCACTGTATCATTACAGGTAAGATTCAGAGGTCCTAGGATCCTAAAACATATGAAATTATTTTTAAATAGCTGTTGCCCGCGGCTTCGTCAGTTTCATCTTCTGGTTGACTGATGAATCTGGACTTATATTAAATTAACACTATTACACTTATTATGAATACCAACCAAGTCCACAGAATAACATATATCATTGAATTCCAGGATGCACTAGTAGGTTTCACACTTGAGCTGGAGCATCTGGACGGGCACAAGGTGACGGTGTCTCGCGACAAGGTGACGTGGGCGGGCGCGCGAGTCCGCAAGAAGGGCGAGGGCATGCCCAACTTCGAAAACAACAACCTGCACGGGAACCTGTACATCACCTTTGATATTGAGTTCCCCAAACAAGACTTCACTGATCAGGAAAAGGAAGGTAATTACCCATTTTTAATGGAGAACCATCTGGTTAAAACTTAATTTGATGTGGAATAAGTATTTATTACTAAGGCTATTGTTGTGAGGTTTTAAGTTTCTTGTATACATTTCAAATATCCACCTAGTTGTGACGTAACATATACTTAACTAAATCTATAGTGACAGTTCAAGTAAGGTTTCTGTTATGAGCATGCTCATAATTTTATCAGGCAACTAATAATATTCCAAAGGGGCTTACCCATGATAAGGTTAGGATAAAAATATGTCTACATTGAGACAGTGTTGGATTAAGATTAGGAATATACATATTGATAATTTTAAAATACATCTTATGGGTCTGTAATTATCATGGGCAGGGTAGGTGCTTTTAGAATTGGAATCAATAGTAGTCAGTAATGAGTATTTTTTGCAATCTTAAAATGCTGTTCCTGATGCAGGTTTTAATTTGAAGGTCTGACTCTTACAGATGTAGATAAGTTTTTTATTTCTATCATATTCATTCCCTTTACCTCATAGTGTCAGTTCTTAAACTGTGAAGGTAGCTGATAATAGCCAACTTGAGACATGCAAACATCCATCGTCAGAGGTGTTCCTAACTGCTTTTTGGTTTATAGCAGCAATGAAACATATCTGATCAGTTATTTATAATAAAAATTTTTGTTTCAGCACTGAGGGACATATTGAAACAGCAACCAAATAACAAAATATACAATGGACTATAATATAGGTTTTTGCCAATTTAATTTATTTAAGTAGTGAAATGAACGGTATCGGTATGGAGCATTCCGATGTGTGTTTGATGCAATTTGTGTTACCTAGCAATAATGTGATTGTTTTTATACAATATCTGAATACATTACCTATCACCAGCAAAGTATAATGTATTTAATGTTGATGGACTCTTCATATCATTCACTAATTGAAATGTTTTGTTGCTGGTTAATAATAAAACAGGATAAACAAAAATATTTGTTTTAATACCAAGTTTAGTAGAATACAAATTTTCCTTAATTTTATTTTATATATCACATGTCCAAACAAGACAAAAATTAGTTAACTTATTATATTTATAATTAAATGAAAAATTATTTTAACATGATATATAACTTAAATTCTATCCTAATAGGAAACCATACAATAAAAATGTCTTTCAAGTTCATATTTTATCTAATACCTATTAACAAATATTTAATTGCCATAGTTTATAGCTTATACAAAATCTGGCACATCTGTATTCATCACAATAATTATATTTAATTTATATTTTCTCTTCTTTTTTTTTCTTATTTATTATGTTCTCCCCCAGGGTCTGCTAGGGCTTGAACCAAACTTAGCGATAAGTACGCGTGACCTTATGATTTGAATATTATGTACTTACTGCTGTTTACGAGCCATTTTTTTACGAATTCTATGGAAATAAGTTTTTTGATTTGGCGTACTCGTGTGTCGTGTGTTGTGTGTGTAAGTTTATTCAACGTTGGTTAGGTTCCCGGCTAGGAGACGAGACAAGTGGGGTGGTCTGTGGGTATGAGCTCAGTGGCGGCCCCTTGCAGCACGCTGTTGACGACGGCCCTCGCGAGGTATCCCACTGAGACAGATGCATTCGCCGACGCCAGCGCTTCACTGTTCTCGGGGGACTGACCGCTGTCCTGGAAATGACACAATGCCACTGTAATGCATTTTCTAACATTATACTGTTGCTATCTTGTCTAATTGTATTAATGAACACATACTGTGATCAAAATCTTCCCAGGCGGTAGAACTTTGGCCAAGTTCGTCCGGGGAAGTACTGCCACCATGCCTATTTTTGCCGCCAAGCAGTAAGTAACGCATACGCATTACTGTGTTGCGGTTTCTTTCGTTGTTGTCGGTGAAATTAGAGGCACGTGACACACTCCTTCGCGTCTTAAAAGTTACGAGCAATACAATGCGACGCGGCTTTATTTACATACCTAACTAGGGGAGAACCCCAAGATATTATTATTGGAAGAGGTTACTGCTTAAAATCAGGCCGTCTAGGACGCCTATCGTTCTCGTTTCGAAACTTTTCACATGAAAATCCTCTACCTTTTTTCTTGTTGTACCTAAGTAAGGGAGGACTCAAATCGGGTTGCTTGTTACAGGCAGAGGTTACCACATGTTATGTAGTTACGGAACGAGCCGACGGCCCACCTGGTGGTAAGTGGTAACCTCAGCCCATAACAACCGATGCGACTTGGGTTCTCCCCTACTAGGTAAGACAGTACCCAAGTCGCATCGTATGCGCCCGTAACTATGAGACGTGTAGGTGGAATGTCTCATGTGCCTGTAATTTCACCGGCAACCACACCTTTCAAACTGGAACACAGTAACGCGAACGCGTTGCTGCTTGGCGGCAGAAATGGGCATGGTGGCAGTACTTCCCCGGACGAACTTGGCGAGTTCTACTGCTCTTAAAACTTAACTTAACACCAGTCGGGCAATCATCTCGTTCCCGTAACACAAACGAACCTTAGCGTATGTGAGATGAGCATCGTCCAACAGCTTGTCCAAATGGAGCGGGTGTTGTAGGTAGAGCTCCGGGTTGCGGCGCAGTATCGTCGCCAGCACGCACAGCAGCTCCACGCAGAGCTGGCGGCGCGACGGCGACTCCACCGCCACGAGCGCCTCCTCCACCAGCAGCGCGAACGACAGCTCCGACCGGGACATGTTCACCAGCGTCGGCTCGGCGGGGATCGAGTGGCCCTGCCGGAACATATCACACATTATGTAGACTATGTATGTATGTGAGATTATGTATTTCAAGAGCAGTAGAACTCTCGCCACGTTCGTCCGGGGAAGTACTGCCACCATGCCCATTTCTGCCGCCAAGCAGTGACGCATTCGCGTTACTGTGATCCGGTTTGAAAGGTGTGGTTTCCGGTGAAATTGCAGGCGCAAGAGGCGTAACATCCCCGTCTCGGGGTGACGCAACGTAATGCGACTTAAGTCATCTCGTACTTTGGTGGTGAGGACATGAATCGTATTGCTGTTGTTCATGGCCGGCGGTTACCACTTAACATCAGGTGGGCCGTCAGCTCGTTCTATCACCTAAATGACAAAAAATGTTATGTATTCTCTAGTTCTACATTATAATTTCGAAACGATATATAATTTACCTGAACGATGATTCCTTTTGGTGTCCTCAGCAAAATGTCCCACACCTGGATGTAGAAATGTTTCGGCACGCGACACAGGCAGCCTTCCAACTGTCGGCGTTGAAGTGGCGTCAACCTGAACGGAATTTTAATTTACATATTCAACCAACACAAATACTAAATGAAAATTCCGAAAAGTTTGCGCCCAGCTGTGCGACATACTGTGGGCCTTATTTAAAAAATTATGAGAAATGACCGACAATTTTTTTTTTTTATGTGAAACAGTTACGGAACAAGCCAACGGCCCAACCTGGTGTTAAGTGGTAAACTCTGCTCATAACCAGCGATTCGACTTGGACCTCCTCTACTAGATACGACAAGACCAGAAGCATCGTATGCGCCCGTATCTCTGAGACGTGAAGGTGGAATGTCTAGTGTGCCTGTAATTTCACCGGCAACCACACCTTTCAAACCCTAACACGAACTTTGGGTGGGTTCTACTGCTACTAAAACTACTCTAACTAAACTAACTCGTATGAGCAGCATGGCTACGTACCCCTTCTCATCCGCCCAGTCGGAGACAGTGAGCACTCGTATGAGCAGCATCCTCAGTTTGAAGGGCGACAGGCTCTCGGTGGCTGCGTCGGCGCGGCCCTCGTGCGGGAACAGCTTCAGGTATATGCGGATCGCCTCCAGCACCCAGCCCACTCGGATCTTGAGGATGCCCCGGAACATGTCCGGGTTGGTTCCGATGAGGCGGCCGCAGTACAGGACTATCTCCTGTTCAATAAAAGAAGTAGACATACGTTTATTTACTTAGTGGCACACTTAGTATTATTTTAGCTAAACAAAAATAACATGAACTGAAAATTTAAAGAAACCCCGAACTTAAAAACCAGTCCTCGTCTGCACGCATCTTATGAGCTCAAACACAAGGTAGATGCATTACACTGTTGGACAGTTCCTCTGACGGGTCCATCCTGCAGGATCCTGGTGATGCTTGCGCATCAGTTCAAGGTTATCATACTTTTATAATATCATTGACAAGTGACAAATTTGGAATCGATCAGACCTGGAAGCCGTTTGTAACTAGAAAAGGATGATGATCTTCAAACGGATGAGCAGATTTCCTCGAAACATAGCAAAGAACACTCTCGAATAAGACTTCTTTCATACACAAGAAACTTAATCAAAATCGATTTATCCGTTCAGGAGCTATGATGCTCCAGACAGACACAAATATACACACTACTAACTTATAATACCCCTCTTTTTCGTCGTAGGTTAAAACTAACAATACAGATATAAATACCAAATTAAAACAGTGTGTTACAGTGTAGCAGCAACACTTCAAAGGGTGTTAGCTGCCGAGAACTTGATACGGAAAGGGAAGACAGAAACAGAGATAGAAACAGCTTTTGACTCAAGTGTTTTACGTTGGTTTCAAATAAAACAAAAATGTGCGAAATGGATAACGCCAGCTTAGTGTCGGTTTAATCTGAGACCAGCAGAAACGTCGCCATTTCTTTCATTAAAATAACAGTAGAAATAGCAAGTACAAAAATAGATAAAAAATTTAAAATTGATGAAAATATTTACACAAAAACATGTCTAAAGAAATAGATTGAAACAAAATATACGAAATCAACTAAATGTAATAATCGGAAGGGGCTGACAATAAGTATGATGTAGCTACCTGTTGCAACACAGCACCGATGACATCGTACGGCTGGATAGTGGAGTACATGACTGACTGAATTTCCCCGGGTGTCATGGGTTTGTCAAACACCGTCTCTTTCTGCCCAATCACTCCCACCGTGAGCTGAAAATAGGAAAATGTAAGTACTGTATTCAGGCATTAATGGTATTATTAGTAAAACTAGTATTTAATTTGTCCGGGGAAGCACATACTGCCACCATACCTATTTCTGCCGCCAAGCAGTAACTCATACGCATTTGTGTTGCGGTGAGAGGGTGGCGTGTCACCATGTTCCTAAAATATTCTATACAGAATCAGCCGGTTCAAAATCCAACTACGCAGATCACAAACTTTTCAATATCAATAGTCGAGATATTATCCACCTTTGTTGCCTTCCACGCCACTAAAGCCCATTAAGACTCGAGAATCTACTGAAACGGAACAACTGTACCTTCAAAATTAAAATTCAAGACTGGCCTCACTGCTCAGTTGACAGTAAAAAGCTATCTGCACTGAAGCTCGTGGATTCGATTCCCTTCCAGGACAAATGTTTATGTAACGAACATTGATGTTTACTCTGTCTGGGTGTTAATACGGAAAAAACTTAAAAGCTCAAGTCAGTGATACTTTCTGTACAAGCTACGCTTAGTTAGGGGCTAGAGGGCGCGGTGTCTATCATTATTTATTTATTTTAAACAGCACCGAGCACCGTGCTGGTGCGATTACCTGCTTCCCATTGACAAGCACCGTTGTGATGAAAGGGCTGATTGAGTCGACGGTGTGGTTGAGCAGCGAGGAGCAGTAGCGCACGGCGCGCCAGTGCCGCAGCACGCCCGCGCTGTGGTACAAACTCTTCAGGGACTCCAACGCGGTCGTGCCGTTCACCTGACAACATACACGACGGATATACCACCACCAGTGTAGCTATTGAGAACTTGAGTGAAATATTTACTAATAAATATAATTATTAGATAAATTACTATTATCAAATTTACCTCATACATAGGTCCTTCTCGTTCCATCAGAATGCCCCATAGTTGGCACTGTGCATATATATTATCACTAGACCTCAACGCCGACACGACATCTGCTGTCGATCTGCGAAACAATCATCTTCTTAAAATGCGTTTGGCAATCGAAACATCCGCCGTATGAGATTACGAAGTTGTTAAATTCTAAAACCGGTTGACCGGTATCCGTGAAACTTGGCACATTTAAGAGACTTTTAAAGAAGGTTGTTTATATGTCATTTTACCTATGACAGAACGTCTGACGGGAGGATGTAGTTCTTAAGTCGCAAAACGAACAAATTGCTTTCCCGATATTCTATAGAGAGATAGGCTTTTAACAGGCGTCAAACTTAGCGATAAGTACGCGTAACTTTATGTTTTGAATATTATTGACGTTTCAAAGCGATTTCTTTATGAATTCTATGGAAATAACGTTTTTGAGCTTGCCACGTCTCGGAAGATAAATAAACACTCACTTGTTCTTGTATGTGTGATAGGAGATGAGTTCCTCCCTGTATGTGAGTGTGCGAGGCACGTCGGTCAGCGACTGGTATCCGATATACTCGTGCTCCAGCTGACGGAACTGCGAGAACATCTCCGACGGGAATTCACCCTGACTCATGAAGTCCAAGTGCTCTGGGAACAAGAACCAAAGTGCTCTGGGAACAAGAACCAAAGTGCTCTGGGAACAAGAACCAAAGTGCTCTGGGAACAAGAACCAAAGTGCTCTGGGAACAAGAACCAAAGTGCTCTGGGAACAAGAACCAAAGTGCTCTGGGAACAAGAACCAAAGTGCTCTGGGAACAAGAACCAAAGTGCTCTGGGAACAAGAACCAAAGTGCTCTGGGAACAAGAACCAAAGTGCTCTGGGAACAAGAACCAAAGTGCTCTGGGAACAAGAACCAAAGTGCTCTGGGAACAAGAACCAAAGTGCTCTGGGAACAAGAACCAAAGTGCTCTGGGAACAAGAACCAACATCACATTATAAATCTACAAACGACAATTGCAACGGATATTTCGTCAACATATTCAAAACACTGACGTATGAAATTTAAAAGGATAGTCATTTTACTCTGGATGAAAACAGTAAGAGGTGTATGCAGTTTAGTTATAGTTAAGTCCGGCACCAATGGAATTGTTACAATAAGTAACAAATTAAATACTTATAATTTACTTAGTTTGTGGAGAGCTGTTAATTTATCACATTGACCGCGGTTGACGTCATGCTCGAAATGCTGGAGTCTTTCGCAATTCAAATGTCGATTTAGTGAACGAGGGCGTACACAGAAGCAGGCAAAGAAACGGCGCTCACACGATTATTTATCACTTGAATTTCACATTTATTTTTTCAATGTAATTTATTTACTTAGCACTTTTATTTTGGTAATCTACCCTGTTATTAAAACCGGGAAGGTTAATTAAATAACGTAATCTTTAATTGCTGTAAACAGACACCAGAAAACGTAGTAAAATATATGAAAACAACAAAAGGTTGTAACTTTTTTTTTATTGCAAACTGAGAATTCATAGACTAAGCGGCCGATGACGAGGAACACACACAACCACACACGCACACCATTTTTGGTGAGAAATCTACAATTTTGTATTAATAAAAAAATATAATAGTGTCACCCATGCACGAGCTGGATATCAAGTTCTGCAGTCTGCCGAGGCGCACTTTGACGCCGTCGCAGTGACCCTTCTTGAGCATCGCGAACAGATCGAGCATCTGCTTGAAGTGCGGGTCTCGCATGTGCTCCTCGCGCACCAACAGGCACACAGTGGGCCGCCCCGACACACGCCAGTACCTTTAACACAATTAAGAGCAGTACAACTCACGTCAAGTTCGTCCGGGGAAGTAGCTCGACTTATGCTTAAGGGACTGGACAATTGTAGCACAGAAACGTAAGAGGGAAGAGAGACCTTTGTCCTGCAAAGGGATCTAATAGGCTAGCAATAAAAATTGGTTCACAGTTCTCGGTCGCCAATTGCTGCAGTAGCGTAGTGATAAATACTCACTTTCCAACAAACTGAAGCTCAGTCTTTATATCGTCGATCAGCAACGCCATATCGCGGTACAAGTAGAACTCTGACACTTCGAATATCAGCGGATAGCAGAGCACCGTCATACCGCACACCCTGTATATCTGCAAAAAAGATAATCTAATATATAAAATTCTCGTGGCACAGTGTTTGTAACAAAGCTCCTCCGAAACGGCTTATGAATTTTTTTGTGTATATTCGGTAGGTCTGAGAATAGGACGTAAATTATTTTTCATACCCCTAAGTGATAAAGGTGGTCAACCCCAATTTTTTTTTACTTTTTTTATGATTCAGCATTTAATAATAATACAACCCTAAATTTTCACTTTTCTACAAACAACCTCTATTTTTAAATTGGGATATTAGTACTTTAATAATTTTCAACCCTCGGTGGTAGATTACTGATAAAAAAAAAAACGTTTTTATGTTACTTTTACCTCAACGTGGCATTGCAACGCATGCCGGGTACAGCTAGTAGTAAATAAAAATATGTACAGCACATCCAACATTTCAACCTCGAAATGGCACGAAATGGATAACATAAGGAATGTATTTATATATGGTTGATGAATATCTTTGTTAACGACAAATAAGGCCACTAAGAACAGCACCCGTCCTGAACTAGTCCTATAAAGCATTTGTTTTGAAGTTTGAACAAGATATGTATTTCAATTGTAACGTCATCTAAAGTTTGTGGGCTTACCTTGCTTGTGCCTAGGGAGCCCACAGGTCGAATGGGACGGCCTGTCAACTTCAATTTGGGGCAAACCCCCAACTCCCTATACACGTGAACCAGCTGAGTTGAACTGCAGACCTGTCAATGAAGGTGACAAAATAAGCAAGTTGTGGCCTAGTAACTTCAAAATATAAATAAATATTGGTGGACATTACACACAGCGCCATCTAGCCCCAAAGTAAGCTAAGTAAATAGCTCGTTTCATGGGAACCAGACAACTGATATAATACTTATATACTTTTTTCGTAAATACAAACATATAATACATATGAACACCCAGACACAGAACAAACATCAATGTTCGTCACACAAATGTTTGTCCCGGGTGGGAATCGAACCGACGATCTACAGCGCAGAAGGCAGGGTTACCACCAACTGAGCTGTGAGGCCTGTCGAATATGGGGGTGTAATGAAGGTGCACTGTACCTGCACTGGTTCAACTTCGTGCGGAGTCTGTGTTTGGATGCCATAGGTTCCCATCATGGCTTGGAGACGCATTGATTCGGCGATCAGCACCACTTGCACTACCAAATCCGTTGCGATGCCCTGGAGTATAGAAAATATTAACTTGCACCTAGGAGCGCTTTGGGGGACATTCTACATTCGTGCATCAAATGTTACTACAATTTTGGGGGTGTGGGAAAAGTGCAACAATTGCGATAAGAAACGGAATTAAAAAAAAAAAAACTAGGGGAACAAAACAATGGATTACAATATAATTGAGAGACGATGATGTCTGTTGAAGTTATAAAACTGTGTCGCAGATATCAACGCCCACCTCCGTTGCAGCGGTTTGTAGTAAAACTGACAAGTCAAAGCGATAACCAAAATATTCTATCACATGCAGAAAACATCAAAATAAGTATTAGGTATACTATTCTAGGTTAACGTGCGTTTTTTACTGTTTTGACGTACACATTTGAAATACGTGCTTTTTCCCCGATGACATTTTCTTGGCAACTTTTACCACAACCGGCTTGTTTGCACAAATTTGTGTAACACAAACAAATAGAGCGAGACAATGACAGGCATATCGCGTAACAAAAGCGCTTCTCTCTCTTACATACTATATACTATATAGTTCGGGTTACAATCGATTGAAGTCTAATGTAAGGTAGATGGTCAAATTGAAATTACTCAATGATATAACTTTGATTTGCGAGTTAGTTGGTAATAAAAGTAGATTTGCGATTCTTTTTCGATTAATTATTTGGTAGAAATCCATACACAAGAACAATAACGAATTATATTTAAATTATTGGTAGCCTTACTGTTTACTTGACGATAAGTAATGAAGCGACGCGACGCTTCATTAGAACAGTGTAGTTACAGTATTCTTCCTCATACTGTGTTGCTCAGTTCGACAACTCAAAATGCAGTACGTTTATGAACCACGAATACGTTTATCTGTTTCATACTCACGAAAGTCGGCTTGGCCTACATGTTGCGCATGGAATGAACGGATATGTTGTTAGCATCTATACAAATAAATAAAATTGGAGTGTCTGTTTGTAATATTAAAATAACCGCTTTTTACTAAGTGCATATGGATGTATACACGGTACATATACCAAAACAACATTTTTTTACAATTTTTGTCTGTCTGTTTGTTCCGGCTAACCTCCGAAATGGCTGGACCGATTTTGATAGGAACTTTCACTGGCTGGTAGCTGATGTAACAAGGAGTAACTTAGGCTACTTTTTCGAGAGGTAAAATAGGGGGTGAGTGATAGAACCGAATTCCACGCGGAGGAAGTCGCGGGCCACAGCTAGTAATAAATAAAAGTAAAAAAAAAAAAAAAAAAGTGGTATACCTGAAATGCTGAGTACCGTCCGGCGCGGCGCGGGCGGTTGTAGGAGGGCAGGTACCGCCGGATGGGGTCCAGCTCGTTGACGTGCAGCAGCCCGCCCGTCAGCAGCTGCGCCAGCACGAACATCGACTGCGCCCACAGGAACAGCCCGCCCGTCTCTGATACGTACACAACTAGGTTATAACTTATAAGTTATACTAGGTTATAACGCTTATAACTTTTTTATTTATAGTTCTACGACAAAAAGTTACTGGACCAAAGTTGTAGAGAATTTAATTTGCAACAAAAAATGTTAACAATTTTTTTTTATCAAATAAATAGTTTAAGAGATATATCGTAAAAACCATTTCAACCCCTATTTTCAAGATGGCGGCCGTGGGACAAGGGTGGCGACCCCACAAACTTGTTTTTAGCTTTACACTGACCCCCCCTACACATCAAAAAAATAAAATTGCGTCCTCTAAAAATCGCAAGGCCTAAATAATGTAACATTTCAATGGACTAAACGTAACGTGTCTCATTCTCATCACCAAGATATCTGACCTAACCAGGTCTATTAATTTATTGATTATTTTTAGCACCATCACGTCCCAAACTTAGCACAGCTTATATCTATATTTGTTTATACTATGGGAACCAGACAATTGATAGAATCGATATATACTTTTTGTTCTATATACTTACATATTATTGTGACGAATGTAGGTGTTTGTTCTGTCTATGTATTATATGTAAGTATTTACAAAAAAGGTACATAATGTATTCTATTAGTTGTCTCCAACTGACCGACTCAGCTGTTAGGCTAGTCAAGTTATTATTCTAAAAAAATTACTAGGCACTGCTGTAGGTATATAATAGGTAAAAAAGTAAAGCTTTTAATTTTAGAATTTTTCACTTTTATTTTGTGTGGTAGATTGTTGAAGCATAGTCATAACGAAATTTAAAAAATGTATAAAGTGCAGCGTTTATGTGGCTTAGGATTTTTAGACTAACTACAAGTGATGTAAATGAATAAATAAATAAATATCTGTGAAAATTTCAAACAATTAGCACTATTTAATAAATTCCATGGACGACTCGGGTAAAGCCATAGGGAATAAAAATTAGGGTACAGTACAATACATTAACTCTTTATTGTAACCACAATACAAAAGAATACACTAAATGTGGTATGACAATGGGCGGTCTAATTGCAATGAGCAATCTCTTCCAGACAACCTTTAGATGAACCGGAATTGTGGGTACTATATAGACCGTGGCGTACAATTAGATATATTAGGTACATTATGGGTAAAATAACCAGCCGATAAGGTGCTGAATTGATCAATGATTAGAACTAACTGCAAGGGGTTCAAAAAGCATACAAACACTTCTCCAATTTTTCTATATAAAGCTGAGGACAGTTTAGTGCCTACTACTATAAAAAACCAAACAGTTTAATCAAAGACAGGCGCAGAGAAGCTGAAAATTAGTTATCAAAAGAGTAACGAAATAATGTTACGAAGGAAACAGTTCAAATCCAAACCAGGTCCATCCCACCTTACCTTTATTTTCGAGGTCGCCTGGTGTGTCTGTAAATATTATACCCCATTTATATATTAACAATAGACCAAGATATATTACTGCAGCGCGTAAAATCATTTTAATTTCAGTAATTGTGCTAAATATAACAACTTCCTTGTTGTTAGCCTGGCCCGGAGGCGATTCTTGACTTTCAGAGTGATTGTTGCAAGCGGTAAAATTACCGATAAATCCTTGATTTACCACTATAACGAAAGTTATTATACTAAATTAATACCCTGTTAACTCTCATATGTAACCTGGAATGATTTTCATAATTATAAATGCCTGCCTTTATGTATTAAGAAAAATTTATGAAGCCATTTTTTGTATTTGAACCAACAAATATGGTCTTTTTGTGCGTAATTTTGATAGATAACAAGGAATCGCTATTTAATTTACTTTCATTTTATTACACTTAGCAAATAAAATATCATGGGGCATCTTTGTAATGCAATATTAAGTTACCAATTTGTTGCAACGAATATAGTATCACGGGGCATTTGATGTTATATATTATTACTAGCTGTTGCCCGCGACTTCAACCACGTGGAATTCGGTTTTATCACACACCCCTATTTTACCCCTCGGAAAAGTAGCCAAAGTTACTCCTTGTTACATCAGCTATCTGCCAGTGAAAGTCCTTTCAAAATCGGTAGAGCCATTTCAGAGATTAGCCGGAACAAACAGACAGACATACAAAAATTGTAAAAAAAATGTTGTTTTGGTATATGTACCGTGTATACATCCATATGCACTTAGTAAAAAGCGGTTATTTTAATATTACAAACAGACACTCCAATTTTATTTATTTGTATAGATATGTTTCAAGTCAAGCTCGTGGTTAATAGTTGATCAGTTACTTACTGGCGGGTACTCTGCGCACTGAATTTGGCTCGCCGCGCTCATTCTCAATACCTTCACGTGGCACGTAATAGTACCACGGAATAACCGGATCTGGAACCAAAAGTTTTATTTACATTTTACTATTGTCTTTCTTATTTAAGTCATACACTTAGATAAAAAAATGCATATATGAAATATGCGTGCGTTGGATATTTAAGTATAAGACTGTATATATATGTATATATATATATATATAGCATATATACTGTTTATATATATATATATAGCATTTTCTAACTAACATTAAACTTAGTTCATTATTTACGTATATTTTTGTGCGAATCTGTATCTAAGCTTTTGTTTAAGGGCTCAGAGAGCAAATTTATATATACACAAGAGTTTATTTATTTTAAACATGTCAGTTACATTTTCCTTATGGCAATTTAACTATGATTTCAGTATGTACAGTCATAGCCTAGAAGATGAAATGCACCAAAATGAAATAATATTTTGAATAGGATGGTCTACAATATTTTGAGTCTGAGTGTACTTTTAGATAACGAAAATTACAGGCACATGAGACATTCCACCTACACATCTCGGAGTTACGGGCGCATACGATGCGACTTGAGTCATGTCGTACCTAATAGAGGAGGACCCAAGTCGCATCAGTTGTTACGGGCAGAGGTTACCACTTAACACCAGGTGGTCCGTCTGATCGGCCCCTAACAGAACCACACAGAAAAAAAAACGGCAAGAAACAACTTGAAATAATAAATAAATATTGGTGGACATTTCACACAGCGCCATCTAGCCCCAAAGTAAGCTAAGCATAGCTTGTATCATGGGAACCAGACAACTGATATAATACTTATATACTTTTCTTTTGTAAGTACATAAATATAATACATATTAACACCCAGACACAGAACAAACATCAATGTCGCATAAATGTTTGTTCTGAGTGGTGATCGAACCCACGACCTACAGCGCAGAAGGCAGGGTTACTACCAACTGAGCTATGAGGCTAGTCGAACTTGAAAGAGTTCCAGTTCCTGATAAATTAACAGCAACATAACAGAAGTATCTATTGCACAGATTACAGCAAATGTATTAAAACTGAGTTCTAAAATCACGATTCGTTCCAAAATAACTACCTCCATGTTCGTCCATATAAATCTTAGCCTTCAGCAACTTCTGATACTCCTCGACCTGGTCGGGCAGGGTGCGGAAGACCCCATCGATGATCATCAGCACGTAGAAGAGCGGCCACTCGGACTCGACTCCGTGGAACTCCTTTAGCTCCCCCTCGTTGTAGTAGCGGCGGGTGGGGTCCTCGAGCGCGCACTTGTACCCGTCGCGGCTGAACCGCTTGAAGCCGCACCGCCCCTGAAGCCGCCGCACGATGTTGCTCTTGGTGAGCTGCACCAGGTGCTCCTCGTGCGTCGCGAACGCCGGGAACGATATCGTCGGCACCAGCGCCACGTCCACACCCTGACCACAAATCAATATCGGTGGACATTACACACAGTTACACAGCGCCATCTAGCCCCAAAGTTATCTAAGCATAGCTTGTATCATGGGAACCACACAAGTGATATAATAAATATATATTATTCTAAGTAGAGCGTATTATCATTATAATGCATGCAGTGTCCACTTCTAGAAGACCGTACACTTTATTATATTAAAATCTATGTTTCCAACTCCTTAATGTTACAGTGTTACGTCCAGTTAAGTGGACCTATAATAAAAAAATAATAAAAAAATTCTGTAAATACATACAATATGTTATACATATATGTTTATAACACAAAGGTTTATCCTGCGTGGGAATCGAACCCACGATCTACAGCGCAAAAGACAGAGTTACTACCCAGTGAGATGCGAGTTAATTTTTTTAATCTTTGTACTCTGTCATCAAACAAGGTTTGTTTGAAGTTGAGGAAAAGTAATATCATATTTGTGATTAGCGAACGCGCCTTACTTCGTCCAAGGACTGTGGACCGAGTAAAACGTAGACAATCAGTTTCCCGTGTTCAGAGTTACCGCCAGTTGAATTCGAAGGTCAGTCATTCTGCGCGACTTATCCTTCATCAGTTCAAGTAGTCCTTCACCTCTGTTATATATTTATTTTTATTTTATTGGGTTCACTAAACTGGACGATCACATATAAATATCCATTAAAAATTCCCGATATTATAACATTCGAGAGTGAACGACCTTCTCGAAGTGAACACTGGAAGTAAATTGATCATAATACCTTTTTTTTTAATATCTACTGAATGCGGATCATACCTTTATAAATCTTAGTTCTTGCTTATATGTATGTATTTACCTTCGAGCTAGATTCCCTCGGAAGCATTGTTTCAAAAATACTTCTGTTACGATTGTGCGCATCGATATCGACGTAGACGACGCTCCACGAGGCGCCCTTATCTCCAAACAAGTTGCAACCATTGATTGCCTCGAGAGCTGCCTTTGCCATACCTGCAAAACACAACATTTCATAAAGATATGGAACGAGCAATATGGGGCCATACTCCTAGTTCCTAGTATGTTCAAAGTTCAGTTACCGATAGACGAAGCGTGAATCTCCGGTGTTCCATCGTTGTATTTGGAGCCTCGCTCCCACATGCCATAATCTGGCGTTCTGTACGCTCGCTCCACATAGTACACGAGGTTCTGAACGAATGCTACTTCATCCTGCAACAAATCACCAACTGCAATATGACTCACTATGACTCATCTAACCAGCAATGTTAAAAAGAAACGTTTCTTTACTAATTTGGCACGAGGCGGTAGAGCACTCAAATTCAACATCCAATTTGAAGGGAGCGGGTGCTGAAGACGGTGAAATTACAGGCACATGGGATGTTATACATAAAAGTATATAGCTATACTGCTGTTGTTATAGGCAGAGGACTCCACTGATCAGGTGGACCATACATGAGTCCTTCATGTACATTAAAATAAACAACTACTGGACTCAAATAAACTGCGGTGGCACACACATTTAAACGGCGTTAAATCTGCAACATGTTTCTAGTATGTTAGGATCATAGCAGTTGGAAAACCATGATCTCCGCTTACCTCTCCTAAACACAAGGGCAGATCCAGGGGGGGGGGGTCATGGGGGTCATGATCCCCCCGGGCTGGGTCCAGGACCTAGGTGGACCACTAAGTAAAATTGTTAAAAATAATGTTTTTATATATTTTTTGTCACAATATAGATTTTATGTAAGTACCTTCAATATAATAAGTACAGTAAGTACTTACATACATTAATAAAATATCTACTTATTACTTGTATCTATGATTATAAAAATTAAATTATAACTTGTTGTGACTTGTCCACGATTATGTGACCCCCCCCCCCCCCCCCCCCTGGCACAAAAGCTGGATCCGCCCTTGCCTAAACAGGTGTGATTGTTTATGTATATGACTCTGTAACCCAAGCAAAAACATTGAAATGCACCTATGGCATGCATGGTGTAGTGCTATTCACCATCGAAATTAACAGAAAGAGCATGTTCATACTTGACCTACCTGTGTGTACACAATCTGCAGACCGGAGGTGATCATCTGCACGAGGAACAGCAGATACAAGGAAACGACATCTATCTGCAAGTGATGGTACTGGTCATCAGTGAGCACAGGCTCTCCCGTGGTGAGGTGGAACTTGACGTGAAGCGCGTGCGCGGAGCTCTGCCGCGTCTTGAACGCCTCGACGCGCGCCGCCTGCTTGATCCAGCACTCTAGGACCCCTCGCATGCATTTCACTGTACTCTGGCCGAGCTCGTGGGATTTGCCCCTGTCGTCGTCTATGCGCCTGGAATAGACAAAATATATTCTAGACAAGTACTTTCGTTACTAATATGCAAATGAATATATTATATAATATACGACAAGGAAGAGCTCCATGGTTGCTTTTTAAGTCTGGCATCAGCTCTGCTGAGTCAGACCAACATTGCTCTGATCACCCATGGATGTCCAGTGAAACGAATCAGGGCACAATACTATGCAGACATCCGTCTCTTGATAGAATCTCGAATCTAAGTGTCCGACGGTTCGAGCGAGAATGCCTGTCTTTTTATACATTGATTTGACTGTTATTAACTATCCCATGTAACTGGACCTTGTTAACAATGGATTACTTTACTTAACTTTGTAATATATTTGTAATAATGGTTTAAGTTAAGTTTCATCTATTTAAATCACAATTTGTTTATGTGAAAGTCAATTGAATAACCTTGATTAATGACAGGCTATTATGAGAGATGATTATTCTATAAAACTAATGATCCGATCTTTGATAATGGTTCTATTGTAATTTGTTGCAACTAAAGTTTGTTTCATTATAATTAAGGTTTCAGGAAGATCTGGACTCTTTTCATTTATTTATTTTTACCTGTATGCTTGATAAAGGCCCCACACAGCAGAAGCACAATAAATGCTGTCTCTGACACTGGCTATGTGAAGATCTGATGATAGCACAGGAAACAACCCTGTTATTGGACTTTGGTACCTGAGAAGTTGCCTTTTGACTGAAAAAAAATAAAGTAAAGCTTATCACTTAATTGAGTTTTTAGTTTGGTTATATATATAATATTAAAATAGAAAATGGTTACTACACAATTTCCAAAAATTCCAATTTATATCTTTTGGTAATGCAATAAAGTAGGCAGGTAGAAACTAATAATATTACAGTTTAGTACATCTATCTCACTAGAGCCAAGAAGCAAAAGTAGCAAAATAGTTGACATGCTTTATAACTGGTATATCACAAACCTATGGCATAATAAATATCTAGTTGGCGGACCGTATCTTCATAATTTGATATTTTTATGAACTGTTGCGAGTTAATATCATCTATACTGCCTTGGCGAATCATCATGTCCGGGTGCACCTGGAAAGCATTTGCTTGATTGTTATAGGCTTACACAGAAGTAGAGAAGTACTAGTTACTGCTCAAATTAGCAGTATTTACTACTATTATTCATGTCATTAGCTCTCTTGAACTGTGCGAGGAAAAAGTGCGCCTCAAAGAGACTTCTTTCGTCTTTTTATTTTTTTAGTTCAGTATCAATACTATCCAATACCTACTGCATTAAAAAAAAAACATAAAACACAGAAATGAATGGAAGCATTTAAATAAAGGGTCTTTTTGCTTGCTATTCGCTTTAACCAACGGGTCTAACAGTTGTATGTTATCATATTTCGCTACTTACTAAAGCACACTATTCTATGAGTGTCTAATTATATTTATCGACTTTCAAGTTCTCATCATTAAAAGTTTTAAATTTAATATTTAGTTTTACAAAACAAATCCAAATTAGACATTAGATTTTGACATTGACATTGCGTGGTCGGATACACTACAATATTATCCAGCTTTGCAAAGCGTGAGATCGCAGATAATGACCTCCGGCCTGAGGCGCAAGTTATAAAAGCTTATTATATTTTTGTATTATTTTATATTATTTACTCCTAAAAAAAGTGCTAACCGCATCGTGTTAGTAATGTAATAACATAAAATTGACATCATTACGATCTAGTATTTAAAATCTATTAAAAATACAGTGATATACAGACGTATATCTTGGCACTAGGATTGCGTGTGTCGCAGGTAGTGTGGACACACAATAGAGGGTCAACACAAAGCCAAACTAAAATCTGAGAACTTTAATAAAGTCGGAGAATCCCAAAAAGAGACATCATTCATAAATATTTCCACAAATTTTGCATATTTAAAACTCTATTTTTCAAAATTTTGACACCTCGTTGTCAAGTGGCAACACAAAGTCGTGTGTTTTGCTTTTGCATTCGTAAACTGTATATTTATTTTCATTTCAAGTTTTCCCAGATTTTTCGTTTGTGATAATATTGTCATGGTGAAAGTGCGTTCAAAGAGAGTCTTATCAGAGTTAACTTCTACAAGATTATGATATTACTGTTTTAGACAAAATTACTGTGTTGGGGTCAGTAGATACATAAGTATTTTCACGGGTGTTACTTATTTTTTTCCTTTTCGCAGCTGTAATACATCGAAAATATTCCAGTGTATACATATATTTTATATGCTTTACAGTCTTCTTGACGTCTAAATGGAAAACGAAAAGGATGAACATAGTATTAGCCGCAGTAGCGATGCACAGGTTTTATTTATAAAATAGCTTTTACTAACAACACATGAAAGTATGCTTCAAAGCATAACACATAATTTACTAACTCCAATAAATATGGTTTATGGCTAGTACTTATTTTATAACAACTATATCAATATAATACTGCAGAAAAATCTGGAAATTTGAAAGCTTTAGTTATAAAATTTCTGTTAATAAATACACATGTATTTATATTTTGTATATATAATTTCTCATATTATCATGGAATGCGGTGATTCATTGAATTGATTAGGGCATGTTCGTTTGATATCATTTTATAATGTTTATAACTGATCGAAACCTCATAGCCCATTATCAACATATTATACTTTTACAGATAGATTTATTCTCTTTAATTGGAGGAAGTTGGCCTCCAGCCCCACAAGCGCCAACCCATACTGAATATAGGTCAGCCCCCATCCCCCGCCGACACACTATGCAGCGGCAATCTCAGAGTGAGCGTATGAAATCTGCAAACCTTATTGAGCATATTGTGCCTGATCGAAGACGTACTAAGCAGCAGGTGGCATCTACATCCCTTCACTCTGAAGATACTCAAAAATCCAAAATGGTTCATGATCCTAAGAAAATTGATACTGGCATTTTAATTGGTAAGATAAACTATGTAGTAGCATAGAATATACCTTTATTGTACACCATAAGTAAGAAACATACAAAACATGAAAGTGGCAAGATGGGTGGCCTTATCGCTAAAACAATCTGTTACAGGCAACCTTTGTATGGACAGGATATATTCAGACAACTAGGAATTGTGGCATATGTCAAACAATAATGATATATATCAATGTATATGAAATACACAGACATACCCACTACTTAATACACAGAATACACATAATATTACTATGTAAAAAATTATTAGTATTATACTAATGATCTTTTAGAAAGCTCCTTGCAGCATAAGTATAGATTTTATTTTATATCCACAACTTTTGACGTGACAACGTCTTATAATTCGATAGAGCCGGCTGCACGCACGAAAAAACATGACTCATGCGGCGTTACCTCGCTCTGAGACGTTCCATGTAAGGCTTGTGCAAGTGCAAGCGAGAGCGCGGAACGAGCGACAAAGAAGCACAATCGGCCTTTGCGTTCGGCAGCGTTCGACATCCGTCTCTCTCCTACTTGAGTGAGCGATGCGTCTGCGTGGACAGCTGCTAATACTTACATTTACATGTTTTGATCGAGTATTTCCATCAGTATTTTCTTAAGACGTTGTCACGTTCAACTATCGTCAGTAAACCGACTTTACAGACAACCATTTTTTTAAAAGCACTTGGATGTGGAATGTTGATAGCTCAGTTCAAAATAATGCTATTTCCAGATGTCTGCGGTGAAGGGTCACAGAGCATACTTTCATCAGAGTCAAGGCCATCACCATCACGAAATCAGGTATATAATAATATAAAAATAATAACAGAATTCAGGAGAAGGTTGTCAGTTCGGTTGGTGTTTTTTTGTTTGTTACCTCATAGATCCATCATTTATAAAGTGATGTCGAAATTATTATTTATATATTTCAAAGGACTATGCATGCTCTTAGATTGCTCCCATAGAAATATCATCAAAATCGGTTGGGTTTTAAAATCAAAATAACTGGCAAAAATATTTCGTCCTAATAAGAGATAATGAGGAATTATTCTCGTTCATTGGCATTGAAGTAGGTTTTTTGTTTTGCTGTGCAAAATAATTATTTTAATTATACAATACATTTGCTAATAAAAAAAAATTGAATAAATCTATCAATCAGAAATCAAATTACACTTATTGATTTAAATGGAATCAATAATTACAATATAATAGTAATTTTAACATCAAATGATTTTAAATGGAAAGCTGGTTAATATATCATAGAGATATAATTTATACCTTTGATTCATAAGAAAAACAAAATATTCCTGCACATTTAATATGTCGCATGCTGCAGTGGTTGTAACAGTTTGATAAAGCGCTTAGAATGATGTCGAAGCCGCCCAGACGAAGATATTATAGTTGGATTTAATTGATGTCACTTTTGGAAATAGTAAACATTTAATTATTTTTATTTTCATTTACAGGATACTGCTGCGTCTAGGATAGGATCAGGTACAGGACCACACCAGTTTAATGATATTAGGTGGATAGGTAAGAATCATACTAAATAAATAAATTTTATTTGTTTCTAATCCTTTCAGCACATGCCCCATGCTTACTTACCATTTTGCTCGGTTCATCACACACACGAACACTACCAACCATTTTCGAAACAACACTCCAAATTATTTATTGACAAACACTAGCGTTTCACTGTTCACACAAACCGCATATTGGACGTCTAATTTTAACTATCCTAGTTTCTAATTATAGGCATCGTACGTGCGGCGACCGGCCGGTTGTTCCCTGCGTATAATACATTACACTGCTCTATAATCTTTGCACTAACCAGCATAGACGTCTATGCTTTCTGTCACATTTCTCTCATATATACAACTTGATCTGTCTGAGAAATGGCTCTACCATATTATACTTATTTACCGACATTATCCATTGATGAAATACCGCTTTGCGTTCTTGAATTGGAAAATGGTATGATTTCTGTATGAACAAGTTCTGTGTTATGATTTGAAATTAAAAAATAAAATAATTGACTTATTGTTGAAGATGTGTGCAGCAATGAAAATTCAGAGGAGTTCTACGACTCGCCAGTGCTCGGGTCGCCTCGGCTCGCCCCTCAACCCCTGAAATCATCCCCTGTGCCTACAGGATACTTGGTGGTATGCCCAAAAAAAATTTGTTCCATAAAGGTACATAATAGGTAATACATACAATATTGAGCAGTTAAATGAGTCACATAATATAATTGCTTACGATAAAGGTTCACTTGTCCCCACACTATACAATTTGAAGATTATAAAAAGAATTGATTCCGATCTGTCAAAAGAGCTTAAATAATCAAGATTATTTAATTCCATTCTCAGGATGAAATCGGAGTTGGATCGTTAGTAGAAGTCGCCACAGACGTAGACCAGCATCACTATGGTGTGGTGAGGTGGATAGGCATCATTGATGGTAAGTTAATTACAGCAAAGTTGCAGTAGAACTTATGCCAAGTGCGTCCGGGGAAGTACTGCCACCACACCTGGTAATCTGCCGCCAAGCAGCGATGGACTCGTGTTGCTGTTACAGTGGAAGGTAGTGGGTGCCGGTGAAATTGCACGCGCATAAGACGTAACATATAGAGATATATCATAGAGTCATCTCGTACTTTAGTGGACTTGATTCGCAATCTATGGGTGGCGGTTACCACTTAGCATAAGGTAGGCTTTCAGCTCGTTCCGTAACTTAATCACTGAAAAACTTATTGACCTACCGGGAGTCTAGATATTTCTATTTGTAAATTATCCAACAACGATTAATTTAATGTTTATTTGTGTCCAGATACACCAACGGCGGGCGTGGAACTTGAACAGAGCGTCTGTGGTCTCGGGGACGGGTCTCGCAACGGCACTCGACTGTTTACATGCGCCAACGGTCGCGCGCTTTTCGTTCCGCTGCCGCTGTGTCGCAGAGACGCGCGTTTCCGCGACACGCCTCCACTGGACGCGCCAGCTCACCGCGAGGAGTTCTTCGAACAGGTAGCGTGGAAGTACTTGCTATTTGAATTCTTCGAACAGGAAGGTGGAAGTACTTGCTACTTGAATTCTTCGAACAGGTAGCGTGGAAGTACTTGCTATTTGAATTCTTCGAACAGGAAGGTGGAAGTACTTGCTATTTGAATTCTTCGAACAGGTAGCGTGGAAGTACTTGCTATTTGAATTCTTCGAACAGGTAGCGTGGAAGTACTTGCTATTTGAATTCTTCGAACAGGAAGGTAGAAGTACTTGCTACTTGAATTCTTCGAACAGGTAGCGTGGAAGTACTTGCTATTTGAATTCTTCGAACAGGTAGCGTGGAAGTACTTGCTATTTGAATTCTTCGAACAGGAAGGTAGAAGTACTTGCTACTTGAATTCTTCGAACAGGTAGCGTGGAAGTACTTGCTACTTGAATTCTTCGAACAGGAAGGTAGAAGTACTTGCTACTTGAATTCTTCGAACAGGTAGCGTGGAAGTACTTGCTATTTGAATTCTTCGAACAGGTAGCGTGGAAGTACTTGCTATTTGAATTCTTCGAACAGGTAGCGTGGAAGTACTTGCTATTTGAATTCTTCGAACAGGAAGGTGGAAGTACTTGCTACTTGAATTCTTCGAACAGGTAGCGTGGAAGTACTTGCTATTTGAATTCTTCGAACAGGAAGGTGGAAGTACTTGCTATTTGAATTCTTCGAACAGGTAGCGTGGAAGTACTTGCTATTTGAATTCTTCGAACAGGTAGCGTGGAAGTACTTGCTATTTGAATTCTTCGAACAGGAAGGTGGAAGTACTTGCTACTTGAATTCTTCGAACAGGAAGGTAGAAGTACTTGCTACTTGAATTCTTCGAACAGGTAGCGTGGAAGTACTTGCTATTTGAATTCTTCGAACAGGTAGCGTGGAAGTACTTGCTATTTGAATTCTTCGAACAGGTAGCGTGGAAGTACTTGCTATTTGAATTCTTCGAACAGGAAGGTGGAAGTACTTGCTATTTGAATTCTTCGAACAGGTAGCGTGGAAGTACTTGCTATTTGAATTCTTCGAACAGGTAGCGTGGAAGTACTTGCTATTTGAATTCTTCGAACAGGAAGGTGGAAGTACTTGCTACTTGAATTCTTCGAACAGGAAGGTAGAAAGAAAGAAAGAAAGAAAGAAGACATTTATTCACACACACACTGTATACAACAACGGCTAACATCACAAAAACACAAAAAGAACACTAACAAAACATAAAATAAAACAAAAAAATAATAATGTGGAACGCTGTCGCGTACAGCATTGTGTGAAAAGCCTTGAGCTCAGCACGTGCTGCAACAGGTTACAGCGCTGATTTTCAGCTCAAGGCTTTGGTGGCGTACGAATAAAAGAGGATACAAGAAAAAAAAACAATTTAGAACTAGAATATACACAGAAATTAAAAGCAATAACAATAACAACACAAAAATATGAAAAGTCATAACGAACTAAGCTAATAAGTTAATGGATCAATTAATTGGTGACAAAAGTTTATAATAGAGGAATGTTTACATTGTCTTGATTTTTACGCTATGATTGAGAGCTTTTAAATTAATTAAATAAAGAAAAGAGAAAAAGAAACTGAGAATGCAGCTGTACGTAAAAATAAATCAAAAATATTAAATATATAAAAGAACTTAATTTTAACAGCATATTGATAACAAAAAGCTATCATATATAATAATAAGCTATCATAAATAAATAATAAAATAAATAAATTAACAGTGTATTCATATAATAACAGGAAAAAAACATTTTTAAATCCGTATAAAGTACCCAGAAAATCTATGAAATCTATAAATAATGAACAAATATCAGCAGGGGAAATTATAGATGCAGCGTGCGAATTTAACAAAAAGACTTTTGCAAGTTTACTAGGCAACTTTTAAATTTTACTCTAAAATTAGACTTATTTTTCAGTAAACGTAGTGGTGGGGGAATTGAGTTCCAACATTTGGTGGCACAGAAACGAAAACTTCCTCGAAATGCGGCTGAACCGTGTCGTGGGGTCCGCAATAAACGTATATAAATATACGCAATAGAAGTACTTGCTACTTGAATTCTTCGAACAGGTAGCGTGGAAGTACTTGCTATTTGAATTCTTCGAACAGGTAGCGTGGAAGTACTTGCTATTTGAATTCTTCGAACAGGTAGCGTGGAAGTACTTGCTATTTGAATTCTTCGAACAGGAAGGTGGAAGTACTTGCTACTTGAATTCTTCGAACAGGAAGGTAGAAGTACTTGCTACTTGAATTCTTCGAACAGGTAGCGTGGAAGTACTTGCTATTTGAATTCTTCGAACAGGTAGCGTGGAAGTACTTGCTATTTGAATTCTTCGAACAGGTAGCGTGGAAGTACTTGCTATTTGAATTCTTCGAACAGGAAGGTGGAAGTACTTGCTACTTGAATTCTTCGAACAGGAAGGTAGAAGTACTTGCTACTTGAATTCTTCGAACAGGTAGCGTGGAAGTACTTGCTATTTGAATTCTTCGAACAGGAAGGTGGAAGTACTTGCTATTTGAATTCTTCGAACAGGTAGCGTGGAAGTACTTGCTATTTGAATTCTTCGAACAGGAAGGTGGAAGTACTTGCTACTTGAATTCTTCGAACAGGTAGCGTGAAAGTACTTGCTACTTTTGTAGGTTATGCCGGGTTAGCTAAATTCAAATTCAAATTCGCCTTCTACCCCTTCGGGGATGAAGGCGTAAATCTTCGTATGTATAGAACCTGGCTACCTCTAATAAGCTTGTATTTGACTGGCCTCATAACTCAGTTGGTAGTAACCCTGCCTTCTGCGCTATAGTCGTGTCGTGGGTTCGATCCCCACCCAGGACAAATATTATGTGACATTTGTAACATTGATGTTTGTTCTGTGTCTGGGTGTTAATATGTATGTATTTACAAAAGAAAAGTATATAAGTATTATATCAGTTGTCTGGTTCCCATGATACAAGCTATGCTTAGCTTACTTTGGGGCTAGATGGCGCTGTGTGAAATGTCCACCAACATTTATTTATTTATTTGGTCCTTCTAGCCGGACTGTCCAGTGGTACCTGGAGTGATACCGCCACTCAGCTCAGTGGGCGAGCTGGCCGGGAAGAACCGAGGCATTCAAGGACACCATAACTCGTGCTATCTAGATGCCACGCTCTTCGCCATGTTTACATTCACAAGCGTATTCGACGCGCTATTGTATCGACCACCTGAATCAGAGGTAAGAGATTAATGTGGTTCCATGAGTGTCTTGAGCAATTTGAGCTTAGCATGGGACTGTATAATAAGTATTCTGTCAGTTGTCTGGATCCTATAGTACAAGCTGTGCTTAGTTAGGGGCTATATGGCGCTGAGTAAAAGGTCCACAAAATTTTCTTTAACTCACAATTGAACACTATGTGTAGGTGACTAAAGCGAGCGGTATTGGATACGTCTTAGATTTTTGCATTCCATTAAAAAAATATAATAGAAAATAATCCTACTAATATTATAAACGTGAAAGTTTGTATGGATGTTTGTTACTCTTTCACGCTCAAACGGCTGAATGGATTTTGATAAAATTTGGTACCAAGATATAGATAATATATATCCTGGATTAACACATAGGCTACTTTGATCCCGGAAAAGCGCAGTGTTCCCGTGAGATTACTTATTCACCGCGGGTAACACCGCGGGGCGCAGCTAGTATAAAATAAGGCATACCACAAGGATTTACACTCGGACCACTTATTCTGATTCCATCCCAAATGTGCAATGTAATTTTATTTTGTACAGGACTCGCCTCATTACTCGGAAGTGCAGAGAGTACTCCGCGAACAGATAGTGAACCCGTTGCGAAAACACGGGTACGTGCGAGCGGACCGCGTGATGAAGCTACGCACGCTGCTCGAACGCCTGTCCGATGTGCCGGGTCTTACCTCCGAAGAGAAGGTACTACGAAACATTGTTTACTAAAACATACAAACATACATAAATCACGCCTGTTTCCCGGAGGGGTAGGCAGAGATCACGGTCTTCCACCCGGTACGATCCTCACATACCTCCATAGCTTCATCACTCTTATCACATTCTTCACGCATGCTCGTCAGTTTAGGGTACTCTTGACCTGGTTTTTTTTCCAAAACGTCACCGATTTGGTCTGAGTAGCTACGCTGAGGTCTTCCACTTCCATCGGTCCCATTCACACTCGCCTTATGCACTTGTTTCGTCATTCTTTCATTGATCCTCTCTATATGCCCAAACCGTCTATACGTACCCATCTCAATCCTCATCACTACGTTTTTTTTTTGTTTTTTTTATGTAATACTGTTACAGAACGAGCTGACGGCCCACCTGGTGTTAAGTGGTAACCTCAGCCCATAACAACCGTCCTCCCCTACTAGGTACGGCAAGACCCAAGTCGCAACGTATGCGCCCGTAACTCTGAGACGTGTAGGTGGAATGTCTCGTGTGCCTGTAATTTCACCGGAAACCACACCTTTCAAACCGGAACACAGTAACGCGAAAGCGTTACTGCTTGGCGGCAGAAATGGGCATGGAGACAGTACTTCCCCGGACGAACTTGGCGAGAGTTCTACTGCTCAAAACGTTCTTCTTAGTAAACACGTTTTAAATCCATTCGTTTCTTCAGAGTCTGTAAGTAACTCTACGATGCGACGCTGGTAGGCGCCCTTCTAGATATAAACCATAAACATATCTTAATGTTTTTTTCTTATTTTTAGGATCCAGAAGAATTTCTTAACGGTTTAGTAGCGCAGCTGCTTAGAGCGGAGCCTTTCTTGAAACTGTCTTCAGGCCAAGAATCATATTGCTATCAACTATTTGTGGAGAAAGACGAACATGTATCCTTGCCAACCGTTCAGCAATTATTGGAGCAATCTTTCGCTACTTCGGGAGTGAAGTTAAGCGAGGTACCCTACACATTGACATTTATAATGATGGACATAGAATAGAATTTGGCAGTACTTTGGTATTTTTTCTATTTCAGGTGCCGTCAACGTTGATAATTCAAATGCCGAGGTTTGGCAAGCAATACAAATTGTACCAGCAAGTACTGCCTTCGCCGCTGTTAGACGTTACCGACCTCATTGAGGGATGTAAGTCACTTTTACTTACATTCTCATATCAGAATGAGCTACTTATTCGCAGCATATCAACTAATTTAGAATGTGGGCTTTATTAGAATTTGTGGGTTCTTGGAATTTGTTTGGCATCTATCTTAGGAATGTAAGAAAAGTGTTGGATGTAAATAAGAACGTACTCCATTAATCGGTATTGTGGTCAGTGCCGCGGCAGTGTGCGGTGTGCGGCTCCCTCGCGCGGTGGGAGTGCGGCGCGTGCGCGTCGCCCGGCGGCGGGGGCGGGGGCGGGGGCGGCGGCGTGCTCGACGCGGGCGCCTTCTGCGAGCAGTGCCTTCGCGTCGTGCACAACTCGCGCCCGCAACATAAGGTCAGCTGTCACTCACTGTTACTAATAATTATTCACTTTGCTGCATATATATAGTTCTTGCGACGGATGTTGAATTTTGGAAGTTAGCGGCATATCTGGAAGCAAGCTGCTTGGCCTCTTAACATGCAAGATGTCCTTTTTTTTTCTTTATTAGTTATTTCTTTATCTAGATTATCAATTTATGCTCGGTGATTTCGGCAAAATAACAGCGTCCACTGCCAAAAATAAAACAGTGGGCATAATTTATTTATTTATTTATTGAATGCTGAACTGAAACCTATTTGCTGGTGTAGCACACATTATATTAGGTCTTGTTTTGTACTTCTTTTACTATTTCAATGTTATTTTATTTTTCGATTGTTTGTTTATAATTTCTTTGTGAACTTTGTTTTTTTTTCTATTTCCTTTCTGCTCAATTGTTATATAATGTATTATATGTGCTACTTGATTAAATAAATGTATGTCTATGTCTTTATCAGCTGATTTTAGACTTGTCAAGATACACCACCAGAAACATTTTGGACGCGTATGACCCTTCCTTGATAGGACCATATAGTATGAAGTTAATATTTTTCTGCAGCTTTTCGCCGTTGCCGCCGCGCTGTTTAAGAAAAGCTTTGTAAACTTTCAGCCGACTCCGCTATCGGTCTGTGAAGAGTACGCGAGTGTAATGGAATCTTGCACACTGCCGCGCGTCTACATGGAGCTATTCGCGGTGCTCTGCATAGAGACCAGCCATTACGTGGCGTTTGTCAAAGCGGGAGTCGGAATAGACGCGCCCTGGTGCTTTTTCGACTCTATGGCTGATAGAAAAGGTTTGTGCTTCAGGTGTTAACAGAGATGAGTTTTGGAGTTTACTCATTAAGCATCCATTTGACTGGCCTCATAGCTCAGTTGGTAGTAACCCTGCCTTCTGCGCTGTAGACCGTGGGTTCAATTCCCACCCAGAACAAAATTTAGTGTGACGAACATAGGTGTTTGTTCTGTGTCTGGGTGTTAATATGTATGTATTTACAAAAAAGTGTATAAGTATTATGTCATTTGTCAATTTGTTTGTAAATACATACACATTATACATATGACACCCAGACAAAGAACAAACGTCTATATTAGACAAATATTTGTCCTGGGTGGGAATCGAACCCACGACCTACAGCGCAGAAGTCAGACTACCAACTGAGCTGTCAGGCCTGTCAAATATTGAATTACTTTGTTGCAGGTGAACGCAACGGATACAACATCCCGGAGATCGTCCGCATCGACGAGCTCGGCGCGTGGCTCGGCGAGGAGTGCGAGCGCGCCACGCAACGCGACACGACACACGCCACGTCTCGTGCGCGGCCGCTGCACGCGCGCCGCCTTTTGTCTGACGCGTATATGTGCTTTTACCGCAGCCCGGACGTCGCTATGTATCGATAGAAGTAGCGACGGCAAGTTACACTATACGACACGACCTGCGCCGCGTTATCGCGACTGCGGCCAATTGTCGTACGCCGACGCGTAGTGCTTTTACCGCAGCCCGGACGTCGCTATGTATCGATAGAAGTAGCGAGGGCAAGTTACACTATACGACACGACCTGCGCCGCGTTATCGCGACTGCGGCCAATTGTCGTACGCCGACGCGTAGTGCTTTTACCGCAGCCCGGACGTCGCTATGTATCGATAGAAATAACGAGGGCAAGTTACACTATAAGACACGACCTGCGCCGCGTTATCAAGACTGAGCGGTGCAATGCAACAACTTTTTTTTTTTTTTTGTGAGTAAAAACTTTTTAATTGGGTTTTTTTTACTTTTTATTATTACTGCAGCCCTGTCTGTAGCTTTTAGCTTTAGTTAGCCACTATCTGATCAGTGATCGAATTTAGTAGTAGAATTGCAATGGAATCTAATATAAAATATATGCATAATGCCAGATGTATTATCTAAGGTACAGCTTCATTGAACGGAAGTGATTCTGGCTGTGTAAGTATTATGTAGTCAATTGAGGCTTGTCTTGTTCTAGATATATTCATAGTGGTTTGTGTACAGATGAAATTATGTAATAATGTAATAACGAAATATGTTACCAAAATGTATTTATCTTTAAATTTAATATTGTTGTGATGATGAATAATTGAATATATCACGGCTTAATAGAAAACAAGACATGTATATTTCATACTTATTTCCATATATTCAGTTACTATGACTGTGAATGTCAAAATTCTAAATAAATATTCATATATTTTCTTCTTCACAAATAATTTATTAATATTAATTTATTAGATCTTAATAGTAAATTACATTATTGTAAATATTTAAGACTATAAAGAATTTGATTTATAAATAAAAAACATTACTAAACAGACATGTATTCAAATGAAAAAAAAAAAATATGTATTCAAATGCTTTGTCTCTATTTATAACTCTACAAACTAACGGCAAAAAAAAACCAGATCATATATAACTATCTACAATAAAAGCTATAGCTTTCAAAAGGCACTTCTTATTTGAATAGTATCAATGCATTCTTATTTTATTTATCACATAAAACGAAGTGTTGAGATGCTTATGGTCCCATAAAAAGTTATGACTTTCCTAAATGAACTGTATAAATAATCTTATTTATTTGTATATTGACGTCTGATCAAAACCAGTCTCTTACCCTTGTGTAATTCTTATTAGGAATGTATTGCCACAGGTCTTCCAAAATCATAGTTCATTATGAGCTGGCGTTTTCTTACAATCACACTTGAAATTCGGTTGAGGCACATGTGTCATGCCTTCTTTCACTTTTATAACACTTTCTATTCTCTTGCTCCATTCCTGAAACATCAAAATTACATGATTGAATTTGCCTACAAAGATACTACAATTCGGACTTGAAAGTATCATCACTCCAGTGATTGATTTTGAGAATTTTCCATTCATACTATTCAGCTGAGCATAAAATTTTATAATCAAGTAAAATTACTCACCGAGAAAAGGGCAGCATGGTAGCAGATTATGTGTTGAGGAAGTAATTGCTGATTAGCGAAATTCCTTCCGTTTACCGCAATCTCTTTTGCTGCTTCATCATGTTTAAGGGCCCATTGTATTTTCTCCACCAAATCTGACAAGTCTCGTTTGACGGGTACAAAGTGCTTCCACGCCTGGATTTGGCTATAGAAATGCTCGTAGTACGGGGAGTCTTGCTTTAACACCATGCTTCCCCCGGCTAGAAGGTACGGCAATCGATATGCAGCGACGGTTCCGTCTATATTGATTTGATATTTGTACTGAAACGAACAATGATGCTTCTTGTTTATGACGACCGATTTTGACGGGACTATCACTGGCAGATAGCTGATGTAACAAGGAGTAACTTAGGCTACTTTTCCGATGAGTAAAATAGGGGTGCGTGATAAAACCGAATTCCACGCGGACGAAATCGCGGGCAACAACTAGTATGCAATATATCAATCAAAAGACTGAAAAATAAGTACCCAATTATTAAGACTCACGTCAAAGAACTTGAAGAATGATATGTGAGGTTGCTTCGGTCCATATTGAGCCTCCTTGTCGCGAAAGAAGAAGAAGTTCGTAAGGGACACGTTGAATAGTTCAGGGTTGGTGCGCGCGATGTCCACAAGTGTGAGTCTTTCAGCGCGAGAATCTCGGCCGCGCCACATAGCGCGGGGCTCGCGCTGCGACCAAGCGCGCTCCACACCGCCTTGCACCGATAGAATATCAAGCGACACCCTGTAACATAGCTCACGTATCATCATACTACGCCGCTCATTTTGTTGTGCTAGACTAAATAAAAGTAAACATTTCAGTTCTGTTAGAGTACTTAGACTATAATATTATTAGTATATAGAAAAGAAGAATTTTTATGGGTACTGTTCCAGACTAAGTGGCAAATAATATGGCTGAAGAGTTGGTTTGCTTGAACGCGCTAATCTCGGGATCTTCCAGCGCGATTATAAAAACTCTTTACATTTATTAGTACAATTCTTGAGAAAGTTTATACACTATTTAACAACAAGCTACGACCCTTACGAGCTGAAGAAAAGTTAGAAAGAACGCTAAGCGAAAACGAAGTAATAACAGTGCGGGCGGGCGATAAGTCGCCTTAGGGGCCGTCCGACGTGAACTGAGCATTACCGATAAAAGCCAAACTGTGTGTGCCTTTTTTTTTTTTTTTTTTTTTTTTTTTTTTGTCTCGAGGGGGAGATCTGCTTAACAGATACCCTGCCACATGGAGGGTGCGACAGGGTTATGTGGGGTTTCACGGACTCGTGGACCCACTAAAACCCCCCCGGTGGCCGGCCTCGATGCATGTCAAGGAGCACCAGGTTCTCCGAAGGAACTCACACTGATGCCCCTCTCGCATATCGCCCTTTGCACGTCCCCAGGGCAGCTGGAAGCGCCCCCAGAACCCTCGCAGTGCTTACGACGGCACACGCCACCATGTGCCGCCGCCCTCCCGAGACCCGCTTGGAAGGATAGTCGGAGCCCTCACCCCGACTACCCACGGGCCCGAAGGTCCCCTGTTCGGCAGGGGATACCGCTACGCCTCTTGCGGGGCAGGCGCTGCGGGGCGGCCGTTGCCTGCACCCCGCCGCCGCCTCCTCCGAGTGGGATCGGCTCTCTCCCGATCTCGCTCTGCAGCCTCTTTCCGGACCATGACCGTCTCGCAGAAAGAGGTTACCGCCATCCACGCTCTCTCGTCTGCCAGCATAGCCGCTACTACGCTAGGCAGAGAGAGGTCCTGCCCAATCCTGGAGACCAGGGTCCGCCGCTCCAGGCACCACGCCGAGCACTCCTCGAGCGTGTGCTGCGCGGAATCCCGATCCCCCCCACAATGGTGGCATGCCGGTGTTAGCTCGCGACCGATCCTGTTCAGGAACTCACCGAAGCATCCGTGCCCGGTGAGAACCTGCGTCAGGCGATAGGTGACGTGACCCACCTCCCTCCCTTGCCAGCCTTCGAAATTTGGCAGAATAGCGCCGACAACGCGCTGGCGCGTACATCGCGGCTCGTGGAGCCGCTCGCGCCACAACCCGAGCGCACGTCGGCGCTCCTCTGACCGCACTTCGGCAGGCGTAGCTCCGCCCCCGTCATCGTTGCGAAGACGAACGTACACCCGTGCATCCATTTCCGCCAAGATGTCGAGCGGCGGGAACCGCGCCAACAAAGTTGCCGCCTCAAAAGATATCGTCCGGTACCCCCTAGCAATTCGAATGGCAATGGTACGCTGCAGGCTATTAAACATAGCCCTACAGCGACCAACACCCGCAAGTCTACGTGACCAGACGGGTGCTCCATATAGTGCCATCGATCGCACGACCCCGGCGTAGAGACGGCGAACTCCCTCTCGCGGCCCCCCGAGATTTGGCAGAAGGCCGTGCAACGCACCAACCACCTTCCTAATCCGGAGGACAGAGCGTCCGAAGTGCTCCTCGAAGCGCCAGCGACTGTCCAAGGTAAGGCCTAAGTACTTAAGGTACTGGCCCACCTGGACGTCTACGTCACCTACACGAACCGACAAGCTGGGTGGTTCACGTCCTCTCGGGAACTTGTGAAACCACAGCGCCTCGGTCTTCTGAGGCGCTATCCGCAGACCCAGCTCGTGGATCTTGTCCACCACGCATGCCACCCCAAGCTCGGCGAGCTCTTTGGCCCCCTCAAAAGAGTCCCCAGCGGCTAACACGAGAGTGTCGTCCGCATAACAGACGACGTGTATGCCGATGGGGAAACTGACTCGCAGGACCGCGTCGTATGCGAGGTTCCACAAAAGTGGGCCCAAAACAGAACCCTGTGGTACCCCGCAACAAATCTTCCTCTGGTGCAATGCACCATCCCGGCCCACGTATTGCACGATCCTGTCGCGCAGATAAGCGCCAACGATGCGCTGCAGATAGGGAGGGACTCCGTGATGCACGAGCGCCTCCCGAATCGCCCTCCAGGGCAAGGAATTAAACGCGTTGACGATGTCCAAGGACACCGCCAACATCTTCCCACCCCGGGACACTACCTGGTCCGACAGCGTACGGACACGAAGAATCGCGTCCACTGTCGAACGAGCCTGTCGAAAACCGTACTGGTGATCCGACAGGTCGGGGCCTTCCTGCGACAGGTGCAAGCATAGACGGTTGGCAATTATTCTTTCGAACAATTTGCCAGCTTCGTCCAGCAGGCAAATGGGACGATACGCAGAGGGAGAATCCGCGGACCTGCCATCCTTCTTCAAGAGGACCAACCTTGCCTCCTTCCAGCCTTTGGGGAACACACCACAGCGTAGGCAGCTGTCAAACAGCTGCCTCAGCTTGTCTCCAAGGCCGGCAGAGAGAGCCAGCACCCAGACCCGACCTGGAATCCCGTCAGGGCCGGGTGCGGTTAAACTGTGTGTGCCTATGTCAACGCAAACACCGGTTAAAACCACAGCACTGCTGCAAATGCATTTTATTAATAACTAGATGTTGCCCGCGACTTCGTCCGCGTGGAATTCTTTTTTATCACGCACTCCTATTTTACCCCTCGGAAAAGTAGCCTAAGTTACTCCTTGTTACATCAGCTATCTGCCAGTGAAAGTCCCGTCAAAATCGGTCCAGCCATATCAGAGATTAGCCGGAACAAACAGACAGACAGACAGACAAACTTGAAAAAAGTGTTGTTTTGGTATATGTGCCGTGTATACATCCATATGCACTTAGTAAAAAGCGGATATTTTAATATTACAAACAGACACTCGAATTTTATTTATTTGTATAGATAAATCATGTTACACACACCTTCCCATGTTTTCTAATGTAGACTCGGTAAGGTCATATGTGGGCATAACAATATCAATTGTATCATTGCTACCGCACCAAGAGAATACTGGCAGTGGCTCCGATCCCTTCTTGACTAATGGCCAATCTCCTAAGTTGATTACCATCTCTACATCGGGCAATTTCACCTTCCTCATCAAGGATAACAATATGTTATCAGAAAACATATTGAAGCCAACATGCTTTCCGTAACAGTCCCTGTATATCTCACTGTCTTTGACTATGTAGTGGCAAAAACTAGTACTTTCCGGTTGATGATATTTTTCCACAATTTTCTTCACAGCTTGCGTCATGTCAACTGCCCTATGTGGCTGAAGGTCATTGATAATTTGCTGGTGATATTGTGTACAACCATATTCTTCCAACCATGTCTCCATATTTTCGTCAGGACAGTCGCATTGGTCAGGTAGGACTGGTCCTAAGTAATAAATAAGGAATTATTATTCAATAAAGTATTGTCAAATGAAAAGTAGTAACAGATTATTTACCTTCCGAAAATTTTCCTATATGTATAAGCATTTTAGGGAACGTTTATATAACAGTGCTTTGATTATATGAGGTACCTATACAAACCCTTAAATTTATATGGTGATCCATTGATGTGTTGATGTTTGTATAAAATGTTAATACGGAAGTCATAACATGTTTCGTAGGTTTTGTACCTCACTATGAAACTGCCATCTTTTCTGTCTAACTTATTGACCCATGTTCGGCAATGAGATTTTGATTTACCCTCACCACTTATATCTACTTCTAATAATTTTGTTAGGTCTGGAGAGTACCTGTAAAGTGAATTTTTTTAATGTAACGATATATCTATGTGGCATGGTAAGGGGCTATACTAAATTAAGTATACATAATGTAAAAAATATAATTAAGACAGGTGAAGATTTAAAAAATTGGCTACACTTTTATATCCTGGCATTTACTAATATGATCACACTTCACAACCTAAACAATGATTTGAATCATTATTGGCACAGAGAAAGCATTATATACCATATTTTTATATAGCAGCAAATGCAGTGGACTCAAAAAGTTTTCTCATGTATTCGTGACAAAAGAACAGCCACAGAAGAGCATTTAGCCTTTATCTCGCCTTAGCCGCGTATATAATTGTTTATATAAGATATCTTATCATTAGGTTAAAACACAACTTACGTGTTTTCGTTAAGAAAAGTAAAGTTGATGAAGAAATATCTTGCCGGCATAATCAATTTGTCAGGTTTTAATCCGGGTCCGTAGACCTCTATAACGTTTTGATATGAAATTCTCATAAAAAGACATAGAATTAGAAATATATTATAAGACATGGTTCGCAAATTAGGCAATTTTTTCAAATTATGTTTTTGTGTATACTAAATCGCAACATGACAAGATCTCATCACAAGCACCCACTCACTGCACAGTGCACGGGGAACAGGGAACAATAATAATGTACAGCTAAAATATTGTAATATCTTGCCAGATAATCATGGCATGTTATTGTAAAGCCAATAATTCGAGCTGGGTACGTAAATTATCGGACCGAGCAATATACAGTCACTTAGGCTAACTTTGGCCCACATTCCGGAGAAATCAGATAAACTAATGTTCAAAATAATACGTTAGACACAAAAAAATACTTATTTTCATGGCTTTGAGTGACCTTCTTTTAGAAAATATAAAGATTTACTGATCGTTTCTAGGAAAATAGTTCTGAAAAATCCATTTAACCTCCGGGCCAAAGTTACATTGTGAGTTGGGCTTAGATTGGCCCGGGTCCCGATTGTAGGCTTTTTTTGCTTATTTTATGGAAATAAAGGAGTAGTGCTAACATTAGCCTCTCTATTTACTTAGAAAAATACAACTGAGACCCATAGACAATAAGTTCGTATGTCCTTGTTTTGTTTTTCGGTATTTTTGGGTAAATAAAATGTTACCGTACTAAAGTCAGCACTGCCATTTATGAAATCAAATATTTTGGTCATCAATCAGGAACTTACGTTTTTTACATATAATAATAACAACATATAGCTAAAATATTAATAAAAAAACATCGATATAGTAAAACATTTGCTTAATACTACACATCATGATATCAAAGTTTGAAAACTTAGTCACCCCATTCCATAGCTAGGAAGTCGTCTTCTATAGTAATATAGCCTTTCTTTTTTTGATCATTCGAGTCATTCAGCACTCTTATAATATTCGTATCATTCACTGAAGCAATTTGGACACTCCTAGGCCAAATCCAGCCCATTTCGGCCTTTTGCATCACAGAAACATTGTATTTTGGGTGGTTTGCTAGTATTCTTTTTCTATTCGTCCTGGGAACAATGTTCCTTCGTAATTAATTATACAAAAGCGATCCACAGCCAATATATATATTTTTATACATATATAGCCTATGACCTATGACAAAAAACAATATATTTATTCAATATAACATAATTTGGATGTATTTTATCAAAATATGAGCAGAAAATAAATTTTCACAGCAACCCTTTTTAAAAGAATGACAATCATGCTAAGATTGGCCCGGGCTAAAGTTACCCTAACCGAATAATGATTATTTATTTACTCGATATTTAGGGCCATATCACTTCAATAAACGAACCAATTGTGTACATTTTTGACTGTGATCATAGATAGATGTAAAGCAGTTGATTCTAAATAACCTTACCCTCTCTATGTAATCAAGAAACAGAACAGCAGGTCACTTTTTGGTGCACTCGAAACTTGTCGCAAAATACTCTCAGTTTAAAAGACACTGTGACGCTGTAAAATTCACAGATGTCAATATTTTAGCGGGCTAGGATCATTTACGAAGATACTTTCTACACGCTGTTTACAAAGTTAGATTTAAACAAACTAAAGCGAAAGCAAAAAATAAATAAAAAACTGAAATGAGATTTTGGGCCAATGTTATATTGAAGGCTTAAGTTACGCAGATTGTGGTTATGCTGTACGATACTGGCTGGGCAATGTAGTCAAAATCAAAAACTTTATTGAAATTCACTCATTATGTAATATTACATTTGACTTGCCTCACAGCTCAGTTGGTAGCAACTTCTGCGCCGTAGTCGTAGTCTATATATAATACTTGAATGCTTCAGATATTTCAAATTATTTTGTGTGTCGTGCAAAAGAGCTACATCAGACCGTGGGGATATTATATAATAATTTATTATACCGTAGCAAATATTATTTACTAAATCATTCTTATTATATGGCACATTTTTGGTTTGGAACCTTGGTTGCATTTTCAGCAACTTTATTATAGAAGTATACATACAATTTCCCATAAAACACCAAAAAATAACCCTTGCCTATACTAGTCTTCATTTTAAAATATTTCAAAGTGAAGAAAAATAGGGGCCCACATTAATTATATCCTAATTAAGGTAGTATGATTATACATACATACTTAAAATTAATATGCCTAATCCGAATATTTCTTATGTATGTCCATTATCGAGACGTGCTTTATCTTGACAAACATTTAGTGGCTAATGACATCTGAAGGCATGGGATACCCGGTTCTCGCAATTTTTTTTAAGGTGCGATGGGAATATTCATCCATAAAGTATCGATATATTATCACTGTCTTATATTATTAAATCATCATTTTTGCATAAGACCACGTAACACTATCACGCAATCTACAAAAAACTGGCTAGCATAAAAATAGCACATGCAAGTGAATTAATGTTTATTATTGGTTTTCACCAATTAATCGCAATAGTTCACAAAGGAACCTCTTTGAGGCGCAATTAAAATCCTTTCCCACGCGCCCACACTGGTTTAAAGACCAATCGGATCGAATCTATTAATCTGAATAGGAATAATTTATTCTACACGCTATCCCATCCCTCAAATCGTGAAATTTATTGTTTTGATTTGGAAGTGGGTGGATTTTACTCTAATCCCTTTTCAGTATCGTGACATATAGCTTTGGAACATAGCATATCTTCATTTGCGTATATTGTCTTTATTTTAATATAAATCCAGTCATAAGTTTTCTATGGCTACCAGCAATTTGAAAATATTATGCAGCAGACTAAGCAAATTGAGGTTAGTTTTCCCAGCGGTATATAATTGAACACTTCATTAAATGAATACAATAAAACAACACGGTTTGTAATTTACAAAACATAAATAAATTCGCAGAATCGATGCTGTTCCTGTAAGGTCTTACATTCCTCCAAGATACCGCCCTCCATACTGGTACATGCCAAAAGAAAAAGGGGTAAGGCGTTTATGTTTATTGAGATTGTAAATTATGCTACTATAGATGCTAAATGAAATCCTTATTCATAGGTATATGAAGACTACCTCACTAATGAAAACAAACAATTTATTGAAGAAGTCATGAAAGAGAAGATGGGAAGGGAAAGTTTAAAAGAGTCCCCACTCATAGCCAATGAAGTATTTGCTTCAACGTCTTGGACGCCTACCACACGTCGAGTTGGTCTCATTGCACGCAAAATTGGGAATTATCCATTGTGGTCGAAAGATGGGAAGAAGTTTCAAACCACATTATTACAGGTTAGCATCCAGCACTATAAAAATGTTATTAAGAAATAACAATAGACAATGTTTTATATGAATATGTATTGTTTTTATTTCCAGGTGGTTGATAATCATGTTATAAAGTACATACCCCCTGAACAATGTAATCCTATGGTAACTGCTGATGTAACTTACAAAAAAAAGAAGAACTATGGTTATATATTGGTTGGTTCAGAAACTGTTGACCCAAGCACAGTAACAAGAGATTACTGTGGTTTGTTCAACAGTGTGGGAATGTTACCAAAGCGTTTCTTAAGTAGATTTATGGTCTCACCTCAGGCAGCCCTACCAACTGGAACGCCATTATATGCAACACACTTCAGGGTTGGAGATTATCTTGATGTCAGAGCTAAGACGTGAGTTATGTTTATTTTATTGTCTTCTCAAACAAATTTCTTCCGTACATGTTTCTCTACAATCTTCATATTATCCTTACAGTATGGACCGTGGGTTTCAAGGGGTTATGAAACGGCATGGCTTTAAAGGCATGCCTGCATCTCATGGTGTTACCAAAACTCACAGAAGGCCTGGCAACATCGGTGCTGGTGGACAAAAGGCTAGAGTCTGGCCTGGTACTAAGATGCCTGGACATATGGGAAATAGGTATCTGCAATATTCAAATGACAGTCATTGCATAAAGATATCATTACTTACTACTTTATTATTGTGGTTTTGTACTTTTTCAGATGGAGAATATTAAGGGGTATAAAAATACTTCGTATCAACCCAAAGCATAATGTTATCTGGACAATGGGTGTTGCAATTCCTGGAGAAACAGGTGCTATGTGTTACTTATTTGATACAGTTCTACCCCTCAAAAGACATAAGACTTCGCCACCTTTTCCCACTGATATACCTTCAGGAGATCTGCCGCTGGAGTACATTGATGAATCCATTCATGACTTTAATAATTCATCAATTTCATTTGAGGAATCTTAGTGTATTATTTTAAGAATTAATAAATTATAGCAGTTAGTATATGATACAATTTTTAACCTTTGTCCCTATGCCCCAAATTCAGAGTATGACAACTATCATCGTGAGAATATTTTATATTACGAAAATATGATATCTATCTTATTTGAGCTTAAATTCTGGTGTGAACACTTCTTAGTAATTCTTCACTTATTGGTTTGACCGATTTTGGTACACTATAATTATACATATGGATGATGTTTCTAAGCTATAGTTGGATCTAATAGGTGGCGCTGTTCTCAAGAGCTCACACTTCGAATTCAGTTTAGTTTTAATTTTCTTAACTAAGTCATAGGGGTGACATTAAAAGTGAAAAAAAAAAAAACTTATTTTCGTAATCAACCAACTCCCCAAGTGAAGCTGTCGAGAAACACATAGTACATTTAGAACACTAGTATTATCGCTCAGTGTATAGTTTCATTTTCTTTAAGAAATCAATTCTGAATGGTATACCACCAAATGCTTGCCAGAAGTGTTCTCTGCTATGAGCAACAAGTGATCAAACATGAAGATTCCTGGGCTACTTCACCATAACAACCAAGTTCACAAGAGTTGAGAACTGTGAATTTTTTATATTGCATTTAGGTATTTATGCTTTTACAAAAAGTTGGCCCTTATTTCATTTTGTTGTAGTTTTCCATAATTTCTACAAAATACTTTTGCAGGGCTTTTACTTGCTATATTTTAGGGCTCCTTGCTCTGTATACAGTTAATATACAGATATATTGAGTAGTCTTCATAAAAGTTTTATGAAGATCACTATGTACATAAATGTTAAAATGTATACAAAAGAGATCCAGGAACACAACCACGAGAAACCCCAGATAAAGTATGCAAAAAAAAACACTAATATAATACACAATCATTTTATTAAAAAGAAAAATCCATGTAGTTTATTAATAACTTAAATCTACTTTCACAATCATTACCTAAATTATAAAATACTTAGATAGAATAATGACCATTTCTAAAACTTGATTGAGATTATACAGATAAATAAAACATCCCATACAGATCAAAGGATTCACTAAATTAAAACACTTGTAAAAAAATGTAGTATAATTGATGCTTAAAAACTAGTTTTTACTGCTGGCTAGGGGGTTGGAATCCATAACCCGGGTATGGTTGAGGGGCCCCCGGCGGAGGTGCGCCAGGCGTCGGCGCTCGCGCATATGGGTATGGAGACGGCGGGTACTGGGCAGGCGGATAACCTTGCTGATACGCGTGCGGCGGGTACGCTCCACCCGCTGGAGGGTAATTCTGCGGATTCTGAGGATACGACGACTGGGGAGGAGGCGCCGTCGATACCGATGGAGCTGGACTCCCCGGCTGAGAGGAAGGGTTGGAGTAAGGAGGCTGAGACGCCGGTGGATACGGCGATGGTTGTCCTTGTGGCGGATATTGCTGCCCCGGTGGACCGCCCGGCGCCGGCGGCCCTGAAGCCGCGGTCGACGGGGGAACGTTATTACCGTGGGAACTAGAATTATATGTGGGTGACTGGGCAGAAGGAGATCCATAACCTGAGCTTGGTGGATTTTGTTGGGTATAACCACTGGGTTGTGGCTGAGGGGAACGGTTTGGCTGGGACGTAGGAGGCGTACTGTAAGTAGGAGCAGTGTTGGGGAAGGGCTGAGATTGGTATGGTTGTTGTGGCTGAGAAGTGGTAGAATTGTAGGTACTTACTCCCACATTAGGATAATTCGGGCCAGACTGTGGGGGAGGATAAGCTGAATTGCCAGTGTAGGGAGGCTGAGAAGGAGCACGGACTGGGTACGGAGCACCAGCAGCGGCGGCGGGACTTCCAGGTGGTGGAGCATAAGGCTGTTGAGCAGTGGATGGTGGGTATCCAGAACCAGGATGTGTAGCTGGTGGATAATTACTTGGAGATGTTGTTATCGGCGGTCCATAGTTAGAATTTGGAGGATAACCCTGAGGCTGCTGAGATGGATTATGAGGGCCGTAACCTTGACTAGGAGGACCATAACCACCTTGAGGTGGATAACCTCCAGGAGCACCTTGATACTGTCCTTGATATTGATTCTGAGGATAGGGTCTTTGTCCATAGGACTGTGTAGGTCTAGTCGGGGTAGAGGAAACCCCAACTGGTGGCCGGTAAGGTTGTTGTGAGCCACCAGGTCCGTCTGGGGCACCAGAAGGAGAGTTAATTGGAGGTTGCTGCTGCACATTCCCAGCAGCAAGCTGATGTGGAGGCTGCAAAAAGAACAGTAAGATACATAAACACAATGTCTAATTATACAGGAAATTAAGTCTTGGTAGTCTGTTAAACAATTTTACCTACTATGACAACATACACAACAAATTACTCTAGTTAAAACTTTTAAATTCTACAGACTGGTTGTTATTTTATGCAGTGCAATATCTTAATATTATCTGTGTGGGACATATTGAGGAGCTTCCTATGTAAGGCAGAAGATTTTTTTCACCTTTATGAAGCCTATAGGTTTCATATGGCTTTTGATGAACTTATACTGCTGTACCCTTTACTACACCCTCAAAGATACTAAGACTGCAAAGTCTAAGCAACCATTGCAACGTTTTCTGAAAATTATTATTTGGTTCACCGAGTTGAATCTTGCTTGAGGAAAAGCTGAATCTATGTAAAGTTATTTTTATTAGAGGTTTATTTAACAACTAAAACAGTAGTTTTGTTAATTGTGTCATTTATTATGCAGTGACATTAAAAGCATGTCTTCAAGTTGTGGCACTAAGTGTGGCAACTTCTTTAGAGATAAAGGATCATAAATCCTAAAAGTTTTGTAACTATATATACTATAATCTAAATATATATATATAATTATAATCACTCCATTGAAGTGGGACTTTGGTAAGCGAACTAATAAATTTGTTTCAGGTGAATTTAATAAAGGCATAGACACAAATCCAAGAACATTTTTGTTGTTGTGATAATGACGTGTTATCAATTTAAAAGTAAGGCTTTAGATTAAATTAATATTTACCGGTAAAATGGCAGGAATGTTTTGATTGGCGTCGGCAACTGACGCTAAATATACAAGATTCCGGTGTAAAACTTGTTGATATTGATGGCATTCCATAAGCTGTCCTTTCGCTTGATATTCCTGTATCGTCTGAATGAGATGAGCGTTTTCATCTAACATCTTTTGTATTTGTGCTGGGCTCAAGGGAGGCCGAGTGCCCCTTGCTGCGAAAGCCACCGACATTATCTTGCAAATGTAGTTTTTTTTATCAATAAATTACTTCCTCCAATACGGACACTTTTTTCGGTTGCACCTGAACTAAATAATTAATTTAGTTATTTGTAATTTTATTGATTTCGCAACACATCATTCTCTCAAAATTAATTTACTTTGCGAAAACCTCTCGATTTGAGGCTCTTGGATTGGACGGAACGGAAGCCATGAAGGGTAGTGCAAGATTATAGATCACATTGTCGATGAAATTACTTCTCGATGATAAAAAATATATCGATACTCGCTAGTAATATAATAAGATATATGTACATGTTTATGAATAAAATAAAATAAAAATAAATAGATTTAACTCGATTCGGGAAACCGCGAATATTAAAAGTACATTTTTACGAACTTCTAAAGTTGCGGTCTTTTGTAATATTTGTATTGATATTGTATGATATTTGCCAATTCACGGCCCTTAATCATAAATTTAGGAGTTTCAATAGGTTAGTCGAAAATAAATAATTAGCTAAACCTATAAAACTTCGAATTAAAAACGAGGACTTTTTTTTTATAAAAAGCCTTTTTTTTTCAACTTAATACTGGGCTGTTTGTCTGTCTATCATCACGTGTAAGGAATGTTGAAACAATCAACTTTTAACAAAAACATTTTAATTTCATTGTGTAAGATACTTAAAAAAATTGAGTACAAACAGAGGTTGCACTTATAAAACAGTTTCAGTAAATAACACTTGCTGAGGACCAATGAACTCACAAATATTGTGTAGGCTTTTAAACCATTTACATATTATGACTGAGCTCATATAGTAGTAACACACTGCCTTTGACACTGTAGGTAGTGGTTTCGATTCCCACCGAAGACAAACATTGTGTGTCGGACATAGATGTTTTTTCTGTGTTGGGCATTAACATAGGTAAATTTCCAAAAAAAATGGTTGTCTGTAAAGTCGGTTTACTGACGATAGTTGAACGTGACAACGTCTTAAGAAAATACTGATGGAATGGTAGCATTTTTCAAAAGAAAATTTTAATTTCATTTGTTTAATAGATTTGTATGTATATAGAGAAGGAGGTAATTGGAAATCACAATGAAATTGATCAAGTTAGATTTATTTGTACGCATAAATACAATTATGTCAATTTTTTTTTTACAATTTAATAGTTTTACACTGCACTTGATACTCGATCAAAACATGTAAATGTAAGTATTAGCAGCTGTCCACGCAGACGCATCGCTCACTCAAGTAGGAGAGAGACGGATGTCGAACGCTGCCGAACGCAAAGGCCGATTGTGCTTCTTTGTCGCTCGTTCCGCGCTCTCGCTTGCACTTGCACAAGCCTTACATGGAACGCCTCAGAGCGAGGTAACGCCGCATGAGTCATGTTTTTTCGTGCGTGCAGCCGGCTCTATCGAATTATAAGACGTTGTCACGTCAAAAGTTTTAATTTGTATTCTATGAGTTATCTGGTCCCCATAGTGCAAATTATGCTTAGTTTGTGGGCTAGATGGCACTGTGTAACAACCAATTTTATTAATATGTGCCTAGTTTACATGAAAAAACCCTCATTTCCCCAAATTCCACAATACTGATCTGGCTACAGATAAGCATGGTTCCACTATGAAGCTTCCAAAGCATCCACAATTTCCTGCTCGAGGGCAATAAACAAATTGCTTAATGCATTACAATTTCTTATATTTTGAGCATTTAAAATTAAGTGCATAACATTGTGCACCATTTTTAAATCAAATATTATGTGATTTATTCCAAAATGAAATATGTCACATTCATATACATGGTGCTTAAGTTGGGTCAATCTTTTTTTAGCAATATATGATATGAAACTTATGAATGACTCATAGTTTGCACCGCACAAAGCCTTGAGCAAGATTTGACACTCTTCAGTAAAATCAGGAGAATCTTTAAACTGTCCAATTTCATGTTCAACATCAACAAGAGATTTATTCAACGTCTCCCACATATATATAATGTTGCAACCATTGTTCCAATTGTGATTTATTGAAATAGTATCCAGTTGGTTTTCAACCTGATGGTACCATCCAGAAGGCACAAATAAGGCATCACCCTTTTCTTGAATTATGACATATTTTCTCACGTCATGGTTTTTATCTGGATCATAAAGTAATTGTAGTTGATTTGGTTTATCCATCAGTTTTACTTCTTCCCCTGGTGGAAAAAGGACCCATTTTTTGCGGCCAATTACATTAACTGACCAACTAAATGAACAATAAACATCAACGTGTAGGGGAGTCCTGAAACAAAAAACAAAAGGTTCTCATACTGAAATAAACAAATTTGTTTTCACAGCACTGTCATGTAGGTTTTGTGTAACTTACTTACTCACCATGAACCACTGGGACCTATATAAACAAATTTAAAGTCATCTTTATTATTATCTTGAGCATATTCATTAAGCCAATCAGATGCAAATATTTTAGGTACAGCATAAAAGTTATCATTGGGGCGTAATTTTTTCATGTGCAAATCTTTCAAGTACAGAAGTTTACTTTTTTCATCATTTTTCATATAATTTATAAACTCACTAACTTTCATTGGGGATGTGCGTTGGGCGAAGTCTATAATATCATTACAATCTGCAACTGGGGCTTCCATATCTCCATATGATTGTGATAGGTATTCAAAGTCTATACAATTATTTTTGATCCATTTTTTGGAGCATTCCCAAGTTTGAGTTACATTTTTAACAATACATGGTAAGTTTGGGATCATGTTATTTACAAAAAAGTTTTGGTATGATAGACTGGACACATCATAAGTAAAATCTTCAATATTCCAATCAGTATATTTTTGGAAAGGAATGTGTTCACTGGAATCAATTTCCACATCCATAATGTTTAAAAAAATATATGTTGATGTTTTTTTTTAATTTTATGATAAAACTGACATCATATTTTTTCCCCTAAATAACTAGTAGACAACTTTGGAAGATTTCTTGTATTAGTGAGTCAAAGATACTCATAGTTTTACTGTAAAATATTTCTTAATTTCACTTGTTACATAAGTTATTTAATAACTATAATTTCTGTATCGTAACGTTATATTTTCTTTGATTTCTGTCACCACAAAATGTACCTCTATACAAAATAATCTTCATCACTCGGTGTTGTGACTTGTATCATTGTATCTGTGACATTATGACATAATAAACAAAAAAAGGATGCACTTTATAGATTAAGAAAAAATATCGATTAGATTTTTTTTTTCGATCATACAAACAATTAATTAAAAAACTAGTTACAATAACACGAAAAGCTTAATAGAAGCCTAGATAATAATTTTCTTTATATTATCTCTAATAATAAAAAAAAGATTGAAATCTGTGTATGACTAGTTCTCTACCAAAGAGTGCTAGTTCCCCTCATACTTATCGATGATAATCTTCCCTAAGGCAATGTTGCTTGTTTCGTTCCGGAACTTTTCATTGACTATCAATCGAGTCGCTAGTAATAATTAGTTGATTAAATAAATAACTTTTGTGCCTGGAACCGTAACATTACTTTTTACAAATATATTCTCATTGTTTCGATGAATCAATAAAATATTATTAATATAACGTTTTCAGCTCTTGTTTTTATTTTCATAGTCGGACCTAAAAATTTTCGAACTGTAATAAATGCTAAATATCCGATACCGAACGAAAAAATTATTTATTTGTCATTTCGTGATGGCGGTGCTTGAGGAGTACGCTTCGCTAATTTTCTCGTGAAACATACGATTGCGTGTTTTCGTATTGTTTTTATTTTGTTGTGAATCGTTTTATTATTTATCTCTTTTGTCTGAAACTTATTACAAATTCATTTAAACATGTTTTTCTTTGAAATCAAGTGTACTGCTTTATCTTCTGGTCTTGGCGCTATTGATATTCTAAATCATAAATAAGTCCTATCCCTTATTGGGAAAGACCGCAAAGAAACAGACAAACTAATTTATTCGTAAAAATATTATTTTTACAAATGAAATATATTTATTTCGTTTGAGTGAAAAGTGTGTATCTAAACATGAATGATGTTCGTGATAAAGTTGTCGCCGGCAGTTCCTCAACGTGGGAGAGTGGTACCACTCACAGCGACTCCTCGCCTGAAATCCAATCTTCACCAAGCTCGAGTGGCGAGACACCTCAGACACCCGGGGCGCCGGCGCCCCTCGCGCCTCATCTAGCAGCAGACTTACACCCTGATCTCATTCAGCAAGGCTGGCGCAAATACTGGTCTAAGAGAGAGAACAGACCCTACTTTTGGAACAAGTTGTCTGGTGAATCGATGTGGGAATTGCCAGCGGTGAAGCGGGATTTCGATCCAATAACAGATCCATTGGGCATCTGCCACACTGGACCCTCTGGTACTGGTAACACGACTCCTGGTGTGAATAAGCGACGCCCTTCAGAAGACAACGGTCCACCTCCTAAAAAGTTTGTTCTGGCTGGTCCATGGGATATCGAGGTGCCCACCAATGTTGTCATTTATGAGCGTCCACCAACTATTTGTCCCCATCCACATCCAGAAATAGAAGGATTCAGATTTACACTGGCTAATAAACTGAGACAATGTTATCAAGAACTTTGTCACACCAGGGAAAGTATTGATGCACCAAAAGATTCTTTTAATCGCTGGTTGATGGAACGAAAGGTAAACGACCAAGGAGGTTCTGATCCACTGTTACCCAGTCATTGTTTCCCTGAAATCTCAAGATCCATGTACGAAGAAATCATGAATGACATTCCCATTAAACTAACTCATCCAAAGTTCACTGGGGATGCCAGAAAACAATTATCCAGATATGCAGAGGCTGCTAAGAAAATGATAGAATCTAGAAATGCATCCCCTGAGAGCCGTAAAGTTGTGAAATGGAATGCCGAAGATACGTTCCAGTGGCTCCGGCGTACTGTTGGTGCTACCTATGATGATTTTCAAGATAGATTGGCACATTTGAGGGTAAATATTAAAATATAATTTAATAAATAATAATCAATCAATACTTAAAAACTAAGTAATTTCATTCTCTGGTATCCATTCTGTACCAAGAAAAAAATGATTTCATCAATCTATACATATCATTACTATATTGTCCATACATTAAAGGTATAATAATTATCTTCCTTCATTTAAACACAATTCATAGGAAAAGCTGATGTGAATCAACATTATAACATTGAATTTTAAAATATGTTATCCAATTTATTAATAAATATGTTGGCCTGTATTGGAAGCTTATAAAACTTATGAATTACAACAATTTAAAAAATTTAATATAGATGGGATACTCACACATTATTAGGTACAAACAGGACTAGTCATCAGAAATAAAAACTATTTAAATGCTGTTTTTGATAAGTGCATCCCCTTAAGAATGACTGGAGCAACTAGGCAATTAGTTTAAATTGTTCATAATTATATGAATGAGGGTTTTAGGGAAATAAATCGATTGAGCATGGTCATCATAAATAAATTTATTGAAATTGGGATAACACAATGTCGGTCATCTAGTTTTTGCAGTTTTTTCAGGACAACACAATTAACTGATATGATGATTATATTAATAGCCATGAGAAGATATATAAATTTGAATACTGTGTTTTTCAGAGGCAGTGTCAGCCACATTTAGCAGAAACGGTAAAAGCATCTGTGGAAGGAATCTGTCTCAAAATATATCATCTCTCTGCTGAGTATGCTCGAAAAATAAGAGAGAAGCACAGTGCTTTATTGAAAGAGAATGGAATACAGGTGATTTTTCTTAGCTTTTATCATCATAGCCTTACTTCATATATTTTTTATTATTCTTATGTCTCACTACAAGGCTAAGTATTTTTTTGGAATCTGTAAATATATTTCAATTGATTCTACAACAAACCCCAATTACTATTACTTAATATGGAATTCCTTCATAATATAACATCTTTCATTTCTTGTTGGTCATGGTATGGTATTGGGTCTGGATGCTAAATATGTATCATAAATAAATAAATAATGGTAGACATTCCACACAGTGCAATCTAGCCGCAAAATAAGCATAGTTTGTACTATGGAATGACCAGATGACTGATAGAATACTAATATAGGTTTTTAAATAGATACATATAAATACATATTAACACCCAGGCATAGAACAAACGTCTATGTTCATCAAACAAATGATTGTTCTGGGTGGGAATTGCACCCCACTACCTACAGCACAAAAGGCAGAGTTACTACCATCCAACTGAACTGTGAGGCCAAAAAAGTGTTCATTTATTTATTTATTCTCAGGAGCTAGCGGGTCCCCTGCAGCAAGCAGCGCTGCGCAAGGTTTGGTGTTACCCGGTGCAATTCGCGGTGCCGGCGCCCCGGCCGCCTCTAGTCGAGCACTTCCTGGACCGCGACCAGGCACTTCTGCGGTACCTCGGCGAGACTCAGGTCCTGAACGCTACGTATCTGCAAAAGCTGGTGAGTACTAGCCGGTCCCAATAGGAACCCAGTGTAGGCACTTCTATGGTACTTCAGCTAGACTTAGGTCCTGAACATCGCTTATCCTTAATCTGGTAACTGGTCTCGCGGGAACAACTGTTCACGATTTTGTTCTAACTTATGAATCAGTCAAATTTCTCCCGTTTTCCATACTGTAGGTACTAAGAAAAGTAAAGTCTGGCATGTTGGATCACCAGGTTAGGATGTATGGGTGTTCGTTATTTTACTTATCCTACCCCCTGAGTACAGAGCTCCGGAAGCAGGCGGCGATTCACAAGATAGTGCTGCAAATTGAAGTGGATTAACGACGAATTCCGTAAAATGAATATACTCGCTGTAGAAATTATATCAGTTGTCACTGGTCCACTAAGGTAACTCCAAAGTAGTAAATATTAAGTCGAAACAACGAAAATAAATTCGAATAAATCCTTCGGTTTGCGGCGTTGGGTGACGTTTCATATTTTATACAAAACATTTGGAATCGCAAAACAACAATATTAACCTTGAACAATTCCGCTCGACAGGAGTGCCTCTACCGGCACAGCTGTTTCGACGACAAAAAATTCGAACAGTTCCTGTCCCGCGTGTGGTGTCTGCTGCGGCGGTACGCGGCGTGGGTGGGCGCGGGGGGCGAGGCACACTTGGCGCAGATGGCGCTGCCGGTGCCGGTGTTGGAGTGCTTGCAGCGCTGCTTCGGCGTCACCTTCGAGTGCTTCGCCAGCCCGCTCGACTGCTACTTCAGGCAGTACTGCTCCGCGTTTGCCGACACCGACTCCTACTTTGGGTCAAGAGGGTGAGTCACTTTATCTTGTCGCTTTTAAGTTTAATTTATGTAAGCTGCAGTACCTTCGAGTTCGCGGTAGCGCTCTACTGCTACTTCCGATAGTCCGATACTCCTGCTGTGCTTTACTGCTGACTACGAGTCGTTTTAGGACAAGACGCTGAGTCACTTGACCTTTAAGGCTATTTAAGGTAAATTTTAAAATACCACGTTCTCAAAACGGTGAAGGAAAAAACATCGTGAGGAAACAGACAAATCTTAGAACTGAAAATTCGAAGACATGTGTCAAGTGCTCAAAAGAAGCCTTTTTGAGGCGCACTTAAAATCATTTCACCACAATGATTCGAGAAAACCATTGACTCGAATAAATAGATAGAGATAAATTGTATACAACTGTGACAAGAGTCACAAATAGAATCAGAAAAGTCTACAAAATTAGTGTCAAGACAGAAGTGATATTCTGTAAGCCTAACGAATCACTCGTCATCAGTTCAAAGCAGAATTTAATATCATATCTGATTATTCTATAATGATAAATTTATTTTCACAGTACACATACGAAGTTCTATGAAGTACTACATGTGTTATTTGTTATCAAAGGCTTTGCCAACCCCCTCCTGCTACCTGCTATTCATTCACTGATATTTCCTTGGCCTAGACCATGTATGTCCTCGGTGATCCCTCGTCAGGTGTGTCATTCCCGGTTCTCTGAGAGCAGCTGCGAAACCAAACATAGGCAGGGACTTAAATACTTCTACGTGTGAAGTGAGCTGTCGTTTTATATTTAGTATTAGTGCAATTTCCAGGATCATTAATGGTCATTAGATGATGGTGATGTATGTTGTCAGACCGTTCCTGGAGCTGCGACCGGTGTCGGGTTCGATGGTGGCTCACCCGCCGTACTGCGAGGAGCTGCTGGAGGCGGCGCTGCGGCACATGGAGCGGCTGCTGCAGGACTCTGCGGAGCCGCTCAGCTTCGTGGTGGTGCTGCCGGAGTGGCCCGACCGGCAGACCCACGCGCTGCACAAGCTGCAGGCCAGCCACTTCAAGCGGAAACAGGTGTGCATACTACCTGCTGCATCTATGCTATAGTTGTCACCAGCCAGCGGGGGAAATCTAGCGACAGGTTTTTCATGCAAACCAGCACAGATCAATCTATCTGATTGTTTATTCATAGTGGTGAGAGCGGCACATCCTTGTTAAAGACAGAGTGACCATATGTCAAGGAAAGTACTAGGATATACTATTACACTTCCACTACAATAGATCAAAAGTGTTGCCATTTTAATTTTGTTTATTGTTTCAATATAAAAATCAGAATAATGATGGTGGTCAGATTTGAAATTGGTTAGAACGGGGGTGTTGTTTGTAGCAATTTTTCTCCAAAACCCTAACTTTTTAAATGTGTAAAAATAGAGCAAAAGGCCTGAGTTTAGACCACCTGTATCTCCATACAGAGTGGTTTAAACTCAGGCCCAACATACAGAGTGATCTAACCTCAGGCCTCCGCCAGGTTAGATCACTCTGTATGTTGGGCAGAATTAAGATATTTATTATAACAAAACTATCACTTGGATACAAGTATAAATGTTAATCTAATTTTTGCTTGAAGTCTATCGCCTGTAATTAGAGTAACATTAAGAAGGATTTGTTTAGATGGAAATATTGTTTATTGTAATCGGTGTGTACTTTGTTGGTGATAATAAATAAATAAATATATTACAAGTATTTTATATTTTTAGGTCGTTATTCCCGCCTTCGAACACGAATACCGGCATGGGTTCCAACACGTCTTGCCAAAGTGAGTACTACAACTGATGGTCGCACGTTGATACCATACCATACCCATTTCTGCCACTCAACAGTAATGCATTTGCGTTGTGTTCCGGTTTGAAAGGTGTAGTCGTTGATGAAATTACAGGCACAAGAGACGTTACACGTTCACGTCTCAAAGTTACAGGCGCATACGATGAGACTTGGGTCTTGTCGTACCTAGTGCGGGAGGACCCAAGTCGTATCGGCTGTTACGGTCAGAGGTTACGACTTAACACCAGGTGGGCCGTCGACTCGTTCCGTAACTGTACTCTATCACATTAAAAAAGTTACCACTTAACACCAGGTGGGCCATCTGCTGTATAAAGTGTTGTATATTGTTTCAGGAACGAGATATACTTCCGTTGGGGCGGCGGCACGGTGGTGGTGTGGCTGCAGAACGCTGCCGGGTTCGCGCGCTGGGGGCCCACCGACGACCGCGTGGAGGCACTGCTGGACGCGTGGCGGCCGCGCGCCAAGCTGCGCTCCTCGCCCGCGCCGCCCGCGCCCGACCCCGACCCGCCCGCGCCCGCGCCCGCGCCCGCGACAGACCCCGCGCACACCCCGCACCACCCCGACCGCTGCTAGTGCCCGACCGCACCCCGCCTGACGCGAGGAAATTGCACCTCCCCCAATATTTTCAAGACCGTCCACCCCCCGACCGACCGTCGCTTCTTTATTAATTTGTAACTGACATATTTTTATGATAAACTAGCTGTTGTCCGCGACTTCGCGTGGAATTCGGTTTTATCGCGCACACCCTATTTTACCCCTCGGAAAAGTGGCTTAAGTAACTCCTTGTTACATCAGCTATCTGCCAGTGAAAGTCCCGTCAAAATCGGTCCAGCCATTTCAGAGATTAGCCAGAACAAACAGACAGACGACAGACAACAATTTTGTTTTGGTATATGTACCGTGTATACATCCATATGCACTTAGTAAAAAGCGGTTATTTTAATATTACAAACAGACACTCCCAATATTATTTATTTGTATAGATGCGTAGAGTTAAACTCCAAATATGAAAGTGCGGTATATTTAATTTATAACCCGGTATGGTGCTGTACCTTATAGATCAGATATAAGGGCTACTGCTAGCCCTGGATCCTCAAGTCTCGGCCCTTCCGTAATCATGCGTCGCATTGTAGGGGTGAGGGGAGAGCGAGTGTGCGACTCTCGGGACAACCGTAATAAAGATGTGAAGTGTATGTGTGTATGTATTGACCGGTGAACTGTGAACTTGTAAATATGGATCAGCAAGGTGTATTGTAAGTGATAATAATTATTGATTATTGTATTTAGGGACAATCACCATAATTTCATTTTGGACCATTTTCTCTGTTGTGTAGTTTTTAAATCTATATAAATTATGTTTTCATTGTTTATTATATTTTGTGAGGAAATATTTTACTTAGTACCTAAGTGGTTTTCCTAGCCCCCAGAGTACATTATTTACATTTTGTTCTAATAAATTAATTATGGATTACGGATGTTGATGTATTTCATTATGGCTGTCCTTATTTTATTTTCATTGTTTAATTCGACCAAGGGTGACGCGATGTTGTACGTCTGATGTTACGTGGTAGAATGGAGATGAGGGAATTAGACCCAAAACTCAGACGCGCACTCACCGGTATTTAACCTGTTGAATATCGATATACTGGCTACTTAGCGTCGGCGACTTTGAATCTTGGACTCTTATGAGATCCAAAATAATAATAATAATAAAAAAGAGGCCGAAAAATCGCTATTTTCTAAAAGTAATAAATGTAGATGTATATTTTGTTATTTGTAAACATACAATTTATCCTAGAAAAATATACTATTCACTTCAATATTAATTAACTTATTGACCGCGGGGCATAGCTAGTAATATAATATATACTCCAAAACGAATAGCATATGTACATACCACTAATAACAAAGTAAGAAGATTGACAAGTGTAGTTTGTAATATTTATTCAATAAGTGCCTTACTATTAGAATAGATTATTTCACGAGAACTATTAATATGCACCAAAAGAAATAGAAGTCTAAAAATACATTACTTAAGAAAAAAATAAAATGCAAATGCATTATCCTATTTTACAAAACAAGAGGACTTCCAGAAGCTTACTTGTCTAAATAACACAACATATTGAACAATAAAAATTCATTAAAATGCCTAATAAACATATTAAAAGGGCAAGTTATATAATTTCTTACACAAATGATTTAACTAATACTATAATTTGTGACATACATTACTCATTATTCTATATCACCTACCTACTCACATCTATCCAAATTATAAGTAATAGATATTTCCTAAAGTTAAGACACATTTTGTTAGATTTTTATCTTGTTGAAAAGACAACAAAACCATAACGTAGAGCAACTAAAACAAATTATTGTGCTCATTATAAAAATTATAGATAAGGGCCCGCTCAAGAATAACCAGTGTTACAGTGTTAAACCAGATCCCTGTCACATGTAAGTAAATATTTCATACATTTTCAGTTAGTATTTGTTGACTTGACTCATACATATTATAATGAAATCATTATAGGGTCATAAATAAAAATAATCTTTTAATTATATTCATCATCTTCATCCATAGCAAAGTCCACACCTGAGTCAACGGCACACACTGGGCTGGAAATAATATATACACAAAATTAGAGGTATTTATTTATATATATATAATTAGGGTCAATTGCCTCTTTCAGGCACACTTCAATCCTTTCGCCACACTTTCTGTTCCATAGAACCAGTGACTAGGAATAGAACAGAATAGCACTCTCTTAAGACTTTTTAATGTCAAAATAACAGCTTTTTACTAAATTCATATGTAAGTATATACAGAATTTATAACAAAGAATTTTATATGATTTTTGTTTGTTTATCTAATTGTTCTGGCTAATCTGCAAAACAGATGATCCGATTTTGATGCGACTTTCACAGGCAGATAGCTGATGTTCTGTCACTTACAGACTCAAAACTTTATCAATGCATAATTTTTCTAATAAATTAGCCATCACCATGTATTATAATTAGAATGGCCACCAACCTCATTGCCTTACAAGTGAAGAAAACAATGCGTTTCAACTTTCTATTATAGAAGAAATAGTTGAATGTCCAAAGGCACCCTGGTTCACCAAAGGGGTCACTCGCTAGATCAGGGTTGTAGCTGTATATGCGACATTCAGGTAGAAAAATCTCTTCTTCAATGGCTGCCCACATAGCAGGCCTCAGCTGCCGCCAGCGAGCTCCACCCACGGCAGACAAAGAATCATCTACAGCAGCTTGAACCCAGCTCAGTGACGGTTCCGCACTGAACTCACTGCTCTAGAAATTAAATTGTAATTGTTTTTATTGATTTATATATGTCTAAATAAAACCAAACCAAATCATATTTTTAGCCATTAATTTGGCCTGTCACATATTAAAAATACCTTTGCCATTGAAAAATCATAATCTGGAAATGCTGCATTCAGAGTAGAAATGAGATAAAACAAGGTTTTCCGAGATATGGTGTCACAAAGCACACCTTCCTCATCCCCTGAAAGACTACGGCTGTAAATGAGAAATATAAAGTGAGTTTCTTTAATGTATGGATCCAACTAATGGTGTGCAATAGTAAAACCAACCTATATGAGACACCTTCGGGAGGTGACAACGCTTGAAGGTCATGAGTAGTTTCACCATCAGCAGTGAACCGCTTGTAGAAAGCTTTCTCATTAGCAACCATCTTGCAACTGTAGCTCTCTACACGGCCCTGCACAGCGCTGTCTCCGTTCAGGATCGACAGTGCTCTGCTCAAGGACTCCAAACGGCTACTCTCCAAGAGTTTCATTTTTGTCACTTGTGTTTACTGGTAGTCTTTACCCGCTCAAATTTCTCGTTATAAACGGTACGCATATACTTGTACAATGTGTACTATTTCTGTACATAGCAGAGGGGTGTATGAAAATTCCTTTCCTTTTAGAGTGCAGCAGGTTCACACTCGGAATCAGGTTCGACTTCTTATCTTCTTCCGCGCTGATAGAATGCGGGAACATCACAAATAAGAAAGAAAAATAGATATAACAAATTGCTATATAAAAGCGAATTATTTTTAGCTTGGTTTTGGCTTCACAAGGAGATCGCGTCACTTCACTGATGTCCTACTGTTAACCAGTTACATAAACACTTTTGCAATAGCTAGAATTCAAAATCCATATAAGACATCGTCACAAATCACCAATATACACTACAAGAAAACACTTATTAACTAAATTTTCACCAGATTCAATTCTGGATAAACAATTCAGTCAAACAAAGCTTTTCGTTTTGATAAACACAAAGATGGCGTCGAATAGAGGTGAGGCGTATTTATCGTCACAGATATTTAAATAACACTGATACAAAAAAAAAACTAGTGATTTTAATTTCATCGGACTTGTCAAAACTATTAATCAGTACTAGATATGGAATAATTGCAGCAAAATATTAGATTACTCTCGTTTCTACACACTCGATCAGATATGTTAGAAAAAAAAAAGGCACCTGTGTCTGTGCCTAAGCGTTGTCAGGACAGTGTCAAATAGGCTGTTCTTGTTTCCATGTTCTAATTTCAATTCCAAGTGTAATTTGTACCCATAATTACGTGTGTCAAAATGATGTAAGATGCAACTGTGCCTTTGATAATTGGAAATTCACATATTATAAGAAACCCGGGATATCATTATGTAGATAATTATCAATTTATAATAATTACACTTACGCAAGAATATTTCGTACCGAGTATGTTGAACATATACAATCACAATTAACTGCAAACCTAGTATGACCCAACTCTATCGAGCGTTCAACATTTTTTTTTAGTTTCTTCCAAATGCAAAGACTACATTGACATGAAGGATGACGCATAACCCTCAGTTGTGGTTTCTTGCTTGACTTTTGTTTTACTCTTTGTAGATGGCGCTTTAAAGAATATTTGAAAGCCGGGTATTTACAATTGGCTATAAAGTGAACAAACACAAAGACGCTAGACTAGAATGGACAACAGCAAACGTATGAGCCAGCTCCAAAGAATATGATTTATGTTTTCGAAAAAAAGTTAACAACGTAAACAACTTTTTATCTCAATTTACCACGATTATCCTTGTCCTGTGTAATGTTGTCGATAATATCATCCTTAGCGGGTTTAAGAACTCGCTGTCCGTCATGTTTCAGGTACCGAAACTATGGTAAGGTTATATTTTGAGTGAAATCATTGTTCTACGGCCTAACAGAACTAGTTCTAGTGCATTATGATTTTTAGCTACACGAAAAAGATTTTATCGTGCCACTGGTATTGTCCAGAATGATAGTAAATGGGAAGTAACTTTGGATCACCGGCGCTTGAAGACGCCTAATGGGAAATCGCTGATGGTGGAGAGTGAGCCGCTTGCCAGGGCTATTGCAGCCGAGTGGGATGCTCAGACAGAAAACATTTCTCAGGCAACTATGCACTTGGTAAGCTAAGAATATGTGCAAATGCAACAATTAATTATGACACCAGAGCTAACGTTGTGGCAAGTTTGCTAGTGCAGCGGGAGTGCTGGGTTTGATCTTCCGTGATAAGCATAGTATGGTCATGGGTTCTTGTGGTATCTGTGTTCATGTAATCTCCATGATCCTAAAAGTCCTGCTGTTAATCTTTGAGGGCCCGGCCACTGCTGGAAAAAGTTGATGCACATAATTGTCAGCTCGAAAACGATGGGATGATTACTGAAAAAAATTTTAGGTGTCTATTATCTGTGGTAATTTATAGAAATTGTGATTATATGATTTCCTTTATTTCTTTCAGACAGCTCTTTGCAACACATCACTTGACAATCCTGGGAAACTGACATCACACGATATTGTCAGCTACTTACTAGAGTTTTTCCCAACAGACACAGTACTCTTCCATTCTGAAGTAAGTTAAAACTAATGCAATTAATCACATATCAAGCAACTATCTACCTATTGTGCATTAATGTTTATTTAATATATTATCTGATCTATAAATAAATAAATATTGGTGGACATTTCACAAAGCGCCATCTAGCCCCAAAGTAAGCTAAGCATAGCTTGTACCATGGGAACCAGACAACTGATATAATACTTTATACTTTTCTTTTGTAAATACATACATACGAGTATAATACATATTAACACCCAGACACAGAACAAACATCAATGTTACAAATGTTACATAAATATTTGTCATAGGTGGGATTCGAACCCATGACCTACAGCGCAGAAGGCAGGTTTACTACCAACTGAGCTGTGGGGCCTGTTATTCAGTTAAAATCAGCAGTACATTTCATGATGGTCCCACACCGATTAAACTTATTTTTAACTGAAATTTCTATCACACAGTACCTCCTGGTATGTCATGGAACAATTTAAAATGGAATATGCCCGCATTATACTGCTTCCATCCTAGATTTTTCATTATATTAATGAGTAAAGATTTACATAAACTTTTTTTGTGTAATACGTTTTTTAGGAAGAAGAATTAAGAGCGGTTCAAGAACAGAAGTGGACACCTATAATAGAATGGTTTCAAGCAAGATTCAATGTGAAGCAAGGGGTGGCAACTGGTTTGGAGCCTCCCGTAGTGAATACAGAAACCAGAGCAGTTTTAGCTAGACACTTGCTTTCCTATAACTTCTCTGCCCTGAATGGTAATTCAACTCTATAAACATAACTGCAAGGATTACATTGTCCCATTGGTAATTTCCCCAGTAGTTGCAACTCAGATTTTTATTTATAATTATTTCTGTATAATAGTTTTTGTTTATTACATTTTCAACATCCATACAACACTGATTAAACTTATTTCTATATTATGAGAAACAGCAGGGCCCACTAGGCAGTTAAGCCTGTGTCTTAGGTCTCAAAAGTATGCATTAAATGTAAGGTTATAAGCTTGATAAATTCTAACAAAATATTTCCAGATTAGTAAGTACCTCATACCCACCTTTCGTAGACAACCTTTCTAGCCTTAAAGGTTTGCTGGAAGAAAACTATTTGTAGAGTTAAGTTTTCGCCTTTATACATGTCTTTTATCTAAGATAATTTATATGTAATTTTTTTGTGTAAATATTAAATAACACTTAAATACTAACCTTCATTATTTCTTATCGACAGCAATGGTTTTTGGAGTAGAAGCTCTGAAATCGTCTATATTAATGCTAGCTTGCATAGAAAGGCGGTTGGAGCCGAAAGAGGCCGTACTGCTGGCCCGACTTGAAGAAGAATTTCAAGTAAGTCATTTTCTTAGTGATATTACAGGACAAACTAAGTCGCACTCAACTTTCTCTGAAAATTGATGTTGTTTTCTCATGATTTCAAAGTCATATGTTTTGTAACCCATTGTAGTACAGAAAATAAATATTGGTGGACATTTCACACAGCGCCATCTAGCCCCATAGTAAACATAGATAGATTGTATCATGAGTACCAGACAACTGATATATACTTTTTTGTAAATACATACATATCAACACCCAGACACAGAACAAACACTTATGTTCTTCACACAAGCGTTTGTCCTGGGTGGAAATCGAACCCACGACTTACAGCACAGAAGGCAAAGTTCCCTACTAACTGAGCTGTGAGGCCAGTCAAAACAGTATCTTTGTGTAGGACGATTTGAAAAGTAGGTATGTTCATTCATTTTAAGTTCATTTTAAGTACCCCTGCTCTAGGAGTGTCTGTGTCGCTGGTGGCATGGACATTGGACTTACAGATACACAAAAAAACTAGTTTTTAGTCTTCGCATAAAGCCTGTATTTACGTCAGACATTCTAATTTTTGTCAAAGATATTTTGTTATGCCATAATTATAGAACTTTGTTTCAAACTTCGAAAATAAGAACGCTAAATTAATAATTAATCACGTAAACAGACACAAAAAAATGTCAGCAACGCTCAAATTTTAGGAGCCGCTATCCATCTGTAAAAGGACGATACGCCATACAGTCTACTAATATATACAATACCATACAAAAATGTTCGCGTATTGACAAAGTGGGTACGGTTTAATTGTTGAAGCTCTGCCTCCTGTTGTAAGTACGTATATATGCATATACATGAGAGGATGAAGGACGTCTTTGTTCAACAGATAGGTAACAATGTATGTGTTTTCAGTCGGCTCGGTGGGGCCGGGTCCCGTGGGCGCACGAGATGAGTCAAGTGGAGCTCACCGCGCGACTCTCCGCATCACTACTAGTCATACAAGCCACCAGCGACCGACACTCCGCCAAGAAGAAGTCGACTCGAAGCGCACTCGCCTAAAACGCATTTGTTACTTAGATGTTTATTGTTGAAAGTAGAATATAAAATTACTCCAATAACGCCTTGTTTCAATTACGTACTAAATTGAACATCCTTGTTCTTGTTACGCAAGCTTAAATGGGTCAGTCTGGTTTAGATTAGCGAAACTCAATTCGCACGGACATAAACCTCGCATTAACGAAATAATTTCGACCGATAAACAGAATCGCTAAATATACAAGAACTAACGGGAAGCCAAACTGAGGTCGGGGAATACAAGAATGAAATGAAAATAGCAAAAAGTGAGTCGCGAAGTTCCGCTAAATATAGAGTTGGGCGGCGCGGTGGCGGGCGGCGGCGCGAGCGTCGAGTGCGCGACCTCGCTTTGTTCACGCAGCACCCGCGCGCGCCACATTCATTGTTGCATCTCTACATCAACAATCAAATATGACTTAATTTAATTATTGCAGTGTACCGTTTCAAAATAAACAAGTAACTAGTAAAAAGAATCTTGTCTGTCGGCTGGGTAAACAAAGCAGCTGATGGGAAATAACGAGGTTAATAATGTTCTAGTTTGTGTATTTGAAAAAATGCAAATCTCTTGATTTACTTCGCCAGCGCGTGAGTATCTCCTAATACTTATAGTGTATGATTATTTTAACGCGTACTTTCGCAGCTTTAGAAACTGTTAACGTTAGTAACTAAATATGTTCGTAATTTGTGATTTTCGTCTATTTAACCTAGATTTAGTGATATAGAGCAAAGCATTTTGAGCTACAGGTTTCATGATTTGAATTAACTTGCTCCATCCACTTAACTTTACTTTTGTTTAATAGACATTTTTTATTGCACACAGTTAATATATGAGTTTCACCTAAATACTAGGTTAGTACTTACCTACTAACAACAATAATGAAATGTGCGTTGCACTGATGGTGACATAATGCGTGTAATATTTAGTAATATGTGCGTACGGTACAGGGGGGTAATGAGCGGCGAGGTGGTAGCGGCGGAGGCAGTGCGGCCGCGTCCGCTCTCCGGGGGGCTGTGGACGCTGTTCTCGTGGCTGCGCCGCGACGAGCGCTCCGCCAGCAGCGAGAGCATCTCGAGCGCCGGCTCCGACCGCACCGCGGTCAGTTTCGCTTTCCTCGGCCCCGGACACTACGCGACCGCCGACCCGCTCGCCATCCCGCCGCCGGGCCCGCCCACCGACTCCTACAAGAAGCGAGTCCGCGACAGGAACCGCCGCCGGCACCGCGACCGCGACGTCACCCTGCTCCGCAAGTACGGCCTGCACGGCTTCGACGCGTTCACTCTCCCCAACTCGCGGCTGGCCGGCGCCGGCGACCGCGCCGAGCGGGACCGACGCGCCACCAGCGAAATCCTCCAGAGGCGAGCGCACGTCCCCGGCAAGCGACGCGCGCCGCCGCCCCCCTCCGCCCCCGCGACACTCAGCCGGCGACGAGCCCGAAAGCGACCCGCACCGCTACCCCCCTCAACCTGTAAACCCATTACGGAGGAAGATAAAACTGAATTAGACAAAAGCGAAACCTTAGCTATGAATCCCCTACGCATTCCCGACAAGTCTTTGAAAAACGAGGTGACGATGGGCTGTAAGTCGGAAAAATATGTGAAAAAGGAAACCGATGTCAAAAACGTAAAATCTAGACAGGATAAGAGCTTTTTAAAACAGATATTCGATAACCGAAAAAGGCACTCCGCGATAGATACGACACCGGTGAAACTGTTGCCGAGTATAAGCGAATTAGATAAGCAAGCGCATGAAATAATAGAAAAGTATAAATTGAAAGAATTAGAACACAACTCTCAAGAAAGCAGATCTGATAATGACTCTCCTGGATCGTCGAAGCAACAAACGGAAGCTTGGATTTGCACCAGGTGCTTGAGAAAGTATAACGCAACCGTGATTACTTGCCTTTACTGTTTACCTTTAGAAAATGCATTACTTAATAATTCTTCTAGAAGTTCCAAAGTTACTAATAGTACTCAAACTGCCATAAATGTTCACCGGAGCGGTGTAGAAGATAAAGAAAAACTTAAAGAAATATTAAAAGAAATGAAGGACAATCTACCTAAAAAACCAGTGGCAACTTCGTCTAATCCGAATAAAAAAGTGTCTAATGAAAATGAAAGCAAAAGAAACTACCCTAAAAATGTAGAAGCGCCAACCCTTAGAATTGGTAGTTCGGCTTCAGTGGAAGTAAATAGTGTACCTTCCGCACAATCTACACCCTCAGCTCAGAAAATAGAATCAGAAAAACAAATGACTCAGAACGAAACTAAAAACTGCAAAACACTATCAACTATTGATAATGTTTTGGTTACTCAACCAGTTGTACTGGTACATACAAAAGAAAACATAGTTATCGTGGATCAAGATAAAGCTTTTCAGACACAAGAATTACACCAATCCAAGCTTCACGACAATAAAACCAAAAAAAATTATAATGCAGATAAGACCAAAACACAAATAGATAACAAATTATTATCTAACGGAAAAAAGGATTCCAGCGTTAGTTCTAATGATAAACTTGATATCAATACTCCGTTAAAGATCTCGTCGTTATTGAACCCTATTTACGTACCCAAGTCTACGGCAGCAAACGTTGTTACCAAATCTACCAAAGAGCAAACAGAAGTAAAGGCTACAAAAAATGAAGATTCGAAACCAGTAGTTACAATTCAACCTAATACCAATTTAGCTCTACCATCTACCTCACAAACTAAACTGCCTAATACGTTTTCGTTTGAAGAAACGGCTAAGCTAGAAGATAAGAAACAATCCTCACCAAAGGAAAACGATAAAAATGTAAAAAAAAATGTAGATGCTAAAACATCAGTTACTACAGTCGCTGTGGGTGCAATTACAACATCAGTTGCTAAAGTTGCTGAGGCCTCAATTCCAACATCATCAAATCCAACGCTGCAGACGAATATTGTTGAAATGATAGATCAACATTCAAGGCGACGGAATTTAATCAATCAACTGGAAAATTCTATAGCGAAAGGCGACGAACGCGCAGCAGCAGAGGCCGCTGTGAAGTTGGCGCAGCTGAAGCTATCTTGCTCCGTATTATCGTTTTCTTCACAAATTGCAGCAGAACCTTCCACTTCAAGAGTTGGTAAAGTTGATGAGCACAGAACAGAAGAATCAAAAGTATCTCAGACGAGTGGATACATTGCATCTCAGGCAGTTAAACAGGTTCAATCAAATGAAATACTTTCCAAAAACCACACATCAGATATTTCAGTTAAGAATAACCAGATCGTCAAACTACAGGACAAACATCAAGAAAATATGAATCCAAGAAATGATCCACTGCTTCTCAAAGATGCATTGCCATCTTCTAAACCAACACCTGTTACAAATAAATTACAGCGTGAGAAAATAGATAAAGCTGTCCAAAATCCAGTAAGCTGCGTCCTTCCTCTGTCCAAAGACAACGTGAAAAAGGATAACATCGAAGATGTTCCGTAAGTACCTATTAAACGTATTTAATTTTAAACAGTTACGGAACGCGCAGACGGCGCATCTGGTTTAGTCGTAACCTCTGTTCATAACAACAGCATAGACTGACATCAACATGACTTAGATCCTCCCCTAGTTAGGTAAGGGAAGACTCAGGGCGCATCGAACGAGTTATATGCATAAAAACTACTGTATGCATCATTGATAATGTGTTCAATTTTGAACGACTAGATGCCTATCTCTGGCTTTTACATGCAACTACTTTTTATTATTTAAAGCTACTCTCTAAGTTTTTTTTTGAAAAATACTCCTTGCCATGTTGCCTATTGTTTTCAGGATTCTTGTCTGGGTGGAAGACAAGGAAGCTACGCGGGGTCCAGTACAGATCCACGTAGCGCGTAACGCCACGCTGGGCGACTTACGTCGGCAGGCGGATAAGTCGTTAGGGTTGGCTGTGCGCATGCAGCGCTGGATCATAGGCCGAGCGCTGTGCTCCGACGACAACTCGCCGCTCGTGGCGCTCGCAGGGCCCGACCTGACCGCACCGTTCTACCTGTGCCTCGTTCAATCTGGTCAGTTATCCCAACGAAACGTTCGGGTGTATTCTGGGGGTACATTAAAATTAAGCGTCCAGTCCATCCAGTCCAGTCGTTGATCGTGTGTATATTACGACTTTTCACACAGCGCCATCTAGCACCAAACTCGTACTATGTAAGTTGTACTATGGGAACCAGACAACTGATAGAATACTTACATACCAACATATACATAGCGGCACGTAAGTTTAGCGCTGAGTGAAATGTGGAGGGGATAGCTGCGCATGGCATACAGTCGCGAACATAATACAATTATAATTTTAATTAATATAACCAAATAATTTTAAGAACATAATTAAATAACATGTTTAAGGAATATATTTACATATGTCTATCACTGACCGAAAGGTGGAGGATATTAGGTACTGTCACGCGCGCAAACCTTAAAAATAGTTAATGTTAAAGTTTTGCATAGATTGTAACAGGTTGTTTTACTATTCAAGATTAACCTCTAAATGAAAAAAAAAACGACTTCTATACAAAATTGATCATGTGACAGAGTGATTAAGTTTATAGGGGTAGAAAATAATAATAATCGAATTTGTCAATTTTTATTTAAGACATAAACGCAGAAAAAACAGTATTTCTTCTAGGCCAAGCCAAACCAAGAATAAGACACGAACTCGTAACTTAACAAAAAACAATAACAATACACTTTAGAACGCGACTGTACTGTCAGAAGTTCGCGGAGCGCCGATAGGTTCGTGGAATAAAATACGGCTGGCTAGCCAACCGGCGCGGCGTCACGCACGCGCACCCTTCCTCCCTGTAGCCCCCTGTGATACCTGATATTTGAATTCTGCGCAATAACGGTCAGCGCTGGAGTTACGTGCCGCTACCTATACTTTGTTGTAATATGTATTTAACATCCAGACAGTACAAACATCTATGTTCGTCCTGGGTAAGTTCAGACCAACGACCTACAGTGCAGAAGACAGGGTTACTACCGGCTGAGCTGTGAGACCAGCCAAGTTATATTAATTATCAAGATTTAATTTAAATAGATTTTATGGCTCCTAGTAGGCAATATCAATCAATCAATCAATCAAACATTTTATTTGCTTAAAATAAGGGTAACAAAGGTCTTCAGGTCTTACTACTAAAATGGTTCCAACTTATTTTCACCACAGAGGCGTGCAAAAATATCCTACAAAATAAAAATAAAAATAATAACAAATAATAATTACATTCAAACAAAAAAGCAATAGACAATAACAATAGACAAGCAATAGACATGCTGTCGCATGTTTTTTGGAGAGGGATGTTTTAGCAACTAAACTGTTTTGTATTTCGTATACATATGTAGATATTAGTAGTAGTCGATACGACGGTAATCCGGTTGCGTTCTTACGTAGGTATACTCCGAAACACTCGTTTTGCCTCGAGTGAGCAACTGGGGTCAAAGTATTTTAAATACAATGTTTACATGAACTGAATCCACACTGAATCTTAGTGTGTGGGTAGAATAGGTAAGTACCTAGTCGTAAGCCCAGTTTAAATCACTATTTTGTTTAGAGAACCCAGTAAATTAAACCAACGCATAACTAAAGACGTCTATGCGTGATTGATCACATGTTTGGATTGATTACTTCACATACCTGCGTATCTTTTCAGAAACTAATACAACAGTGGACATTCAAGATGGCATCAAACTGGAAGGCGAGAACAACGTTTACAATGAACTAGTGAAACTGGAACAGCAAGCCCTCGTTCCGAACGGCGAGACGTTCGAATGCGGCGTGTGCATGGAGCCGTGCCCGCCCGGCGGCGGCGTCGTTTTGCGGGACTGCGTGCACACCTTCTGCAACGAGTGCCTTTCTGACGTGGTGCGGCACAGCGAGGAGGCCAACGTGACGTGTCCGGCGACGGGGTGCCGCGGGGTTTTGCAGGAGCGCGAGATCCGGGCTCTCGTGTCGGCCGACGACTACGAGAAGTGGTTGGGGCGCGGGCTGGCGATGGCAGAGAGCGGGACGCGCAACGCGTTCCACTGCCGCACGCGCGACTGCGCCGGGTGGGCGCTCTGCGAGCCGGGGGTGCGCCGGTTCCCCTGCCCCGTCTGCAAGCGCACCAACTGCGTTCCGTGCCAGGTGACACCGCTTTTGATGAACGTAACACCATGTAACAGGATCGGTAATGACGTTTGTTCAGAATGCAGATACAATACAAATACAAAATGTTTATTTTCATTGGAATATTTAAAAATAATAACAATTTTGACCACCTAATAATACAAGTATCAAATACTTGTATTATTACCACCTAATGGTGGTGGTAGATACGGGTCTGCTATTGGAATCGGGCGTGTGGCACGTTACAAGCATACTAAGTTCAAAGCTTCTAATAAATCAGCTAAGTAGATCAACTCTATGTACCGAGTTCCTTGAAAATAGGTACTGCAACTGTTTTACCAAATAGTACTGAGTGCACTCGTTTATCTGTTTAAAGGCTCATGAGACTAAATCTTTAGGTCCCACCGTGGTGATATGCGGAATACGATGCAGTTATAGTATTATAACGTAGAAGAGGAAGACCTAATTAGTGTTGCCGTTGTTCTTGAAAGACCAGCTCATTGTGATCCAAACGTTACTCGTTCAGTCACATTATTTAATAAACACGTACCCCCCACTAAAGTAAATCTACGTTGACTATACGTTCTCAAATATTCCCTTTCTCACAGGCAATACACGAAGGGGAAACGTGCGATACGCATCGTGCCAAACAGGCGTCTGCAGCAAACGAAGCATCCGATCAAACGGACGAGGGCACCCGCGCGTTACTCGACTCGCTGATCGCGCGCGGCGAAGCCCTCGTGTGTCCGGAGTGCAGCGCCATCATTACCAAGAAGTGGGGCTGCGACTGGATCAAGTGCTCCGCTTGCAAGACGGAGATCTGTTGGGTGACGCGCGGCCGGCGGTGGGGGCCGGCCGGCCGCGGCGACACTAGCGCCGGCTGCCGCTGCGGCGTCGACGGGAACAAATGCCATCCCTCTTGCGGATACTGCCACTAGTTCATTAAGAGTTCTGACAATTAACTCTTGCCATAAACGATTTCGTCTCTTTCCGTGCGATGTATTTTGGTCCTTTTCACCCACAGAAGTAGCGGGATTTTAGTTTAGTGGCTAATTGCAGGGTTGCCATAATCCACCGCCAGAATTGTACTGCTGCTTACGTAGTAATGGCGTCAGAAATAGGATCGGAAAGAGATCTCACACTCAAAATATTCGTGACTTTTTTTGCTAATTTGGATTCTGATTGTTCTTACATCGAACGTCATTACACCGTGAGATGCAAGTAAGTACAATCGAGGTATTTTCATTTACGAAAATAAACGTCCAGTGTTGATAACTGGATTCGCCTTTGTCTGATGTGAATTAGTATTTGTAATCAGCTTTGTAAAATAATGTTTTTAATTAAAGTAGTTAGTATCTATCATAATATAGGGGTGCAACGCGACCATAGCCGCGGGCAATACGAGCCAGAACAACATAGATAATATAAACTTGATAAACTTGTTAAAGATGTCAAGGATATCAAAAGCACTTTACGAAAGCTTGTCACGTCTAAGTTTCCGCTAGTGTGAGTTCTGGGTATCCTTTCGGGGGAAATGCGTGAAGAATCTATGTGAGCTCTAAATAGTTGTTTCATCATTTTATATTAGATGATATTAGTAATCGACATAGTACAAATTCTTCTGCAGTTGAGAAACTCCTGTCTTGTCTATTTTACGTACCAAATTTGTTATAAGTAAAAGCTTGTATTTAAAAATAAATATATTGAAAAATCTGTAGTCTTTTTTTTCTTTACTTTCATGACCATTCCGAAGCCATAACAAAATTTCATTCTACACTAACATTTTTACGAATGTTAGTATGAGTATAGTACATTTGCCGCTACCTAAAGGCAAACATTTTAATGCTTTAGAAGTTGTGTCAACCAGTTGTGTGCTAATCTAATAAAAAATCACTGTCATTGTGGCAGAAGGGAACAGTACCATGGTACCAGTAAAACACAACAATATAATAGCTGAAGCTTACGTTAACATTTTTTCCAGGAAGGTATCGAACCTGTGCCCTTGCTTCTCAAGAGGGACTGGCCATTATGCCACCGATTTATAATTTATGTTATCTTACACATTAGTGCAATTCATCTATCAGTTTGATATAATAAAACCAGTTTTGTTAGGTTCATTCCTGCAGTCCACCACAATATGGTGGGAGACAACAGGCCAAGATTGTTGGAGAAAGTGGGAATTGTGATTTAAATTGGTCTGGTCAACAGGCCATTTGGTCCACGGCAGGGTATTTTGGTAGCAGTAGTTGAGTGAGTTGATAGTAATAAATTATTTTAAACATGTAGTGTGCCTGTAACTACTTTAAGATGGAATGAAAGTAATTGCCTCCAGTTTTAGAATTTGCATGCTTCTGAAAGCATTAGCAGAGAATATTCTAACCCTGAGGTTAGAATATCTAAATCACATGAAGTCAAGAACTTTTATGGAGAAATAGATTTAAACATTATTTTTAGTAGAACTAAATCTAGTGATCGTATTGTCTGCTCTTATACCATCTTATATCTGTTCCGTCCCACCACTACTCACATTAGTGGTTGAGAATATACTCTTTCTGTTGTTGACAACTTCGTGTGCGTATGCTATGTTGTACCAGTTAAGAACTTAAAACAAAAAAATCTGCTCTCTAATCTCTTTAACTATGCACATGCATAGTTAAAGTCTGAGTGATATTGCAACAAAAAAATTCAAGAACTTTCAAGGTTCAGACCATTTTGTACAAAATAATATCTAATTATCAGGTCTAGATAGAATTATATAGATGTGTTCAGGTTTGACTTGTGTAAACAGAGCTAAGCTAGTCATAGAATAAGTTATAGATTAGGAGTGGCTTGACAGATATTTATTACAAAGTACACAAAGGCATACATTTAGTTTACAATGGAAATAATTATCCAAAACACACATTAGTGTCACAGTTTCAGTGTTCAGTAACAGCCATTATTATACTTAAAGCTAAAATACAAGTAAGTTTTAATAGCGACGCATGCCTGGGTGACCACGACCAGGGCCCCCACGGCCCATTCCTGGTGGTGCACCCATCATGCCAGGTGGAGGGCCACCCATCATTGGACCCCCGCGCATCTGTGGTGGTGCTGACATTTGACCGCGAGCGCCCGGAGCCATATGTTGATGAGATGGACCTCCTACTCCCCGGGCGGGTCCTTGTAAGCCGGGCGGTGGGCCTCCAGGACCAGATCCACGGCCTGCAGCTCGACCGCCACCAGGCCCACCCATACCGCCCGGTAAAGGAACACGGGGAAGACCTTCTTCTGGCGGGGGAGGTCCTTCTATTGTAAGGGATACAATATTTTCGCCACGAAGCAATACAAAGCCCAAAGTTCTTTTCTCTTCCCGATCTGCAGATTTACTTGTTTTGGATCTAATTTTTCTAAATTCTTCACAATCTCCCAATATTAGATTCATGTGTTTGTCAAATGCTTTGAATGTGCCGATAAATGTACGGGAATCCTGTAATATTACCCGCACCCGGTAGTTCAGATGCTGTTGCATCTTGTTGTTTTTGCCGATCGTCTGCAAATAAATACTCTATTGTAACGCTATCTCATAAAAGAAATGTATATCTTTTATTAAAAGGATCTTAAGTTATAATGGATTAGTTGCTAAAATGAAATTCCACTAGTATTTTACTAATAAAGCGGGAAAATCATTTTCATCTGGCTTGTTTACATTAATGTAATAGTCATTGAAACAGCAAGATTCGCAACAAATATACACGATTAATGTATAACAATAGAAAAAAAAATAGGGGCAAGGCATATATCTATTGTATTGTAAATAAATCTTTTGGATATCCGAGACCTTCCAACCGGTCGGTACGACAAGAAAATCTAAAATACGCTTAGTGTATACATCCAGATAAAATACGTAAAATTTTGACAAATAAACATACCATTTTGAGATCGGGATTATAGAGCTTTTTCCCGATAAAACAATTATTTCACAGATTTCTCAGTAAACAACAAGCCAAACAAAACACCGACCAAAGGAAACCATTACAAGACTTTGACGACTGTCATGTCAATGTCAATTTTTTAAACATTCAATGACTACAAGTGTTGCCAGTGATGATACATAAAAAAAAGCCCTAGTCAAATATAATATAATTATAATACTAATTGTGTAATATCTATCTACTGCGCAGTGTCGAGATTAAAAAATCCTATTTATTTATTATTCTTTCCAAGGTTTATCTCAGAACCTACAGGGGCAAAGCAAAATGTTACAGATATTTTTAAGCATTGCAATAACAAGCATGAGAAACCAAAAGGTATCAGAAAACACTTAAGAAATGGGGAAAAAAAAAGACGTGTGGCACTCGGAGACTGCCGCGGTAAAGCTATTGCGCGTGATTAAAAGTTCTGGTATTTATCGATAGATGGAAAAACTAAAAAGTATCACCGCTGCGCTGTGCCGGTCGGAGTGGGGGGTTTTAGGTTTTTTTCGTTACGGAATTTCTGGATTCGGTCTCCACGCTCAAGGCCCGCGATAGAAGCTATGCAATAGCTTAATACTCAATTTACTTTTCTTGCATTTTATTTAGGGCAATTTAGAGGTCATCTAATTAATCCTTTTTTTACTTTAATACCTACGTTTCAGAATAATGTTGGGTATTGTTCGTTTGTAAACTGTTTTCTATCTCAGTCTTTCTCAGCACCATGGAAACTTATTTGACAGTTCTTTGACATTGGCATTTTACCTTTTACACTCAGTTGAGCGCCATCTGTTGTCAAGAACGTGAAGACGTTGAAACGTGGCAATGAAAAGCCATTGGTCGGTCGAATGCCCTTTGCAAGTGTCATTTTCAGATTGTTACGACTGCGACCAAGTCAACAGCAACAGTGTCATTTGACATTTTGTAGTGTATTGTGTCATAGGTCGCTTACGAATTGGTAAAATTGTTATAAATACAACTAACTAAACTCCAGTAAAACAGAGAAATCCATAGATATTAATTTTACCAACTTCGCAAGCGACTTACGATACGACCGAACAACTATTTAAGTGCATAGTTGCACTTATGGGAAACAAGCGTGATTAGATGCATGTAGTCCCTAATTTAATTTGTAATCTAAATACAAATAGCCAGACTATCAATAACTAACAATAGTTAAGTACAATTTTCTCTTCAGTTTGCGAATGCTTTCCTCAGATTTTCAATTATGATTATGGTAGTTAAAGTGGTTAAATTTGCTATAATACATCCTAATCCCGCAATGCTGTAAAAAAATGCTGGAATTGCATTTTCTCCACCGACATGTTTTAACAATGAATTTTCAACTAAAAGATTGCACCTACGCAGGAGCACTGGTCTCTATCACTCCATGCGAAAATACATGCAGTGCGAAAGGGATGGATTTGACACTCGAAGAGGAAATCCATAAAGCTTTTACTAATAATTATTTTCTAAACTGCTACTGAAAACCGGAGTTTCGCCATGATTACAGCAGATGTTGAATGCCTTTCATATTATTTTAGAATCGTTTTAAAATGTGTATTCTATTTTGTTTTATATAGAGGTAAGTATAATACCTATATCTTTGTGTAGGTACATGATTAGAAATTCCGAGTTAATTTGCCATCATAATAAATCCATATCAAAATATAAAACTCTTTCTCGTCGGATAACAAAGTGCCCACCAGAGTTCATTTTAAATAACAAAAAGCTTTGAAGTTAAAATAAAAGGCTTTGTAGTTTCATGAACCCACGATAAGTAGTTACGAATGTTGTTTCGTCTTATTTTACTTTCTAGGGTTGAGTTTTGCGTTACACAATGGGGAAAATTACTTCATCTACACTTTGTTGTTTGTCCGTACTGCTAGCTGTCAGTTTACCACAAAATATGTCGCTTCGTGCCATATTTAGGGATAATTGAGGTGTTTGATATAGCTGAATATCAAGTTAGCTTTCGTGTTAAAATACAAAAATAAACATAAAAAAGAAGAAAAAAAAATAGCAAGCATATAATGGATAGCGCTTAGTGGTCGGTGAACAATAATAGCTCTTGTCGTAGATTAGAAATTACTTATTAACAAGGATAATAAATCTTTAGTGCATAAGCTGCGAAACTTTTAAAGTATCTTATTTTTTTTTTATGGATAACACAACAGCGAAACAAATGTTGCGTAAGTAATATTATGTTTCCAAACTACCAACTTGAGAGATTCATTTCTTTCTGAATTTAACCAAATGGTGCCATAGATTATAAGTTGTTTTATTATTTTGACATTTAAAGTCATTTACATACACCCGTGCAAATTTCTGAGCGAAAATAAACTGTCAATAATTATAGTATAAAAAAAAAACAAAACAATAGACATTTTGTACTTTAATAAACTTACATTATACGCTAATTACAATACTCTCTACACATTCATAACTCTGCCTAGTTTTCTTACAAAATGGTAGAATCATACAAAAACATGCCATCACATCACAAAATGCGTTTAAATATTTTGTAGAGCAATATAAATAGTTCACCTAATAGTCTTTTTCACGACCCAATTAATAATAGTAATTTAGGGTCTATAAATTTTAACCGACTAACACTATCACACTATGTAATTAAACTGGTATAATAATCTAGTTAAAATACTTAAAACTACCGAGAAGTACATAATTCATAAGCTTTATAGCATGAGACCATTACACAAGTACATTAAACAAAATATTACATGACAGCTATATTGAAATATATTTATGAATCAGTCGCTGCTGCCGGGGCGAATTTTATAACTGAAGTGTGGCGAACCGCCGGCGAAGGTAAGGGCTCAGGTTCACATTCGGGCATGGGGATAATTTTTCGTTTCCGCGGCGGCAGGGAAGACGGCGCGTAGTATACACTGTATTGTAAGCTCGAGGTCGGGAGATAGGCTGGCGGTGGTAGGGAAGCAGGCGGCACTGCCGAAGTGGACGGTGGTGTAGGGCTCTGCGGAGACGGAGGCGAGCTCGGCGGCGTGGGGGGCAGCTGCTGCAGCGCCGCTTCCACCAGGTCACACACCACCGCACCGTTCACGACGAGCGGACTCGCCGGCGCCGGCTGGGTCGGGGGCGCACGACCCCTATCCGTGCCGTGTTCCTTATATATATGAGCATCCATTTGCTTCTTCGTATTGAAAGTTCCGTCACAAACGGTGCAGCGGTAGCAGCGCTCGCCGAAGTGTTGAGTGCGATGCAGTTTCAGCACATGATTGTAGCCGAAATCGCGCAGACAAATCTCACAGGTGTACGGTCGCTCACCGGTGTGTGTGCGCGAATGTACCTTCAGTTGCTTGGAACACGTGAAACCTTTACCGCAGCCGGGTGCGGGACATCGGTACGGTTTCTCACCGGTGTGAGTCCTCAGGTGGATAACCAATTGACCGGATTGTATGAATGTTTTATGGCAGTGTGGACACGCGTGCGGCCGCTCTCCTGTGTGTATTCGGGCATGGCGGTGGAGTTTACCGGAGTGTTCAAACGCAGCGTCACATACGCCGCACCTGTACGGTCTTTCTTTGGTGTGTATACGACGATGTACTTGTAGATTCTCCTTGACGCTAAACATCTTATGACAGTATTCGCATTCGAACGGTCTCTCTCCTGTGTGCGTCCTGTAATGGCGCACGAGTCTGGCGGGCACGGCGAATGTCTTGTGACACACGTCGCACCGGTGGGCATCGGCGTTGGTGCGGTGTGACCGAGCGTGCGCCGTGAGAGCGCTCCGCGTGGATAGCGTCAGTCCGCACTCACCGCACTGATGTACGCGTTCCTCCTCACCTGATAAACAATATTGATTCACTTGAGATATACACGAAGATTCCATCATGAAATACTAACAAACGTCACGGCCCGTTTGACGACCGTTCTCAGTATGGTGGCTGTTGCGTATGGCATGCAGCGATCAGGAATATCAGGATGCACCGACATAATACGGCCACAGAGGGAAACGAGCGGGCGGAGGGGAGCGGACCGTGAGCCGAGTGAATGTCCTCTGATAACACGTGGAGGCCTGCACCGCGGTTTCATAGCGCCGAAACCGCGGTGCAGGCCTCCACGTGTCCGGGCCGCCGACCCCGACGGCGTCCGCCCGCCCGCCCGCCCGCCGCATACTAATAATTATTTCCCCCTCTGCCCTACCTCGCCTAATTTTGTCACATCAATTTAAATATTTATACACTGTAAATAGTAATAAACTTTTTACGTAAAAATCGGGTATTCTAAATAGTACAGAATTACAAAAAAAAACATAAAATTCATAATCAATATTAAGCAAATGTTTTACAAAGTAAGTACATAGCTACTGAGTCTGAAATTAAAAAATTAAATATCACAGAAGTAGTAAACTAAGTAGGAATAGATAGGTACTATTTCTGAAATTTTACCGTAAAACTAAATTTGGCACCGACGCGATTTAAGATTTTCAAATCGTTATGCAACGACCGCTCACTGCACAATAGGTACGTAAAATGTTACGAACATTATTTACTACTTAAGTACACTCGATTTTCAATTCTGTGAAAAATACCCTGCTGATAAGAATAAACTTTAGGTAATTACTACGAAATAAAATTAAAACTTACCTATCATGATGTCCAACGATGATTTTATTAACGATAGGTGCAATGGCGTCAGTGTTGATGTAGGTCCAAGCGCTCGTGTCGGAGAGACGCTCGCTCCACCGACGGCCGGAGTCTGAATGCGGTAGAACTGGGCGTAGCGAATATTGTCGTGTTGCAAGACGTACGCGCCAGCGGGAGGACTTCACATTACATTACCATAACTAAAGTAGCCGACCTGACTTCGCTGGAATTATTATCTAATACCTACTTGTTGATAAACAAGTACATATCAGACATTAGTGGTCGCCCAGGTGGTATAGACACTATTGACAATTTGAGGAAAGTATTCACAAACACAAGAGAATATTGTAATTAACTGTTTTTTCATTAATAAAAAGTAACAGTTTTCAATTATTTTTTTTGTTGATAATACTAAAATATTGTTAATAAACAAAAAAAACGATTCGCAAACAGAAGAGGAAATGGTACTTTGCTATTTTATTCTTGCTTATATATTTATACGTAACGTAGGTTGGTTTTAACTGAAGTCTTATGTTTACCTAGCATAGTCTACTAGCTTTTTGAGTTAAATACTTCAAAACCTTTGTTAATTTAGCACTTCTCAGCAGTTTATTCAAGAACTAGCGACTCATCACTAGCATATATCATATATTAGCATATCATACTAAATAATAAAAACCAGGTGGGCCCGGCCGTGACTTTTATACTATTTAGGAACTGCCGTTAAAAGCCCTAGCTTGGCTGTGCTGCTACATATAATTTTTATTTATTTGTTTCAATGTTAAACATACACTACTACTATACTAATAACACCGTTTTATTACAAATGTTTGTTACAACGAACGCTGCATCAATTATAGTTATGAAATCTAGACGTTGACTAGAAATATGGCGTAAACATCCAACAACTCGTCCATATATCTACTATTTTTATTTTTTACTTATTTGATTTCACAAACATTATTTAACAATCATGTCGGTAATCAAATACATGGAAAAAATATAAAATTATATATTACAAAATATAAACTTCAGAAAGAGGAAGACTACTAAATTTGTATTCCAGTACCTGACCGGTAGTCATACCGGAAAAATAATCTGAAAATAATACAATCATTTAGATTGAAATTTTTGAATATTGATGTTACTCATCTCTCAATATAATAATTTAATTATATATAGGAAAAATTTAAAAGATTTTGTAGCTGAACTTCTTATACATGCACCAAGCGACAGACGGTGCGCGTTTGTTGAAGGTTGGTTGGAATGCCCGAGCGGAGCGCGGGGGCGCGGCGCGGGGCGCGGGCGGCGGGGATCCACGTGGAGGCCCACCGCGGTTTCGAACCGCGCGTGTGAACTCTCGGCACAGTGCGCGTGCGTAACATAACCTGCCCCTTCCCGCACCGCACACTCTTCCTCGCTTTGAATTTTGTCTGTCTGTGGGACAATATAATATCCTTAGTGTTAGGTACTACATTGTTGTTGAGCGCTGCGAAGTCTATCATTATAAAGTATGATCAAATATATATCTTCGGTCGGATTCATCAACGGAACATTTCCGTATTTACGTGTTTAGAGATAAGTATACAGAATGGTAGGGAATTGAATATTTTTTTCCGAATCACTAACGGCATAACTCAAATTTTAGTTGTAATTGACAGAACACTACCTACTTATTCCGATAAAGAAAAATAGATTTTAATGAATCTCTTCATTTTCAGTACCTATCAGTTTATTTCGAAATGTCCCGCTGCCACTCTAAATACTAAATGTTCCGTTAATGAATCCGACCGACGATATTTCAAACATGAAAATGACATTATGAACACATTGTCTGCATTAAGATTAAGATAATAAACTTAAACAATTTAGATATAATACATAAATTAAGACATAAGTAAATACAGATTTCAATGTCGAACAGAAAACATAGGTAGGTAGGTAATCGATTATACCGTTTATCTAAATGTCATGAAAATACATTATCACACCACTTACAAAAAAAACCTACACAGTCTTTCATGATTATATTGTTATTGAGCTATGCGTTACGTTATTCATTTACTTCTTATTGTAGGTATGTGTTACTCCCGTATATGGTGAAACACGCATTATTACAAAAATAGCCTCTTCATTTATTGATTTAGCTAAATATAATGCGCCTTTCATTCATAATAATAATATTATACATTCATAGTATTATTATTTTTTAATTTAAGTATCTACAGTCTTGTGTTATGTCATTTTTTTATAGCTACAAATAAAGTTTTCATTCATAATTTTCACTTCAACATACCTTTATCTTAGTAAGTGATATATGTAGCTTTTGATCTTTAAAATACAGCAAAGTTAATATTACAATAATTTAAAACATGTCCTTGTTATATAGTACGAATAGAAAAGGCAAAAAAGTATCTTGTTAAGCTTAGTTACGAAAAGATTATACACATAATTATATCCGTTGCTCAATTTATCCGTCAGACGAACTTTTTATGGAAATGCATAGTTTAATTATAATATACATATACATATATAATTATAATATACATATACATAATATAATTATAATATACATATACATATTTATTAATTTTATTTTTCTAACAGAATCTACAGCTCTTATAATAAATAAGTGAACTCATAAAATTACTCAAACAGCCAATAACAGATTCAATTTTTATCTAGATCGCCTTTGTATTAATTCCCTTACGAAATGTCTAATAATTTAACTATAGATTCAAAAGTTGTTCATGAACACAGAAAGACACATTAAGAAATTAAGATAAACGTATTTCTGGTGACTGACGGCATCTTACTGCAAAAATGTAATACCGACGAGCTATTATAATATATTTTACAAATAAACAGTAATTTAAGGGTTTATCAGTGTGAAGGAGACTTTGCAAATTTCTTGTTAATAAGTATCCGAATGCTACCCACACCTAATATTTACATAGTGATACATTATGGCTTTTACTAAGGTAATGAAAGGGAATGAATAATAACTGAATAATTATCGGAAATATCAAGCCAAAACCTAACACATAGCGACAAGTACACCTACACAATAACTTGAGTATTTCAAAGAATGTACTTGATTTGATATGTACCTTGCCTCATGCCCATCTTAAATTTCTGATGTAAAGCTACACTATGAAATTTCTGAATGTCTATTAAAAAGGGTAGTTATATTTTATACCACACTAGCGAGCCGACAGATGTTGACCTAACCGAAATAAAAACAAATTCCGCCAAAAAATGAATTAAAAATTCTTGGAACCCAATCTCAAGCGCTAAATCGGGTCCAATTGTGAATCTAAACCATTCAGGAAGTCACTCAAACATTCACATAAAATCATCAAAATCTGTCCGGCAGTTTAGGATGAGTTCAATGACATACACTCGTACAGAAGAATATACATAAAGATAAAGATAATTAGATTGTCAAAGCTGTGCAACCTCTTTAATAAACAGAAAACAGTTCTCAGGCATAATAAATAAATAAAAATTACTAACTAAAGTGTGTTTTTTTTTTTTGGAAATAACTGTAGCATTTATTTTACTGTTGAGTTTTTATCTTTTATTAATTACAAGTGAGGACTCAACACTGTGGCTAGTAATCAAGGTCAAGTGTATTTTAAAATATACTGAACTACATTTTTTTTTAAATATGCCCCATACTATTTTCTATTCATATATCCACGTCCACTCCACGTCTTGTATCTAGGTAGGGGAGAACCCAAGTCGGATTGCTTGTAGAGGTTACTTAACACCGGATGGTACATCAGCTCCATATCCAAGTCCAAGATATAATAATTAATATCAAAATAAAAAAAATGCTTCGTTTAATAAAAAATGTACCTTCAGTTATTCACACTAATATGATTAATAATAATAATTGTAACATTTGGAGTTGGTGAACGGATCTCAAGGCAACCCAAAAAATGAGACATGTCACATTTTATGCAATGTAAGGTAGGTATATAGTTTTCCTGTTTTAATACCTTCAAGTAAATGTTCTAAGCTAGGCGTAATATTCATCCGGTTGGTTTATCGAAGCAGTTCTTCTGTGGATAATTAGTGTCTATATTTCTTTAAGATGTTACAATTATCATTTAATTATTTGATTTCAACTTGAGTTTTAAATCACACACATGTCACAAAAGAATGTTTAAAATCAAACGCATTTAAATATCGTCTTCAACGATTCTGTAAATTAATTCACACTAGATCTTTCGTATGTATTTTTAACGTTTTTTCAATACGTTTGTTAGTCTGTTTATTCATTTTCCTGTAATTTTAACGATAAAATAATTTTGGAGGAGTAAGACATAGGTATTCTATTATTCTATACATGATACGTATGCAATAAAGTAGTTTCTAGTACTGAACGATACTTGAACTTTACAATTACTTCTGGTGTTGTATTTTACGACAGATTTTACCAACATAAATATTTTCTGCAATCATACTTTGAAACGCGAGGGTGAGGGGCGGCAGGGGCGAGGGCGGTGGAGTGGAGCGGGGGACGAAGAGTCGACACGCGCTGCACGGTCGTCGAACGTTCGAAACCGGAGTGGTGAGGCCACGCGGCTCGTGCGCCCGATTCAACCTTCCTCAATGCGACCGCAACTGACCCGCGCCGTGTTCCGCGCCCCGCTCCCCCACCTCACTCTTCACTCTTCGCCTCTCTCGGGCTTTGTTGAATATTATTTTACTGAAACCCAAAACAACTTCATCCGTATGCCGCGCCGTGGTCGCTGTAATAAATACTTACTTCTTTATTGTATAGATATAGATAGATAGGTTGGTAGGTAGGTAGTAGTCCTATTATAAATAAATAAAATACATAGTATATATAAGTATATAGTATATACATAGTAGGTCGTAGTCGTGTCAAATATATTAAATACGTATGCTACCTTTTTTATTCTAAACTGCATTTTTTAGTTATTGAGTATAGTTATAAATAACTTTGTAAGTTATTAGCAGGAGAACTTATGTCATCTTCGTCCGGGGCAGCACTTCCCAGGCTGCCGTTCCCATTCTGGCGTCAAGTAGTAAGTATTTTTTTTACATGGCTAGCCAGACTTAATAATAATTATCTAACAACGAAGTTGTAAATAATATAACAGGCGTTTGCACTTTCGCGGTCGAGGCGAAGTAGCAGTTTCCATGCTAGCTACGACGTAACTTTACCCGCGACGCATTATGAACAAAAACAAAGTAAAGTAGTCTTTAAATAGAATTTGTATAAAATTATGTGATTTTGTTTTGGTATCATTTTGTGAGAATACTTTTTGTATGGGTAGTCAACCCATACATTGTAAACTCTTTAGTCAACAGTTTACGAGTTAATAACACAGCACGTAACTACTTAATAAGAATCGTTAATGTTGTATTTTTGTAAATTCGCAGATTACACGCAGATCCCACTAGAAGAGAAATGGCGTGATGCCGTTTGATAAAGTTGCAATGGGTCGATTTATTTTATATAACCATATTTTAAAGCGGACGTTTATCACAGTTTGCTCGGCACACTTATATACAGATGTTATCAAAACTACTAAAACAGGAATACTACCTACTAAAACTGCCTTCCGTCACTGATGACGGTAGAGAAACAGAAGCAGAAGTATTAACGTTAAAAGAACTAAAACGTGTTATCAATATTCAGATAAAGATATTAGTTCGTAAACTTATCTTTCTTCACCTTACTATAAAAGAATGACAATTGGCATCCTCAAACATAAGAAATTTTGCTGATCGCCCTTACTGGGTTACATTACATCTAGCAACTCGAGTGTCTTATGTAAGACGCAGTTCGTTATGATCCTAAGAGATGGCGATGTTTTTGCATAAGATATTCGTTAAAGTTTCTTTAATGGTTTTTCTGTTATTTTTCCTTAATAATAATATATTATAAAGTTAAATAATTTTGGAACGACAAAAATTACAGACTTACAGTGTATATTGTCTGACATTGAAAGCTAAAATTCCTCCTGCAAAAAAATAAACGTACCCTACTGTATGTCAGTGTCAGAGATGTCAAAGTCATAGCCAAAAATGCAACAACATGGCTTCGTGTCGTGTATCAGTATCACTTTGAACGATGATTATATATACTGCTGATTTCTGATCTTAATGATAGCTACGTCTTTCGTTTAGATATTATAAACGGGACTGTTAGATCCCAGTCAAACACTACAATACTGAAGAGATGGGCGGAGGGGATTTAGTAAGTAGCTTGACATAAAAGTCCTTTAAAATTTAGGTGATACCTTTTTTACTACTGCATTTGTAACACATATTGCAGAATACCAAGAAGTCATGGCATCCGAGCACATTAAAGAATCAAGAACGCGTTTGGAAAGCGGAACAGGCCGCGGCCGAGGAGAAGAAGCGTATTATCGAATTGCAAAGGGAACGCGAGCAGGAACATGACCGTTCTCAGCTCAATGAAATGGCACAACGGAACTTCGGCACTGGCGGTGGCGGGGCCCACCAAGCGGCTGACAATCGATTGCATTGGATGTATGATGTAAGACCATTATACTACTGTATAAAAATTCTGCTGATGGCTCCATAGTAATGTAGAAAGTGACCCGGCGACACAATGTGCGAAGTCGTGGTTTAAGGCGGTTCCATATATAAGTCCAAGTCATTCCATAGATGTGCAAAATTATTGTGGGACACCTTTGATATAATATCTCTATAAAAACAGTGATTAGTGACAAATTATTTGCAAACCTTTAACATTCAGTTTTGGTCAATTGTAAAGATCTTTCCACATGTCTAGAACCACCATTAAATCTCTGGCCTCAGATCACTGGTCAGAGATGTTTGTGCTATATATCTCCTGTGATGGAATCCTAGTGTAGGTCTGTCAGTGTGTAAATATTATGTATGTTATTTTGGGTCCTGATACAATTACACACTTGTAGTTGCTTGGCCAACTGTACATTCTTAATACTTGTAGGTATCACATAAATCATGTTGAGATATCACTACATATTATAAAATTAAATCTCTGGTGCATTTCGAAGTTGGTCTGTATAATATCCTGATATGAGAAGCTACTGTAGAAATTCTGATATTATTTTCGTGAATAGATAGCAGATTCATGAGCAAGATTTGCTATATAATTTACAAGCTTCCTGGCTGTTAATATTAAGTGTGACTCTTGTAAAGCCGAGAGGGGTTTATTGTTTAATTTCAGAAGCCAGATAAACAGGTACAGCATGAGGATTATCTATTGGGAAAAGAAATTGGAAAATCGGAGCAGTCAGAGAGTGCACAGCTGAATGCCATACCAGCAGTTTCTCGACGAGTGATTGGATCTAGCATGACTAAAACATTAGATGACACCCAAGTTGACTTAGCACGGAAAATGAGAGAGGATCCTTTGTTGCTTGTGAAGGAAAGGGAGCGGGCAGCCCGTGCAGCCTTACTGAACAATCCCTTGCAGCGGAAACGCCTTACTGAACTTCTAAGGCGTGAAAAAGTAAGTAACTTCTTTAACTGTTTATCAAGTTCAACCAGGCAGGTGTATGTGCAATGTTTTATTGATAAACTTATTTAATAAAATTATATTTTTAGGAACAAAAAGAAAGTAAACAGAGTAAGAGCAAAACAATGAAAAAGTCCAAAAAGAAAGATAAAGACCTAGACCACATGCTTGCAGCTAAATTAAATGCCTTGGGAGGTGAGAAGGGGATAGATCTTAGCAGCTTATTGAACCACAATGACTCATCATCGGAGTCTTCGCAGTCTAATGATGAAAAGAAAAAGAAGAAAAAGAAAAAACAAGAGAAAAGTAAAAAAAAATCTAAGAAATCCAAAAAGAAGAAAGCTGGTTCAGATCCTGAGTCACTAGATTCAGACGACAATGATACTAAAAAGAAGCACAAACTGACTGAGGATAGCTTTAAACATGAACCTAATAATTATGTGAGGCACCCTGCGAGATCAAATACTGACAATCATAAAAGTTACAAAAATAGGGAATCTGATGATGATTACTACAAAAGACCTAGCGAAAAAACCTCTGGTAATTATAAAGATAATCAAAGCTCATCAGGTTCCAGAAATCCCTGCGGAAGACTTGGTGATAGATTACCTGGTAATTATAAAGGTAATTATAGCTCCTCAAGTACCAGAAATTCCAAAGATAAGGTCTTAGATAGAAAACGGCGTAGTGACTCTTACGACAGTAGTGATGGCGAAAGCAAACATAAGAAAAGTAAACAAGAATATTCAGATAGGAGTAGAAACAACTCAGACGTTAGATACAAACGGTATTATTCGCCTGACTGTGGAGATCGGAGAGAAGCATATAACACAGGCAAGCAATTGGAAAAGAAAGATCACACAGAGAGAAGGCAAGGCATGAGCTCGGCTGAGCGAGCAGCTAAACTGGCTGAAATGGCAGCAGCCGGGCAGGAGCGCGAAGTGGAGCGAGGCCGGCGCGTGGCCAACCAACGCGCGGTCGACGCGGCGGCCGACAGCGCCCGCGGCCCACGCTCACTCAACAAAGAGGCTCGCGCTCTCCCCGACTCGCTGGAGAGCCGCATCAAATCCAACAAACATTACATACAGCGGGACAAAACACATATGAATGAACATTTTGCTCGACGGTGACAGACAACACATTCCCTCACTCGTTAGAGTCTCTAGAGATGCTGTAAAAATCAATCAAAAGTCTACTAATTAAAAGTTTTTTTAAATAAAATAGTTTATTTAGATTTGTTTGTAATCAGTTTTACTATTTCTGTATGGCAGATAATTAGGTATAATATACTTAATATAACAACAATATAATATTAATGTAAGATAACATAAATCACCTATATAACTTTATAATTTACTACTTTATCATGGTCAAAAAGTTATGTTCATGATACTCATTACAAAAAATGTTATAGTGTTGTATAACAGTTTACCACTATATTAAGCCTCTATAATCATACACAGACTAATCGTTGGCAAAGTGCGAGTTAAGAGTTTTGTGTGGGAGTGAATATAACATCTAAAAAATTGTTTGTTAACTTTTTTTTTGTTAACTGCTGTTTGGGATCTGCATACCAATGTGAAAATCCCAAAATCACGAAGATCGAGAGAATCGCCAAGAGAACAGAATCTAGACCAAATTTGAAAGCTTTAAGGCTAGTTCAGAAGTAAATAAAAACTGGTAGTTTTGTATGTTTTAATAATTATAATACACTTTATATGTAGACAATGATTACCTAATTAGCTTAATTACAAAGTTAACATTTCCAATGGCTGCCCCAGAAATCAATTATATAACATTATGTTGAACAGCAAATGTACAGATGTCGCGACACGTAATGGAATTGTGTTGTATTTAGATATTAAAAGAACAATATAAAAATAGAATAAATTATTATTTTTATTAAATTTTAAATTTCAGATAATAACATCTTACCAATTTCAGTTTCTCAGAGAGCAATATATATATAATATATCTTGCGACATATATCCTGTGTAGTAAATATTTCTACGATTATGTGACGTTTATCTTACGATTTTAAGAATACTGCAAATAACACATTTTATCAGCTCATGTATCACCACATGACTAAACATTCCCCAACATGTGATTAATCCAACGGGATCTTTTCTCTGACAATCTGAAACAACAATATTACTATAGAACCCATTATTGTTAGGTCATTGGGTCATACTATGGGTCACTAGTTATCATAATCTAGGAGGGCAACTGCTCGTTCTGTTACTTGAAAAATAGACTCCTAACGTTTATCGTTACCAGCAGTTATAATTTGCTACTAAGTACTTCGAGAACATATGAAATAAGGCTCTAAAGTTAACCAGGCTACCAGAACACACTGTTAGTGCTTGGCTATAGATTACAGAGATTGGCAGATAGGTTATGGTTTCCTGACGATATTTTTCATCAGCGTAAGCCCAAATTCATTGTAGGATTCGAACTCATGACCTTTATACGATCGTAAGCCGACGTCATCACCAACACAGCCATCATCGCTTATAACTAATATGTGAAAGCGGCGTAGATGTGAATACGAGGTACCTCGGCACACATCCCCGCATAGATGGGGTCGGTGTCCCAGGGGCCGCGCTCGGGCAGCGGCAGCGCGCGGCGGCGCAGCTCCGCGACGAGCTCCGGCACCTCCATTATAGGGATGGGGTCCAGCGCGCGCGCCAGCCCCGCCAGGTACTCCACGTAGTGCGCCCTGCAAGCAGACATCAGTACCTCCGTGAGCGCGCGCCGGTAGAGCCCCTCTAGCGAGCCGTAGGGCCGCGGCGGCGGGCGCAGGCCGGCGCGCCGCACTAGCGTCTCTAGGTCGTCGACCCCCAGAATCGGCAGCGGGTCCGCGCCGTGCCCTCGCACCAGCCGCGTCAGGTACTCCAGGTAGTGGTTCCTGCAAACACACGCGCGCTCACCGCCGCCCCTCCTACTCACGCTTCAAACTCACACTGAACGGACTCGACTCAGCAGCGCGGCGCGGCGCGGTGCCCGGCACAAGCGATGCCACACAGCAATCATACACACGACCACGATAACTCTCGTGAATGACTTCTCATCATACAAGTAGGAAGTAAAGCAAAATCACAGTAACGTAACATCATGTCGTCAGTGCAGATTGTCTTCGTGGTGGACGAAGGTCTTTCTAAAAGCTTGCTTTAGAATAAATGGCACTGATAAAGTTATTGAGTTGGTGTAATCTTACTTGCAAAGTCCGGCATGTTTCGGCGGAGCTTCGCTTCCGCAAATACCGTCGACGAGGCCGGCAGGGGTTTCGCGTTGCAACGGAATAGGACATCGGCCGTTTGTGCTCTCAGCGGCCTCGACTTCGAACGCTACGTTGTTCATCTGGAAAGTATATCAAGAACGTAAATTTAATGTTGTAGTAATGTATAAGATATTGACCGATTCTTGAAACCGCCTTCCCCATGTACATAATATAATTCTCTTTGACTTAGTGATTTTGACGTTATAATTTATGGCACAGTAAATAAAAGATTACTCAATGTTACCTGTAACAACGTTTGCAGTTCGTGTGGCTCTTTGTCTCGTAAATAGAACAAACAGTTTCGCGGGTGATGGGCGTGCAGGCCGAGTTTGGCGCAGTATTCGCTGAGGCCGCAGCGCGCGCCCATCGTGAAGGGCTTTCCGCATCCGTAGCAAAACTCATATTTGCACTGGGTGCAAGTAAAATGCATACAACCACCCCTGAAAACAAAGTGAACCGTTTCAAAATCCATCAGTGCTAACAGAACGTTCTTCGGTCTCATTTCCTTACCTGGATAGTGAGTATTTGAAATGGCACCGTGGACATTCCAATCCGTTTTCCCGCAGATGCTGTTGTACAGCGGCTACAGAAATCTCTGGGTCGTTATCCGCTAGCCAAGCGGCATATTGTTCACAAGACAAGCCTTCGTGATTTAGAGTCCACTGAAATTAAAATTCAAGAGTGAGATTGATTGCAAGCAGGTACAAGAATACATACGTAGAAGAAATTATTTTACATCTCATTCTTCTTACCGGTTTTCTACAAGAAGCGCAGCTTACGGAACGACATTCCGGACAGCGCAACTTCTTGTGTTTTGGGTGGACAAAAAACCCAGATGAGCATTCCATGCACCATCTAAAATTGGGATCCATCGCAAGCGTTCGGTCTCGCAACTATAAAAAGAAATGCCAAAAAGTTATTCGAAACCAGTAACAGTTTATAATGCCCAAGCCCAGAAGAGCTTACCTTCCTTTGGAACAGTTCATGGACGTCAGTTTCAAGCAGAGTTTTTAGCTGTATGTCCAAATGTGAGAAATATTCGAGCCAAGCGTCTTCCGGGAGGTTTTCCAGCTCCGGCATCTTACAAAAGGGGCACACGCAATCTGCGATACTCCTCTCCGTGATCTGCACCATGAAGTACAGGCGAGCGCACTCGCGGCAACATCGGTGAGTGCAGCGTAACATCGACACCATCTGTTACGATGAAATATAGATTAAGCATGTAGGTACTTGAAAACATGGCCGGTTGTACGGTAATAATGCTCCTCGCTCTGAACCCAATTACGATTCTAGAGCGACACTAACAACTTAAGAACGAAAAAGCCCTGGTGATGACGGTATCACATAGGACAGGTGCAGGACCAGCATTCGTAACACATCCAATCCAATCCCGCACTCCGTGGTTGTAGAGGTAGTCGGAGGATAGATAGATAGATGCAACAGCTCTAACGGATGATGGCAAATCTACAGTTGGCTGCAGAAGGTTTTTTCTTACCATACACAAAAATAATACTATGATATTTAGTAGCGAAACGCGGAGTTGCCACTGTCACAAATTATGTTCGTATCTTGTATTATATTCTCACTTCATGTTCGGGTAGTCGGGACGCGCAGAGCTCGCAGTCCTGGTGCAGATAGGCAAGCGCGGCGGGCAGGTCGGCGCACTCGAGCGCGGCGAGCAGAGCCGCCGGCAGCTCTGCGCCGCGCGACACCAGTTCTACTGCCAAATGTGCCTGCTCCCACGTCTCGGTCGCGCCTTCCGCTAGCAGCATGCGCGCTTGTCTCTGTACGGAATGAACTTGTTAAAATTTACCATCAGCCTTTCAGCATTTCAAAATAGAAAGTAAATTGGAATCGTATATTGAAAATGAATTTATTTATTATTTAACACTTTCTTGAATATATGAAAGTTTAATCTAGCTACTGCCCGCAGTCTAACCCACGTGAAACTCGGATAAAATTTAGTATCCCAGCTAACTTAGCAAAATTTCAACCAATTTGGTTCAGTAGTTTGACATGAAAGAGTAAGAAACGTACATCCAAACATAGTAGGTACAGAGAAATACAAAATAGCAGAAATCTTGCACATAGAGTATTGTAAAGGATATTATATTTTGCATTGCATACCTCAGGTGATCCATCAGGTAGTCGAACTCTCGCCAAATCGATGATGTTTCCTGAGACTCGGCGTAAGGTGATCGGTGGTGGGGGCGAAGGCGGCGGTGGCTGCGCCTCCTCGTTGAAAGTTTGCTTCAAGACTTGGGATTCATCAGAGTCACTCTCGGTCCATTCGTCTTCAGTGCGACAAGTCTCGCGGAAGTAATTGTCCCTTTTCTCCCGAGTTGGTGACGTTTTTGGAGGCGTTGGTTGTTTTTGGTCTGATTTTCTCGGTGGTTGAGGCGCTGGACCTTTCTTCGTTAGTGTCGCGGTGCTCGTGGATGGTTTAATTTCGATCTCCGTCACTTGCGGTTTGATCTGTTTGGAGTTGAATATTTTAGACTGCAGCTGTTTAACATGTCCACTCTGTACGTTGCCGAAGTGTGCTTTCGGAGGAGCAGGCGCGTGGTTCTGTTTTATTGAGCCTCGTCGTACAGGTACTTTGGAAACTAGCAGCTTTGGGGTGAGTTTCTCATTCTTTGATTTATTATTGGGGACTTGTCTTACGGGTTTAGGTATGCTTGATTTAGTTGCAGTGGAGCTTTTGTTAATATTGATATCAGTTGTTGGATTTGTCGTGGTTTTCTCGGGTGTAGTCTGTTTTTGTGACGCATTTTGACTAATGTCTTTACTTATATTTACAGTTGTAATTTGCGTTTTCGGGTCGTTGCTCTGTTGGTTAGTATTTTGATCCGTTGGTACAGAAGTGCCATCAGATTTGGTTTCATCTACATTACTATTACTATTCGTTACTGTTTCTGTTATCTCTGTTCTGACTGATGTACTTTCGAGATTTAAATCATTTACGGGTTCGGATTCAAATATTTCTTGAGTATTAATGTTAACCGTTTGGTTTGTACTCTCGTCAGTATGATCAAAAATAACCACAGTAGCAATTTCAACAGGACTATTTTCAACATGAACTTCTATATTTTCTATAACGGCATTGTAAAATGGTTCCGTATTTTCCAATATCACAATTTTTGTTGGGCTGACAGCTTTAAATACTGATTCATTTATTGAAAACTTAGGAAATGTTTTCTTATTTGAAACTGGAATACTTTCCATCAACTCACTTTTCTTTAGAGTATTATTTACGGACGGAACAGGTATTTTGTTTACTTTGGACGTATTAAGTTCCGCGTAAATTTCTTCAAATGAATTAACGGCTACAAATTCATTATTATTTGAATCTTCTCTCTTTGAGTTATTTTCTTTCGGTCTATTTATTACAATTGATACATTTTGATCCACATATTCTTTTGGTTCATGTAATTCAACAGATATTGTATGTTCTTCTTGCAAACTTCGAGCTATCGAATCTAGCATTTCAATATTAGCATGTTTCACGTCTTCAATTTGAATATCTAAATTATCTAATGCTTCTTCAAATTGTTCATTATCCTCAGAACTAGTTCTATTCATAAACACCGAATCACTCTTCAGGGCTTCATTGTCAGCGTTGAGTTCCTCTTCACTGCTACTGCTAGTTATTTCCTTTTCGTCTGATGTCACAGTTGTGTGGTTAGTTTCTTCTTCTGATTCACTATAAGTAGATTCCTGTTCATCATGAGAACTCGTACCGGGGTCACTTTGTGATGATTGTGAATGACCATCATCAAGAGAATGTATATCGGAATTAATTTCTTCTTTCATTTGCTGAATAAGCTTTTGTGTGTTATCTACTATTTGATTTAAGTTACTAGTTTTTTCATCAGTCTGTCTTACGTTTTGAACTTCTGAAGAATCTGTCACGATTTCATTTTGTAGATTTACAGAGGCTATCGGAGCTTGTCGCGACAAAGTGGTTATCTGTGATGAATTAATCGGCTTTTCTTCCATTTGAAGATTTTGTATTTCTCGAGGTATAGCATTATTTATATTCAGAGCAATTTGAGCAGGTACGTTTGTATCGTTTTTTGGTGACGATCTTTTGCTTTGTTTAATTGCATTTACTAATTCTATTTCAAGTTGTGGAATTTCTTGACGCCCTTCTCTATCGACAAGATTTTCTCGTGTACTTTGTTTTTGTGCGTTGTGATGTCTGTGATGATGATGATGATGCAATAATTGATTATTAGGTTTATTCGTTTCCTTTACGCTCGACCTTTGCGTTTCGTCGTTGTTTTTGATAAATTGCTCTTTAGCTACAGATTCCGTGTTGATAATCTCAGCAGGCTTGCCTATATTGGGCAGTGGGCTCGCTCTCGTCAAAGCATTATACGCATCAATAAAATCGTTCTCCGACTGGATGAGATCTAACGAGGTTTTACCGAGCGGCGCGATCGGTTCCGGCGCCAGTTTCGTCTGGGCGTCGGCGAGCAATCCTTTGAGAAGGAGGTTCTCATCGACGGAGGGTATGCCGGCTTGGAGGAGGAGTGAGCGGAGTTTTAACGCGACATCGTCTCGCGGCGGCGGGACGAGAGGGGCGCTCCATAGATCCGTGGAAGGGTCCAAGTCGTAGCCGTCGTCTATAGGCGGGTACCAATCGTCGTACCTGCCGGGCTCGGACGGCAGCGCACCGTACTCATCTGAGCTATCTTCTGAAACGTAAAGGCAAGGTTGAGCGGGCGCGCGCGGGGTTAAGGCAAGCGGGTGCGGGTGCGGGTGCGGGGACGCATACCGCGCGCGGGAGCCGCCTCGTCGTCAGCGCCGGCCGGGGAGCCCCACACGCGCCCGCGCACCAGCCCCGCCGCGCTCACGCCGCCGACTACGCCGCTGTTCAGCGTCTGCCAACAAAAACACTTATTCAATATTGGCGGCGCATGGAACATACGATATTAATAAGTAATCGTAATTTGGGATACACAAATATCGACCAATTTTTTTGCTTCTTTTGATAAAAACAAAAATGGTGAATTATGGTGGTCATCTAGCCCCAAAGTAACCATAGAGACATCTACGTTCGTCACACAAATGTTTGTCCTGCGTAGGAAACGAATCCAGGACCTACAGCGTAGAAGTCAGCGTTACAACCAACAGAGCTGAGATGCCAGTCAATACAAACAGTAAGTATAACTACTCCTGTTGATAAGGACTAAAACCATACCAGTGAAACGTATTATTTCATTATGATTAAATTCTTGGAAAAAACACAAGAAACCTTTGCCAATACAAAGCAGCTATTGATCAAGTGAGTACTGGCAATCACGAACTTTGCTGCCAAAGTATTTACTTATCTCCATGCAGGTGACGTGAAAGATAATTTTATTACGTGCTATTGAGAAGGGGTTAAACTGATTCCACATTGACCTGTCGGCGCAGCGCGTCCACGCACTCGGTGACGGCGGGCCACACGGCGCCGCGATGCCGCGCGAGCGCCGCGCGCGCCTCGGGCTCCGACAGCGGCGCGCCGGGCGCCAGCCGGGCCGAGGCGCCTTGCACCGCGCCGACCAGCCCCGCCCATCGCGAGCGGAGCCACGCTAGCGGAGCGCCCGGCGACTGCGCCAGACCTACTTGCACCTGGAACATCAAGTGGGGAGTTATTGCTTTCTTATAATGACAGATCATGGGGGACCATATTGATCGCGTCCCTTTGAATCCCTACACGTGTCCCTCGAGTGGTGCGAAAGGAGAAACTCAAAGTAGCAGTAGAATTTGTGCTAAGTTCGCCCAAAGAAGCAATGCCACCACACCTGGTAATCTGCCGCTAAGCAGTGATGTACTCGTTTTGCTGTGTTGCGGTGGAAGGGAGTGGGTGCCGGTGAAATTGAAGGTGCATGAGGCGTAATATCCCCGTCTTGGGATCCCGGGATTTGCTCCATCACCCGATGCAAACTAATGCGACTTCTCAGACAATCGTCTCGTATTTATAATTTTTTACAGTTATGGAACGAGCCGACGGCCTACCTGGTGTTAAGTGGTAACCTCTGCCCATGTATATAAAGTGTGAAAGTTTGCAATAGCCCTACATTCGATCTAGCAGCTTAGGTACACACGCACACACACACACACACACACACACGCACACACGTACACACGCACACACGCACACACGCACACACGCACACACGCACACACGCACACACGCACACACACACACACACACACACACACACGCACACACACTCACACACACACACGCACACACACACACACACACACACAATTCCTACGCCTTGCACTGTCTGTTGAATGGGTACAGTTGAATACTAACTTCAGCAGCGGTGTATCCCAAGCGCTCGGCCTCGGCGAGCAGACGCGCCAGCTCGAGCCCGCGCTCGGCGCCGCGCCCGACCCCCGACAGCACCTCCATGGAGATGGCGCGACCGCTGGGCGGCTCAGGGGACGGAGCCTGCAAAATTAACCCGTAGACAAAAATACAGTTCGTGGCAACGCTGACTTTCAGACACTAAACTTAGTTTCGTGTCGCGAACTAACAAACGTACCTACCACTTTCGTATTACTTATCTTAAAACCAATTTATATATCCGTGGTTACAAATTATCCTGCCGTTGTCTGGTTGCAAGCATACCAACTAATAATCTTCCCACTGGGGGGAACGCTTGGGTACACAGGCCTACTACCTCTCGACAAGCAGGAGTGAATGGGTTATTACGATCTACCTCAGGAGTTTGAGTGTACAGCACCTGTGTTGCGCATAACAACTTTTCAAGCTAAAACACATTACAAATACGAAAATATTTATTAATAAAGTAAGAGTACAGTTAGTTTACAGAAACTGTGTTACAGGAGGCATTAGCAGCTTTGATTTGAACGCTCTCTTACAACATTTAAACCAGTCAACATAGAGGTTACCTCTGAACCGTAGAGGCTAGGGCGGCGCGGTCTGACGTCACGCCGCCGCAGGTCTAGATGCGACGCTCGACGCGCCAGCTTGCCCCCCCACTCTCCGGCTGCGATCGGACTGCTGTCACGTTCGCGCCACTCCCACGCCCCGGTCGTGCGCACGCTCCTTTCACTTTCCTAGATAATTTCGTTCATTGTATGATCAAGCAATGGAACGACCAGAAAGTCTGTATATTTCTCTAGCCTTCGGAACAGCAACATTTAAATCCTCCATTAATAGGCACGGAAAGATCACACCGCATCACGATCTAATGAAGAAGTGCTTGACAAAATCCGCCTTTCAAACAGGACCTAATAAAGCTCGGCGGCTGAAACAGGTACCTACTGTGAAAGTACTTTCCCACAAAGAGAAACTTTCTACTGCTACTAATAAAAAACAAATTTTTATTTTAGAACTTATGAGTAAACGACAAGCAGAAGATATTTACACGATACAAGATCGGAGGATAGATCAAGCAGAGGAAAATTATGGATACTCACCCGAGTGTCGCTGGACAGAGAGTGCCTGCTGCGGGAGCGTTCCCGTCTGTCGTCCCGGAACCTGCGCCGCGGTCGGGATCGTGCCACGGAGGGGGCACGTTCGCGTTCGTATGTACTTGGGTCTTCGTATGTCTGTTAGGTAAACAAAAGGAAAAAAGCGATTTAAATTAATAATACATGTACAAGTATAGCCGACCAGCTTTTTAATTATCCTGCAAGCGCTAATTTCAGGTGTTCTACAGGGATTCATCCTCGGGCCATTTTTATTAATTCTCTATATTGCAAACAGTCCTTAAACCGAAAAGCCAAAAGGTCAAGCGAATATATATTACCTGAGTTGATATGCTCTGAGGCGGAGGTGACGTTCCAGTATTTGAGACATTAGTCTTTCCAGTTATTGAGGAAGAACGGCTTTCCGGTCGGACGTCGCGCGGGGGCGACGTCCCAGCGGACTTTTTTTGACCGGTAAAATTTGATTCTTGTCTCATCTTATCTCTTGGAGGGGAAGGACCCACTGAAATACTATGACGTTGTGGAGTCTCAACGTATTTAGTGTCATTGTAGGGCGAAACTCTAGTTGTTTCTCGTCGAGGACTTTCTGTTTTCTGTGCGGTGCGAATTTCCCTTGGAGGTGAAGGTCCGACTGCCATCTCATGTCGGGAGTGCGGCCGCTCGTTACTGCGTCCGTTTTGATCTTGCATTGGCGTAACTAGTCGTTGTGTTGATTTCTTATGAGCTTTATCTTCACGTGGGGGAGACGGCCCGCAACCGGTGGAGGTGCGCTCTTTCTTCAGCTTGGTGTTTCTTTCTGAAACTACAGTAAAAATGATCATTGTAGATCATAAGCCTTTAAATCATTTAAAGTTCACAGAATTTTATTGTTCACCTAGCTGTTCCGCAATTTCGTCCGAGTGGAATTCGTTTTTATCACGCACCCCTATTTTACCCCTCTGAAAAGTAGCCTAAGTTACATCAGATATCTGCCAGTGAAAGTCCCGTCAAAATCGGGAACAAACAGACAGACAAAAATTGTAAAAAATGTTGTTTTGGTATATATATCGTGTATACATTCATATGCACTTAGAAAAAAGCGGTTATTTTAATATTACAAACAGACACTTCAATTTTATTTATTTGTATAGATGTCCAAACTTACCTTGTTCAACTTTAACAGGTTCTTTTTCGGGGGAGGGAGACGGAGGACGACTGGCAATCTGTAGCCTCTCGAAATTACTGGCCACTTCTGTGATGACCTTCGGTGCCGCGGTGGGCGTCCGGCAACATATTACACACACTCGAACACCGGGCTCGTTGACGTACGTGCAGTGTTCGCAGTGCCACGCGGCGGCGGGGGGCGGGGGCACGGGGCCTAACCCGTCTTCCGCGACGTCGGACCTCGAGTTGGGTCGCTCGTTTCTAGAGCTCGGACGCCCATTTCTCGAGTTCGGCTGGTCTGTCGAGCTCGGGTGCTCGGGCCGGGACGGATGTTCAGAGCGCGAGTTTGAACGCGCAACACGTGACTGATGTTTAGGTGGAGGTTCGGTCTCGCTCTCGCTCTCGCTCTCGGAGTCGGCGTCGCTGGACGGCAGGGGCGGTGATGGTGTGCGATGTTTGGTCCGGCGAGAGGTTCGCGAGCGCACGCTTAGAGCGGGGGAAGCCGCGCGGGACCCTGCGCGGGAGGCGGCACGGGACATGCCGCGACTGTCCGCTGACAATAATAGAAAAACACTATAAATTAGTCCTGCGCTGTAGGCCGTCGGTTTGATTCCCACCCAGGACAAACATTAGTGTGCCGAACATAGGTGTTTGTTCTGTGTCTGGGTGTTAATGTGTATGTAATTACAAAAAATTAAAGTATTATAGAAGTTGTCTTGTTTCCATGACAAGCTATTTACGTAGCTTACTTTGAAGCTAGATGTGAAATGTCCACCAATATTTATTTATTAATTATTTATAGTTACTCTTCTGAATACAAGATCTAATATTACGCTATATCCAATTTGACTTTATATTAATACAATTTTGTAACAAAATTATTACGAGGCAATTGCTGTATGCTCCTTTTCTGGTCTAACCTCTCCGGTATGGCTGTGGCGTCATCGGTTGATGCTGGTGCATATGAAAATGACCGTGCGGTGACTGCTGCGGCGGACAGCATTGCGGTGGTATCGGCCAGACACCGTTCCATGGCTGGTCGAGTGTGGCACAGCTGCCGTATCTCCACGTGGGTGGCGCGCATTGGACGCAGCCCGAGCAGGTTGCGCCGCCCCCACCCAGTTCGAGAGTCGAGGCGCCTCGTCGCATTGGTCGACCCCACTGCCCGGCTGGAACGGCCTCAGGGTTTTCCCACGGCTCTTGCTGAAAGTTATGTTATTTTTTTATATAGTTGCGGAACGAGCCGACGGCCCACCTGGTGTTAAGTGATAACCTCTGCCCATAACAACCGATGCGGCTTGGGTCCTCCCCTACTAGGTACGACATGACCCAAGTGGCATCGTATGCGCAATCGGCGGTCTTATCGCTTATAGCGATTTCTACCAGACAACCAGATCGAAAGAAATACCATGTAAATATGTTGCTGGTGTTATAATCTAATAATAGAATAAAATTCAGACAAAAAAACAAATATGTTTACATTATAAATAATACATATCAATACAATGTATTATACGACAAATACACATCTATAATCAATATGTATTATATGTATGTATTTACAAAAAAAGTTCAAGTATTATATGAGTTGTCTGGTTCCCATGATACAAGCAATGCTTAGCTTACTTTGGGGCCTAGAAGGCGCAGTTTTTTTTTTATTTTTTTATTTAATACAGTTACGGAACGAGCCGACGGCCCACCTGGTGTTAAGTGGTAACCTCGGCCCATAACAATCAATGCGACTTGGGGCCTCCCCTACTAGGTACGACAAGACCCAAGTTGCATCGTATGCGCCCGTAACTCTGAGACGTGTAAGTGGAATGTCTCATGTGCCTGTAATTTCACCGGCAACCACACCTTTCAAACCGGAACACAGTAACGCGAACGCATTACTGCTTGGCGGCAGAAATGGGCATGGTGGCAGTACTTCCCCGGACGAACGTGGCGAGAGTTCTACTGCTCTTAAAAAATGTACACCAATGTGTAAAATGTACTGTACTGTGTGAAATGTACACCAATATTATCTATCTATCTTAAATACTTACCACATGTGGGACAGTGAATCCTTGCAGTGACCCGCGCGGACCACTCCAGCGTGCGTGACTTCCAAGAGTGTTGGCATTCTGTTGCAAGTGCACCGCGTGATGATGCGGCATCGTTGTCGGTAGAAACGGCATGCTGCCGAGTTGGCTCGGGTTGGCCACCATCTTCGTTTGAACGAGCACTGGCTGATGTTGGTTCATAGTTGGCGACGCTGTTGGTCGCACACCAGCCATTGGTGCATGGCTGTGGCCGACAGTGGCGCGATGTTGGTCGTGTATCTGCATCGGAGGCATTGGACTGGAACTCATCTAAACAAAATAAAGTAATGAGAGCGTAGTGGTCTAGTGGTACTGACCCGGTAGTCGATTCAAATCGCGACGTGCACCTGTGAGTTTTTCGATTGAAAGATTTATGTGCGCAATACCACGTTCTCAAAACGGTGAAGGAAAACATCGTGAGGAAACCGACATGTCTTAGAAATTAAAAATTCGAAGTCACGTGTCAAGTGCTCTATGAGGCGCATTTAAAATCTTTTCACCACACTGGTACGAGAGAACCAGTGACTCGAATAGAATAGTAAATCATTACAATATATAAATACATTACTATATAAAATATCAATTTTATTTATTTATATTTATAGTTAATTACAAGTCTGAAATGTCGAAAGAGTTCATTAGGAGTTCATCAAGAGGAGATAAAGGCTGAAATTTAGGTTTTTCCGGTGGACCGCGACGGATGATTTTCAAGCAGTCAATGTATCAACGTACCAAGATAATTATTTTTACCTTTCGTGTCTTGCTACTAAGGAAATGTTCAACGCTCTTCGAGGGTCATTAACGTTAAGTTATTTTCTATACTTCTTGTATGAAAGACAATTAGGTGCCTTTCTAAAATTAGTTTGATCAAAAGTTTATCTATTATAAAAAAAAGTTCAGTGATTTCACTGTTAAATAATTTAACTCTATCATGATATATACAGCTGTAATTAAAAATTGCATTCTACATTGACGATTGCTTTTGCAAAATATTAAAATATTATAGATGGTTTATCTAGAACGGTTTCTGTCAGTAAACGGGAACTTGGGAAATTTAATTTCTCACCTTATGCCTTCTTGGTGGTGGAACTGGGGGTGTTCCTTTTGGTGGAAGTGGAGGTCTGTCCTCACCGAGCTGCGACAGTGACAGAGCCTGAAAAGGTAAACCACGTATATTACGACACGACCAAGGTGTGACATCTAAGTGTGCTTAAGTGCATAAGTACTGTTTTCTATGTTCTACAAACATGGCTCAAATTATAAAACGAAAGTGTCGCAAAACCTGCACTATTTTTACCTTTCTTTTATTAATTATAGGAAGATACCGTATTATCTATTATTTAGTAAATGAGGTAGCAAACATCTGTAAAAACATGTAGAAAACCTGGCAAAGTTCCAAAACTATGTATATAGGACAACGCGAGAAAATGCATTGTAAATTATTTAGACGAAGATCGTGTTGCAATGTTTGATCAATTCATAATAGAACAAATAAATAACGTACGCAAACAGACAATTATGACCTATTTTCAGCTCTGATCTAAGTCTTTAGTGGTTTATATTATGTTTCATGTGATGAAATATCTCAAAGTCATAAAGATTCCCTTATTACGTATACTATATCTATGCAAATATAAAAATTGAAGTGTTCTGTTTGTAATGTTCAAAAACAGCTTTGTACTAAATTTACCTATATGAAAGTAAAATCCGGTACTTAACACAAAAAAATCGTTTATCTGTGGGAAACGAAAATATTTTATTAAGATTAGACCACAGACTGATAAAAATGACAAAATCGCAAATCTTTTAGTACCTAACGAACTGAAATCAACGCGGAATCAAGGCGGGACACTCCTCTCTAAATCGCCACTGATTGAGGGTACGCTAGAGATAAAACTTCCTGCAGCCAAGTTTAGAGTAGGCAAGTAGGGTTTTTCTTTCTTTTTAGTAAGAGCAGTACCTGTCGCTGGTGATGCCTGCGCTTCGGGTGGCGATGGTACATGTCGTCGCAGGAGGCGCAGAGCGCGCGCCGGCCGCACTCCGCGCAGCGCACGCGCGCGCCGCCGCCGCCGCACAGCCCGCACGACGCGCCCGCCTGCAACGGGTGACCTGGAAACGTGGTTTCAACAATAAAGCTTTATACGACTACTTGAAAGTTATACGTCTTCTCGTAAAATGGAAATTTCCGTAACTTCTTGAAACATACATGGATTCTCGTTAAATGCACAACCGCTTGAAAATATAGATAGGTAGGTATAATGAATATTACTCCATACATAAGGCGCTTTCATTCTGAATAGCAAATTCGAAGACATGTTTCAAGTGCACGAAAAGAGCCTTTTTGAGTCGCACTTAAAATCCTTTAGACTCGAATAAAATAGAATTCTGAATAGCTTCTGTCCTGGTTACCACTGGTATCGGGATAAAAAGTAGGATATCTCTGTGTATTCTTTCAAGTCGATGTTTCATTTAGGCATTCTGACTGATATGTTGAATGGTAGATATATTCGTCCCGAAATTTGGCAGTTGGATAGGCAATGCTGGCGCAATTTGGATGATGGTTTTTGAATTACATTGATCGGGTGTTCGTTGAAGAGGACTGCAGTTTTAGTACTCAAAATGATAACTGGATGGCCGTGCTAACTTTATTTATTTATTTTAATTTTAAACTATAGTTATCTGATCCAATTATTTGGCAGTTTTTAAAGGTTTGAAGCGTTTCCCTAAGTCTTGAACTTTGACGGAAACACACAAGTTGCTTTTTAGTCATTGCTTACTTGTTCGTAAATCAGACGCCATATTGAGAGTGGCCTCATAGCTCAGTTGGTAGTTGTGTTGTGTGTAGGTCGTGGGTTCGATTTACACCCAGGACAAACATTTATGTGACATTTGTAACATTGATGTTTGTTCTGTGTCTGAGTGTTAATATGTATTTTAAGTATATATTTACAAACGAAAAGTATATAAGTATTATATCAGTTGTCTGGTTCCCATGATGCAAGCGATGTTTAGCTTACATTGGGGCTAGATGGCGCTGTATGAATTGTCCACCAATATCTATTTGTATTGGTTAAGAAACAAAGTTATCAATAGATACGCGATTTGATTTACCTGTAGGGGGGCGTGGTGGTGTTCCCGGAGGCGGTTGCAGTTTAGCGTTGACGTACTGATCTGAAGGGAACTCCACCACTTCGTAATCCGGCTCTGGTTTGGCCGGCAGCGCCCTCTGTTGGACCAGCCCGGCTTGACCGAGCTGGCCCGTGCGCGCTACTACGGGCCGCATGTTCTGTCCCGGACTGGGAGACATCACTAGGGGAGTGCGCATGGTCAGGTGTCCCGGAGTCGGGGACGCTACCCCTGCGGACGCTCGACCTCGTCCCTTCAGCATCACCTGAGATACATTTTATATTTATTTTTTAAGAGCAGTAGAACCCTCGCCAATTTCATCCGAGAAAGTACTACCATGTCCATTTCTGCCGGCAGTAGTAACACATTCGCGTTACTGTGTTCCGGTTTGATGGGTGTGGTTGCTGGTGGAATTACAGGTACATGAGACGTTCCACCTGCAAGTCTCAGGGTTACGGGCGCATACGATGCCACTTGGGTCTTCGTACCTAGTAGGGTAGGACCCAAGTAGCATCGGTTGTTATGGGCCATCGGCTCGTTCCGTAACTCTATCACATAAAAAAACAGTTCTGTCGGATGTTTCCTGAGAAATGGTAAAAGCAAGCATTCAAAGGTTGGTCACCAGCCATGTTATATACATTTTCGGTCCACGTCGAACTTGTTAATAAGTTCTACCGACCGGCATTGACTCTAATGGTAGATTAAACCTATCGCTTGCCGAGAGTGAATAGACGAGCAGTTTAAGGGTTGGACAATAATATAACCGTACTGTTATAAATTTGAAAATTCATATGAATAAGCCACCAAAATCAATATAATTAAGATGGATATACAATCCAAATTAGATTACACTCTGTAATATATGCTTTAAAAAATAATAACTTGGTTATGTAAACTGTTTTAAACGTTAATTAACTTCCGAGTGTGTTTAATGGTTGGTTTTTCTAATATTTTAAATGTTAAACTTTACTTAAATCAGTCTCTCAAACTATGTTTTCTGAAAATTGCACTCTGATAAGAATGTACCAGGGCTATTAAAAATGTTCCTCACCACTTCTATCGCTACACTTGCATTCATAGCAAATAAATCATTCATTTCATTGCAAACCAGGATCTACAATTACACTACGAAGCACAAAAGCACTCAGATGTTAATAACAAATTGGTCACTAGTCTAAGTCGTGACCACTTTCAAAAGTCACGCTGAAGCGAAGTACTAAAAAAAATCTCAGCAATAACCTAAATTAAAAATGAAAAATCAAATCGACTCTACGTACTCTATACCTCTAGTAGCATTCGAGGTCAGAATCCGTAGTCATGCTTTTCCAACCTATTTACCTAACAATAATATAAAGCCGTAGATTAGTTTTGGTTCCCGGTTCGCGCATGTGTCACCAATAGCTCTATTTTATGAGCGCATAAACCCTAATAAAACTAGAACAAAGTTACGATATTGTAACGAGACATGCGGAAAACAATGACTACCTACTTTTGATTCAGTACCTACTTTGAACTATCATTAAGGAGAGTTGAGTATTCTCAGTGTTAAAATTGCATCGAGTAACGAGTTCATAGAGTTTTACTGAAATAATACAGTATTATTAACATATGCAAGCGTTAGCTGTGACCGGGATAGAGCGGGCGTTGCCGCGTCGACCCATATCCCGCTATACATATCCCAAAATATCGAAACTATTTCATGTGCTGAACTGGATAGTACATTAACATTGATAGATTACTACACCTAGGTATCTAAACTTAACATATTGATTGAATGCAATAGCGATATTACAGGTACGTCCAAGTAAACGTAGAATAATATATTTTTATAACACATGATTCATAAAGAAGGCTTTAGGTCGATATCATTTTTATAATAGGACTTACCTCGGCAGTGTATTCCTATGAGAAGTAAACCTACACTTTCAAAGAAACAATATTTGAATTCTTATAGAACGACATATCCAAGGAAATAAGGAATTATATAACAACACATTTCCTTAAAACTTTCAGCACTTCACTTGCGAACTCGCGTTGGTCTCCGAGACCTTCTAGGCGTCCTAGGAGTGCGGCTGGTCAATGGGACCGGGAGCCGCTAATCGGGCGCCCTATCCGGACGATATTGACAGCGGGAAGAAGCGTGCGCCGCCGTCTCTATTTCTGTCCGCGGCCGCGTTGCCCCGATTTTACTAAAATTACTAAGCGATGCTATTTCCGCACTCATCCAGCGCCCTCTTGCCAAAGCGAAATACCTTGCAAATATTTAAATAGGCTAATCAGCGGCTTCACTATTATCGCATCGGTGAAGAGCCTTAATGCATTGATTTCTACAATTATGGACTGAAAACCAAGATGCTCGCATTAATCCTCCTTGGCAGTTTTTTGAAATCTCCAACATTACTGGCACAAGTCACGTACTCGCAGTTAGCAACCGTTTGTGTATAAACAAATGGTGTTTCGTGTGATTACATATTGGATGGGAATATGGAAATACTGCACAAATTTAAGCAGAATGGATATTTTACGGCAGAGCTTTACCATTTGCTTGCGAAAAAGAAATTTGTTGATGCGGCAGAACCGGTAATTTAATATTTCTAGGAGTAGTTGCTACTTCAATCCAATCGTAGGTCTGGTGATATAAAAGCTCTCTGGTTAGCTTTACGAAGCATACTTACTGATACAATAAATAATGAAATAGTTTTTTTTATCTGTCTGTCATACTTAGGAAAAATAATTATCTCACACTTTACCGAATATCTACATTATTTTAATATTCCAGATTGTTCCTTCAGAATATGCGAAAGAAATGAAAATGAGCACCCAGCAAAGGCTGCAGAACCTGCATAATATAGACGTCGATAATATTATCACTAATGGAAACAAATCAAAGAAAACAGTGCTATGTTTTTCCCCGAAAATAATTGTATACCAAAACTTCAAACCGAATGATAAAATCACTGCTAAGTTCTCCGTGAAGAATATCAGCAAGGTGACACATACAGCTCCCATTGTCAAAGATAAAATATTCTTATAAAATGGTTGTGAATCTGTCATGTCAGCATAATACTGTTCTAGGCGCCAACATTCCTGAACGTGGTATGTAAGGAGTCTTCATTCTTCTCGATGAGAACCTATGGCGGTCAGATGTTGTCTCGACTAGCGCCAGGAATTAGTGTAACGTTTGCTGTTACATTCACACCAGTTCAGTACGAAGATTACACGCACAGAGTAACATTCTACACTGACGTGGATCAATACGTTGTTCCGTTGATAGGTGAGCTTTTTAGATTTACCATCAGTTTAATATTTATGATTTAAACCAAACAACTTAACTTTATTTCTTATTTTCATAGCAATGGGTCCTCGTCCAGTCTTCGATTTCCCAGATGAAGTCGTGATACCAAAGACTCCACTGAAAATTGAAAACTGCGTGGTGATTTCTATTCACAACTCTGGCATAATTCCGTCTGGATTTACTCTGAATACTAGATGGTAACTTGTATTGAACAAGCGTTTAGTGCTTAAGTCACATGTATAGATTTGTATATTTCTTACTTATTTTCAGTCCATTCTCTGTACAACCAAAGTCCGCTTATCTGAACCCAAATGAAAAAATCGATGTCAGAATAGGATTCAAAACGATGATTTTAGGAGAAGCTTCTGGAGTTTTACATGTCGTTTTTGAAACAGGTAAACACTTCTTGTCTAATCTTTTATTACAACAAATGTATCTTTTAATAAATTATCACTATATATCATAAAAGGACTGTCCTGACTGACTGACTGAAAAACAAAGCCAGCCTTGATTTGAATTTGAAGATACGATATTTTGAGGGTACGTTCATTACAGGGCGACGACTAAAGAGATACATTTTGACGTATGGATTTGTGGATGAATGTTCAAATAATAAGGGCATAAAATCAAGTTTAAATGTGTTTCGAAAACGATGTATCTACCTACTCGTATTTTAGAAACAGTTTGGAGTAGATTCGTTGAAATTTACGCAAAGTGATAATTTTTTTTTAGAGTATGAGAACAAATTATACATCTAAAGCTTGAAGTTTTTTACAAATTTTGAAACCTCTATGCAGCTGAGGTTTTGTAATGGTGAAGGGTTGGGGTATAACTACTCCTGGACTGCACCGCATCTAACGCCTCTCATCTATTTTTAATAAAAAACTAATTTATAACTATGTGAATAAATTATCTTTTATCTTTTTTATCTTTTAACTTCGCTTACGCCTTAGGTGAAGACTTCCATATAAAAGTTAAGGGGTCGACACACACCGTTAGCATAGAGCTTGAGAAACAGACAGTCAGATTCGTGGACACGTACAATACGATGGTGCGCCAGCTAACATTCAAGATTACCAACAAGTCCCACCACGTGCTCACTTACATGTGTATGAAGAACGACTGCGTGTACTACGGTATGTTATTACGGCTTTACTTAGGGTTTGCCTAATCACTTGAGGGAGTGTCTAAGTCTTATTGCATTGCGCCCTTAACTACGGAAGATAAATAAAGATGTCCTTTCTCATTCGTTTTTAGAATAAATATATATATATAAAAATAAATATAAAAATATATGTAAAATAATAATTGATGTAATGTACATAAGTGAGTAAAACTTTTTTTCTCTCTAAAAATATGGTTATGAATAAATGTATAATAGTATTTTTTTTGGTGCGGAACACTCGATGCGCGAGCTTAACATGTATTTGGTTGATTTATGGTTTTCATTATTTGTTAGGAGGTTGTTATTGGTCATTATAACGCACGTAATATACAAAAATATATATATGTTTTGTGATCATTTTAGCTAACGGTATATTACGGTTCAAAACGTATATACAGCTCTTTATACTGTAATAATTGTATGTGCGTGTCAAATAAAAAGTAGTTTTTCTTTCTTTAAATGTATGACTGACAGACGGAAGGTGCAGGCTTAGTAATCTCACCAGGGACCTTTGATCATGAAACCCTAAAATATTCTAATTCTAATATAATAAAATATTCTCCGGTACTGTTTTTCATCATCAAGTGTTCATGATACGATGATACTCGTAATAATGTTATATTCTATATTTAGATTTTGAAGAGAAAGTTAAGTTGGCCACGATATTCTACAATCTAAAAGATAGTGAATCGGCAAAGAACACTAAATTAGTGCAGTACGAGGTGTTGAGTAGCGACGAGCACGACCGAGTGTACACGAGGATATTCTTCGACGAAATACAATCGCTCGTAGCGGACGAGTCTCTACAATTCCAAAACATGCATTTTTCCATAATGCCAATTGTATGTATAACTATGTTTGCAATGTTTATCTGATGATATTACCTCGTATAATAATTCGAAGACATGTGTCAAGTGCACAAAAGGAGCCTCTTTGAGGCGCACTTAAAATCCTTTCACCACACTGAGAGAACCAGTGACTCGAATATTAAATAAAAACTCGTACCTATATCTATCTTTTTTTTATTTGGAACTGTTACGGAATGAGCCGACGACCCACCTGGTGTAAGTTGTAACCTCTGCCCATAACCAGCGATGCGACTAGGGTCATCCCCTACTAGGTACGACCTAAGTCGCATCGTATGCGCCCGCAACTCTGAAATGTGTGGGTGGAGTTTCTCATGTGCCTGTAATTTCACCGACAACCACACCGTTCAAACCGGAACATAGTAACGCGAATGCGTCACTGCTTGGCGGCAGAAATGGTCATGGTGGCAGTACTACCCCGGACGAACTTGGCGTTCTAATACCAGTTGACTATTTTCAGAAAGGGAAGCTGTGGCCTAATAAAGCGACAGAAATAACCATCACGTTCCATCCAAAAGAAATAGGCGAGTTTACCACGATTACATATTTGGATATCGACGGTGTTAACGAGCGCATCCCTTTGAAACTCGTTGGTACTTCCCTACCCCCAGAAATACATTTAAACCTGGAAACCCTCGACATGGATTGCGTCTACATCAATAAAGTTTACAATTACGAAATTGTCGCCATCAATAAGGGTATGTGATCAACACGTAACGTCTATATTTAAATACGAACTCGCTATTTGGCATGAATGTTACAATTATTTATAGGACACATTAACGGCGTAATTGTGTACAAAGAAGTGCAAACTCTATTCGGGAGCAAAATCACTTGTTCTCCAGAAATGCACTGTTTACGTCCCGGCGAGAAGCAAATATTTGTTATTTCATTCTGCAACTCTAATCAGGGGTCGTACTTCGAAGAAGTAAACTTTTCTATTCGCGATACCAAAGTTATTTTGAAGCTTTATTTGAAGTAAGTTCATCAATTTTATTAGTGAAGTTGACTTGTTATGTCATTCCTAAACCTAATCCCGTGCGTTTCTTTTTTATTACAGAGGAGAAGTGATTTATCCTTCGTTGATGTTCAGTATCCCTTGTTTAGATTTTGGGATGGTTAGCGTAGGTAAGTATATTAGAACCGGATATTATTTTGTTACAAAGACAATCAGGTCAATTCAGATTTGAGGAATGTAAAACAAAACACGAAAGAAGCCGAATGATACGAACCCCGACATTCAATCCGAATTTCGCTTCAAGGAACATTCGTTTTACGTTCGTCAACGCTGGATCGACTTCATTATTTTTGTGATAACAGGGATCTCCCTTGATATCCCTTGCTCAAATTGGGAGAAAGCTGACACCAATTAGGTTTTAAAATACAGACCACCATTAGCTTAGTCACTTAACAACAGCTGATATGTCAACCGCAACGCTGTAAATAGTATGTAAAATAATTCCCAATACATATCTCCAAAAACAAAAAAATCGATGGTATTATGACATTTACCAATACGGAACGGGCTCTCTTGGTAGATTAGCTCTCCACTCTCGCTTGTAATAGGCCTGTAGTCGCTGCAGGTGGGAACAATAGAGGCGTGTACGGAAAATACAATAATACACTAATCCTTCCAGGTGTTCCAAAAACTCTAGAACTAGACGTGATCAATGAATCAGTAGTAGACGTAAGTGCTTCTGTAAAGATATCTTCAGACGGACCGGAGATAAGCAGCATCACCCTGTCTGACTATGCAGTTACTGACAAGCCCAAGCCGCAAGTGCCCCAGTGGCCCAGGGAATTCAATATCGAACCATGTAAAGTTGAGATTGATCCTGAATCCAAGATACCATTGAAGGTACATAAAAACGTTACTTTCTTGTAGGTGCCGTGATTTCATTTGCCTAGTTAGAATTTTTTTGACTGGCCTCATAGCTCAGTTGGTATTGACCCTGCCTTCTGCGCTGTAGGTCGTGGGTTCGATTCCCATCAAGCACAAACATTTGTGTGACGAACATCGATGTTTGTTGTGTGTCTGGGTGTTAATATGTATTACATTGTATGTGTTTACAAAAAGTATATAAGTATTATATTAGTTGTCTGGTTCACATAACACAAGCTATGCTCAGCTTTGGGGCTAGGTGGCGCTGTATGAAATGTCCCCAATATGTATTATTTTTATTTAATTTCAATTGTTTTCTTAGGTGACATTAACGGCGAATTTGATAAGAGCAAATCAGACATCTTTAGAGTTGGAATTGGAAAAGTCCGATAGCCCGCCGATAATTCTGCCTGTTATGTATAACGCTATGGTTCCTGAAATAAACCCAGCGCCTGAAATCAAACTACGTGCGTGCTTTATAGATTTTCCGTACAAGAACGAAATTCAAATTGCCTCAAATGATTTTTGGGGATACTTCACTTTGGATGAACCTGAGGTATTTTGTTTATGCGAAATAGGTATAATATTAGTTGTTATATAAAAAATCATTTTATAAATGTAACTATTCATTTATTTAAATGTGGTTACTTGTCTCCCGATAAATGAAGAACTTTGCTTAACCGAAGTTTGGTGTGTATAGGAATCAACTTTGGAAGTGGAAGTCGGAGTAAAAGAAGGACTAATTAAACCAAATAGTGTAATAAAATTACCGGTCACCATTAAGACAAGTGTTTTGGGCGTTCAAGAATTTACTATAAGGTAGAGAAGAAAATCCTATTTCTATAAAAAAAAATATCATATTGGATTCCTCTAGTCTACTCCTATCCTCTACAGGTTGCATTTATTCGGACAATCAAAGCCGATCGAAATATGCTACATAACTGGTTGTGGTGTTCGACCCATAGTGACTTGCACTCCAATGGCTCTCCACTGGGGTCAGGTGAAATTGTTAAGCAAATCCCAGAAAACACTAACACTTTGTAACGATTCACCTGTCGTCGTAAACTTTAAAGCAATTTTGGTAAGTAATTTGATTCTTTAAACTTCTGCTATGAGTTATTGCAAAACTGTTATTAATATTTATTGTCTTATTCAGCTGAATAAAGATGGGAGGTGGCAAATTTATCCAATGGAAGGCTGCATAGAACCTGAGTCGGAAACGGATTTACTTCTAACTCTGTATTTGCTCGATGCTGACACTTACACCAACAAGGCTGTCATTCAACTGGAAAAAGTGAAGGATATCGTAAGTAGATATTCCATTTGGTTACCGCACCGTATTTTTACCGTTTTATAATTTCATTTTTGACTTGGTGTTTTTATATAGTTCGTCCCGTTATCAGCAACTGGTGTAGGGACGAGTATTATTGTCGGAGAACTCAGAGACAGAATTTCCCTCGGCCGGCATTTCACCAAAATTCCATTGAATTGCAAGGTGGTTATGGAAAACTGCGGATCGAGAATGCACGCTTTGGAATGGAGCGAGCATTACAAAGCGCCAAAGACTAAACAACACACATCGTAAGCATACGAGAATAATACTCCTTGGTCTATATTTATAGCTATTATATAGAGATTTATAGAGCTGCTATATAGAGATAGTAATCCTGTTATATATATATACTGCTTTAATATTCAGGGGATTTTTCAATCTGGATCCCAAAAACTTCAAAATGGCCGCGGGAGAAAAAATGGAACTAACTGTAACAGGGCTGTCTTACAAAGTAACAACCATAAAGGAAATGTGGTATTTAGTGGGCAGCGTCGAAGGCATTAACAAGAAAGAACTACTGTTAGAGTGTCCCATAGTGGCGGAATTTGTTGATCCAAAAATAGAGATGTCATCTTCAGTTATTGACATGCAGTATGACTACGGCCCGTATAGTGAATACTATAAACTGACCGGTAAAATAGTTTGCTTACCTTGTTACTTGATTTCAGGCAAAGTAAAATTTACTTAAAAACGGTTTTAATTTAATTTGCAGATATTATCACCATAAAGAATGTTTCCAAGCTACCGCTAGACATTGACTTGAATGTGAAACCGCCTTTTGCGATTATACAAAAACAAAGTACCTACAAAATATTGGCCGAGGAAGAACATTTATGTTGCTGCATTTGTTACAAAGAATGTGACTTAAACATACCAAACATCATAAGAGGAATGGGCCAGCAGTCACGCACTTTTATTGACTACTTGACTTTAAAACCAATAGAACCGTTAATAAAAGGACCACTACACTTCTTCCAAGATATCAATAAAATTAAAATGGCATTCAATTTGACGCACACAGTTGAACAACGTTTGGAAGATCAAGATATAATGAAACTGCAACTTTTATTCGATACTACAAAACATTTATCTCTAAAATCAAAAGTTTATTGTGACTTGATGAGGATCAAATTTAAAGGACATAAAAATAAGGTCTTTCTTCTTATTCTTATCTTTCTGTGACCTTATAATCAAACTATTTAAAATAATTCTTAATGTACTTTAAAACATTTTTTGTTCCTAGGATGCCATTAAATTGGTAGGAAAAGTTAACTTCCCAAATATGTTCGTGTTATCGCCGAAAGTTGATTTTCAATGTATTTTAAATGGAAGTCTGGAAAGCAAGACGATTAAAATACAAAATATTACGCCTTTACTAGTATGCTTCAGGTTCCAATGGAAAAAATGTAGCATAAACACTATTGCAGTGGTAAAATATTAAATTGTACATGGTTTTAAATCAAATTAAAGTCACTTAGAACTAAATAATATTTTTGTTTTATAGCCCGAAAGTCCAAAACCTGAACTAAATAAAGTTATTAGTAACATTCAAACGCCTACCGAAGAAACTGAACCAAGTGGTAAAATAATCTTATCATTTTTTTAACAAAGGGAAATTTATTTGGATAAACTCTCTCAATTTTATTATTTTTCAGTGAGTCAACTACATGAGATAATGGCTTGTCGTACGCCAGCTGGGTCGCAAATAGACAAAATAACTGAAAACGAAGGTATACCGAAGGAGCTTGTGTCCGCCATTCGAGACGATGCAATCGGTTCTATATATTCTGACGATTCTGAATTAGAACCAGACTTCATGAAAGCAAAAATCGTTAAAAAAGTAGAGCCTATGATAGAGGCTAGACGTGATACTCAATTTCCATGGATTGGAAAATTTGCTAAGCTATCCAAACATTACAGAACGCATATAAATGACGTCTTGCAGTTGGTGCCTCACAGAGGGCTCTTAAAACCGAATGAAATTCAATATATACAAGTAATTTTTAAGGCTAAACCTAACATAAACGTTAAAGCTATATTAGAATGTGAAGTTTTGGGGGGACCAGCGGAGTCCATAATAGTAACCGGTCAAAGCTCAGATCTAATGTACAAAATAAACACGCAAAAGCTTAATTTTAAAATAAGGTCATTTCATGAAAACGCTTCAGAACAATTGGTAATATCTAATGTTGCACAGCTATCATTTGAATATAAAACTTATCTAGATGAACCAAAGTTTGAAAATGAACTCGAAGGCACTATACTAGATTTAATACCATTGGAAAAGGTCTTAGAACCGGAGGAAGAGGCGGAATTGAAAATTGTCATGAGGCCTGGTGTAGTTGGATATTTCAAACGAGTATTTTTGTTAGAGATAGGACATTTGCCACATACACCCATAGAGGTTTTTGGATGGGGGGTTATTCCACAAGTTTATTTAACTCTACAAAGACCAGAAATAGCGCATGTAAGTAAATCAACATTCATTTTAAGATGTCGCGCTTAAAAAATTATATGATATGTTTGTCACAATGTTTTTCTTTTAGTTGCATCCTGAAATTGGTTACCAAGCTATGAGTGCTCTAACACTGGAGTATTTAGAAGCCGTAAGCGAAATATTTTCAAAGGATAATTCAGAGCATTTAAATTCTCCTCTGACTGAAAAGTGTTTCGAAGATCCAGACTTCCAATATGGATGGCACGTTTGCTCGACTTGGGTATGTTACTTTATAAATGCTATTATGGCTAAGAATACTTTGTCAAAAATTGAATATTACCTTGAATAATAATGATCTGTGATTTTTATAGGATGGATACCCATCTACTATGGATATTGAATTGGCTATAGAAAGAATGCTAGTAATAAATCACATCAAACTCAGGCCTGAAATATTGATTGCCTACTCTAATTGTTCTAAAATGGGACCGATTCCCGGATTTCATACAACGCCTTACGTAATCGACTATGGTGTAGTTATAACAGGTAGTACGGTAAGTACCGATAGAGTCGCGGTTGAATTCGAGAGAGACCCCGTGACTCTATCTAGTGGTAATGCAGCGCCGATCTACTCGTCAGAAGATGAGTGGTTCAACGATGTATTGACTCTGAGGTAACGTGAAGGAAAGTCGATAGGTTTTTAGTCGGTATGCGGGTAGTTAGCTCCTTACATCTACGTTTACCGGAGAGTCCAACATACCCTTTGTTGTCCCCGAGCAGTGGGACGCGTAAAGCATTTTACCATCGTAAAAAAGGTAGTACGGTAATTACTACTCTCTACCCGATAAACAATATCAATAACGTAAGTGTTATGTACATATTGTGGAACAGTTTCTAAAATGTATTCAATATTCATATCACAATAGGTGCAGTGCATAGCTGAAATAATAAACTACGGACCAATTGCAACGAAGGTGCACTTCGCAAAGGGCACTCACTTACCAACATGGTTAACTATGAAGCTCTGTGGGAAGCTTAATCCTGGAGAAACTGGTAAACTAGATGTAGTGTTCGCACCTACATCTGTAGATTTCACGGAGTTGGAACAAAACGTACAAACAGCTTTTAATTTGGAGGTACAGATAATAATATAAAGTAGATGATAATAACAAGTTTCAGTACATTATATAAGATTTTTTTAACTATATGCAATTAAACAGCCATTCCAATTATAGGTGCCTTATGGAGTGACTATTCCAATACAAATAAAAGCACTTTGTGCGGTTCCCTACCTGGTATCAAATAGTGCTGAAATTAATTTTGGCTCTGTTAGATGCGGAGATAAAATAACGATTTCAATACCTCTAAAGAATGTGTAAGCCCTTTGATCATACATTATTTAAGTACCAGCTACTTCATATCATAAGCTATGTGGGTTAACTATCTGTTACGTTTTAGGGGGAAACCAACATGTATTTGGTATGTTACTTTACGTTTAAAAGCGCCAGGGCCAAATCCCATGGTTGTATTGGACAGTTCTGGAAAATATGAACCTGGAGAAGGTGGATGGCTTAGTGTAGCTTTTAAACCAACTATGGAGGTTTGAACTACTTATTATTTATTTTCTGAAATAATATTAAGTAGTAATAGTAAATAGTAAGTTAGTAAAGTTGTTTTAGAGAGGCATATTGATTGAAATAATTTTCAACAGATGACTTATGAAGGTTTATTGATATTCCGATTTCATATGAATCCGAATAGATTGACCATTCCAGTTACTGGACAAGGAATAATACCACATGTACATTTAATTGGGCCAAATGTAAACTTCTCACCTACACTTCCATGGGCCGAAACAACAGATATTTACTTTGGCTTAACCAACCCATGTCCGTTCCCGATTGAGCTGATAATTGCACACAGTGACGAGTAAGATAAACAAATCATATATTATATACATAATCATAGCACACTGTAAAGATTCAAGATCTTGATCGTGGTAATCATTCCAGGAAATGGAAAGAAGAAGAGGACGTGTACCAGTTATTGTACAAATATTACAGTAAGCCTGAAGAAATGCTAGTGCCAGCTATAAAACCAGGTGCGGGAATGCCTCCTGAAATAACAAATTTCTACAAAATGTTCAAGGAACGGATTAAAAAGTATGTAAATATTCTAAATTTAATCACGTACCTGAGTAAGTATGATAAAATTATAAATATCACTTCTTACAGGAGCGTGGACGAAGAAGCAGCGGCTGCTAAAGCTGCAAATACTAAAGCGCAAGCGGCAGCCAAGTATGTTTGTATTTCCAATAGGTTTGAGTATATTTTGTTCCATATACAGAATAATAGAAAATAACTCTTTCTGCAGAAAAACAAAAAGCCCTAAGACTGGACCAAAAACTCCTACTCCTAAAGATAAAGAAGCAACGCCAAGAAAACATAGGACCGAGGCTGAAATAATTTCAGGTTTTTTTGTTCTCATTTTTATCTATACTAATCATATCACGACGATAATTATACATATAAACAAACACCTGTATAATAATTTTTGGTATTATTCTTCTATATATAAATTTTTACCGAAGCCACTTTACAGCCGATTCAGTGTCTTATACTTTTGAATTATTTCATTTGTTTTTCTTATGACGATATAACGAATATTTTTAACTACCATTTATAGTTTAAATTTATTCACTTTAATGATATTAAATTTTTGTGTATTCTTCTTTTTTACTAATGATTATTCTATTCTATTCATAATTCTATTCGACATGAGTACGTAATGATTTATTTCCCATATATATCAGATGAAATAAAATCCATGAGAGAAAATCATACTGATCCCCTAAACGAGTGCCTTCACGTGTTTGATCACATGACCACTGATAGTGACACTGAAAAATACATGAAAGGTCTAATTGTCTTCGTTCATGGATCGCCATGCGAAGGTAAATAATTGAATATGTTCTGTGGAAGCTATTTGCAGTCCAAAATGTACCCAATATTTTAATTATTTTTAGAAACACAATGCCAGGAAATCGCTTATTCTATAGGAATGAAATTAAACATACCAACAGTTAATTTGGACAATTGCATTGTCGAAGCATTGTGTATCAGTGAATGTCCGGCTAAAATGATTATTGTGAGTGCAATACACGAGAGCTATGAAATAGCAAAGAGACATGTGGATTCCAACGATAATGATGAACATACAGAAGGTATGAACAAGAACATTAAGATATGTAAAATCGGTAGGAACATAATTCTAATTATTGTATGATGTTGTAGAACTATTTAATGACACAGAAGACGAATTCGAAGTGATTTTAAAGAAGATAGAGTTTTTAGCTAATGCAAAAAATGTAGCAACACCGCGTTCTAAAGCCAGTGATAAGAAGAAGAAAAAGTCACCAAATTCATCGATAGCTTCTCATACTGCTTTAGGAGCAATGGGATCCACCACAATGTTCCAAATGGTAGTATGATTGATGCTAGCTGTGTCCGCAGCGTTGCCAGCGTTGAATTCAGTTTGTGAATTAACCTTAGTATAAGTAGCCGAAATTACTCCTTACATCACATAGCTGCCAGTGAAAGTCCCTTTAAAACAGATCCAGACATTTCGGAGATTAGCCAGAAAACAGACCGACTTTTTTTTTTAAATATTTTTTCGTTATTATACTATCCCTATATACTTACATATGTATTCAGTAAGAAGCTTTTATTTTGATATTATAAACAGACTCTTCAATTTTATTTATTTGTATATATTTCTACGAGTTGCAAATTACAACAGGTCACTCCTTTTATAACAGGACTTGGTGCAAGAGCTTCTCACCGATTTTTTTAACCAACCAAAATTTAACAGAGGCTTTGTTGTCGATTCATTGACCAGTATTATGCTAAAAAATCCTCCTCTTGCACTGACCACTGTTCTCAAATGCAAACATACAATTTGGAATATTCATCTCGTATTGTGTCAGTCGGATTTTTACAAATGGGCACAACAATATGAGGAAGCACAAAGAGAGAATGAATTAATTGATGAGTAAGTTCAAAATAAAAAAAATAATGAACAAGATACACGTAGATTATTAAATTTTAAATATATACCAATGTCAACTATAACAATGTCAACTTCTGATATATGTATTTTGTTTAGTAATTTGTCAAAAGTATACGATGAAACAGAAATAGAAGGCATTTGTCAAACTTTTGAAGAGATGGATGCAGATAAATATGAATTAGCTTCACCAGAAATGAAGGCTATTTACGTGGCGTATGGATTAGAAACTCGCAGAAGAAAGTTTTATGATAAAATCGGGTAGAGTAAAATATGATTATGTTAAATTAATTTATTTTTTAGTTTTTTCCAAAGTTTGCAGATTTAAATCAGGAAGGACCTGTGCGCAACTTTACATAAGTTCCAAATAACAGTGAAAGAATATCGTGAATATCGTTAGGAAATAAACATGATACTCTCTAATATTTGAAGGCATGTGACTTTTACCAATGCGGACTGGACTCCCGTGAAATAAAGCTCATAAACGATTGGATTTGGAAAGTGTAGTATTAGATGGATATTAATATTACGGCAGAAATCTAAAACGAAAAAAATAAAGCATTGATTTCAATATTTATTCACAGGTTTCCTACTGATATTGCAAAAAAAGATAAAGGTGGAAAAGGTAAATTTATCATACATTAATAAGTTATGGTTTCCTGAAAAATAACATACTATAAGAAGCGTTCGTGTTTCAGACCGTAGTAAATCATTATTGGCAGTTGATGCATCTGAATCAAAGAAAAAAATTAAGAAAGACGAAACCAAGGGTAGGTTCCTAACGGGTCAATGATATCTATTATACTTAAATACAGGTACTGTTTCCTAGTAATAACAGTAATATTTCAGGAAAAGCAACGAGTGAATATTTAGTAATGAATAATAAATACAATGATTATATCAAGAACACATATGACAATCTTATCAATATTGCCAATAACTGGATAATTGAAGAATGTGATTTGGGCAGTCCAATTTACGGTTTCAATGGTCAGGTAGTTGGGGCAGCACAAAAGAAGGCCAAGAAGAAATCAGAACTACAGCTGCAGGTTAAGATAGCAGAAAATTTGCTAAATTATTTCGTTTGTGCATGATTCAATTTAAATCATGAGATTTACCTAAATAATTAAATATTTTAGGTGTCTGATGTTAGCTTCTCAGAGAGAGGCTTTCCCTTGACTTTGGTTATGTGCCCGTGTCTACACTATAAAACGGCAGTAGTAAACATGTTTGCAAATGCACCTTTTGTCCAACAAGCGCTAAAAGAAGAAGAAGAATATAACATTCTTTCAAGTCCCTTAAAAAGGAGAGAGTACACCGTGTTGCTACCAAAGGTCTTCCCAACGATACACCACGAGGATCCATTAAAATGGTGTTATTTAGATGAAGTTCCGGTTATTCCTTTATTGGACTTTTGCCTATGTTGTTGAAAGATTGTATCAAAATTAACTTTGTTTTTACGTGACCTGAATATGTTTCAGATTAAAAAATGTGAATGTAATCAGCTAACAGATCTGAATTTATTGGATGACTCTTCCCAAGACAATGTTTTGAATATACTATCGAAATGGCATTGTACATGCGGCAAAAAGGTTTGTTCCTTCTGTTAATGAATTATATTATGCAATTAATGTAATATTGTGAGAACTTGTTACAAAATTATGTTATTTACTTCCAGGTCACGTCATCTCAAACGTCAACAAGTGGGATACCTTCTACATCGATAGAGAAAGTTGCTTCTGAGGAAAGTGAAGCTTATATTTACCCGGAGCCACTATATAAAGTGAAATCAATGCCATGTATTTATTTATACAAACTTCGATCCTATTTTATCTTACATACGTATATAGGTGCGCCGTGCAGCACCTGTTGTCTGTTATTATACAATATTTACCGTTTGCAGCTCCGAGAGGTCGCTTAGTTCTGGATCCTGGTGACCTCGTCAGATGTAAATATTCTTTCAGTCCTCAAATAGAAGGAAATTTTAGTGTGAAAAGATTTGTAGAAGTGAGCGGTTGGCCTGATTCAAGAGTTGACATAAATGTTACAGGAATATGCGACCTGCCGAGGTATGGCAATACAAGTTGAATAAATTATGCTTTCGTAAATGTGTAAAACTGGATATCGGCATGTAAAATAAATTTTATTCCCAGGTTAGATAGTAGACCAAAAAAGATGTTTGAAAATTTTGCTAGAAGAACCATAGAGGATAACGTCTATAAAATAACTTATTTGGACGATCTTAAAATGTTTGAATTCGGACCGATATTTGTCGGACAATTCAGGTAATGTCCATATATTTAAATTTCTAACATAAATTTTTGAGTGAAAGAAAACCTGAATACTATTATATTAATAATTTACCTGATTTTTAGAATTTATGAAGAGGAATACACTATCGATTTGAAGAACTCTTCGCTTAGAACTGCCGATGTTGAAATAGAGTTTTTAGAAAATACGTCTGTGTTCCAAATCGATAAAACAGTTGTTAAATTAGAGGCAAGTTTGAACTACCGCAATTCATAGATATCTTGTTGATAACGTTACAGATCATCTTTTGAGGTTTACATATAAAGAATCTTAAATTTACTAGTTACACGTCAAGCAACATCAAATTTAATTAATAAATCACATGTCTAAGTAATGAGTCTAAAATCATCAATCATAAGTATAATAATTTTTTAATTATTTCTAATAATGCATCTGTAGCCGGGATGTCGAGAAAAGCTGAAGGTATCAGCAGCACCTGCTGAAGTAGGATTTCATAGAAGTGTCCTTTTGTTTTGTATAAAAGACAACCCAGAAATTGTTTCCGTCACTATTGGGTGCAGTGGGGTCGTACCCGTTGTCGAAATACTGCCTTTGACAAAGACTATCGGTAAGTAACTTGAGCAAAATGCATTATGCTTAGGCTGTGCTGGTAATCCGGCAACATATTTTACAGAATATGGCAAGCTTCTACTCTACCGTCGCGAGGATGACAGATTTATAGTAAAAAACGATTCAATATTGCCAATAATGTGGAAAATACGAAACGCTCAAGACTTTATTGAAGATTTTATAATAGCACAAACATCCGGTATCGTTTTGCGATACGACAATCAAGTTGTTCCAGTCACATACATTGCTTGCAGAGTCGGCGTAGTATCACACAAAATGTTGACAATTGATGTAAGTAACCGATGTATCATTTATTTTATAACTCTAGCTTATACTAAGGATATGATTGTTTTTATGCGTAGATATACGATCTACAAGGTCGAGGAGAGCCCATGGTGATAGATAACCTGTACTTATCCGCCGAATGTTACGATGTTATGGTAGAATGCGCATACGAAAATCCTACAGAAACTTTCCTGAATTACGGCAATGTGAAGGTTAACTCCACTGTTGTGCGTGAAATGTATTTACTAAATAGAGGGAAATATAATATTTACTACAAGTAAGTTTATCCAATAATTTTGCACACCTAATACATTTATCGAAATCGATAATGCTGACTGACTTGAGTTTACCTCGTTTTATCATCGAAGGTTGAAAAAAGTGAAAAATTTCCCCGAGCCATCTTTACTTCGTTCATTTGAAGCGACCCCAGAATGTGGAGTCATACCGCCAACTTTGAAACTAATTTGTATCGAATTTGACTGCACACCAACCACGTCAATGAACCTCGTAAATGTTCCTGCTTATATTTGTTCATTGTTAGACGGCAATAAAGAACAGGTTGTCGTTGCAAAGTTCCCCGTGTGTGTCACGATTGCTTCTTTCTATAATACGTAAGTATTACAAACATTAATTTCCATGCTCAGAATTGGTAAACGGCTTATTCAAACAACAATTTTATTCTCAGGTTTACACTGTTTCCTCTTGGTGAATTGAACTTTCATATCATAGCCGTAGGAAGTGGAGTTACCAGAGAAGTAATCTTGAACAATACAAGTAAATGTCCGGTTACGTACGAGATCGTGTTGCCCCTTGAATATCAACCGGATCCAGAAGCTCCGCAGGTGATGAAAGTAAAGGATAACAAGTAAGTCAAGGTGGCTAAAATGAATCCACAAATGACAATTCATAATGCTAATTTTAATTCAAAAATATTCAATACACACAGAATTAAAAACCCACCACTAAGATGTGGCAATTTCTTGATCATGAACGAAGACAATCTTCTTGCTCCGGGTACCAGTCGCACCATCCAAATACAGTTTTTGGCCACAGCAGCGAGGAAGTTTGAAGAAACAATTAACTTCATTATTAGTGACACTTGCCCTGCTGAAGCGCAAGGCGTGCCTCTCAGACTTGTTGGAACGGGAGCCATGCCCACACTGGATATTTGGAATTTGGAAACAACATTCAGGGAGCATCTTATTGTGAAAAACTTATCGGAGTACAAAGTTCCTGAGGTTAGCAAATCGAATTGTGAAAGTGGCATAATACTGCAATATTTGAGTTATTTATGAGACATGTTTTTTGTTTCAGTCTTCTCCTCACTGTGTGTTTTCGGAGAATTCTGTGACTCTACACTTCTTCTGTATCAATGTAAATTCCAATTTCACAGGAGCCATTGATCTTTATAATAATGGACTCGTAGCGTGCGCGCTCACAATGAAATTACACTATCAAACCAATTCTATTCAAGATATATTCTCGTTGGATAAGTACGATACACATATAGAACCATTACTGCATAAACAATTAGGAATAATATTTAGTCCCAAAAGTCTTCAGGTCTGTATACATTTTTTAACAATTTTTATATAAAATATTTTTGTAATAAATTTTACTCATTTTAATGAATTCAGAATCACAAAGCAGATATAATTTCCAGGAGTATCGAGCAGTGCTAGAAATAAAACTGAAGCAATTAGACAATCAAGAGCAGTCTTTTAAGATTTGTTTGATCGGTGAAGGTGTCATACCAAGAATACGATTACTTTCGCCACAGATAAGACAGCACAGTATAGCTTTACTCAATTTCCCCGTGACTTGTCTCGGTTCGATTAGCAGCAAGCCAATTCGTTTTAAGAATATTAGTTCTGTGAAAAGTATAGTTGTGCTAGATGTTTTACAACCGCACTTCGAAGAAAGACCTGTATTTTGGTTGAACGCAGTTGAGAAATGCGAACATATGGTTATGGTTGGGAGTAACGGTGAGTTTGCCCAAGCAGCTTACGATTTACGGCTTAAGTCATAGATATTTTTATTCTTATATTATTTCTATAAATTGCATTGAATATTGCAGAGTATGAGAATACTACCATGAAAGTGGTAGTAAGACCGGATGAAATAGCAACGTTAATTGTTTACTACAATCCAATAAAGAAGGGCAAAATAAATTGCGATGTCAAACTGACCATTCTCGAAAATCCTTACGAATATTTTACTGTTAGTATGAAACATTATATTTTATCTTTTTAGAATTTACTCCGAACATCTTTGATCATTTTTTGCAGGTGCTGTGTGAAGCAGAGGCTTTTATGGAGGACGTTATATTGATAGGCCTAGAAATGCTTTCGATGGATGTAGATTTGGAAGCATACAAAATGTCTGCTGAAGGGTATTTTTAGCTTTCAATCGTAATCAAATTACCGTATACAAAATAAATAATTTAATTACGATCTTTTTGGGAAAGGACTGCGTCAACGGCATCTACAGTGGACAGCAGGAAGAAGAGCCGGAGCGCACCACTCGATAAGAAAAAGTCGAAAGGTATCGATTCAAAGAAAACCAAGAGAATATCAATGGGCTCAATGAGGCATAGCGATTCAGCAAGTCTGGAACCATCTATTCTTAAATACGTGTTGGATTTTGGTATGTGATTAATTTGTTTGATCATTTTATAATTTTCTTCTAACTCTGTCTATCTGAGAATTGTTTTTGAAGGTGGCTGCGAGCTATGTCATATCCAAAGAAGGTCAGTTATAATGGTGAATAATTCGGATAAAGTGTACAAGTTCACATGGGACGAAGTAGAAAACATTGTGATAAAACCATCCATGGGCTACATTTCTCCAGGAGAAGAAAAGGATTTAGAACTGATGTTTTATGCGAGTCAGCCAGTGTGTATTAAAAAGGTAGTAAAACACTGGCATTACAGTAATTATAACTTAAAATACCAACGTTTCACAAGTTAATAATTATGTTTTAGGAAATCCTGAATTGCAATTTAACAGCTATAAGCGACGACTGTTTGACGATTGACTTGAAAGGAGCTACTTGGGACAATAGACAAATTATAACTTTATTCGATCATAATCGGTAAGGCTAATATAATAATTTTCCTGATGTAGGTTTCATATTTTAAATCGACAAAGAAGTAAGATCTTTTAAACAACTTTTTCCATATTTAATTAGAGATTTAAGTTTGAATGAGAGATGTGAATTAACCATCGACGAACAAGCCGTTAGTCCATTGGAAGCACTTTTAGGGCAAATAACGATGGTTGTTGTCTACTCGGCTATAACGGAATACACAAAGTATACTTGCACACTGAAGGAAGAGACCACATTGAGAGACACATTCATTTATCAGGTATCAGTTAATTTATAATTCAGTTTTTAGACTGTTACTGTATAGAAAAATTTACTAATTTTGATCGAACATCATTACAGACAAGAAAATTTGAATTTAAAGTAGTAAATGTCGGTAAGGTGCCTATGAAAATAGTATGGACATTCCAAATCGACGACGAATACCCCGCAAGGATTGACAAATACATTTCTAAACCGGTTGGTAGTATTATATGTAGTAGAGATAGGTAGTAGTAGAGAGTTACGTAGTAGGTAACTATATTAATACAAGCCCTACCTCACCGGGATGCCATGCGCCATGACGTGGCCGGTAGGGTATCATGAAATGGCAAGGTGCCAGTTATTACCTTATTATGCCAATATAAGCACAAGTTATGCCTATTCCATGTATTCTGAGGAAACTGCGCTTCTACTGATAAATCGAAAATCAGTCACGCCGATTGAAAAACTTTTTTAATATTTTGGAATGTAGTACCCCATTCTTCAAGAACTTTTGGCAACCCTAACTTCATGAACTGATGCAGCATCAGCATATTCTCTAAATATAAAAAAGACTGAGGATCAGTAATACTCGATACAGCAGCTGCTGACGAAAAACGCCAATCGCCGCTCTAAAAGTACTGTTTGTGCTACCATTATGAAAGCTGCAATGAGATATTTTTATACGTCGTTTTTTTTTATATCCGAAATAACTAAACTTTATAGTAATGTAAAAATATATATATAGTTATAAGCAAAAAAAATTTGGCACCGTCTTCATCGTCGTCAGAATCAACATCCGTCTGGTCTTATCGACTCTCTTGGTTTGATGCGTTTGCCTACTTAATCCACTTAATCTGTAATCACAAAACGGGTAAATCTTTAACTTACTAAAAGTTAGATTTAATCTGGTTGAGAAACGAATGCCGAAAGTACTGGAACTCAATTTCGAATTCTCAGTTCTTATATTGCAAATGAGCCAGGAAATCTGTTCTTTCGGTACCCGTACCTGGTTCCGAACTCTAGTCATCGGCAGTGTAACCGAACATTTAAAAAAATGTATGGTAGCTACTAGCTATCTCATTTGGAAAACGTTACATATGTATACATACATAGAATTTTTTTATTTTCGTTGCCGGCTGTTTCTCTAAGGCGGTATACTGGTATTCCGGTGGGGTAAGGCTCTAAATGATGGTCATACGTTATTTCAAAACTATATTGCAGATTCCCGAGGAAACTAATAGTACAGATAACTTAGAAGGTGTGGCAAATGATGAAAATTCGTACCTGCAGACGTCACTTGAAAGCAAAATCGGAAACGGTAAAGAATTTAATGGTTTAAGCTTACAAAATCAAACTATAGATAGTAATAGTTCTTTTAAACAGGTTATAACTAAAAAATGATTTTTAGATCCTAGTAAAATCACACTATTTAGCGGAAGTACAGGCAGAAATAGCGTGGACACGTGGTTCGAAATAGATTTGCCGTTCCAAATAGAACCCACGAAGGAATGCTTGAAACCCAATGAGAGCAAAATATTCAAGGTCACCTTCTCTCCGCTGGAAGCATTTGATTTCAAAGTCAGATTGAAGAGTTTTATTGGTATGAAAATCAAACCTATAGTAAAAGTAATATAGTAAAAGTGTATAGTAAAAGAATCTGCCATCGAGTAATGATACATTTCTGTAAGATTTCATACGGTTAACGTAATCGGTTTTTCCACAGATAACTTAGATCCGTATGATCAAAATATATGTTGTAAAATTGTGGCTAAATCTCTGATCCCTTATGTTCACTTGGATATAGAGGAGAGCGATTACCTTGCTTCAGGCAGAAGAAAGATAACAGGAATAGCTCTGCCTACATACATGACTGTTTTGGAATTCAATGTCCTAGGGTGGGGTTGTTACAAAAAGTAAGACAGTCTATTAACGTTGAATGTTGTTGAATTATCAAAAAACTGCCATCTATTTAATTGGATTCCAGATCTTTTAAGGTGATAAACCCTACCGGCGAGCCTTATGAGTTTATTTTCGAAATGGTGATGTCTGATAAACCTGAACTGATACCAGTACATTGCAACATGTTGAAAGGATACGTTGACGGCGGAACTTCTACTGAAGTCACTTTTACATTTTCACCAACCGCTCCGGGCGTAAGGATTAATTTTGGAATACTATACGTTATTTACAAAGGCTGTATGTTATCTGCGGGAATCGTATAAAGTTATACAAAGTTATACACATCCCAAATTACATTTACGTAGAATTGTAGTCCTTTTATGGAACACGGCTTTGTCAATAGATCGGCAATATAGTACGGCCCGGACTGCTCAGACTTTCCTGGCACTGCAGTTCGATCTGATTGTATTTAGTTGCGTTTTATTTAAGGTAAAAATAAATTGTTTGCGAAGGATAATCAAGGACAACGATCTTGCTACTACACTTGGCGTCACAAAAATCGCACCTTTTAAAAAAGCAACTTTAGAATACTTTTACTCAAATTTTGTCAATAGTAAGGGTATGATTGTAGGATATCATTGGAAAGGTAATTGAATTGCTTATTAGAAATTAAAAACATGTGTATGTGTTTTAAATCTTTTAATAAAAAAAAACATAAATAATGACTAAGTTACAAAAAATAAAATTTACAACATTTAAAAAATTACAAATAAGTCCTTAAAATCTAGTGCTTCCGCCCCTTGCTTTGATCACAGCTTCCATCCGACCCTTCATGGACCTCACGAGGGTCTCCACTCTCTCTTGGGGTATGTTCTCCCATTCTTCCGTCACGGCATCCTGGAGCTCTTGGAGAGTGGTGGGAGCAGGATCTCGTGCTCGTACGTGCCTCTTTACATCGTCCCAGAGATGCTCAATCGGGTTCAGGTCTGGGCTTCGTGCTGGCCACTGCATAACAGGGATCTCAACCTCTTCCAAGTAGTCCCGCACAGTAAACGCAGTGTGGCAACGGGCGTTATCGTGCATTAACATGAACCCATCGCCAACAAAACCGGCATACGGGACCACATGGTCTTGTAAGATCTCCGTTATGTACCGCCCAGCATTCAGCGACCCTTGCCCACGACCATCGCCAGTCCGAGAGACGCACACAAGCTCCGTTTTCCCTTCGACGGATATACCACCCCAGAACATACAGGAACCACCTCCGTATGCGACGGATTCTTCTATACAAGCCTGGGCAAAACGCTCTCCTCTTCTTCGGTATACTCTTTTGCGTCTGTCGTTGCAGAAAAGACATACTCGTGTCTCATCGGTGAAGAGAACGGCCCTCCACTGGTCAAGCGTCCAGTTGACATGCTCCTGAGCAAATTGCAACCGCTCTCTTCGATGCTGCACGGTCAGTTTTGAGCCCTTAGCAGGTCTGTGAGCTCTCAATTCCTTTTCTTTCAATCTTCTTCTAATCGTAGAGACACTAACAGACGTTCTGCGAACTGATTGGAGCTCTTGTTGCACCTCAACAGCATTGCTGAAGCGGTGGCGCAACGACGTCGACACAATGAAGCGGTCGTCTCTTTCTGATGTGCAGCGTTTTCTTCCGGATCCACGTCTTCGGGTATAGCCACCAGTCTCACGGAATCGTTGGTATACTCGTCGAACTGAGAATCGGCTGAGGTTCAACTGTCGAGCAACGTCAACCTGTCGCAGTCCTGATTGCAATAGCGCAATGATTTTAGCTGCTTCATCACAGGTTGTATCCATCTTCAGGTATTGTTCTTTTGCGTATGTTGTTCCGGTGTGTTCACTCTAAAGTCTGAGTAGCGACTGACCCATTTTTTAGCTGGAAATGACCTTTTATACCCTTTTAAGGTAGCTCAACTAGCGCTCGCTAAAGTGGCAATTTTTTCCAACATTTTGTTGATTGGTCCCTGGTTAGAAATGGTAATTGGTTTTTAATGATAGGTTATTAATGTAAAGGTATTGAAGTGCACTTTACAATGATATATTTTTTTCACATGTGGTATTTATGTGCTAGATTCTAGGAGCGATTTACTGAAAAAAACATAAAGGTGCGATTTTTGTGACGCCGAGTGTATTATAAAAGCGAAAGTTTTGATGGATGGATATTTAGCAGATGTTGATACAGGCTTAGATCGTCAGCATCAATACTATTTCAATGTGTATACACAAATGGCGATTATGAACGCTAAGTCAACTGTACCCTGTGAACAAGCGCAGATTTATAAAATTATTCTTTTAAAATGCGCACGAATAATTTACAGCTAATTTAGAATGCCAATAACTCATTTCAGGTGTACGAATCTCAGTGGAAGTTCATGATTCCAATTCACAACTTGGTAATGAATTTGCTGGTGGTTGGGTTGGTGCGAGAGCCAGAAGTCATATTCGTACCAACCATCCTTATTATAAGAAATTCACTCGTGGGTTTCACTACCACAAATATAGTCGTATTAAAAAATAACGAAAATGAGAGTCTGAATTTTGAGTTCAAAGGAAATTCGCTTTGTAATGAATCTGGAAAAACGCCTGTTATTGTTGAACCTGAACATGGGGTACTTAAACCGCGTACTGAAATGCCTATCAAGTAAGCTAAAAACACTTAATCAGTATTCTTGTATCTCAAAGAGTAAATCAGCATAAACAAAATGGCGTTTGATTGCTTGTAATTTGGGTAAATTATACTGAATCTTGAATTTTCTTTCCATGACATATTCGCTATATAAATCACTAGACACAAATAGTTCGTTGTCTCTTCCTTGTACTCTACTTGTACGCTAAATATTTCAGAGGTGATTTATGACATCATTTGAGTTTCATTACTGAAGATCGTTTTCCTATGAAGTGATTTGAATTTTATCTTTCTATTACTTCCAGAATAATTTACACTCCTATACAAGACGGTCCCCTTTCATTCAAGATATTCTGTAGTGTTACATTCATGACGAAATTTTTGACTTTATGCATCAATGCCCTAAGCTATTCCATTAAACCTAAGATTACGTATTACTTGATTGGCAACGAGCATATCCTGAATAGTGAAGCTGTTACGAATATTCATCTTGATCAGGTAAGATCATTATTTACTTTTCACCTTGCAATAACCAACGAGGATCGACAAAAAATACATCTATAGAATATCATGGAAGCAAACAAAGTGCTATTTGTATTATCTCTAAATAAATAGGCAAAGTCAAAATCGTTATATACAATTTTGTCTTCTATTTGTGAATCGATCTTTTTGTTTAGTAACTGACGAGCTTTTGTGTTATCAAAAAAGAAGACAGTTTTTTCAAAGACAAAATAGTTAAGTACAATTTTCTCTTTTTCAATGTTTTCCACATATTTTCATTAATGATTATGAAGGAATTTCGACGACTTGGTTTGGATTTGCGGTCGAACTGCTTGGATGGTCACGTTCGTACGTGAAAGGTCAATAAGCAGCGTCAGTAATTTATTTTCAGACTGCGTCCACATACGAGAGAACTATACCATTCACGATAAAAAATGACGGTTCGGCAACTTTTTTCTTCGACTGGCATTATACAACCAGTACAGTAAAGAAGTATTTGCAACTGAGTGTGGATCCAAAAAGTGGTCACGTCACTCCAGGGAATGAGGTTGAGTGCACTTTATACTTCACTCTCAAGCAAGTGCCAGTGCAAGCATTTCCTGTGACTGTAACGGTGAGATTTTAATTCCTCTATGCGTCGCCGTACATAGTAAAGCCTTTTTTTCCTATCACTTTTATATACAGTTCTAAGTCTCAATCAAAGTTGTCGTAATGATTAAACGTCTTTCTTCGTAGATATCCGACGGTCCAGAGTACAGAATGTACATCCACGCAGAGATAGATAAACCCACTTATCACTTCTCCTGTATGCAATACGATTTCGGGAAATGCTTCATCAATGCGCCCGATTCTACATACAAGAAAAACATAGCGTTCAACAATGACGATAAAGTGCCCGTAATGTATGCACGATTTGAGCTTTGAATGAATTTATACAATGTAAAAATAATTGAATTGAACATGATACATAGGCTAAAGTTTCGTTTTGCAGTCTTGACCTTAACTTTACGACTATCCCGGAATTATTTGTCGATTATCGTGAAGTACCGAACATACATCCCGGAAGGCGTTTGAAAGTAGCTATCTACTTCAGACCGAAGCAAGTGCGCGAGTACGAGTTTAAGTTGCAATTTTGGGTCAACTCCTTGTGCGAAGAAGTAATTACTATTAAAGGAGAAGGTCAGTCGATACTTTACAAAGTATCTCTAGAGCTTTCTCTTAATTTTACTCAATATCATGTTCGTATATTCAGGTATACCACTCCTTTTCGATCTGTACGAAGGATGCCAAAAAAGCTTCGATTTAGGGCCAGTGAAAGTGGGGGAGAAAATAGTCCGCACCATAGAGGTGATGAATCATAGCAAGGTGGCGATCGACGCTACATTCATATTTCGAGACATGTACCCGATAGTGGAAGACACCACCAACTCTGAAGCAACAAGTGTGTGTCTCAGTCCTAGTGTAGCTAACCTGCAGGCCGACACTGGACCTTCCAGGTACAAACAATTACTTTGAACACGTTTTATTAAACACAAATCAGTAATCAAAATAAACTACTTGATTCCTTCATAAATTTGGCACAGTGACAAATACGCTATCGTCTGCACGCACGACATTCAGCTCATTGACGACACAATTTGCTATAATAGTAATATTGGTGGATATGTCACACAGCGCCATCTAGCCCCAAAGTAAGCTAAGCATATCACGGGAACGGGACAAATGATATAATACTTGTACTTTTTTTTGTAAATATGTACTTACATATAATACATATTATACGCCCAGACACAGAACAAACATCAATGTTCGTCACTCAAATGTTTGTCCTGGGTGGGAATCTAACCCACAACCTACAGCGCAGAAGGCAGGGTTACTATCTGAGCTATGAGGCCAGTCTATGTTCTTTTATAGAGTGAAAATGCTCCAGAACTACAAAGATGACAAAGTGCGGGAACAAATTGCGATGGACATAGAGAATGCCTTATCATCGTTGAAAGTAATTCCAAACAAGTGCACTATAAAACCTTACCGGAAAGCTCCGCTCAAGATACAGTTTAAGCCGATAGGCATGATAAGCACGCTTGATGTCCAGGTGCAATATAGTAATGATGAAATATATTAAAATAAAGGAATACATATCAAATTACAGAGAAATTGTTTTTCAGTTGAATATGAAAGTACTGAGCTTCGAGCGACCTCTTGTAAAGCTCAGTGGAAGCGCTACAGGAATGAGCTTGTGCTTCAGTCAGAACTCATTGCAGTTCGGTAGAGTCCGGAAACGAGGTTGCAAGATTTTGAAAGTGATGCTATTGAACAAGGGTGATTTTGGTGCCAGGTAATTTCGCAACCAAAAAAATTTTAACTGTAGTTATTGTTATTTCTATTTAATTTATATTTCACAATTTATTTTTACAGACTAATTATTATTAAGTAATATTACTAAGTATTACCTATCTTATCGATTTGCATGCTGTAAAGTAGAACATAGCTGTACTTGTATCCTTTGCTGTCATCTTTTTTTTACCTATGTTCCGCAAATAAATGAATTATGAATTGTTATTATGAATTATAGTAATTTGGCCAAAATCAGGTTATAAAACCTTTTTTTCAAACATTTTTAGGTTTTGGTGGCAACCATTGATATCGGATGAATTTACGATTACACCTCAGCAAGGAAATATTGCTGCACACACGAATGTAACGTTTACCATAACATTTAGGCCGCTCAACCACAATCCATTTATCAAAGTTTGGGTAAGCATTGGTTATTTATTATAAAAAGTAATCTAAGATAAGACATGTCATTTACATGAGAATAAAACAAAAAAATACAATAAATTTATTGCGTTTTTAAACGGGCAGGTTGTAGTTTAGATAACTATGGTTATTTATAACTATCCAAGAATTGTAGAGTACCTAACACTAAAAGTAATTTTGAATATGTGTAGGATTACATAGTTTCTTAAATAGATGGAATGAGTTTTTATCGTAGAGGGTATTCTGTTGTAAAACTGGCTCGGCGAATAGGTATTACGTTTAGTTACCTACTTGCCGTCCTATGTTAAAGATAACAAGTATGCAAAGAAATTTTTACTATCTTAGATATTTATTATTTTTGTTTCATCATATAAAAAAAATAGGTTTTAAGAGTACAGTATAATCATTTCTATGATATTAATAAGCAGAGCTGTTCTTATTATCACTCTTATTTTAATGTGATTAGTCCACTACTTCCGAAGAACGGAAATATGAAAAACAGATTCTGCACAAAAGGTGATGTGAATGGTGAATTCTGGAATAAATAATAGAGTAATACTTTTTCAGGCAAGTTGCAACATTCAGAACTACATGCCCTTGGAACTAGCTCTGTATGCGACTTGCATCGATACAGGAAATGTGCAGAATAAAACGTTGTATCTAGAGTGTCCCGTACGAGAAGTGCAAACGGAACACGTGGTTGTTACAAACCCGTGAGTGTCCAAAATATTGAAAAATAAAATGAAAAAAACACTTGTGACGGACATTTAAAACCAAATAAATACACTGTTGGTTTCGTTTCGCAGGTCCGACGACATGTGGTTGATATTATCCGAGGTTTCGGGAGGTCCTTTCGATACCTTGAAGGAATTCAATGTGGAGCCGAACTCTACGTTCGAAATCCCTGTACACTTCAGACCAAAATCAATCGGAAAACATGAGGTAAGAGAGACCTCTTGGAGTTTTACTTCCGCCCTTACATTATTATCGCAAATTATTGCGTTTTGTTACAGGCTCAAGTATTGTTTTCGCCTCTTGGAGAAAGTGCGTTATTTGTCACTCTAATGGGATCTGCGGGACATCCAAATCCTAATGGAACCGTCAAGATAACCGTATCCGCTAAAGATTCTCACACGGAGGAGTTACTTGTATACAATATTACTGAGGTTGTAGATTTGATTGTGTTTACTAGTCTCCCAATTGGTATTGTGATCTGGATGGTCAATCTAGACTTTAACGTTCTTTATTATTAACAGTATTATATTTTTGACCCACGCCATTTCTAAAACTAGAAAGCTAACAAAACTATTTTTGATCCGCTATGATACATTATAATATACCAGACCATAATAGATGGTAAGGCAGGACTTAAGTAGAATTTAATATATTTTTTAGGATCCCGAATCCTATGTCGTCTCAACGGAAATAGTGCGAATAATCCCGGATAAATTCGATGGATTCTATGAGATAAAACACCCGGAGTCTGTAAAAGTGTGGGGAGAAGCGGCCGCTACTTGCCGCTGGGTTTTTGTCTGCTATTCGGAGTGCGAAATGCACCTCAAGGTTTTTAAAATTTTTAGTAGTCTGACATGATTAGTCTCGCAGACGACAAGTGATATGATCATCTGCCTGTTTGTACCTATCACATATTGAGGTCACTATGATAATATTTGTGTAGTCAAGTCCAATGCCCGTATATAACGGGCACGTAAGTTCTGTAAAACATATATTATGTATCGGTTCTGTCCTCTAGACATCATTAGGGCACGTGTTTTTTAAAGGGACAGTTTTTTGTATTGTAGAACTTTTTAAGAATATATCCTTAGAGCGCAGAACGTAGAGACAGCGCATCTGTTGCAGTTTTTATACATTTAACGAGACATATTTAATTTTCTTAAATGTTAATACAGCAACACTACAACCGCAGGTAATGTTCATCAACGAAGCGTCTCGAGAATACCAGTTCTACAATATCATAGCGACAGTCACTGCGAGCGAAATAGTCGATACGCTAGTGTTCGTATCGCGCGCTCGGGAAATTATGCAGAAGGAACTCACAGTGACCAATCCGCTGTCTAGCGATGCAGACTATCAGATACGATGCGACAGACTTAACTGTCCTGATGTTATAAGTATTGGCAGAAATTCCGAAGTAAGGGAGTCCAAAGTATTGCACTGACCTATTTATTTCAGCATCGTAGGCGCTCTTTCTCGATAGTCCCGCTGCGTCATCATCAAATTTGAAACCTGTAAATTTTGACTCTGAATGGCTTTTGACGAATAAAATTTCCAATGAAGCCTTCGTCTTTTAAAGGGGAATTCATAAAATCTATTACTAACATAAATTGTGACACATTATTAACCAACTAAACGTTTTATATTAAAGGCAGTCATAGCGATGACTTATTCACCTCTAGTGGTGGGAGTGACGGAGGATAGCTTGGAAATATTCAACACGTTGGCCGGGTCATATATTTACAAAGTAATATTGAAATGCTTGCCGGCTAAGGAAAAGGAGTTAGAAGCCGCCACCCCGATAGGAACATGCGTGCCCCTGCGTCTCCGAGTGCATAATAAGACAGATGTGAAAACAGACTTCGTTACAATGGTAACGAGAGATTCTTAACTTGGGCGTAATTCTTTTAAACTTATTGGCAATATAATTTCAAAGCCGGTTATCGAATAACAGTAGAATTTTACACAACAACCTATTACTGTAGTGATCGCAATGTAAGCTGTGTGAACTATGTGAAGCTAAGTTAGTTGTGACTGTATACCGATCTGTAGCTATGTGAGCTAAAGCCCTTCGCACCTCACCTGGTAACCCTTTGTCGCCTTTCATTTCATTTAAGAGCAGTAGAACTCTCGCCAAGTTCGTCCGGGGAAGTACTGCCACCATGCCCTTTTCTGCCGCCAAGCAGTAACGCATTCGCGTTACTGTGTTCCGGTTTGAAAGGTATGGTTGCCGGTGAAATTACAGGCACATGAGACATTCCACCTTCACGTCTCACATTTACGGGCGCATACGATGCGACTTGGGTCTTGTCATAACTAGTATGGGAGGACCCAAGTCGCATCGGCTGTTATGGGCCGAGGTTACCACTTAACACCAGGTGGGCCGTCGAAAAAAAAAAAAAAAAAAAAAAAAAAAAAAAAAAAAAAAAAAAAATTCGTTACTGTATTCGAGTTTCTCGCCCATCCTTTTGTAGTATTGTAGTTATCCAGCATTGTATCAAAGGTTGCATTGCATTGTATCATTTAACAGTCTGTACTGTGCAGTACGAAGTTGTCTGACATGGCTCAGCCTATGATCAGCACGCAATTTTTTTAGTACTGTAGCTGTTTTAGCTTAGTTTTGGCGTAGGCTGTGATTGATAACTGGCTAAAACGGAACTTTTCTGTAAATTGGGCAGAAATCTGCAATGTAGAGGTCCCGAAGGCGAAGTCTTATATATGAAGTATACTTTTCTTCGAATATGTACTGCACTAAAGCTCCTTCGAGCTTCCTTTTCTTCTTATCCTTCCCACGTTTCTTTTTTATATCATGAACGTCAAAGTGTCTTCACTTACCTCAGAACATAATTTCATAGTGATCGAAAATCTCCAAGAATTTTAACTAGATGACTATTTGCATTGTCTTCTTACAGGTAAATCATACATCCATACAAGCAGACCGCGAATATACTCTGGGGCCGTTAGAAAAAGGAAAGTTTTTAGTATGGTTCGAGCCAACTGAACTAGGTGTTCAGAATTGCACTGTATCTTTCAATTCACCTGTTGCTGGCGAATTTGTGTAAGTTATTGACACTGATGTAGGGACACTAGAGCGATGTCACATATTGCTCTGCGCTTTTTTGGGGAATGGGGTACACAGAAATTCAGAAATTCTGAATGCTATACTAGTATTGTTTTCATTGTAGGTACAGTGTACATAAAATCAATATACATTATAGTCTCATGGGCTTGAAATAAATGAATTATTATTATTATTATTATTCTTAAATAGGAGGTTGTACTGAATTATAGACAACATACAGCAAAACCGCTGGTCGTAGAAACTCAAAATCTTTTGCGCGTTTCTTACAGAACTAAGGCGCACACTAAGAAAGGAACTCTGAACACTCGTCTCCTTAGGAGTACATCGAGTTTTAGGCTAATCGAAAGAACTTGTATTTTATAAACTTTCCTGTGAAACCATTTTTAAATGGTGCTCGTATCGTCATTTAGTGGGTACCTACTAAATATTGTGCAGGCCGGAATATCAGGAGTGAACCCAAGACCTGTAAATTTTCCTTCATTTTATTAGGGTTTAAACTAGATAAATAAAGCTGCCCGGAGAATTATCTGTCACTTTTTGTACTTATAACATATTATGTGTAAGATTTGTTTAGTTTCTAATATCAACAAATAGCAACGATTGCAATTGGCGGATTTGCACTTCGTTACTAGCCCAGCCCATACGGACAGATTCGCTCGCATAGCAGAACCTAATGAAGATAAAAGCTCTTAATAGACTTCTTGAACTTGCACTATTCAATTACGTACATTTTACTTGTGAAATTCAGTGACATGGATTCTTTCTACAGGTTCAATATTAGGGGTACAGGCGCGGAGCCCAAACCGCAAGGCCCCTATGAAATAAGGGCAGGCGGGTCGACAACAATCAAATTTAAAAATGTGTTTGATGATACCAGAATGTTTAAAATATACGTAGATAGGGAAGAATTTTATGTTAAAACATTATACGAACCGATAAAAGCAAAAAAGGTTAGTTCTCAAGTAATCCTTGTAGGACAATGACGATGTGTATGTAGAAGGTTCCTGTTTTACAGCAATAAAATAAAAATTGGTTGACATTTCACACAGCGCCATCTAGCCCCAAGGTAAGCTAAGCCATAGCTTGTATCATGGGAACCAGACAACTGATATAATACTAATATACTTTTCTTTTGTGAATACATATTAACACCCAGACACATAACAAACATCAATGTTACAAATGTCACATAAATGTTGTCCTGGTTGGGAATCGAACCCACGACCTATAGCGCAGAAGGCAGGGTTACTAATAACTGAGCTATGAGGCCTGTCAATAGTTCATAGATGTTTATTCCGTGTCTGGGTGTTGATATGTAATATATGTATGTATGTATTTAAAAAATATAGAAGTATTATATCAGTTGCCTGGTTCCCATGATACAAGCTATGCTTAGCTTCCTTTGGGGCTAGCTGGCGCTGGGTGATATGTCCACCAATATTTATTTAATAATTGCATTTCAGGAGCTGAAGATAGTAGTGTATCTGAGCGAGCGGCCTGCCTCAGGATGGGCAGAAATGCCCACTGGAAGCCTCACCATTGAAAACTATGAGCCGGCGGAGCCCAAAGTTCATTGGACATATTTTTTGCAAGGCATCCCATGATAACCCTTTACTGTTACTTTACGAATTATTACGTGTAACATCGAGGTAAATAAACAGCTTTGAGTAAAATATTGCTTATTGGAAGCTTTTATTTAACTTGCAATGTTTATTCGGGTCAAGTCTTGAAACTGATTTATAGACCAGTTTCCAAACCGACTGAACTGACATAATGAACTCCTTGGATTTGTCTCGAATTACTTATGAGCCTAGGTGTCCTAGGTCAGATTTTAAAAGCTTGTTTTGAACAGTAAAATTTTCAGCAAAAGAACTATTTTTTAAGAATGTAATGAATACAATACAATGTTTAGAAGAAAATATGTAAATGTGTCCCTAAAAATCTTATTCGCCAATCTATTATAGGTAAAATGTCCTTATCGATGCATATAAGAAGTAAAATGCCACGAACTTGTCCTAACGGGTATTTTATTCAACTCGGGGACAATAAAACAAAAATCTATTATTTCGTTTTTATTTAATTTTTCACAATAATCGCAGTATTTGTATTTAGACACTATTTTGATGAACGCAAAAAAAGGATACAAATGTTACCGTTCTTTAAAAAAAAAGAGTTTCATTGATAATGGCCAAATGACCGGCTATTGCCCACTTTGTTGGGAACCACAAGAAATGTGCAATGCAAATACATAGTGAGACTCGCGTTCATCAATCAAGGCATGTGTTCATAGTGGTTTCTTCTTCATGCGACAAAAAATCCTCATTAATTATATATGTTATGGACCAAGTGATTAATTCTACATAATGCCCTGGCATATCGAAATAACTACTGTACTGCGCTTGAGCGGTTAAATACTAAAATCTATTATAGTATTTAACCGGACTAGGTAACATACAGTACTTCAGTATTTTAGCGCTGATATCCTGGACAACACCCATTTCTATCTCAGTCAGTTGAGAATGCGTGGTGCTGCGCGCTACCAATCGTTAACGCTGAGCTCTTGAACGATATCACCGGCGTCATCAATGGGAACATCGATATCTACCTCTTTCTTCACAGCGGGTTGCTTGTCTGCCTTCTTTTGCTTCTTTGCTTTTTTCTTCTTCGGCGCATCGTTTTCCTCTTCAGTTTTGAAGAACTCCATATTGTCATCTTCGCTGTCGGACGGGAACAGCGTGACAGGCGCGTCGTTGTCAATTTTGACGAGGTCCTCTTCGAACTGCGGTCGTTTCGTTATTTTGGGGATATTTTCCGCGAGCTCATCGTTTTTAGTGACGCTCTTGCGTTTCTGTATCTTATTTATCTTGGCCCAGTTTTCGTAGAATATCAGCAGCGGCGGCTTATTTGGACCTGTTTTTATTGCGTTTTCATAGGTGCGAATGGCTTGTAAGTCGAACAGCGAGTACGGCATCTCTTTGTATCGTTTATTCATGAATATAGCGTTCTCTTCAATCTTCTCAAGTAACTGTTTCATTTTTTTCGATTGGTTTGGCACAGTACATTTGAGAATAAAGTTCTTCAGCTGAAAAGATTTATTTTTCAATATTTAGTAACGAATTGTAGTGATATTTCTTAAAACTGCGAATTTAGTGAAACAAGAGCCGTATCGTTTAAATTAATCATACTATTTTTATTGGTGTGGAAACATTATATGTATAATACATATAGTATATAGTATATTTAAGTCGAGCCCATGCAATAAATTATTTTATATTTATATTATACATACATACATAAACAGAGATTATATTATACATACATAAATAGCTTATAGCCTTTACTCCGAAGGGGCTGGCAGATAGATTGGTGTACTATACTACTGTACTATAGAACGCAAACGTAACACGAGCCCATAGCCGCTATGTATTATATGTATATGTATATACAGCGCAGAAGGCAAGAGCTTTTTTTTTAATGTGATGCAGTTACGGAACGAGCCGACGGCCCACCTGGTGTTAAGTGGTAACCTCGACCCGTAACAACCGATGCGACTTGGGTCCTCCCTTACTAGGTACGACACGACCCAAGCCGCATCGTATGCGCCCGTAACTCTGAGACGTGTAGGTGGAATGTCTCTTGTGCCTGTAATTTCACCGGCAACCACACCTTTCAAACCGGAACACAGTAACGCGAACGCGTCACTGCTTGGCGGCAGAAATGGGCATGGTGGCAGTACATCCCCGGACGAACTTGGCGAGAGTTCTACTGCTCTTATTATCTTGAGTTACTACCAACTGAGCTATGAATGCAGTCAAGTTATAATATTAATGGGTTTGTGGGATTGATGATGAACTCACGTGTAAAACGATGATCAGGTTCAAATCCGGTGATGAGATCCTGTGCGCGGTGGCTGCGGTGTACTGCAGCAGCAGCGCGTACAGTTTGTCCACCAGCGTATCATTCAGCCCCGTCTCGCGCATCTGAGACTTGCTCAGCCGTATTATGCAAGAGAAGTCGAGCGGTTTCATTGAAACTGTCCTATTTTTTTTCTTGTAGTTGATGCCTTTGAACACCTGTAAATTATTATTATTTATTTATCAGATTGACATCCACTTTTTTTAGTAATAATATTTCTAAGACTATGTTAGCACATCTATACAAATAAATAAAATTTGTGTGTCTGTTTGTAATATTAAAATAACCGCTTTTTACTAAGTGCATATGGATGTATACACGGTACATATACCAAAACAATTTTTTTTACGAATTTGACTGTCTGTCTGTTTGCTCCGGCTAATCTCCGCAACGGCTGGATCGATTTTGACGGAACTTTCACTGGCAGATAGCTGATGTAACAAGGAGTAACTTAGGCTACTTTTCCAAGGGGTAAAATAGGGGTGCGTGATAAAACCGAATTCCACGCGGACGAAGTCGCGGGCAACAGCTGCCATATGCACTTAGTAAAAAGCGGTTATTTTAATATTAGAAACAGACACTCCAATTTTATTTGTATAGATAAAAGAGAAAATTGAATTCATTCTAGAGGTACCAACTACAAAGAGCCTTTTTTGTGTCATACATAAAGTTGTGTATATATGCAGTATTACTCACATCTAACATCATTCCCACTACCGGAATGAAGTACCGACTCAGTGTTAACATTTTCAACAAGACCTCAGTGAGTAAGAACCTCACTGGGTAGTACTGAGGGGTCGGCACGAGCTTTATCGTATAGCTGATGATCATCGTCAACGGGTAGAACAGCGCCTCCATATCTTTATGTTCCGTCGTAGTCTGCAGCAAATCCGCCCACATGTGCAGCGAGTTGACATACTGCCAGTTGTAAACGGCTTGTATGTTTTCCAGCTTTTTGACAACCGTCGCGTTCCTGAGAAGTATACCCAGCTGCCTGACGTACAGGAACGCGAGGCCGTACGACACGTTCAAATTGAGCGAGAACATCTCCACGAGGCACCTCCTCATGAAGTTTATACACGGCCACGTGGTCGGACTGACGAACTTGCAGTTCTTCACGTACGTCATGTACATAGCTTTGAGTACGTTTGTGAGCAGTGCGTCGTCCTGCGTACGCGTGATGCGCAGGATGCATAGGAAGGCGAGTACCCTAACAGTTTCCTCGCCGGTGCTCCACAGACCGATGAGCTTTCTGAGCGCGAGTTTAGACACCCGCGTGAAACACGCGACGTATTTGGACATCTGATGCAGGTGCTTGAGCATCGTGGTCAGGATGTGGTCAGACGTGACCGCCGAGATCAGACCCAACACGTCCGTCAGATACTGTATCAGCGTGCCCTTGATTTTGACAAAGTGTTTGCACTTTTGGGGTTCCTTGAAATCGTCTGTGTTTAGATATTTTTTGATCGCATTTGGCAAATACAATACGCACATTTGCAGAACGGCATTGAAGACAGATGAACCTGGAAAAAAAATGCATTTAAGCTCTGAAACGGTAGCAGGCGGCAGTTACGCAGCATTGCATGGTGCCAGTGCTTAACCTGGCGTAAGTTCTACTATATATTATATTTAAAAAAAAACATATATGTTATAGGCAAACTTCGAAGCTCCGGCGCTCCTAAGTTGGACTAGTCAATCCTCAGGTCTGATTTAAAGACTTAGTCAAATCCCAAATAAATTACGTTTTTCGACCTTTGACTAAAGAATTATCATCAAACCTAGGATAGGAGAGACTGGTTTGGTCAGGCATACGTCAAAACTCAATTTTATAAAATCAGGGTTTGACCAGTCAAACTTCAATTAGGTATTAAATGTTTTACCTCCGTATATTTGAAAGCATTTTAACTCTGTCAATTCTGACACCTGATTGGTCAGTTTACGTCATTTTCACTTTGATATTTTAGATGCTTCGGAATATACGGAGTTAGGTTAGGTTAGGTGTGTGTGTGCGTGCGTACCTGCCACTTTGAACTCTCCCGCTTCGCTGGAGCCGTCGACGCTGGTGGCGCGCACAACGGCCGCATGGAACAACTTGATCACGTGGTTCAAAGAGTTCAGTTTAATTCTACCCTCCTTCCGCAACTCCTCTTCCAAATCTTTCACCATCTTCAGTGTGACTTTCCCCTTTATAGGCGCAGCGTCTTCCTCCTGCGTATTGAGTTATAAAGTTTTGTAAAATAAGTTCCCAAGGAGCCAATTTTGCTGTGCTATTGATTTGGACCATACCGTACGGGTAGAAATAGTTTTTTGGACAATAGTTTTGCAATATTTCAAAATGAATGGTGCAAATTTAACTGTTCTTCTACTGGCCTCAGCTCAGTTGGTAGTAACCCTGCCTTCTGCGCTGTAGGTCGTAGTTTCGATTCCCACCCAGGACAAACATAGACGTTTGTTCTGTCTGGTTAATATGTATTATATGTATGTATTTACAAAAAAGTATACAAGTATTATATCAGTTGTCTGGTTCCCGTGATACAAGCAATGCGTAACTTACTTTGGGGCTAGATGGCGCTGTGTGAAATGTCCACCAATATTATTATTATTATATGCGACTATGAGCATAGAATCTGAGGAAATAGACGGGAAAGATAACTGTAACAAGCTGGCATCAGTTTTCCTTGAATATCTGTAGTGCTGGTGTATCCAGCACTCATGTGTATTAGAAACATCTACTAACTAGATAAGAAACCTTTTTTCCTTCATTAACGACGTACCAATGTAAACTTATAGCACAGCATAATTACACAAGCAGTCCAACAATGGGGGAAAATATGAGAACTGGTATGGTTACGGGAGTGAAGTGCCTGATGGGTATTACGGTATTATTGAATGCATATAAACCTCAAAGTCGCTCTCGTCACTGTCCCCGTGCAGTTCTCCGGGAACGTGAACTGACTCTTCATCAGACCCATCGCCTTCCTTATCGTCCAATGCGGTTTCATGGTCATCGAAATCAAGCAATTCTCTATCATGTTCCATGAGAAAATCATGAAAAGGTGGATCCACGCTGCGGAGATGGCGGAGGTCCCTTAGATGCAACTCTGCGTCCGTATATGCCCTCCTCACAAACCTCTCGTCATCACTTACACTATCATCTGAAAATGGAATTTAATTTAGCCTGTTTCGTCTGATAGATGTGTTACGCCTTGCTTGCAAATATGGCGCGCTTTAAATCTATAACGATAATAAATATAATAATACATACAAAAATATTAACAGGTCATAGATTTCATGATGCTGAGACCGCAAAATATATTAAGTTTTCCTTATAGTGCCAACACTTACAATTGGTCCAATATTGAGTTTTATTGTAAAACGAAAAACGCATATCGGCCGTTGGAAGTAAATCCGGGAAATACATTGAATTACGTAAAAATTCCCCAAACAAACATATTCACTTTCTAGCGTTTTTACAAAATGTCTTCGAAAAGCCAGCGCGGATTGACTCAATCGAAAAAAAGATTGAATATACAAATTGTATATAACTTATTTTGAAACTTTCTTGTGCAATTATTTAATCGTGCTAGTATGGGGTCACTAGTAATAGTAGTAAGTACTAATAATTATGAGAGTTCAAAACTCTTAAATTATTTTAATTATTCGAGTGAGGTTTCTTTTTATCAGAAGTAGTCAAATTTTGTGTTTATCATTAAGTTGTGTATGATGTGATGAGTCTACGATTATGATGATGAATATGATATATGAAATCTGCAATGTTAAATTATTGCAAAATTGACCAAAATTCAATTAGATTCTGACCAGTATATCCGTATCATGGATGTTTAGTTTCCTAGGTCTACCAATACGCAACTATTGAAACTGTTAAAGTACTAAGTATTATTAAAACCACATTTACTTAAGACCATAATGGCAAAGATACCACTTTATACTAATACACTTCAATTGAAAGCACACAAAAAAATTATGAAAAAACTGAAATTGTGCAAATACCTGAATTATATGCAAACTCATTAAATGTAGACTCCTTATCTCTGAATGCAAATAGCTGTGGAGTAGTAACGTTCTTCTCAACATACTTTAGACCTCCACCGTGGCACCATTGCTTTTTGATTAATGCAGCCGCTTGTTCTGGTATCAGTAACAAAGTTGTTTATGGTTAAAAGTTACTCTCAATCACAACATGATATAAGAACAACTGATAATATCCATTCAAGTACTTTATACTACTTAAGTTACTTTTCTGGTACTTACTTCGAGGAGGTCCAAAAATATCTTCACTTAAAGTACTGAAATCACGTTCAGTTTTCACCACCCGTTTTGGGCTGCCTGCATTACATAAGAATTATAATATATTATCAAAAATATATGCTTTTATTATAGTATATTAGGATTTGTAAATATGACAATTTCAAACTGAATTAACCTGAATCATTTGGAGATTCTCCCGTTGGCTCAGGCATTTTATATGGCTTCTTAGCTTTTCCTTTACCAGTTTTCAATAAGTGCGTTGGTTTCTCATCTAAATCTGTGTATTTTCGAAAAAGATTTTAGTATTCACTAGAATACATTATTTCTCGACAAAGAATGTCATCAAAAAAATCGTCAAATGAGCCTACACTTTACCTGAATCATCTGAAGATTCACCCGTTGGCTCGGGCATTTTAGATGGCTTCTTAGCTTTTCCTTTGCCAGTTTTCAATAAGTGCGTAGGTTTCTCATCTAAATCTGTGTATTTCGAAAAGGTATTTAGAATTTTACCAGCTGCATACCGTCCATTATTTCTGTTAAAAGAATGTGATCAAAAAAGCCTAAAATGTGTCTTCACTTTACCTGAATCATTTGAAGAGTCTCCCATTGGCTCGGGCACTTTAGATGGCTTCTTTGTTTTTCCTTTGCCAGTTTTCAATGCTTGTGTTGGCTTTTCGATCGAATCTGTGTTTTCAAATACAGTTATGTGTTATGTAAAAGTTTCACAGGAAAAAAAATAGAGGGCGTGTCAGTTCCAACGCGCGCCTGGAGATTACTCTTTAAGTCCAATTGTCATTGAATAAACGAATAAGTCGAGCGTTAACCCTCGATTTTGCTACCTATCAAATTTTCGTAGCGGGCTTTAAATGCAATCAATTCTTAAATAGTATACGAGAATAATATAAGAAGTATTATTTCCTTCTTCCTACTGTTACTATATTAACCAAACTCTAAAATATATGAATAGTGATCTATGTATTTGTCTGATACATTTGAGTAATATAATATTTTTTCTGCTTATAAATACTAATAAAACAAACTCAAAAACATATTAATAGTGATCTATGAATTTACCTGAATCATTTGAGTAAACTCTAATATTATTTGTGCTTATAAACACTAACGAAACAAACTCAAAACATATTAAAAACATATTAATAGTGATCTATGAATTTACCTGAATCATTTGAGTAAACTCTAATATTATTTGTGCTTATAAACACTAACACAGCGTTCCCACTACGCCGGACCGGCAGACCTGCCGGAAACCGGACACCGGACAGAGTGTTCACATTACATCGGATCCCGGAAGAAATTCAGACAGTCAAGACCTCAGTTGAATTTGGACCTGCGCGCACAATGGACGACGAAATTGTTGTGTTGTGGTGGTATCTTAATAGAAGGCAAAATAAAAGAAAACATTGGGTACACCCTATTTTACGGGAAAGATTTTCACTTGGAACATTTGAAACATTAATGGGTGAACTTAGAAGAGACGAATCAAAGTTCTTCAATTATTTTCGAATGACAGCAACCACTTTTGACGATTTACTGGGACGACTAGACATAAGAGTACGAGATACAAGTTTCAGAGAATGTATTTGCCCAGAACAAAGATTAGCCATATGTCTAAGGTAAGATTATTTTATGCACTAGATTGCGTAATAATAGTTTTGACGTAGGTACCTACTTAAGACTGAATGAATGAATGAATGTTTGCTATGTATGTTTGTTTGATGAATGTGAATATATATAATGTGTGTGTGTGGGAGGGTGTATGTATTTGATAATCATTATGAATTAAAAATGCAAATAACTTATTTATGTATTTATTTGTACTCAAACTTAAAACCCTTCAAAATCCTAAGTAATCTGAGTCTTGGGAATGTATGGAATGATTACTAGATGCTGATGGCGAAGCTGGAATCGGATTCGATGACTGAGATGAAGTTGATGGTATAGATGTTGTTGCCTGTTGATTGCTACTATTATATTGCGTAGAGTATCCAGGGTGGTGTTGATCTTGCGTAGGTGTTGCCTGTTGATTGCTACTATTATATTGCGTAGAGTATCCAGGGTGGTGTTGATCTTGCGTAGGTGTTGCCTGTTGATTGCTACTATTATATTGCGTAGAGTATCCAGGGTGGTGTTGATCTTGCGTAGGTGTTGCCTGTTGATTGCTACTATTATATTGCGTAGAGTATCCAGGGTGGTGTTGATCTTGCGTAGGTGTTGCCTGTTGATTGCTACTATTATATTGCGTAGAGTATCCAGGGTGGTGTTGATCTTGCGTAGGTGTTGCCTGTTGATTGCTACTATTATATTGCGTAGAGTATCCAGGGTGGTGTTGATCTTGCGTAGGTGTTGCCTGTTGATTGCTACTATTATATTGCGTAGAGTATCCAGGGTGGTGTTGATCTTGCGTAGGTGTTGCCTGTTGATTGCTACTATTATATTGCGTAGAGTATCCAGGGTGGTGTTGATCTTGCGTAGGTGTTGCCTGTTGATTGCTACTATTATATTGCGTAGAGTATCCAGGGTGGTGTTGATCTTGCGTAGGTGTTGCCTGTTGATTGCTACTATTATATTGCGTAGAGTATCCAGGGTGGTGTTGATCTTGCGTAGGTGTTGCCTGTTGATTGCTACTATTATATTGCGTAGAGTATCCAGGGTGGTGTTGATCTTGCGTAGGTGTTGCCTGTTGATTGCTACTATTATATTGCGTAGAGTATCCAGGGTGGTGTTGATCTTGCGTAGGTGTTGCCTGTTGATTGACGCTATTATATTGCGTAGAGTATCCAGGGTGGTGTTGATCTTGCGTAGGTGTTGCCTGTTGATTGCTACTATTATATTGCGTAGAGTATCCAGGGTGGTGTTGATCTTGCGTAGGTGTTGCCTGTTGATTGCTACTATTATATTGCGTAGAGTATCCAGGGTGGTGTTGATCTTGCGTAGGTGTTGCCTGTTGATTGACGCTATTATATTGCGTAGAGTATCCAGGGTGGTGTTGATCTTGCGTAGGTGTTGCCTGTTGATTGCTACTATTATATTGCGTAGAGTATCCAGGGTGGTGTTGATCTTGCGTAGGTGTTGCCTGTTGATTGCTACTATTATATTGCGTAGAGTATCCAGGGTGGTGTTGATCTTGCGTAGGTGTTGCCTGTTGATTGCTACTATTATATTGCGTAGAGTATCCAGGGTGGTGTTGATCTTGCGTAGGTGTTGCCTGTTGATTGACGCTATTATATTGCGTAGAGTATCCAGGGTGGTGTTGATCTTGCGTAGGTGTTGCCTGTTGATTGCTACTATTATATTGCGTAGAGTATCCAGGGTGGTGTTGATCTTGCGTAGGTGTTGCCTGTTGATTGCTACTATTATATTGCGTAGAGTATCCAGGGTGGTGTTGATCTTGCGTAGGTGTTGCCTGTTGATTGCTACTATTATATTGCGTAGAGTATCCAGGGTGGTGTTGATCTTGCGTAGGTGTTGCCTGTTGATTGCTACTATTATATTGCGTAGAGTATCCAGGGTGGTGTTGATCTTGCGTAGGTGTTGCCTGTTGATTGCTACTATTATATTGCGTAGAGTATCCAGGGTGGTGTTGATCTTGCGTAGGTGTTGCCTGTTGATTGCTACTATTATATTGCGTAGAGTATCCAGGGTGGTGTTGATCTTGCGTAGGTGTTGCCTGTTGATTGCTACTATTATATTGCGTAGAGTATCCAGGGTGGTGTTGATCTTGCGTAGGTGTTGCCTGTTGATTGCTACTATTATATTGCGTAGAGTATCCAGGGTGGTGTTGATCTTGCGTAGGTGTTGCCTGTTGATTGCTACTATTATATTGCGTAGAGTATCCAGGGTGGTGTTGATCTTGCGTAGGTGTTGCCTGTTGATTGACGCTATTATATTGCGTAGAGTATCCAGGGTGGTGTTGATCTTGCGTAGGTGTTGCCTGTTGATTGCTACTATTATATTGCGTAGAGTATCCAGGGTGGTGTTGATCTTGCGTAGGTGTTGCCTGTTGATTGCTACTATTATATTGCGTAGAGTATCCAGGGTGGTGTTGATCTTGCGTAGGTGTTGCCTGTTGATTGACGCTATTATATTGCGTAGAGTATCCAGGGTGGTGTTGATCTTGCGTAGGTGTTGCCTGTTGATTGCTACTATTATATTGCGTAGAGTATCCAGGGTGGTGTTGATCTTGCGTAGGTGTTGCCTGTTGATTGACGCTATTATATTGCGTAGAGTATCCAGGGTGGTGTTGATCTTGCGTAGGTGTTGCCTGTTGATTGCTACTATTATATTGCGTAGAGTATCCAGGGTGGTGTTGATCTTGCGTAGGTGTTGCCTGTTGATTGCTACTATTATATTGCGTAGAGTATCCAGGGTGGTGTTGATCTTGCGTAGGTGTTGCCTGTTGATTGACGCTATTATATTGCGTAGAGTATCCAGGGTGGTGTTGATCTTGCGTAGGTGTTGCCTGTTGATTGCTACTATTATATTGCGTAGAGTATCCAGGGTGGTGTTGATCTTGCGTAGGTGTTGCCTGTTGATTGCTACTATTATATTGCGTAGAGTATCCAGGGTGGTGTTGATCTTGCGTAGGTGTTGCCTGTTGATTGCTACTATTATATTGCGTAGAGTATCCAGGGTGGTGTTGATCTTGCGTAGGTGTTGCCTGTTGATTGACGCTATTATATTGCGTAGAGTATCCAGGGTGGTGTTGATCTTGCGTAGGTGTTGCCTGTTGATTGCTACTATTATATTGCGTAGAGTATCCAGGGTGGTGTTGATCTTGCGTAGGTGTTGCCTGTTGATTGCTACTATTATATTGCGTAGAGTATCCAGGGTGGTGTTGATCTTGCGTAGGTGTTGCCTGTTGATTGCTACTATTATATTGCGTAGAGTATCCAGGGTGGTGTTGATCTTGCGTAGGTGTTGCCTGTTGATTGCTACTATTATATTGCGTAGAGTATCCAGGGTGGTGTTGATCTTGCGTAGGTGTTGCCTGTTGATTGCTACTATTATATTGCGTAGAGTATCCAGGGTGGTGTTGATCTTGCGTAGGTGTTGCCTGTTGATTGCTACTATTATATTGCGTAGAGTATCCAGGGTGGTGTTGATCTTGCGTAGGTGTTGCCTGTTGATTGCTACTATTATATTGCGTAGAGTATCCAGGGTGGTGTTGATCTTGCGTAGGTGTTGCCTGTTGATTGCTACTATTATATTGCGTAGAGTATCCAGGGTGGTGTTGATCTTGCGTAGGTGTTGCCTGTTGATTGCTACTATTATATTGCGTAGAGTATCCAGGGTGGTGTTGATCTTGCGTAGGTGTTGCCTGTTGATTGCTACTATTATATTGCGTAGAGTATCCAGGGTGGTGTTGATCTTGCGTAGGTGTTACCTGTTGATTGCTACTATTATATTGCGTAGAGTATCCAGGGTGGTGTTGATCTTGCGTAGGTGTTGCCTGTTGATTGACGCTATTATGTGTGTAGTATCCAGAATACTGATCTGGTCCGGTCATCTGATTATATGAATCACGCCAATGTCCGTAATTTGGTCTCTCATTATTCCTACTTTTAATTTTTTGCAACATTGTCATGACGCTAGCTTGAAATTCTAAAGTCTCTTCGATAGTTAAAGTGTTCAAGATTGGTATAATGCCTTTGAAGAAAGACAGATGATGGTTTTCCTTTTCTGGGTTTATTCTGGAGTCCAAAAACTTTACCATCCTGTCATTTACCTCTTTATTATCAATTTTTCTTTTATCTTTAATTAAAGGTGAACGAAAATCTGATTCCATGCCTACTTCAGTCTCGGTTCTTGCTTTTTTTCAATAAAACATTGAGTTTTGAGATTGAATCATTTGAGTAAACTCTAATATTATTTGTGCTTATAAACACTAACGAAACAAACTCAAAAACATATCAATAGTGATCTATGAATTTACCTGAATCATTTGAGTAAACTCTAATATTATTTGTGCTTAAACACTAACGAAACAAACTCAAAAACATATTAATAGTGAATTTACCTAAATCATTTGAGTAAACTCTAATACTATTTATCCTTATAAAATATATACAAACAGAACAAACAAAAAATACTAGAATATCCATTAATTTACCTGAATCATTTGAAGATTCTTCCATGGGTTCTGGGGCTTTGGATGACTTCTTGGCTTTTCCTCTGCCATTTCCTTTGTTATGTGTTTGTTGCTCATCAGAATCTATGAGGGAATGGAATATGAGTAAAGTAATAAGTTTGCTAAATAATATTTCTGTTTACTCGGTTGCCAAGCAGCAGTACACTCGCATTGGTTTTTGGTTTGAAGGGTGAAAAACAGGCACATTAGACATTCCATCTCCATGTTTCTGAGTGAGGAAGGGCGCAATGCGATCCGACTTGAGTCTTCCCATACATAGTTATGGACACTACTCACCAGAAATTGGTTTATCTCCTACTTTTGGTTTCAATCTCTTTTCCTGTGGTTTGCCCTTTTTTATGGGTTGGGTTGGTGCCTCATCCGCCCCTGTGTATTCAAAATGGAAAGATACAATTTCGTTAATCACTCAAAATTTTCGTTTTATAGGTCAAATAATACTTTCTAATTATTTTCAATAACCCTAACTTCTTTTTTATGAATTGATGTAACATTAACTTTTATTGTTAAGATATACCTGAATTATTAGAGGATTCCCCAATGGATTCAGGTACTTTTGTTGACTTCTTATTATTTCCTTTTCCATCTTTCGATTTTTGGTTCGACTTAATAATATGGGAACCTGTGAATATCACAATGAGTTAATAATTTGATGTCATTTGGTGTGACTAATTTTATGTATGCAGCGATAGAAGTTATGCTAAGTACTGCCGCCATGCAGTAATGCAGTGTTCCGGTTTGAAAGATGTGGTTGCCGGTGAAATTACACGCACATCAGACATTCCACCTTCGCGTCACAGAAGTGCATACGATGCGACTTGGGGCTTGTCGTACCAAAGTAGGGAAAGACCCAAGTCGTATTGCTTGTTATGGGCAGAGGTTACCGCTGAACACCCGATGAGCCATCTGCTCGTTCCGTAATTCTCTCTGTCGCCAGGGAATGTAGAGACAAATGGGTGGCCGCCTACAGAATAACTGACAAGTGTGCTACCTGAATGAAGTCCAGATTCTGCTGGTGTTAATGATTTCTTCCTCTTCAATTTTGCCTTTTTGGGTTGTGTTGGTGCTTCAGTAGAATCTGTGAATTAAATTATTGTAATATTAAGGCATATTGAGGGTAAGGTAATATTGAGATGTCTGTTTTGATTCCGGGTGTCAATTGCAATTACTAGTTACTGGAATCTCTGATACTGATTCTGACCTTTTATAATCTATAAAATAGAGTATATATGGTCATGGGTTGCTTTCGCAGAAGCTAAAGGAAATGGATGATCTGCATAATTAGCTGTGGTGACTTTCTTTTGCGTCGATGAGTTCAGAGAGCCCGCCTCTTCTCTTTTCGTTTTTCCACAGCTATCTCCTGGTTTTTCCACAATTAATTTATCATGTACTAAGAATGCTATGTTTCCTTTCTTTTTTTCCCTCTACAATTTGCAGTCATAGTTGCTTTCATTACTGTAGCATCTCTTTAGAGGTGAAATTATATGTCATCAAATTCAGAAACAAAATATATTTAATATTCAATCAATGTATACAGTTTGAAATTACGAAAGTTTTGACTGAAGACAGTTTTTTAGTAAAACTCCTAAATAACTTCATGCCTGACGCCTTTAAATATCATTGTGATAGCATTTTTTAAACATAAATCTATTAAATTATGTCCTTTTTTATTTATTATCATAGAATCAAGGGCATATAGAAAAATTTACAATTGAGAACTTATAACTAAAAACTTAATGCCAATTACAGACTCTCACTATGTATGTAATAAAAGCTTAAGTTGCTACAATTTAACATTCAAATTTTTTTGAACTATCTTATAAATTGTATTCTTACCAGGATTATTATGTGGTTTTGAAGTTTTAGCCTTTTTCCCTTGTGATCTTGTAGAGCACTGCACAAGCTCCCCATCAGAATCTGTGTCATAATTTGAAACTATCAAAATTAAGACATATAAAGTCTAAGCGTGTTTGGCTGTTTTCGGAAACCGTTTAAGTAGTTGGGTGAACTGAAGGTCTAATATGTACACAAAAACTAAATAATTGAGTGTAGTAGTAAATAAATGGAAAGTCAATACACATATTTTAATCAATGTTATTAGATTATTTTAGTTTGGATTCGGTCTAAAAGAAAATAGCTCCAATTACTAGAGAAAAGGTTAAATTGGAAACTAAGGCACACTAATTTTAGCTAGATTCTGACCAATTGGTTGATACCAAACTGGGGTGTTGAATACTTCAGATTTGTTTGACTTTTGGGGTCTATAATATACACTGAAGTAACGACTGTAAGCGCATTCATTAAGCATACATGGGCATAGATAGATAGATATTGCTTTATTACCTTATAAACTAATCTTAAATAATACAGTACAATGGGCAGTCTTATTGCTAGTAATTAAATTATTCCACGAGACAGGCCTTTTTTCAAATTTCTGTTTTTTTTTTACTTTCAACAGGACATCATGGTACTGATAGAGGCATTGAGGTGTAGCAACAATAATATATACTTAAATACACATAATAAATATATAAACAAAAATAACAGCAGTTAATTTAGATTATTTTGATGTAAAATTATTACAGCAAGAGAAAAAAAGTTCAACTATATATAATATAGGACATATATAAATTAGTGCTTACAGCGTAAGCCTATTAGTTTTATGAAATTGTTTTGCTGCCTGCATCGAGCGTAGGGCGACCCGCACCCATCTTGGCACGGGTGCAAGTTTCTTGACAAAACACCGCCATAGTTCAGCGATTTTGAAACAAATATTTACAAATAATACACACAATCCATCCTCGTTATCGCTCTATTAGGTGAAAACTGAAAAGTATTAAAATCCATTGCGTGGTTTAGAAGGAGCAAGCGTAAAACAGATAAATAGAGGCTGATAGCGAGTTCTATACTATTTAGAGATTCTAACTGTGATAGTAAAATAACGAACCTGAATTATCCGATGAATCCTCCTGGACTGGACCTGGTCTCCTGGCTGGCCGTTTAAACTTTTTCATTGCTGTTTTTCAGTAAAATAATAATATAGCCCCACCACGTGCTAGTTTGGTTTCACCTTTCGCCTACGCTTATCGATCAATCCAATCAAACCAAGCAACAGTATACAAATACGTCTAAACCCACGACTACGACCGACGCCGACGCGATGGTGGAAAGAACGACTGTTCGACTCTAAGAGGCTATTCTCACGTCAAATAGACTTCAGGCGCCAGCAGGTTTTTTTTATGTCATATTAATGACAGAACGAGCTGACGACCCACCTGATGTTAAGTGGTAACCGCCGCCGGCCATATTTCTTCTATTCTGCATTAATTCGACTGCATATTTCTTGCCGTAAGACCATCTCTAGCTGAAGATTCAACTATCTTGATTTTGGATGTTCCTATATTTGGGGAGTCACTGCCTACTGTTATCCAAATTTTCCTACCTAAAACAGGAAGCAGAGCTATAACAGTTTTTTGTACCCTTAATTTTTAATAAATATTTTTAAATATATAAGCATTATGTTACACACTCATATTTATTTATTTATATCTTGGTTTGAGATTGAAACATTCGCTTCGTTGCTAAATAATGTACTAGAAATGTAACACTTATTACGCAGAGATTCGATAAACGATAAATGAACGAGAAATTGAGGATATAATTATATAATATATTATATTCAAGCATATTTCATTGAAAAAGTGAGAAAAAAAATTAGACGTTAAATCTAAATTGGCTGTTGAATAGAATAAATACTTAAATAAATAAATACTTTTAGTATTATTTAGGACTGACAACATAAAAATTCTTCAGAGGTTAACACTTTTTTTAAATGGTCACACTGCCTTTTAATCGTCTGGTTGACTCGGAAAGTTTTTGCTTTACGCTATGCAACCTGTGGCTGGTCTTTGATCGAATTGCGGTGCTCATGTGAATAATATTATTATAATTTCGTAAATAAACCATCAAAATTTATAAATATATGCAATAAAATAATCGTGCTTTTTATGTTGCTCAAATTAATTAAATTATATTGAAACAGTCTTATCGGAATAAGTAAGTAGCTAATCATTTCATATGTTGTTACAAAGGTCATGTCTGTTGTTATGATTAGGTATCTGTGTTATATGTATTATAATAGTGGTTCGTTACGAACTGAGAACTCGCGATTATTTTTTTGATGTATTGGGTAATATATTATGACGATCTAGTATAAAATAAACTAAACTTTTATTAAAACTAGCAGCACCTTTTACCATTTTAGTTACTAACACTGCAATTTCTGTTATATACATTGAATTTTTATTATCGAAATATAATTTTATAATTGTTTTATATTAAAAAACATTTATTTATACCTTTTTGTTGTCAAGTTTGTGGCAACAGTTTATTTACCGCAAGCTTTTCATTATTATCTGGAAAAATCGTCATTTTTTTTTTTTGTTTTTTTTTTTTTATATATATAATTTAAAAAATTTATTAAATTATATCGAAAAAGTAATGAAATAAAATTTTAACAACTAGAATTTTTTTGAAAAGTTATTTGAAATCTTGAAGTATTCCATCTCCAGCTGATTTAATCTCTTTTTTTTTAAACAACAACATGATGATAAATGAAAATTCCAATTTTTTTATGTACTTATATTTCCTACAAGCGTAATAAAACCGATTTTACTTACACAGATTTTGAGGTAAATTCATGTTTTAGCTGTCGTAATTCAATAAAAGAATGAAATCATTACATAGTTCGTAAACAAAAAAAAACATTCGTGCTGCCGTAACGCGTCTGACTCCTATTTCGCCTTCAAACGGAAATGTTATAATCGGTTTTGGTAAAATTGAAATTAGTAAGCATGGGATTAGTAAGACTTAAGGGATTAGAGAAGTATTAAGTCCTGTTTTGACCCAAATCAGAAAAAAGTTTTACCCGATCATGCAAATATATGTAATAAATATGACCTTTGCGAAAAAAGAACCCGCGCTACTTTCCTCCTATTGGTTGATCATAATATGACTAATCTGACAGTTTTCGTTGAATATGTCCCTAAAATATGTATATATGTTAAAACTCTTTATGGTTTTAGGTGTGATGGCTCTAAAAGGTCTCAAAGTGGTAGAAATTATGGGCTTGGCACCAGGGCCTTTATGTGGGACCATCTTAGCCGATTTTGGAGCTACTGTTACAGTAGTTCAGAGGGTAACAATAATTATTGGACTATGTACTTACATAAACATATGAGTAAATTACGTGTAATTTTTTTTTTTATTAACTTTTAGTGGTTTAATTACAGATTAATCCATCCCCATTCGATGTGATGTATAATGGAAAAAAAATGTTTTCAATAAATTTAAAGACGAAAGAAGGAGTGAAAGTTATGAAAAAACTTTGTGCATCTTCTGATATATTATTGGATACTTTTCGCCCAGGAGTCATGGAAAAATTAGGACTTGGTCCTGACTTACTGTTAAGAGATAATTCAAGATTAATTTACGCAAGACTTACTGGTTATGGCCAAGATGGTTATATGAAATCAAAGGCTGGTCATGATATTAATTACGTGGCTATGTCTGGAATCCTATCAATGCTAAGCAGACACAATGAACCACCGACACCGCCTGTGAATTTATTAGCAGATTTTGCAGGAGGCAGTTTGATGTGCGTTTTTGGTATATTAATAGCTCTCTTTGAAAGAACCAAATCTGGAAAAGGTCAAGTTATTGATTGCAGTATGACTGCAGGACTGTCATATCTATCAACGTGGTTATTCAAATCAAGAAATCTACCTATTTGGGCAGGTGAACCCGGAACTAATGCTTTAGATGGCGGTCTTTCTTCATATGGTTGCTACAAAACGAAAGATGGAAAATTTATGGCAGTTGGAGCGCTGGAGCCACAATTTTATGCGAATTTTCTTAAAGCTCTTAATGTTTCTGATGAAGAATGCAGCCAAATGGAAGACTTTAGTACAAGTCGAAAAAAATTTGATGAAATATTTTTAACAAAAACTCAAGAAGAATGGATTGAAGTGTTTGAAAACGCAGATGCATGTGTCACTCCTGTACTTGAATTGGAAACTATTGACAAATACAAGTATTATTCTGATGGTAAATCATACTATAGAGATTCTGACAATATGATTGTGCCAGAAATTGCTCCAAAGCTATCTCGCACTCCTGGAAGTTCCGTGGGTCGTAAGCCCGGTCCAAAACACGGCGAGCATACATTTGAAATATTAAAAGAATTGGGATATAGCAACAAGTATATTAGTGATCTTGTACAGAATGGATGTGTATATAGTGACCCTAAATCAAATCTATAATGTTAGTGAGGTATTAGAATAGCTAGTGGAAAATGATTTACGTATTTGCACATAGTATTAAAAATGATAAAGAAATTTGATTGTTTTTCAGCTGCACCAAGCGGATCAATCTACTAAAAGATTCTTTGAAAAGTGTATTATATTCTATTGAGTATTTATCATAATTATTTTCAATTACAGTTTTTTTTTATATCTTTTATTTGTCAGTCATTGTAGATAAGAATAATATATATGATTATCAATAAGTATTCAAAAACGTTCATCAGTATAAAAAACTCGGTTTACATAAATTAAAAATAAGGCACTGCCATCCCATCTCGGCCCGTCTGTCTTCTGTGGGTAGTTGGTATTTGGAATAGTAACAAATAGTCATTTCAAAACTTCAACAACAGTTTATAATGGTCGTGAAACATTAATTAGCAATATATTTGTTTAATTTTTTTTAAAAACAGGACGCATTTTTGTCTATATTCGTGGTGGTTTTGCTCAGTGTGATAAAATTAGTAAGTAGGTAATATTTATAGCGATTGGTTGGTTGCGAATTTGTTTTTCTATAGTTTGATAAAAATAAATGTATATCAAATTGAAAATTCTTATTTTATAACATTTTTAGTTTACCTATTTATAATTGAGTTCGTCGTAGTTGTAGAATAAAGGCGGATCTGCAATACAGTAACTTTACAGAAGAGCACAGGAGTTGTAAGCCATTTTTGTATGGAGGCCATTCTGGGGCGTTCCCTACACGACCCCTTACTCATTTTTTACTCAGTCAGAAGCAGTAGCAAAGCAGAAGCATTAGCAGTAGCAGAAGAGAAGAACTTTTTTGAATTATCAGTAAACTATCCTATCTATACAACAGAAATAAATAAAACTGAGGACTCTGTAATATCCAAATAACAGCTTTTTACTAATTACATAATATAAAGGTATTTACGGCACATAATAAGAGAAAAATTCATGTTTTAGTATGTTTGTTCCGGCTAGACTCCGAAACGGCAGGACCGATTTTGACGGGACTTTCACTGGCAGATAGCTGATGTAACAAGGAGTAACTTAGGCTACTTTTCCGAGGGGTAAAATAGGGGTGCGTGATAAAAGCGAATTCCACGCGGACGAAGTCCCGGGCAACAGCTAGTACAAATATATAAATACATACTAACACCCAGACACAGAACAAACATCAATGCTCGTCACACATAATTGTTTGTCCTGGATGGGAATCGAACCCACGACCTTACAGCTCAGAAGGCAGAGTTATTACCAACTGAGCTGTGAGGCCCGTCAAATGTAATGTAGCCAGTAATTGTATTAGAATTATACAAAAAGTGCCGATTTACGATAAGCAATTAAAGGAAAGGGAATACATAATAAATATAATATGCGAGAAGTGTGCAAATTATCATAATCCGATGTACATGTTAAAAATCGAAATGACGTTCTGTTCTTTGATTTTTTAGAGGTTAGGATACTAGATACTACTTCGTATATTTAGACGTCATACCAATGTGTACACTGCTGTCACTGTCAGTGTGATGTCAATCATGTTGCCAATTGTCAATTTGTCACTATTGTCGTCAAAAGGCGATGCAATTTCCAGAAAATCTTAGTAAATGTGAAAACGTAGAAAAGCTATCCAACCAGTTGTCTATATTTGTGTATATAATACTTTACAGTATCAATTGCCAAATTTCCCTGCTTTAATTATAATACTTGCGATTACGAATTGACGAATTGTGCACAAACATACCGGTAAGTTGCAATGAAATTATTGTGAAACATCTTGGTTATATTAAAATGAATGTTATATATTTTTTTAACCCTTTCCGTTAGATCATTATGCTGTCTCGTATGTGCGTTGCCCGTTCTGCGTTTAGTTCCGTGCCCAGTTTGAAGACTCCAGTTCCGCAGAGATTCGTGCCGAAAAACTATCTCATCCGTAACTATGCGCGCGAGCCCCGTTCCAGGGTGGCTAATAGGACAGAGCCCACTTTGTGGGAGCGGGCAATGGCTCCTGCTGGACCCAATGGTGAGTTTTTTCAATCATTGCTTCTCGCTTTCTCTATAATACCTCACATTATCAATATTCTCAGTAAATACTTTATAAATTAAATTGTTTAGTATATTTTTTTTTTTAATTAATTGATTACAATATTTAATGCGCAAATTCTGCACAGTAGGCACTTTGATCCATATATATGAACATATTTCAAATGTTGCAATATGTATTTCAATGTTTACATAACTTTTTTATTGAACATAGGTAGAAAATTTTCCAGAGTAATTTACTGTGAGTGAGTTAAATTTACATATGTAATTATAGAAGTCAAGTCAGTATATGTTGCACACAAATCTCCCTCTCTTTTCCTTTATAGGTGCTGTATCAAAGTTATGTTAGCTGTTCATTCATTTTTACTGAAACATTATTTACATTATCAGGTACATAAACTATGTATGAGTACATAGCTTTAGAAGAGTCTTTCTGCTATAAGACATACTACTTACATTTGTACTTTGTACTACTCCATAGACGCGTTAATCAAATTGTAGAATTTGATGATGTCTGATTTACTGGAACAACTTAGTCCTGAAGCAACAATTGCCCCATTGGTCAGTTGTAGAATTTGATGTCTGGTTTACCAGAGAAACCAGTAATCTTTAAGTGTAACACTAATAAACATTAGTTCCTGTGTCTTATATATACCTCTACATATAATTGCATCTAAACTGCACTGGCAACATCATGGAATGAGCTACATTTTTTTATGTTAAAACAGTCAATCATGCAGTCGGCCTACCTGATATTAAGCGGTGACCTTGGCCTATTGAAACCATCGGGGTGCAAATGTATTGCCTACCCTGAACGAACCTCTTTTACATTTCTTTTGAAATATGTTGTAACTCTGTGGAGAAACATCAGGAGTTCTTAAGATTTAGTTTTCTCTTTCACTCTGGAAATTTCAATTTTTTGTTCAGTTCTAGCAGTTTCTGTGAGATAAATAGATAAGAATGAGTTTTTCTTTGTCTGTTCATAATTATTTTACCAGCTGTATTACTCCTTTAGTGGAAGGCTACTTATGACTACAGTGCTTTTGTTTTTAAGACCCCTAATTTTCAGCTTTCAGCCTGGGAAAGGGAGCGTTGGCAGGAGCATCGGCTGTAGGCCTTGGGGCCCTCTGCTACTATGGCTCTGGAGTCAAACCAGGCACTCTGCAGGAAGCTCAGTGAGTAATTACTTGAACAAACATTGATAAGAAAATATGATTGATGACACATTTACTTATCTCACAGAGATATTTCATGATATAGCAAAATATTTCTTAACTAGATATATATTATGAAATGTTGCATCCTTTTTGTTTATATTAAAATATACAATCTTACAATAAAATTATAGAAATAAGAAGAAAGAAAGAAAGAAAATCTTTATTTTTAGCTAATTTAGTAAATAGTAGTAGTAATAATTTAGTATATAACTAAAATATTAAATTATACTGTATATAACTAAAATGTAACAATAATGTGTGCCTTAAAAAATAACAAAGTTGTTTTTTGTTGTTTATTTTGCAGCCTCTGGCCACAATATGTGAAAGATCGCATCAAAGCCACATACGGATACATTGCTGGCTCTCTTGTATTGACCGCTGGGAGTGCTGTCACTGTTTTCCGCACGCCTGCTTTGCTTAACTTGGTGGCTAGAAATGGATGGGTTGTAAGTTTTATTTCATCATAAATTACCTATTCACTGCAGAGATTACACTTCTCATGTAAGTTTGTCTGATAATTTACAAATTATAAAATATGATGAAAGCTATCATGAAGGCTGATTGACATTTAAACTTTCCCAAATAATATTTATTACTTACATTATATAATTATTATTTTAAGATATTAAAATTATTGTTACTATTATGGAGTTGATGTATCTGAATTATATTTGCTTTGCTTAAACTGACCTGTAAACTGAAATTTATTAATAAATTGTTTGTCAATTATTATTTCAGAAGCGATGGGCAAAGAGCGCTTTTTAAATTTGAGTGCTTCATTGATTTATAAATTAGAAATGATTCATAAATGTTAAATAGATATATCATGTTAAGCTTGCCCGCATGTAAAACTAATCTGCTCAAGTTTGCCCCAATTTCTCGCGCCATCCGTTTACTCAATGTTCTTTCTGAGGACAATGTAGATATTTTCTACCTCCGCAACCTGCTGAAATTCATGGAAATGGCTCAGGACGTTTTAGAAAATATGTAATTTAAGTTATTAAGATTAGATTGTGTTTTTTGTATTTATGTTTTAATTAATGTATATTTTGTTTTGTTTTGTTAAATCATCGCTTTGGTCATACTGTTATGGTGTTATAATTCTAAATATACAAATGTTACAGTCTATGGTCGTGACCCTCGGTCTAATGATCGGGTCCGGCATGGTGGTGCGCGGCATGGAGTACACGCCCGGCCTCGGCGCCAAGCAGCTGGCGTGGGTCGCGCACACTGCCATCATGGGGGCAGTCATCGCGCCCATTTGCTTCCTCGGCGGCCCCATACTGACTAGAGCCGCTTGGTGAGTCCACATCTTACTTGTTACTTGTAGCGCGAGCTGGTTTCCGCAACTAGGCCACCATTGGGTGGAGGCCGCTAGTCTAGCCACCCGATGTCCTCCAGAAAGGTCAGCAGCTCCTCAATTCCGGCGCAGGCCTGACTGGGTGTCCTCGGTGTCCCGAGGGAGGTTGCCCTTTGAGACGCCACGCTATCGCACTCTAGGAGCACATGAGCGGCCGTATCTTCTGCAGTGAGGCAGCCTCTGCATAGTGGAATGTCTGCATGAGTCCACATCATAATAATTGTAATCATTACTCCCCGTTGTGGACGGAGGCCCCGACCCTCGGCTTGCCTTAATTGGCCGGTCGGGGTTGGAGTCGCAAGAGCGGAATCTATGCTGCAAGGATGGATGTTTTGATGGGTACAACGCCGAGTTACACCGCAGCGCACTTCTGCCACCTTACTCCTCGGACTGGCGGGACTCACGTAGGCCCTTTAAGAGCAGTAGAACTCTCGCTAAGTTCGCCCGGGGAAGTACTGCCACCATGCCTATTTCTGCCGCCAAGCAGTAACGCATTCGCGTAAGTGTTCCAGTTTGAAAGGTGTGGTTGCCGGTGAAATTACAGGCACATGAGACATTCCACCTACACGTCTCAGAGTTACGGGTGCATACGATGCTACTTGGGCTTTATCGTACCTAGTAGGGGAGGACCCAAGTCGCATCGGTTGTTATGGGCCGAAGTTACCACTTAACACCAGATGGGCCATCGGCTCGTTCCGTAACTGTATCAAATACAAAAAAAGGCCCATTTTCGTTCACTACAAAAATCACCTTTTATAAGACGGTAGGTAGGTTACCTATAGTATTTGTGAGAAAGCTTGTTTTTATATAATTTTATTGTGATCAGGTACACAGCGGGCGTGGTCGGCGGGTTGAGCACGATCGCGGTGTGCGCGCCGTCCGGCGAGTTTCTGAACATGCGCGCGCCGCTTGCGATGGGGCTCGGCGCCGTGTTCGCCGCCTCGCTCGCCGGCATGTTTCTGCCGCCAACCACCGCACTGGGCGCCGGTAACCTCTCACTGACCATTATTCATATTCAGTATTAGCTGTGGCCTGGAAAAGTAGCCTAAGTCCTTGTTACATCAGCTATCTGCCAGTGAAAGTCCCGTCAAAACCGGTCCAGCCATTTCAGAGATTAGCCGGAACAAACAGACAGACAAAAATTGTAAAAAATGTTGTTTTGGTATATGTACCGTGTATACTTCCATGTGCACTGCTGCCTGTTATGTGAGAGTAAAGTAACTGATACCCAATCCAAATTAGCAGATTTTCAGTTCCAGAGATGCTGAGTGTGGTTTTCAGAACATGAAATTTTACAGAATACATTTTTAAAGTGAACGACTTCATAGATTCACGGTACGATCTGAATCAAGTTAGATTAAGCAATAAAATTTTCTCTTTAAGGACAATAAATAGTACGGATTTAGCGACGGTGCACCATAAACACCGATTTTTTACTTTTTTTACTTCCGCCGATTGTTACAAACATTCCGTTTGTCGAGCATAAAGTTTAGTTACGTATCTTAGATGATTGTCTAATTTGAAAAAGCCACATTGTTTCACATGAGTTATTAATATGTGTTATTATTCCCAGGTCTGTACTCGTTGAGCCTGTACGGCGGCCTCATAGTGTTCAGCGGTTTCCTGCTGTACGACACGCAGAACATCGTGAAGCGCGCTGAGATGACTCCCGCGTACGGGTTCCAGCCTTATGATCCTATCAATTCGTAAGTTACCTTTTTGTCGGGTATGTAACAGGCACCACCACAGTTCTAGTCTCGGCAAGCGACAGTGAATGGGCAGTGTGTAAGTCGCCTCTTCGATTATGGTGTTTCAGAACGTGTCAATGTTTTCCTTCACCGTTTTGAGAACAATATTTGTGCTGCATACTTTTGTTTCAAGCGACAATCTATTCAGTTTTACGGTTGTCACTTGAAATATATGCCTATCTGAAAGTATCTAGAATCTAGACAGATAATGTAACAATAAATAATAAATAGTTAAAAGGTTATCAGTGCAATATATATGAAAACTAAAAAAGGCAAATTCAAAATATTACAAAGTAGCTTTTTTTAATGGGCTATGTTGCTGGTGGCAAATGGCATTGACAGGAATGCTCTCAACAGGGAAAATCATATCCCCACGTCTTCCATTGTACGTTTCTCTTTAGTAGCAGTAGAACTTATGAGTTCTCCAGGGAAGCCACCATAAATATTGGTTACTGTGGTACCGCGTTACTGTGTTCCGGTCTGAAGTGTGTTTGCCGGTGAAATTACAGACATTTGAGACCTATACGTCTCAGTTTCACAGACGCTAGTGCGACTTGGGTCTTCTTTTACATAAGTAGGGGAGGATCCAAGTCGTATTGCTTTGTTACGGGCAGAGGTTGCAACACCAGGTGGGCCGTCAGCTTGTTCCATAACATAACCACGAAAACTATGTTTCAGAGCGATCTCAGTATACCTGGACGTCCTAAATATCTTCATGCGCATCGCGATGATCCTCGCCGGCGGCGGAGGCAACAAGAGGAAGTAAACCGATGGACCTTTTAATGTTATGTTCGAGTTAATCTCATTTGAAAATCTTAGTAAAAGTTTATTTGTCTCAGTTGGTTTTGTGATACTATAATAGGCGTAAGATGTTCGTAAATTATACAAGTGTCGCTTGTGAGACATTGTTTCATTTCATATATATAAATATTGGTGATCCTTCACCCGTCGCCGTCTAGCCTCGGATTAAATATAGGTTTTATATAATAAAGTAACTGAAACAAATATGGTACTTACATTATTTTTCATTGACTAGCCTCACAGCTCGAAAATTTATCCTGGGTAAGAATCGAACCCACGACCTACAGCGCAGAAGGCAGAGTTACTACCAACTGGCTGCCTTCAGCGTGATATTTGGATGACAGACATGCATATTTAATTCGTCTGAATTCTATTATTTATATTTATCTATACAAATAAATAAAATTGGAGTGTCTGTTTGTAATGTTAAAATAACCGCTTTTAACTAAATGCATATGGATGTATATCACGGATCACGGATACATGGTACATATACCAAAACAAGTTTTTTTTTCAATTTTTGTCTGTCTGTCTTTTTTTTTTTTTGTCCGGCTATCTCTGGAATGGCTGGACCGATTTTGACGGGACTTTCACTGGCTGGATTCTTAAGGAGTAAACTCCGAAATTTGTCAAATCAAGATAAGATTGCCCTATGATATATGAGACACCGTAAAATATAAATGGCATAACATTATCTGTGTGCATAATTTTATTTTAATAAAATTGATAAAAAAAAAAGATTTAAGCAAGCTTCTATTAATTCGACAATAATTTACTTAAATCTTGTTTTTCGTAATTTTTCACTATTCGTAATCCATCCAGTTTTTTATCAGTCCAGTCGGGCTTTTCGTTTTTTCCCAACATTTTATTCAACGATTAAGGGTTGGATCCTACTACATACGAATGCGACAGGAAAGAAAGAAATAAAACATAATTATTATCGTTACTTATTTGTATTATTTACATGCTAATTAATCGAATCGATCTGTTTCACCTTTCGGAACTGGTTACAAATAAAGGAATCTATTTTGATACAGTCGAAAGTTATATCCAAGTGGTGAAACAGTATCACGGAATAGAGATAAATATTATAATGTAACTGTTATATTAAAATATTGCTGATAAACAGGCCAACAAGCGTTATATTATATTAAACGACAAAAATATGTACCTATACATTTATTATTGTGTGTATTATTAAGGTCCAATAGTTTTTGAATTTAAAAGACTAGATAAACAATAATAAGTACATAATACATTTTACCTAAAAATACTGCACTTTGAATTAAATGCTATACATAAATATTCAGTGATTATTGTGCTCATTTCCATCTAATAACGATAAAAAATTAAATAGTTACATAAATATAAATACTTAAATAAAAAAAATATCACAATTGCCAAATAGCTCTTTGGAATGATAATAAGTAATAAACATAACCATTTAAAACATTCAGTGTGAAAATATATCATTACTATACATTATTGAAACGATATTCGATGGAAGCCCAGTTTGAGAGGTCCCGAGACAAAGTCTACATAATAATATTAATAATTCTCAATGCATGTAGAATAATAGTGAGATTTTTACAGATCAGTTCTTCAGATATCATGTTGCCTTTAATTACAAGCGAACCAGCTGGGGGCACTTGGCTTAGGCCTGTGCCCTACGAGCGTTTACCGGCAGTTTGAGCCGAGCATAATAAGATAAAAATATAACTATCTTCCCTCCAGCTTTCCATAATAAAGACCCGTATGAAAACGGGCCTTTTAGTATTGACTTTGGCTCCAATAACGGCCGGCTAGGACCCGAGATAAAAAAGGGAGAATTAATAATACACCTTTATTTCAGGCAACAAAGACCTAGTACGGGTTTTTATACTTGGCGTTAATTTTTTTCAATTAACTATGGATGAGTATACCATTGTTAAGGATATAGTAATATCCTTAAGAACTATTTCAGAAATTATCGTGGGAGGAATCTATGCATGCTTAGCTCGTCTACCTCTTCAACTGGACTTACACATGTAAGATTAATTTTACATGATTTTAAAATACATAAGGTTTAATAATATGGGGAAGAAACAGAATAGGCAGTACAGTACTGTGGTGCCCTCAATTACTTATATGACAAAATGCAAATTGAATATTTGGTACTTTCATTCAAAAACGGTCGGCTCTTCGAAAACAGACGTGGTCATACTGAATACATTTGTTACTTTTACAAACAATATGACGATTCCTATTATTGTTTTATTTCGATAACTGACTAGACATAAGTAAATCCTTTATTATGAACGTTTTAGTTTTACAAAGAGATACAGGAATAAAATTGGAATCAAGAGTTACTTTAGATGAAATTAATTCGGATAAATTTCAACCAATCACAAAAACGAATGTCAACGGTGTCCACTCGTATCTAACGCACTTTCATTTCCATGAGCAAACAAAGAGATCCCGTGTCCTAAAATAACTAAAACATTTATGTAGTGACATCGCCAGTCTTATGCGCGTGCTGTTTCAAATACATAGCGTACATCTGTCGCGCCTGATTGAGCACTCTGTTCACGTTGTGTTTACGAACCATCTTGTCGAAGTGCATCGCGAGCTCGTTGTAATCCATGCGATTTCTCATAATATAATCTCTGTGCTGCAACAACACGGTCAGACATAGGAACATCAAGAAGGGATTACCGCCTCCGAATGTGGCCGGGGGTGGAAGAGCGCTCACCGTGTACCGGGACGGGGCGTCGCCGCTGCCCGACGAAACGGGAACGTTCTTCTGCACGGGCGGCTTGAAAACCTCGTACTTCTTTTGAAAACTGTTTATCGTCGAAGCGACACTGTGCAAGTTAGTCTGCTTGGTGTTCAGTAGTGATTCGCAATTCTTCTTCGCGTTTTCCAACTCTTGCGACATGCTCGAGAAGAACTTCTGCGATCTCGACGCGTTAGTCGCTTCCGACTGGTTATTATTCGTCGCGGTGTCCACATTGGCGCCGGATTCCTTTTCGGAGTCCGATTCGCTGGATTGTATAACGACGGTTTTAGCTTCTCTGACCCGGTCTTGGGCGTCAACAGTGTGGGTCTTTCGAAGCAATCGTATCGGGGTGATGGATTTCTTGCCGGAGTGCTCTTCGAATATCTCGCCGGTGTCTCCGTCGAAGTCGAGGTCGGCCTGTTCGTCCGGCGTCTGCGGACAGCTGGATGTGGTGCGAGTGGTCGGCGTGTTCCTGTGCAGAGGATTCTCCCAAAGATATATGTCCTCCGCGCTCCTCGCGTTCGATTTCACCGTGTCGAGGAGGGGCGACCTTTTCACGTTTTCTATCAGTTCTAAGGCTTTCGTCCGCGGGTCTAAAGTGTCGGTTGGGCAGTCTTGTTTGATTTCAGTTCGGTCGGTAATCGGTTTCTCTTCAGTGCTTGTGGAATCGGAGGGCGAGTCGCAAACCATGCTGCACCTGTTCACGTACTGCGGTCCGAAGACTTGCCGGTCCAGATGCTCCAGTTCAAGTCTCAGCTCTCTCGTCATGGACGTCGTCATGGGATAGTATTCTTGCGAATCGTCCGGGCTGCTGCCGTCGTTCGTATCCGAGTTCATATTTTTGTTTAGTCTGTTTGCAAGTTTATCGTCTTTCAAGGCTGCTCTATTGTTGGACGTCTTGGTCAGGGTGATCCTCGGACACTCCTTTGGGGATGCATTCTCTTTAGCAGAATTAGCCCTCTGTAATTTTTCGTGGGTTGCGCTGACTTTGCTCCCCGTGGCAAAATTGAGGAATTCGTTTAGGTTTTTGATCATTTTTACTTTTGGTCTACTAGCCGATTCGGTTTTAGTCGAATCGTCAAGTTGGTCTAGGGAAGAGAAGAATTTATTGTTATGGACTGATATTCGGTCCCTAAGCAATCTTACTTGATTTCCTAAAGGCGTGTCCTTCGTTTCGGGTTGTTCGGTGCCGTTGGTGAGGTTGCCGGCGCTCGACCACGTCGGAGTCAGCGACTCCTGCCCTTCTGGCGTCCTGCCGTGTTCCGGCACGCTAACCATACATCTTCTAGATTTGCCGTCCCTCAAATTTTCTTTATTATTATCTTCGTTCTTATCTAATTTGGATTTCTGCGTCAAAGCTGCATCGTCTAAGCTTTGGAACTCTTTGGAATGTTTTAGAGAGGGATGAGACGCAACATGCCGGGTCTCGTCTAGGCTGTGGTTCATTTGTTTGCAAGTGGCGAGTTTGGGCGCTTTAATGTTCGATATGCTGAAACTGGAGCTCTGTCGTCTGATCGCGCACACTTTAGTGTAGGCGTTCTCTCGCGGGGCTTTGACGAGGGGGCTCAAGGGGGGCGGGTTCTCGTCTACTTCTATCGTCGGATCGAACTCTTTTTCCTTCAGCGACAGTTCGACCGTGGGCGTTTTCTGCGGGAGCGACGCCCAAAGTACTTCGAGCATTCTGAGAGCGTCGTCGAACGCGAACTCTCGTTTCATCTCTAACAGCAGCCATCTGTAGCAGAAGAGGAGATCGTCCGCTTGTTGGGATTTTAAATAGTTGTAGAAGTCCGGATCGTACACTTGGAGGGATTCGGTGAGATGGGTGAATTTAACGGTCATGGCTTCGCCGTCGAGGAGGAAGTTGGGGTAAAGGCGGGTCATGAGAGCGCAGAGACATATGTACGCGTGAGCCTCGTCACCCATCGTCACGAGTAGCGGGGAAGCGAGGTCGGACATACCTTGGCAGTAGCTCACCGTAGGGTGATTCAGTGCGTACCTGAGACCAATGAAAATGTAGAATTAAATGAAAATATCACATAACAAAATGCACTACGTAAACAGTTAAGGTTATTACAGGATACTTGATTGTAGAGACAGATTTATACAACTAGCTTAATGAGGTGTCCACACTAGAACATGCTTGTACCTTGGAGGACAGACTGATGCAGGAAATATGTAAAAAAAATGACATATACTGAACATTATGTACTACAAATACACATACAACCATTTGTACCATTGAAATTAAACATTGAACCTATGAGCTATGATAAAAAAATATATGAAAATAAAATCATATTGTGCCTGTGTAATGCATACTTACGTAGTGAGTATATTGAAGAGTGAGGCAATATTTTGGTTATCGTCGCTGCCCGCATAGAACGTGTGATGTCTATCTGTGCGCAACACATCCTTGCGAACCATGCCGGTCACGTAACCTAGCTCAGGGTTTACCTGTCAACAAGTTAAACTCGACACGTTTTAGAAATGTTTTCATATAAATAAATAAAAAAATTCCCACTCGGTGCCGTCAATGCCTTAATCTAGTAAAGGATTCTAGATCTAGCAAAGGATTGAAAACTGATAATGAAAATAGTTCATCTTTGAGAATCAACATATAATGTGATGACCAAGTGATTAATCAAGGCATATTGCCCGGGCGTAGTGTATGTCCAATTAATCACTTGCTCCAAAGTAAGCTAAGCATAGCTTGTACCATGGGAACCAGACAATGAGAACCTAAATACTTTTTTAATCTATACATATAATAAAATTGTAGAAAAGTGGTGTATGTACAATGGAAATATATAAAAAAAAAGTAGCAGGGGTTGTTATTATATCGATGCCGAACCCGAAATTGTAATTAATATTTTTTTTGTCTGTTTGTCTGTTTGTCTGTGTGTTTGTGCACGCTAATATCAGAAACGGCTTATTCGATTTAGATACGGTTTTCACTAATATATTGTAGTAAGCTTCACTTAACATTTAGTGTTTATTTCATGTCAATCGGTTCATAAATAAAAAAGTTATGTCAATTTAAAGAATCACGGCGAACATTTTTAACGTACAGAGTACGTACTACACGCCTCGCGCCTGAGCGTCCGTGGCTATATAAAGCGCGCTGAGAGCCGCGCCGCTGCGCTGCCATAAGGATTCAGTTATTCAAAATATGCTGCCCGGAAAGTCACTATTCCACGCGAACGAAGTCGCGGGCACAGCTAGTACATACATATAATACATACTGACATCCAGACATAGAACAAACATCTATATTCGTAATACAAATGTTTGTCCTAGGTGGAAATCGAACCCAAAGCCCCACCCTGGAAGTCATGGTTACTACCAACTGAGCTGCAAGGCTAGTACTTAGGCAAACCTTAGCGCACCTTGATCTCCTACAACGTTAAGTAATCGGAAGTACTAATAAATATCTGCTTACTCTCTCGGGTATTAAGTGAAATAATATGTATTAAGTTTATTTACCAGAAATCATATTATTTTGTATAATTGTTTATTTAAGAAGATTTCATTCAATATTTACCATTCCTCTCTGTATACAATCTTTCCAGCGTGTTCGTAATGCGTAGTACTCGTTGGCTTTACGTTTTATGTAGTCCATTCGTTCCTTGCCGGTCATGCCTTCAGGGTAAACATTGAGGATGTGTTTCCAAACCACTTTCCTGAAATATCATAACATTAAACCTACTAATGCTACTCGGTACTCTCAATGTGGTGAAACGAAAGGGAAAGTGTGTATCACAGAGGTTCCTTTCGCAATTAAATTATATCATTTAACTTCATTATATTGCTGTTGAAAAAACTATATATATTTTGGGCGGCAGTTATTAACAAATTTATAGTATGCTACAAAAGTTTCTCTTAATATGCATGTGACTAACTTCTTAATGAGAGCATAACTATACAGCTATTTATGTATCGCACTTAAGCATTTATAAAGTATCTGAGAAATGAGTAACTAACTTGATCAGAGTATGAATGTTGATAGCCAAGATACTCATGGTTTGGGACAACCCACAACAAAGGAAATCGTATAACAGATTCACAAATTTGGAATTTACATAGGAACATTAAAGTCTTAAAAATTATTTCGTAAAATATACTTATAGCATTGGTTCAAAGGACCGAAGCATTATTATTTTATTTTTTTTATTATCGAACTAGCTATTACCCGCGACTTTGTCCGCTTATATTATACGTATACGTATATTATACGTTTTATACTATTTTACCCCTCGGAAAAGTAGCCTAAGTTACTCCTTGTTACATCAGCTATCTGCCAGTGAAAGTCCCATCAAAATCGGTCCAGCCAATTCAGAAATTAGCCGGAACAAACAGACGGACAGACAGACAGACAAAAATTGTAAAAAAAAAGTTGTTTGGTACCGTGTATACATCCATATGCACTAAGTAAAAAGCGGTTATTTTAATATTACAAACAGACACTCCAATTTTATTTATTTGTATAGATTATTCTTAAAACAAATCTTTCCACAGATCTTAATCAAATTATTGCAATAAAAAACACCTGTATATCAAGGTGGAATATTACTGTTACGCGCTGATAGCTTTGGCCTTAAACTTTCCAAGTGTTTGTAACTGTACAATAGTTATTAATTACCTCAGACTAGGGTCTATGCCTCCACAATAGATGACTTCTCTCAACTTAGCCGTGTTATTTATTTGACCAACTGTATCTAGGAATGCCCTGAACTCGTTGTCACTTAATGGTGGCCGTGGAGGTGTATTAGGATCTTCATACAAGTTTAGGGCTCTAGAAACCATGTTGAATGTTTTTTCCACCTGCGACAAACGTTTAATCATCAGATCATTTCAATTAAACCATATTTAGGTAAGGTTTTTATAAATTAAACAAAGGATTTCGAACGGTGTACTTATTCACTGCGAAAATAGTGGCATATATTTTGTGTATATGTTATGGTCCAAGTGATTAATTGGACATTATTAATCTGTTATTGGCTGTAAGAGTAATTTTAAGTAAGTACAAATTTAACCTAACCAACTGATTTCGATCTGTGTTTACTGTGATTACTGCCCTGGTATTACATATAACACCCTGATTAATCACTTCGTCCATGACATTCATCAGGACCTGAACGTAAGTCATATATACAGTTGCGATACACAAATATAACTAACTAGTTGTTGCCCGCGACTTCGTCCGCGTGGAATTCGGTTTTATTACGCACCCCTATTTCCCCTCGGAAAAGTAGCCTAAGTTACTCCTTGTTACATCAGCTACCTGCCAATGAAAGTCCCGTCAAACGCGGTCCCACAGCATAGTTTAGATTTATTTCCTGAAGTTTACAAATTTTTTAATCTTTCTACATACTTAATAATAAAATTATGGAAGTAGATCACACTAAACATCAAACTGTATGAATAAAAATAAGCTTTTTTTCCATTAAAAAATTCCATGAAGATAATTAAGTAGAGAAAGTTGCAATTAGTCTGAGTCAAGGCATCTCTCAGACTTTTAACTTTTTACCTAATGTGTTATGATTCCAAAAAGTAACAGTTATTTTTACCCAATGATTCAGAAGTACCCGCTAACATTAATTACAAGGACCTTAAATGAAAATGGCTTAGCATAATGAGACTAAAAAAATCAGCATAGTCAATTGACTCAAAGTATATTCACCCAAATTTAATTAATGTATCATTTTTATATTATGGGATGTCATATCAGTTCGTGCTTCTGGGGACTTTACTTTTTTTTACTCTTTGCTGTAGTTGTGAAGCTGCCACTATTCTTGCAAATGGATTTTTAATGTGATAATTATAGAATGAGCAAATGTCCCACCTGATGTTAAGTGGTAACCTCTGTCCATAACAAGCAATATGACTTGGGTCCTCACCTAAATAGGTATGGCAAGACCCAATTAAGTGAGATGTGAGACATTTCTCATCTTTCTCATGTGCCTGTAATTTTACAGGCAAATACACCTTTCAAACCGGAACACAGTAACAAAACGAATGAATTATTTTTTGGTAGCAGAAATGGGTATAGTGGCTTTCTTCCCTGGATGAACTTGGCATAAGTGGAATATAAGTTTTAAATAAATGTACCTGGTTTAATATCATTCCCTGAAATCCACTTTGAGCCTCCTGCTTTTCTAACTGGTGTGGTGCTGGGGCAATAGTAGGCTCCCTGCAATTCTGTATCACTGTAGGAGCAGCTTGTGTTACACTTGGGGGCTCCCAGTCTTCTGAGGCCTCGGCGAAGGGCCTCATGTCCACTTTCAACTGGACACATGGTTCAGACTTCTGTGTGAGAGCTATATTATGAGCCCTGCAATATATAAAACAATCTCATCTTAGGTAAACTCATAATAAAAAGAAAAAGATTGGGCAGTATTTCAAATAGTGCAATCTAGCACCAAACTAAGCTTAGCTTGTGCTATGGAACTAAACACTGATAGAAAACTACACTTTCTTTATAAACACAATAAATATTAACACCCACACCCAGAATAAACATCTATGTTAATTATAGAGTAATATAGGGTCCTGGGTGGGAATTGAACCCACATCCAGCAGTGCTGTCGCTAGAGTAACTACCATACTGAGCTGTTAGGCCCAGACAAATGTAACGGTCACTAATATAAATTTGGATGCTTCCTTCACAATTTTGTATTTATTACTATACATTCAAGCAGGGAAACTATTTTCCCTGTGTCAACGGTGGCATTATAAACAAATACACAACACATCCTGACATGAAAACAAGCTTCACATCTATGAAACAAATGTTTACCTAAGCTGAAGATCAAAAGTCTATATCTCCTTAATACGATTACTATCTGGAAGAAATTTACTTGAGAAAAGCAGCATCCAAGTCCCAGTCAGAGAGAAGTGGTAGATAGATCTCTTGTCCATAGTCATCAAAACTTCTGTAGCACAAGGTGAAATCAGATTTGATATCAAATGCTTTAATTAAAATGCTCTGGAGCACTTCTAGGGATGTTATTTGAGGGTCGACCGAGAACTTCCTCCATTCAGGCTGGAGTTTGCCTTCACATTTCTGTAAAAAATATATATGGAAGTAGGTCAGTTTGTTTTTGTATTTTTTTTTACCGAAATTTAAAGATAATGCAATGTTGAATGAAATTTGTTTGACATTATCAGATTCTAAAAACATAAACATAATTACAAAGAAATTTGGAGTTTCCTGTATTTATTGTAATGACTAATATGTAGAATTTTCATCTCATATATGTATATTTTGCAAAATTTATAATATGTTTTATGATCAAGATGTTTAGCCCCAATCAGTGAGCAAACATTTTGAAAATTTCATTAATTATCAAGTATTTTGCATCAATTTATTACAATACAAACCTTCACTTTCACTCTAACGGCTTCTTTACTGTAACCGAACATGGTGCTACATTACATTACTAAGATATATACTGTTCTTTTTTTAATTTAGATTAATTTAACTTATTTTTTAGAAACTTAGGCATTTTACAAGAATAATTCCATGAGAAATGCACACCAGCAGCACAAAAGCAAGCACAAATTTGCACTCTATCAAATCTACTGACACAAAATTGATACCTGTAATGTCAATGTAAAGTGTCAACATGAAAAAAAAAAAAAAAAACATTCTTCTGTTATGTATTGTCATTGTCAATTTTATTTGACTGTAGTGTGGCTGTTAGAGCAAAGTCCTGTATTTTTTTTATGTCCAGATTTCAAACACAATGATACCAAGTTAGAGAGTTAGCTAGTAATGTAGCTATTTTGTAGCTCTATCACAACGGGCTGTGTCAATTTTATCGAGTTGTATCTATTCTCCGAATAGGTGTCAGCTTCTTTGTTGTTTACAATATTTTGTGCACTCACTCGCTAAATTTATTATTGCGCATTAAGCTGGGCAGCCACAAATTTTAGTCCTGTGTTCTATCGAGTCTAAGGCTGTAAGTTGGTATTGGCAATGCTCCATACCTTGCATGACCCTGAGTTTAGAAAAGATGGAGAAGCTGTTCTGGTGTAAATTAGCTGATAAATACCTGAACTTATGAGGGCTCCATAGTAAATGGCGGTAATTACTCATTAGATGCCTCGATGATGAGCTGAAGTTGAGAGTCGCAAGAAAATTACGGCTCAGTATTCCAATTAATCTTTTACAGGTACTAGTCGACCACAGAAAGCAAAAAAAAAAAAAAAACTGGAGAATCATTCTCTTATCACTGAGAATTTCTGGCATTAAATATGAAATTCAAGAGTTACAGCTTCTTCTATATGAATAATATTCCAACTGGCCCTAGATTTCATAAATCCTTTTCACAACTGTGCTGTTTTCTGAATACCCAGTAATATCGGCTATGAGTTGATTCTTGGTGTGCAGCAAAAACATTGAAGCAGGAAGCACCAACCCTTGAAGATCCTTGACGTTAACAACAAATTTATCTGTTAAGCAGCCATCAATGACCATTCCAAGCACTCGAATAGATCGTCCCCTCAAAAAGTCACTTATCCAGGAACAGAGAGGCACTAGTAGTCAGTCTGTAATCCATATGAAGGAATCTTGTCAGCTTGCTTGCCTTTTTCTAGCTACTTTTTGTTGTATACACATGGCAATACTTCAGGTTGTGTGGCCACAAACTAAAGAGGTTTACTTCTCTTTTCCTAGAATTCTTAATAACTTCCACTAAGCTGTGGCATACTTGTAGCTGTGCCGTAAAATAGGTGTTTTTTACGTAGATATAAACCTTACTTGAAGATAAACGGAAAGAGTAGAGAAACAAGATTTGTGTAGTTGTAACTATGACTGCTCCTACTCCTACCGTTCCACAAATTGACCGCGAATTAGATCTCTCGAATACGGGTAGAGGTGTTTGGCTAGTAAAGGTGCCAAAGTATATAGCAAATAAATGGGAAAAGGCATCAGGAAATATCGAAGTTGGAAAGCTGAAGATATCTCGAGCACCGGGACAGCGGGCCCAGGTGCAGTTGTCGCTCTCAGAAGCAGTTCTGTGCCTGAAGGATCCCGGCGAGCAGTCGATACCTAAAGAACATCGTCTTGACGTGTCCACTGTCACGAGACAGTCTCTTGGAGTGTTTTCTCACGTCGTGCGTAAGTATTTATAGTTAAGTAGGCTCTAAATAGTAATCTATACAAATACATAAAATTGGCTCTGTTTGTATTATTAAAATAACCGCTTTTTACTAAGTGCATATGGATGTAATCATGGTACATATACCAAAACGTTTTTTTTTTCAATTTTTGTCTGTCTGTTTGTTCCGGCTAATCTCTGAAATGGCTGGACCGATTTTGACGGGACTTTCACTGTCAGATAGCTGATGTAACAAGGAGTAACTTTTACTTTACTTTTCTGAGGGGTAAAATAGGGGTGCATGATAAAACCCAATTCCACGCGGACGATGTCACGGGCAACACCTAGTTATCATGTTTGTAAAAATTGCTATATTATTCTACCCTATAACTTTTTCTCACTATTGATGTTCATTCAAATTGATTATCAACATTATTTGTTTACAGCATCAAATACAGATTCAGTAGTACCAGAGTCAGAAAAGCTGTTCATGGAAGGTAGAATAGTACAAAAATTGGAATGTAGACCATATGCCGACAATACATATTATAAATTGAAGTCTGAATCAATAAGGAAAGCATCCATGCCGCAGCGGCAAGTGCAACAACTTGACAGGATAGTACAGAACTTTAAACCGGTATCAGATCACAAGCATAATATTGAATACCAAGACAGGAAAAAGGCTGAAGGGAAGAAGGCTCGGGATGATAAAGACGCTGTTCTCAACATGCTGTTTGCTGCGTTTGAGAAACATCAGTATTACAACATCAAGGACTTACAAAAGATAACAAGACAACCAATAGTTTATTTGAAGGAGATATTGAAGGAGGTTTGTAATTATAACCTAAAGAATCCACACAAGAACATGTGGGAATTGAAGCCGGAATACAGGCATTACAAGCAAGATGCCCCTGCCGAGTCTAAGGAAGATAAGAACAGCTCTGACAGTGACTAAACATATTTGGACTGTGATGTAATCACTAGTTACAAAAATTGAATACAAAATTATTTACAGCAAAATATTTGGAAAATGAAATAACCATTATTTCAATTTCAAGGCAGAAATTGAGAATACATACTGCTGATAATCAGTTTGTGTTCATGTCAATAATGGTAGTGCTGCCTGTGTGTCTCATTACAGCAAGCTTATAAGCTTAGATTGACTACCCATAACTCATCATGAAATGACTATGTATGTCACATACATATTCCCAATAAGACTGTTTATTCCAATCAGTAAATTGAAAGGAGTCTCAAACACACTTACAAATAAACTTAATAAATCAAAACAATCGTTTTAATCTTGCTTCAAGTTTAATAACATTCAAAAATATTGAATTTTAAAATACTCCTACATATAAACAGACATTAACAACACAGTTTCTGTTACATTTCGAATATCAAGAATGTTCATATAAACATCGATAGATTGTAAAACGATACAAGAAATAAGTTACTAATCTACTGTCAGTCAAATGGAAAAATTGAGATTCAAAATTGAGTAATTTCATATTATTCTTAGGTCTATATTACACAATGCTAAGTCCATTGTTTTGGCGAATCGTAATTTAGGGGTTGTCTCTTATTAATTCAAAGCTGATTTAGACGAGTTTCTGTTTCTATATCGTTTATATTTAAGAGATTAGGAGGAGAATATTTGCCCTCGAGTCGTGAAACTTGTTTACACTAAACTATACGAGAATATTTTTTCCTTATAACCTCGTCTACACGCGTTCGAGAAACTCTTGTCCAAAACAGCCTTTATTTCCTTGATATTTTCAATTCATGACGTCATATTTGGATTTCTTGATGTAGCTTGCAAGCGAACACGATAGCACAGTGCCCAGAAGTGGAAGTAGAGCCGTTCCAACTGCGATGCCGATCAGTAGATCCATGTTGCTCCTTAGGTATTCTGTGATCACCTCATAGCACCCCTGTCATAACAAAAAACTTATCACCGAACGTAAGTATTGTATCTTAGCTAATCTAATGTCCACCGAACACAGTGAGGTAAAAATAGGTAATTCTGTTTTTGATTATCTAAACAAATTATTTGAATAATGTTCCCCCCTTTTACTTTAAACGATTACACTGTCATATTATTTTGTATGTTTCTAATGATTATCACACAAAGTAGTATTATTTTTATATCGTGATTTCACGCATGCAGGGTTAGGTTTAGGTACGTTAAGGGAGACTTAATCGCGACTATTCGAAAAGCGCAGGCGCACTTATTGCGCGCCTGTAAGTTTCTTTACCGAATATATAGGTACAAATATATATAATTCAGGCCCATAAAAGTTCTTTCAAGATTGAATTGATTATTCCTACTGTACAGTTTCCTCATAATGATATCTTATTCGTGTGCATTGGCGAAAATTCAAACCTAAAACCGGCCCCAGTTCAAAAAATAACTGGGTTTCTTTCTTTTAATATGTATGTTATTTTTTGGCATGGCTTATGCCATAAAAGGCTAAAATGAGTCTTTCCATGTTACCGGCATTTTAAGAGGCGTAACCTTTTGCAGCCAACTTCACAGTAGCCAAGATCGCCGTCAGAACCTGTACTACGTTGTGGTGTGAGATTAGAACGCACCTTCTGAAACACATCGCTGTAATTTGCCGTAACGCATTTGTTGGGGTCGACGCAGCAAGATATAGGGATCACTTTCTGAGGGGAGAGACGAATCCAATCCGTGTAATTAGACACGCCACAGCACTCCAACTGGAACAAGATACGTCGGCTACAATGTGGCTACTGAGATAAAGCTCAAGCGATCCAGCATCACCCGTGAAGAGAGCTTAAAATAGATAGATAAAATCTTTATTGCACACCAAAACAAGGAAACAATAATTGACAAGATATTATAACTATTACAATGGGCAAATAATAATATCGGTGGACATTTCACACAGCGCCATCAGCATAGCTTGTATCATGGGAACTAGGCAGCTGATATAATAACTTAAATACTTTTTGTAAATACATACTTATAATACATACCTATATCATATCAACACCTAGACACAGAATAAACACCTATTCGTCACACAAATGTTTGTCCTGAGTGGGAATCGAACCTACAACCTACAGCGCAGAAGGCAGGGTTACTACCGACTGAGCTGTGAGGCCTATATAGGTATATACTGTAGTTGTTATTTCCATAATTATTACAAAGTTATTTGTCATTAGGTAACTTGACATTTGATTATTTTTGCCAGTAGATTTCAAAACTTTTTGACTTTTTGATTTGCTATTATGAGTAACTGGGCCCATTATTGTCTCTTCTGTTGGCCATTCCGAATGTTTTGTTTATATACTATTTAGGCTCGTACCTACTTTTATTTAACAAAGTACAGGTACAGCTAGCCGGGGTCAACATCGTGTTGTTTAAGGTCAACCTTACGAAAAATAGACAATGTCAGTAAAATCACAATTTGTGATGGTTTGGGCACAGCGCCGCCACTACCACAGCTTGACTAAGTTTATTGAAGCCAGCTTGTTTACTACGACTATATCATTGTGCCCAAGTAACTAATGGTTACATAATGGTTAGTAACAAGCTTCTCAAATCAAGAAGAAGAAAAACACGACTGTTCTGCCCCGTACTGTTGAAGATTTTTTACATTTGAAAATGGAACCATAGAAAAAAAAGAAAAAATTATAGACAGTGTTCCTTTTTTCCTTTTTCTAACGGTACTCCATACATATAAATATATATAAAAGTGAAGGCGGAATAAAGACTACATAATTTCATTATTTTTTTTATGTCATACAGTTACAGAACGAGCTGACGGCCCACCTGGTGTTAAGTGGTAACCTCAGCTCATAACAACCGATACGACTTGGGTCCCCACCTAGTAGGTACGACAAGACCCAAGTCGCATCGTATGCGCCCGTAACTCTGAGATGTGTAGGTGGAATGTCATATGCCTGTAATTTCACCGGCAACCACACCTTTCAAACCGGAACACAGTAACGCTTTCGCGTTACTGCTTGGTAGGAGAAATGGGCATAGTGACGCAGTACTTCCCCGGACGAACTTGGCGAGAGTTCTACTGTACTGTAAGCTCTTAACCTTACACCCTTATTAAATTGAACTTACAGTATTTTGTGCGAAGTCGAAATTGGCCTTCCTCGGGTTGTAATTCTCCAGGGTCTGAGTGAGTCCGTCGTGCAGGCCCTTCGCGAAGGTGTCCCGGTAGCAAGCCACCGACGCCGCTACGCCCGCATCCATCATAAATATGCACGCTAAGAACCCGCCGTACTGAAATCAAGGTGTCCAACCATAAAAACATTATTATCTGATTTGTTAATCTAGTTTTTGCGTATTGACAATGCAATTTGTTCTAAACTGGAGCTCTATAGTTCAGCAGCAGCATGATACTGGTAAGCTGTTGTGAGCACGCCCGCAAAGGTTTCTGTTTTAGTAAAAACCATTTCACAAAGGTAAAAGAACTAGAATAAAATATAGAATATTTTATTTGACTGGCCTCATAGCTCGGTAGTAGCCTTCTGCGCTGTAGGTCGTGGGTTCGATTTCCACCCAGTAAAACATTTGTGTCATGAACATAGATGATTGTTCTGTGTCTGGGTGTTAATATGTGTTATATGTATCAACGTATTTACAAAAAAAGTATATAAGTATTATATCAGTTCTCTGCTTTCCATGATACTAGCTATGCTTAGCTTACTATGGGGCTAGATGGTGCTGTGTGAAATGTTCTCCAATATTATTATTATTATTATTATTTACATATGTGTTTGTTTCGAATACCTAAATTCATTTAACGATCGAGATCAACCAAATACATGATGGTAAGGAAATTCATATTGTGAACATCATTACTCACAATGTAGAGCAGCACCGGTTGACCCTTGATGATGCAGGAGAACGCGATCGAGCTGATGAGTATAATGAGGCCCGCGATGCCGATCAGAACGTGAGGAGCGGTCCCCGAGAACTCGGGCGAGAGCTCCAGGTACTTGTACAGGTCCAGCTCGGCCCAAAGACCCACCAGCAGCAGAAACAATCCTGTTAGCTGTTATGTTAACAACAGGTTAGCGAAACAACAAACAAAACTTATTTAATTACTATGCTTTTGGCTATGATGAATTGGGAACTTTTCTGTTAAGTTTAAAGAAACCTGTATTAGAAGAGACCCCTCATTTCTATGATCTAGCTATACATGGTTATACTTGTAGATTTTATAATAATGTGTATTGATGAAAATGAATTAATTTATTACACAAGTAGGAAAAAAATATAGCATGGGTGCAAATTTAAATTATTTTCACTACATTCATTCATACAGGTTAGCGCCTTTCCGTTGCTACGTCAACAAGTAGTTGTGTTTTATATCAGGACAAGGACATTTTCGTTTAGTTATTTTAGTCATTACTTATTTTATGCACTTTGAACTCGAATCTTATCTGTAAAATTTAAAGTTTTTCTGTTAGGATTACAATTGGGTGAACGTTTAATCCGAGCTTCGTTCATATTGTCCATCCATAAAATGTCTGACAAAAAAGTGGCATATAGGGTAACTTAACCCTATTTTTAAACACCTTATTAACCAAATTCAAAAATTAGGCAATTGGACAAGTGATAATCCTTTGGAGTCATAAAACATAGGTATTCGTAGCTTCGTGCAAAACTACTGAATTCACAAAAGATCGTGTCCTTGAAATCATATGACCTTCGAATAAAGCAACACCATTTCACAAAAATATCGTTGTAATAGATATGATATAGATTCAGCCTAAGAACAACTAAGTCGTAACTAAATATCCCGCAGTTTTGCAAAAATCCAAACATCTGTTGAGTCGAGCATGCAGCAATAACAAAATTAACAATTCATACCCAAAATATGATGTTGAACACGAAGAGGAAGGTTTTCAGGCAGGCGATCACCGCGACATTCTTGAACTGATTTCCCATTGTGATTATTGATGCTAAATTGTTTATTTCCACATATTTTTGAGCAATTGCTGTGATAGCTCCAGGGAGCAGTATCTACTGGTGAGTTCGGGAAGACGGTAACAGCGCATGCGTGAATAAATCGGCGTGGCAACTTCTTTGTTTGTAAATATAGATATTTGCCCAGGTCACCACGCGACCATAGCGTAGATTGATTTCATCGTTTGACAGGACACAAAAAATTAGCGTTCTCTCATTTCACAGAGATGAGTGAAAGAAATTAGGGGAGGCCTGGACAACCCGACCAACAAACTAGTTGTTGCAGTATTTTGTTTTTGTTCTCAAATTTAGGTTTAAAATTACCTAATTTAGTTATAATTGTACTTATACTGGTCAGTATAATTCAATTTCTTTATTCAGACAGCAATAGTTCATGGATTTAGTAAAAGCTTATAATTTAGGGACTTAATAACCAGACAAGATTTAGTCCTCTGAGTCAACTAATAAGAATAAAGCTTTTTATTATTATTATAAACTGGATTTTAGCGTCACGATGAACTATAAAAATCAGCCTTGATTCTACTAACATTTCTGCTATTACTGTCTCGCTTCCTAATGGACCTCAATAAAGGTAATATTAATATATTTATTTCATACATGGCGAACTATAACCGTAGCATACGGTGTCGCGCGTCAACATAGGCTTAGGCGCTGAACGGCGCGGTTAGTTCAGACTGATACCCCTGCCTGCGCGCATGTGGGCCGCCGCAAACGAAGGCAAAGCCGTTATAATTTAAATTACGAAACATTCAATAAAAAGTTAAATATTTTCTTAGCTAAAATAGTTCGTAGTAAATAGTTCTTTATGTACAAAACTTTTTAGTATGTTTTAAAATAGACGATTGTGATTGGATAATTGAAAAGTAATCGCAATGATTTCCCGAGCGAATTTGTACGTGATTGGGTTAATTTTCCGAGTTACATGCGTGTCTCCGGCCGCTGATATTGATGACAATGAAGGTAAGCGGACATCACAATGAATTATAGATTTTTCATTTTAGTATTCGTTTTCAACAAACATAATGGATATCAGGAATGGAGGACAATTTATTAATATCTACCTAATGTTTGGATCTTTGACAATAATTTTCATGCAAATTTTATTTTATGCTGAATTTATTCTGAATTTTAATAAATGTTACATGTTCGTTTTGAAAGAATTATTGGCGTGTCAGTAGTGATTTCACATCATTCCACAGTTTTAAGATAATCCATATTTAATACATCTCGTGAAATAAATTCAAATTTTTTTAGAAAGAAATCTGCCGTGATTAATAAAAAATATTAAGCGTAAACAGATTAGAATGATTTAGTATAGTTTCTTGTGAAAATTATGTCAAAATAGTCTATGGTTTAATAAAAGGTTTGATAAGTATATTAGTAACAGGGAAGTTGAACAGCCACACATTCCTAGCAGAATATTTTAACTTAATTCGTTTAGTACCCACATACAGCTTCACCAGAGAAAGGACACTACCATATATCTCCGTTGAGATGTTATTCCCACATTCTTAGGTCAGGAATTTAAATAAATCTCTACAAGCTAAGTAGCTTGACTGGGTCACACTTCAGTTGATAGTAACCATACATTCTGAGCAGGTCGTGCGTTCGATTCCCACCCAGTACAAACATTTATGTGAGGAATTTACGTTTATTCGGTTCTGGGTTTCATAATAACATATTATATACTTAAGTATATATGTTATTATTACATATTCATTTCATCATTTCATTCTATATTATTATTTAATTTAAACCGTTTGACATTTTAATGTATTTAAAATAAGTTATGACTAAATGAATTTTTTTATGATTGTATATTATCTGAAATAAAATTATTATTTTTATTCTATCAATTGTCCAGTTCGCATGGCGGGTACAAGGTATGCTCAGTTGCATTGTGTGATTTGTCCATTAATATTTATTATTTATTAAGGATAACACACTGGCACATAGCAAAACTTCAGTTCGGCAATAATTTGCATGAGCACGCGCCGACTCCTACATGAATACCAAATATCGCCGACCTAACGGTTACATACCTCAAAATTGGAATAGGTAAAAGTCAAAATATTTCAGTTTGCGTGTTTCTGGTCAACCTACGTGTTTAGTTTTAACGACTTGAGATATATAAAATAAATTGCAAATTGTGTTGAATACTGTAACTTAATGGTTAGTAAGTTCAGTGTAATTATTTATTTGGCGATATTTCTACTTTTATTTTTGACTTGTGCGAATAAAACCATTGCATATTTCAGCTATCTACGAACAGTTTCAATTCGGCAATTCTGAAGTAGGACTAAATAACAGTTAAAAGAATTGTTATCCAAATCCTTCACGTATTTATTCGATGCGGACCATGTTTAGCGGCATTTTGAGAATTATTTTCAACATTAAATAAAAAAGTGTCCTAAAATGAAAATGCAATAATGTGACTGAAAAGAAGATTTTCTTAAATCCTACTTTTTATAACTTATATGACAATTGGTGCATATTTTTTTACAGAGAGAACAAAAACCCTTATGTTTAGGGTCTAGAAATCATGTCACGATATGGTACCTACCAAATCCAGAGCAATAGAAGCATTCTATAATATTTAATATCTTTTATCCACAACACGAAAAAATATAATGTGGTAGAAAACCGTAAGTTTTGCGAATATTTATCACGTCAACTGAGATAGGTACCAAACACTTCCATTTGTGAGCTTGGAACAGATTAGAACCTGCACCGTGACCGACGCTCCATGTCACACAGTTGTTCACCGCAAATTATTGCCGGGCATTTCACACTTTTCCCATAGAAGCTATCAAAGCTGTATCTAACGGCACTTGTAGTCCATATCAGCTTTAAGATTACGTGACTGTTCACAGTAATTTTTCTCTACAGAACACGACATGTGATAGGTACCGTCGTGTGATAATTGGTCGGTAGACTGCACGCTGCACTATTCTGAGACGGCCACTGTCAGATATGGATAATGTACATTAGAGGTTGATGATATCTGAGTATATATTATGAAATTGATAGTTAAGAGTTTAACATACTGATTTTTGGAAACTTAATAGGAATCCTAACTAATATTATAAATGCGAAAGTGGGTTTGTTTGTTTGTGTGGTTTTTACACTTTCCCAAACCGCTGAATCGATTATGATGGATTTAAATAAAGAGATAAATGGGACCCTGGAGACAGTTATAGACTAAAAAAATAAGTAAAATCAAAACAAAAAAATAATAGTTTTTCGTTAACGATTTCTGTATCGACCGACGACGAGAATTGGTTGACAAAATCAATCATTAACGCAAGCGAAGCCGCGGGTAAAAGCTAGTTTACTATAAAACAAAAACCAAACTTTGTGGGCAGATTAAGTTACGCCATAAATACTATACCCATATTCCGTGTTCGTTGGTTCAAATCCAGCAATGAGTTGAAAACACCAACTTAAATACATTATACTTAGAACACAGAAATTTCATAAGAGGTGTCGATACGGAAACCAAAACATACGGACTGGTACGGAAACGGAAAAAATCTTGAAAAATTTCAAACGAGGTTTAGTTTTAAATACAAAGTATACATTTGCCCTAATTTCGTTTACAGTAGGTTTACGAGATGTCTTGCGACTTCATTTGTCTAGAACGAACTATACCTGAGCTTAAGAATATGAAGCATTTGTGATTTTGTTCCGGGTGACAAAAGAAGCAACATTCCTCGCATGTAATAACCTAACCTCCAGAATTAATATTTTCAGTAGGACACTTATGTTACTTTATGTTACTAAAATGTCATGAAGCCTCATTATGTATTCGAATGTACCCACTAACAGTGATTTATCTAACACAGATCGTATCTCGCGCAGGTCCTACCGCACTACCGCACTACCGTGACGTATTCAATGCTGACAGGAAACGTTCATCTAAATGTTATCTGTGTCACAGATCGCAGACGCCGGCGCGCGGGCCATCCGCGGGCTTATCTCACCATCGCGGAGATAACCGCGCAAATTAACTGCACTAACAATACGTACCACAAATATTACAGTACTAGCTGCTGCCCGCAACTTCGTCCGCGTGGAATTCTGTTTTATCACGCACCCCTATTTTACCCCTCAGAAAAGTAGCCTAAGTTACTCCTTGTTACATCAGCTATCTGCCAGTGAAAGTCCCGTCAAAATCGGTCCAGCCATTTCAGAGATTAGCCGGAACAAACAGACAGAAAGACAGACAGACAAAATAAAAAAAAAATGTTTTGGCATATGTACCGTGTATACATCCATATGCACTTAGTAAAAAGCGATTATTTTAATATTAAAACACTCCAATTTTATTTATTTGTATAGACTAGCATTGATTTCGCCCCTCCATCGGCCGTCTTCATTATTTTCATTGTTTACATGACACAGATCGATTCTTTGGATCGTTACCGAATCGACCCGAAACCGTATCTGGGCCGCCGGCCGTGGACAATACAGACTCGTAACGAATCGACTTCTTGACGCGTGTACCGTTTGGGACTTGGTATGAGGCGCTGTGTTCTGAATTTTTGCAAGTGTGAGACAATTGTCGGTAAGTCGGTCAACGCGAACGTGAAACAGGTGTAATTTGCCCTGTGCCTTGGGCCTCGAGATTGCAAGCTCACTCACAGGCCCGAGTAATGTTCGCTCACTTGCACCGTGATAGATTGCCCGTGTCGAGTGCAAACTACGGCAAAAACAGAATGCCATTTGCAACAACGTTACTTAGATATTTGTTCCATTCACAACGGCTCCACCATGGGGCGATTTCTACGGGAATAAACATAATTGTGTAGTGGAGGAGGACAGTGTAGCGCAGTAGTAAGGTAGGGAATGGCGATTTTAAATTTAAACATTGCTGGTTTATTTTTAAAGTAGGCGGGTACTTGTCCGGTGTGGCCTGTGAAACAATCACATATATTGTAATCGCAAACTTACTCAGCGTGCTTGCAACTTACAGCCGTGGTTACAAAATGGCGATTCAACGTTGCGATTGGAAGTACCAAATCAATATAATTAATATAATTTTCTCTGGGAAAAAACCTTTAGCAGTTATCATCAACACTCCGATAGGCACGGTTTCGGTTTTTTTACTTACTGGGCAGGAACATTGAAATCAAAAGTATAGGTACTATTGTTGTTTAAATTTTTAATTTATGTAATAGGTATATAATATTTCACAAAACGCCACTTAGCCACCAAGCAAAGCTTATACCATGGGAATTAGATTACTGATAAACATTTTTTACTGTTTAACACCCAGACACAACACACCTCTATATTCATCTCACAAATGTTTGTCCTGGGAGGGAATCGAACTACCATAGTAGTAATCATAACTACCTACTGTGCTCTGAGGCCAGATAAAAATTATTTATTTGGTAAATTCATTATGGGCCGGTTGAGTTGGCTGCATAATTCTTAATATTAACTCATTTGCATAAAATTGATCGAACCTTACGTTTCTGCCGGGTTTTTTTAAGTTCTGCGAGACAAAACTAGTGAGTGTGTCAACGTGACAGTATTTACGAACAGCCAGCAGATCCATAGCCGTTGATTACATCAGTTGCGGTCGACATTAGCATGCTAACGGTAGCGAGACGGAGTCATCACGGCCTACCCCGACCCGGCAACCAAGACGCTCTAATAACGTCTCCACAACATTCGAATATATAAATTTACCACAGAGTATGCTTTTTAATTTGACTTTGACAGTTTTCAACGGCAATGACGTCACAAGAAGAAATTCAATCTTTGCGTATAAATATATTGAATTATCTATTACTTCATTTCTTTCCGACCTACGACAAATAAGACGAGCTGTCTACTAAGAGCTCAGAAGAGAAGCCATTGAAAGCGAGTAATGATCACAGTGAGCTAATGAGTGAAATGTCGCGTCAATATAGATTTGTTTTTGTGCTCTACATGTGACACTTGTGAACTTTCACTGTACGCATTTGACTAGCTGTCGCATTAATTATTCTTCCCTCTGTTCCGTTATCAATCAGTCCATCAATGTCACTGTATTGTCACATCATCCGAGTTAGTCACGGGGTTTGATTGAAATTTGTCTCATTGTGTAGCTATTTGAATTTGAATACAGCATCATAGGAAATAACCATTGATAGTTTACTTTTTTTTTAAACGGCTTCTAAGATGGTTGGGGTCGTTACTACCTCAATAATTAACTGCTACCAGGGTCGCAGACGCAGTGTCAAGAAACCACTGTCCGATACAGAAGATAGATACTTGGCCGAGAATGAACGCTACTTTTACCCACGACTGGAGAAGGCAGAGTTACTATCAACAGAGCTGTTAAGCTAGTCAGAAATCGGCGGTTTCTATGATGTTAAAGCTTTAAGAGTAAGGTCTTGCTTGCTTATTGATCTTGCAGAATAAATCCCAAGGTACTATACATATTATAGATACTAGACATTTTACATTTGGATACTTCGGGATTTCAGAAGTTGGAGAACAATACAATGTCAGTTATGATGTTCAAAGTTATTTTTAGCATATTACTACCTAATAACCCCAAGGAATTTTACACTTGTATTTATTTATTTATTTTATTGATGATAAATAGTCTATACTTATACAGAAGGTAAAAGCTTATAAGATAAAAGTGAAAGACAAAAGAGATTTATCGCACTGATCATTTACCGATAATTATATACATATTTACCGCATTTATTACATTAATTTACATGGACAGTTATGGTACAATTGAAAATCCCGATCAACCAATCTGTATTTTGTTATATACGTTTAGATAAATGTAGATGCCAAATAATTATTTGGCGATAAATATATGGAAACTCTATATTTACATGCGAAGAAGAGAACAGATACTAATTTACATTCGAATCTAATTTGAGTTTCAAATGGTCTCTACCCACACTCGTGTTTCACTTATCCTCTAGAGAAATTCCTAATATAGATTTATAGGTAAACTAGCTGTTGCCCGCGACTTCGTCCGCGTAGAATTCGGTTTTATTACGCACCCCTATTTTACCCCTCGGAAAAGTAGCCTAAGTTACTCCTTGTTACATCAGCTATCTGCCAGTGAAAGTCCTGTCAAAATCGATCCAGCCATTTCAGAGAGAGCCAGTACAAACAGTCAGACAGAATAGACAAAAATTTGTGCCGTGTATCCATGTAAGTGTATCCATATGCACTTAGTAAAAAGCGGTTATTTTAATATTACAAACAGACACTCCAACTTTATTTATTTTTATAGATTATAACTTATCCAATTAATAATTGCTTCTACTTCTATTGTATCGGCACTGTACATTAAATATCCAAGTCTTCGTAATAACGACGTAAAAAGTAACAATGTACATTGACGACACAATAATTACACGTTACGAATGACCAATGAAGAACCGATATCTCTTTAGGTAATTCTGGATAGACAGTTATAATATGAGATGAGCCCATAAAACGTCGACGTAAAACACCTTTGCCTTAAGTCGCAGAATAATTGCTTGAGGAGCCATGGCCACCGGTTTTCTATGACCATCACTCAATTGATTTGAATACTTTATTTAGTATTTTGATTGGCCTCACAGCTCAGTTGGCAGTAACCCTGCCTTCTGCGCTGTAGGTCGTGGGTTTGATTCCCACCCAGGACAAATATTTGTGTTTTGAACACAGATGTTTGTTCTGGTCTGGGTGTTGATATGTATTATTTATATATATTTACAAAAACGTATATAAGTATTATATCATTCGTCTGGTTCCCATTATACAAGATATGCTTAGCTTACTTTAGGGCTAGATGGGCGCTGTGTCAAATATCCATCAATATGTATTTTATTTTACATTGCATCATACTATATTTGTCTTGTGTTTGTCGAATACATCAATCAGAAGGTAGTCTTTCATTTTAAATTCTTGACATAGCGCAGCTGGTCAGTTGAGATATTTGTATACAGCCTGCTGTAAGTTGGATTGCCGCGCGGACCTCTACTACTATTTATAGTAGGAACCGTTGTACACGGATGCCTCTAACATAAATACAGTTGGTGTCATATAATATGGTGCCAAACAGTGGTTAGCTAGCTGGAGTCTCGACTGTGAAGGTCAACGGCCAACGCCCTCAGTTCAAAATATTTCACCCTCACCTAAACATAAAATGTTTTATCTGCGAATCGTATAACCTCAAAATGGTTCTGTCCATAAGTACGTGCTATTTCTATTTACGAATCTGACATACGTGGGTGCCCACGCGAAATCCATTTCAAGAGGCATATAAAATCCTTTTTTGGAACTGTAAAAGGTGTCATGGGGTTAAAGTGGCTTCTCGCTCCAGTCGAGATCTTCACATTGAATTTAGAGATTAGGTGGAGGTTACGGCTAGCTGAGGCCTCGGGGCGTCAGGCCTCGGTCCCCTAACTACCCATTCTAGGGAACTCACCGCTTGGAGCCGTGCAGTTGTAACCGTGAACGGTTATTTTTATTGGCTATTGATGCGGCCGTTAGCCATTTCTCGGCTGGCGCCCGAGATTAACGAGCTCGCGTCATATACCCGATATGGGTGGTATGGAAGATATGCCTGCGCATTTACGACTTCATAATTGTATTGGCAGAGTAATTTCACACTCATGTAAAACATGGTAATTATCTAGTATTGTACTCATGTTTAAGTTGCCATAAATCTAAAACTACTATTAGCTTAGCTTTACACTACGAGACGAAAAAGTTTAGTGAAAGGATTAAGTGCGCCTCAAAGAGTGTTTGTTTCTCCGACTTGCCGGTTTTTTCATGATGTTTTCCGTCACCATTTTAAGAATGTGCTCACATAAATATACCATTTTCATGCATTTTCTATTCCTATTTCTATTCCTATTTCTATTCCAAGAGAAATAACTCATTGTTTGGTAACCTGTTGGTACGTTAGAATTTGAACCAGATCCTCCGAATTATGTCTTGGGGGTGCGTCCCGGTCCATCATGCTCTCTATATACAGAAATACAATGCTCAATAAAAAAATTAAGAGCAGTAGAACACACGTCAATTTTGGCCGGGAAAATACTGCCACCATGCCCATTTTTGCCGTCAAGCAGTGACGCCTTCGCGTTACTGTGTTCCGGTTTGAAAGCTGTGGTTGCCAGTTATATTATAGGCATGAGACATTCCACCTACACATCTCAGAGTTACGCGCGCATACGATGCGAATTGGGTCTTGTACCTATGTAGGGGAGGACCCAAGTCGCATTGCTTTTTATGGACATTGGTTACCACTTAACACCAGGTGGACCATCGACTCGTTCCGTAACAGTATCACTTAAAAAAACAACAATCGCCAGTATGAAATAATTAGACAAAACTTCAGTGTGAAGTAAAATAATACTTATTACGGCAGCGGCGTAGCGTAGTGTATATATGTAAAAGACATCAACGCCTTTAGCATCTTCGTAACCTAACATTATTGTTCTCTTGTTAGTTCTTAGTGCTTAAAATACGCTTTTTATTGACCTAACTAGTTTCTTAACCCAATTCATACTATTGGGACAAATTCGTCATCTTCATGTTTTGTTCTTTCCATACACGAGACGGCAGTGGGTCAATTTTAATTGAATTCAGTAAAAACCGATTTTGCACGCACGTCCAAGAATGGAACATCTAAGTTAGGCATTGTTCTGGTTTCTGTTTCTTGTTGGTGATTTATGATTATATATAAGATTATTATTATAAGAATATTGCTCAAGTTTTAGCTTTTGGGCGCTTTGGTGTATACTGCAAGCCTTTATGTGAAGTGAAACATAATAAATAAATAAATAACTATGGTTCGTCCCGAATTCGTTCATATTATCACAATAAAAGAAATATATAAAATGAATTATTATTACATATTTATATATGAATATTTTTATTAGTATTATTATAATTTTTAGTTGAGATACTATTATTTATGATTAATAATCATATCTAAGCTTGTTTAAAATATATTAAGTAATTGCTGTACGAAGACTGATTAATGAAGATGAGACTGAAGATGTAAGACTAATAATGATAAAATAAAGTTATAAAACAATTGTTTCGAAATAGAACAAAACACCTTTGATAATGATAGTACCCTTCTTGAAGTGATTTGGTCACATTTATTACTTTCAACCGTTTTGGAGCTCACATCCTCAAACGCGCCATACAAATTATGCTAACATATTCCTTTACATCTTTTAAGTTTCAGGGCGATGCGATAAACCGTGTGGGAGTTTTCTTTCGACAGACAGACATACATACATACAATGCCGACTTGTCCAACTTGACTTAGAAAATTTCGCTCACTGTTGGGGTTGCTTTATGATCCAAAATGGAAAACTTAGATCAGGGCAAAAGACTAAACAAATATCTATGCTTTTATTAAGCTGGACTGATTGAATAGTTCGTTGTTCAAGTAGATTCACAAAGTAGAAACTACTAACTAAATATTTGGTTCGAGTTTCAATCTTTTGTCAAGCATAACACCTTTGCTCTTCGAAAGTCGAGCGAAAGAGTGCTTTTCAAGCACGTTTTCAATTTACAAACGCAACGAATTAAGTGAATGTAAAAGAAACAATAGTACAAGCGTTATTTTTATTTTATTTGTCACTTTGTTTGCAGTTTTCTGGTCGTTAAAGGTAATCTGAACTATGTTTTTTGTGCTAGAAAACGAGTATCAATTAATGCCATTCGTAAGCATATTGATCAGGATGTCAATGGGTTATGATGTATGTATTGCAAATTTCTCATATTAATGGTAGATTTTATACCTAAATCTGGCAACTACTAAGTACTACACAATATGTAACAATGTTTTTAAATTTGCTGAAATTAATAATCTTTTGTTTTTCGTAGCTTAGAAAACTAATGGGTAAAAAATATGGGGCCAAGTTAGGCAATCCAAAAACTATCTACCGTACTTCATTTTGTCATGGGCATAACTCTACGTGTTGTCATTGCCAAAATGACCATGATTATTCTTAAAATACCTCTAAATTAACTACGCTTTCAATGTTTCTGTGTATTTCGCCTTGTTACCCAGAATTGAAATTTACTAAACGTTGTAGCACTAATACGAATTAGAGATTAAGATATTTTTTTATTAATATTTACATTAAGACGATGTTCTTGCAGATTATATAAAATAATCCTATTGTATTATTGATTATTTCTACTATTGTATTACTGATTTGTCTAAGTGCATATACCTATATTTATATCGCCCATAACAACCGATGCGTCTTGGGTCCTCCCCTACAAGGTACGACGAGACCCAAGTCGCATCGTTAGCGCCCGTATGAGACCTGAGCGCATCTGAGACATGTAGGTGCAATGTTTCATGTGAGTCTCAACTTTTCGACCCAAAAACTCATTTGTGCACGTTTTTGAACAAGCGACCTCCGAACTGAAACTCGGGCTGTATACCTACCACTGCGCCACCACTTTATCAATATAAATAACCTAATTTTGACTCGCCCCACGCTCAGTTGGTAGCAAACCTTCCTTCTGCACTGTAGGTCGTCGTTTCGATTCCCACCCAGGACAAACATATGTGTGACCATTGATGTTTGTTCTGTGTCCGGGTGTTAATATGTATGTATTTACAAAAAAGTACTTATGGATTCTATCAGTCATCTGGTTCCCATAGTACAAGCTATGCTTAGTTTGGGGCTAAATGGCGATGTGTGAAATGTATACCAATATAGTTCAAACCAGCATAATGAGTGTTCGGTATGGTGGTAGCGACGCGCGAGTAGCGGCTACACGATGACACCATGAAATCAGATGGCCCTGCAAAGCTCGCCGGGAGAGCGGAACGCGTGAAGCCTTCATTGTTTAGTTTAGGGCCGTTTCGCGTCACTCGCTCGACACAATCACGCCTCTCAATGCTCATTTATGCATTATTTATTTCGAATGGAACGCATAATATGTTTTGAAGTCTCACTGTGCTGTACTTGATAGAATGGTATTCTTCAACTATATAAGTATGTATAACTGCTGACTAGCCTCACAGCTCGCGACCCACTTAGGTACGTTTGGATTCCCAGGATTTCATTCCACTCAGGATTCATTTCAGGGATTCATTTTAGTTGGGTTTTTTTATGGCCCACTTGGTGTTAAGTGGTAACCTCGGCCCATAACAACAAATGTGACTTGGGTCCTCCCCTACTTCGGTACAAGACCCAATTCGCAACGTATGCGCCCGTGTCTCTGAGACGTGTAGGTGGAATGTCTCATGTGCCTGTATTTTCACCGGCAACCACACCTTTCAAATCGGAACACAGTGCTGTGTTCTGCTTGGCGGCAGAAATAGGCATAGTGGCAGAACTTCACCGGACGAACTTGGCGTGAGTTCTAGTGCTGTTGAATATTTAATCTGAATACCATAGCATAGCAGATCGCTCGCAGTCCGTAGGTATGCGGCTCGCATTGTTAGCGAGAGGACAAACAGGCGTTACGGTCCAGCCGCCAGGTCATAATGCGCATCCGTCAAACTGGATACTGTACTGAATACATCAACCATATGGAAATATTTACGTTATAGGCTGGTTATATTACGAGGTTATATCTATACAAATAAATAAAATTGGAGTGTCTGTTTGTAATATTAAAATAACCGCTTTTTACTAATTGCATATAGATGTATACACGGTACATATACCAAAACAACTTTTTTTTTAATTTTTGTCTGTCTGTCTGTTTGTTCCAGCTAATCTCTGAAATGACTGGACTGATTTTGACGAGACTCACTGGCAGATAGCTGATATAACAAGGAGTAACTTAGGCAAATTTTCCGATGGGTAAAATAGGGGGTGCGTGATAAAACCGAATTCCACGCGGACGAAGTCGCGGGCAACAGCTAGGTACTACAGGCTAGCTACTGACAGGGGACAGGTACTGACCCCGAGTTTCAATCCGGAAGTAGCTGGTTCAAATCCCGACGTGCACCAATAGGGTTTTTCGCTTGAATGATTCTGTGCGTGATACCACGTTCTCAAAACCGATCGATGAAATCGATGCAGTAGTTCCTGGTATTAATTTACAAACAAATGCTCAATACTCAATACTCAATTCAATACTCAATTCATTTATTGCTGTCGCCTTAAAATATTACTTTACATTTACACCAGGCTTTTGGTTACAAAAGTGCTGTTTTTCAGACTGGGTGATATTAATGAAGCGAATCTTACAAATTTAACCATTCTAGCTGTTAAATATTCCGTATCGCAAAACTAATTCGATTAATTTTAATAGACTAAAACGGATAATCTTCGGCACGAGATGCTTCTTTGCAAGGTCATTGCTGTTTCTATATTAATTATTTTAATTCAATATCAGCGCTGGATCATTAAAAAAATGGAATTAGAATAATTTCTCGTGCACTCCAAAGTTGTATAAAAGTGTTGCGTTAACCTAAATGCCAGGTTAAGATTATAGCAGTGCGTACGTGACGTAAAATAAAAGTAACAGTTTAGCCAGTGGACGAAATACTTCCGCGAAATTTGAGCAAGCAGGCTAACAGTTTGTATTTAGTAAAATGTTTAAGCGGATGTTGAAATTAGTTAGTATTTTGGAATTTAATTACCTCAGTCGGCTGGCGCTTCCTTTCCGTCGCAAGGCCTTATTCATGTATAAATTGTATGCTACTGGATCAGCGTAACGTCGGTAAAAATGATTTAATTACTTGATAGAATATAAATTAAAGCAATAATTAAAATACACAAAAATTTTTGTTTGTTTTGAACACCAATTTCTGGTTTCTGTTCTATTGGGAAATCGGTGTCATTGACAAATACCAAAATATAATAATACTAATAATAATAATATTAGTGGTCAATTCACATAGCGCCATCTAGTCCCAAATTAAGCATAGCTTTTACTATGGGAACCAGACAACTGATAGGATTCATACATATACTTTTTTGAAAATATATATATAATACATATTATTAACATAATTTCGACTGTTATTCCAATAATTGATATTTTTATGTGTGGTTGGCATGCTTTAAATTAAGGTGTTAATTTTAAAAAAATGGCCCATAACTTATCCGAATTGTATTGTCGGGGTAGATCTCTCTTGTCAATAGTAAGCCCACATAACAGTGTGAAGTACTTAAGAGTTCCAGAACCTAACATATATCGCAAAGTTTTAGTTTTACTTTATAAAGTCATAAAGTAGGTTTAGTTTTTATTTTTATGTTATGTAGGGTATAGAACGAGCTGACGGCCCACCTGATGTTAAGTGGTAACCTCCGCCCATGGACAACAGCAATACTACTCAAGTCCTCTCCACCAAAGTACGAGATGACTCAAGGCGCATTGCGTTGCGTCTATCACCCCGAGACGGGGATGTAACGTCTCATGCGCCTGCAATTTCAATAATACTAGAGAAATTTGAAATGAGTTAACAATAAATCGTATCACTTCCCTATAGTGACGTGAGTCACGCACAATGATTGACCATAACGCATCATTCAAGGTTAGTTGACCAAAACATTTCAAATTGGTTTGGCAATCTAACGAGGTAACATTTTAGTTTTGGGGCAAAAGTTGCTCTTATGCACTGTCATGTTCATTATTTGTACCACCATGTGACCTACATACCCACTTATTATATTGTTTCGCCAATATGGCGGCTTTTAAAACTTCCTGTGATCTTAATATTTAATTCACGTTTGATATGATGATTATTATCCTGCTTTAAAGGACGGGTAAATGTTTTCAATTCAGAACTAATACTGCAATTAAATTATCTTCATTTTATCTGTCCGTCTATTGGTAGGAAAGCTTTATATTTCACTCAATGAAAGTATCGCAAGTAATAGATCTCATGTTGACCAAGTAGGTAATAGCTTTGTTAAGGACCTGTTTTAAATATAATGTTAAAAAAGGTTCTATACAAAGCTTAAATAGGTAACCTATGTGTTGCCAGATACTTTCTAAATAAAATGTTACTTATGTTTAATTTTGTAGCGGGCCACTTCGTCGTGCCAGATAGATAAAATTCTCGTTACTGGAGTTGTAAGCCCAGCGCTATCGAAACGCGAGGGTTCGAATCATAACTGAAGGCTGCAAATAGCTGGCGGGAACCACTCATTTTTCATATCTGATTCACTGTTCCTATGAAATTCAAGTTATAACGCAAACATTGCATTTGATCATTGGTTTAACGTTTATTGAACAGTTCATTTTGTAATTATGTTTAGTATTGGATAGGTAAATTATCTAAATGTTCGAATTCGTGTTATTATAAAAGTCACCAACAGCCTATTTTATTATGTTATGGTATTTTTATAAAACTTAATGGCATCATCAGAACTAAATCTAATTGATTCATATCTCATAAAAGTATCTAAGTTATTAGGTTGTCTCGTTGCGCTCCAGGGGTGCGGCGCTGAATTCAATTGAGTCCAGCAGTGATTAAGATCTCGAGATTGTTTCATTCTCATAACCTTTAAAACTAGTGACTCAAAAATATTTTGTTGTACTCTATATAATGCTCCATACAAATCGAATAAAACAGTCTCGGTTACCAAAATGTTGTTGCACCGTTGTCTATGGAAAATTGAAACAAAAAGATAACTTGAAGAGAAACTGGGGATATAAACCTCTTCCCAAAACAAAACAATATACTTGAAATAAAAAATATACCGAAACGGATTTTAAGTCCGTACATGGTCTCCAATCAAATATTTTTTTTGATTTGTGGAAAATATATTACTTCACAAATCGAGCCGGGAATAGAAACCCCATAAGGAAAATCTTACATGAACAATACTGCCACGTTTAAACTATTGTATATATCTACTCGACTAATAGATGCCTAATATCAATCCAGAGGTACCTGTTTCAAATCCTGACGAGAACCAATTTTCCACTTGAATAATATGTGTGCACTATTATAGTTATAGCACTATATAGTGCACTATATGTTAGTCACTAAGGTATATATTTATATGGGCCAATGTATTTAATACTAAGTAGCATGAAATAAACAAATTATTATTAAATTATTATTATTATTACTATTATTATGTATTTAACTACATTCAGAAAACTGCCTCGGACCAAAGATTCGAAGACATGTGTCAATGCACAAGAGGAGCCTTGGAGGCGCACTTTTAATCCTTTACCACATTGGTTCGAAGGAGCTATTGGAACGATTAGTTACTTAATTTTCAGTGTTTAGTCTACCCGTCTCTTCTATTAATTGAAATTTACAATGAATAAATTAGATACGCTGAGCAAAGTATCTTGCTCCATAAATTTTGTGATGTGATAATGTGATTATTTAGAGATTTGCATTCCATTTAGATTCATGCAAAGTAATTGTTTTAAATGTCAAGTTGGATTAACCGTCAATGCCCCGTATTTTTCCGTAACAAAGCCGTTACAATCGCCTTTCAGTTGTATCATTCCTTACAGCATGGCTGTGATGTAGGAGAGTAAACATCAGTTCTCGGGCTATAATCAGAAGCGGGAACGGCTCAGTGAGCAAGTCAATGGGTTAATGGTACGTCCAGCTCGCATAGCTTGTGCATTCAAGCGAACAGTCACACTGACCGAGGAACGTAAGATTGTGGACCTTATTTGGGTCATTTTGGGTCAACTGTCATCGAGATTTCGGGCACACATTCGGCATTTTTTAAGATTAAATGCTGAGATAAATTTATAAGAACCGAGGAGTTATGCTTGGAATGGGTAATAAGCTCTATTTCTTGGGAAAGGCACGAATAACAATAGAAATTGTTTGCTGCTGACTTGCTCACAATAATAGGCGCAAAGAGCTAATTGAACTGCTGAACAAATTAAGTTTTGACATTTTGACCTCGGCGCCCGCCGTGGTAATTGAATAATCAATCTGAGATCGAATGGACGCCGTAATTGATCTCTTGAACTCTTGACCATTGTCCCGTCGAATACTGGTTCCCTTTTTGCCGTGTAAGCATATTCGGGGATTAAGGAGTGCTTTAATGTAAGCACAGAGCCCTAGGAACACCAAAAACAGAAAATTTTAAGGATTTATTTATGCGAATAAGTTTACGATGGCGCACCAGATGTTAAGCGGTAAACCTCTCTCCATAACAAGAACAGCAGTCTTGTCAGTGATACTTAGGTATGGAAAACTGCATCGGATTGTATTGCGCCCGTAACTTTGAGACGTGACGGGGAAATGTCTGATGCCTGTAATTTCATCGACAAATATATTTTTCAAACTGGAACACAGTATCTAATGATAATTATGCGTTACTGCTTGGCGGCAGAAATAGGTGTAGCAGTACTTCCCCGGATGAACTTAACACAAGTTGTACTGCCCGTAGAAAATATTTCCAAAGTATTGATGTTTCATTTTCAGAGGTACTACATTTGATTGGAGATCCCGACTTTAGAGATGTGCAGCTGCGATGGGAGTATGGAAGTGACGAGGAAGGGATCAAACCCAAGCCCCTCGCTTTCCAAGTGCACTACTGTGAACTGCAGGCTTGGGGGCAGTACCGTTGCCGGACAAAAGTAAGTTTTCAATGTTGCGGATTCCATTACCCATTTATTGCTCACAAAAAAAAAACAGTAACAATGTACAAAAAAGTGAAACAATGGGCGGTCTTATCGCTATTAAGCGAGTCTTACAGACAACCTTTGGATGGATAAGAAATACTGGACTTTATATGGGGCTTTGTGGTTCATCTAAGATTGGTTTAAAAAAGTACCTACATTCTAAAATCAGATTTATACACAAAATAAATTTCAACATTGTAGTAAACCCTATTTGAGAGCAGGTTTCCAACGGGCATGCGCTCAAGTTACCTTTAACCCAGGTGTTGCTGAACAAATAAACAGCATCAGATAAAGGATGTAGCTAATAAATTGTCGAGTTTAGGTTCAGGTTAAACCGGAGATAACTGACCGACTGTAGCGACAAGGTAAGCGATTACCGCACTTACCTAAGTGTTTTACAGCGCTGGTTTTTCATCGTTTTGTTGGATAAACAGCAATGTTATTTCACTCAGCGTAAACTTACGAAATAGAAAACTGCTCGTGAAACTGGTTCTGGTAAAACAAAACTTTTTAGAAAAATGACATAAGAGCGTTATGATCAATTTCAGAAGTAAGTTACGTTAAGGTATTTCTCATAAAGTAAGAGTTGAGACGGATTTTATCGTTTTTACTAATAAGTTCCCAAAATTTCATGTCCAAAGGCGTGATATAAAAACAAACTCATTAACGCCACAGCTTTCTCACAAATACTATAGGTAAAAAGCTTCTAAAAGGTTGTTTTTGTAGTGAATATTTTCATTATATTATATATAAATATATATAAAATTACTGTATATATAATAATATTTTGTCTGTATAATTATTATCCGCATATTCAGGTGGTTTATAATATTATCAAAACTATAAAGTCAAAGTCAAAAACTTTATTTCCATAGAATTCATAAAGAAATGGCTTGGAAATGTCAAATATATTCAAAACATAAGGTCACGCGTACCTACTTATAGCTAAGTTTGACGCCTGTTCAAACCCTATCCGACCCTCCATGGGGAAGAACAGCCAAGAAACCCAAAAAAATAGAGGGCTTCCTTATTATACAAATATATACATATTAAATTATTGTATGGTTTATAATATTATCAAAATTATATATTTCTTTCAATATCCAGGTAGTGGACAACATAGAAGAGGAGACATCCAAGACGACAGAATCTCCGTTCACTAGCCCAGCGCCCGGCGGCGGGGCCCGTCGCGCCTACAACACTCGTATCACGGGGCTGCGGATGGCCACCACGTACTCATTCGAAGTGCGTCCGGTGACCAGAGACGCGCGGGACCTCGCCGATCCACATTCTATCGGCTCCAAGTACATCATCGTACCCACAAAGGGATGTACGTAATGATATTTTTTTTATGTAATAATAATTTGGTTATCTAAAAATTTGAAAATAACGTATAATAAGTAGGTAGGTACACTGTGACTGTTGATTGATGAACTAATATATAGCATTATAAAGGAAAAAGTTTGTATGTTTGTATGTATATACTTATTACTATTATCTACTATACTGCTTCACGCTGAACGGAATTTTAACGAAATTTGGATGAAATTTGGTTTTGGCTCAGATTAACTGTGCATACAGGACTAGTGCTCTCTTAACTCGACAATATTGTGTACAGTCTCAGCGCGCGCCACTCAGTGCCTGCCCCACGCAAGCGAGGTTGAAGTATCCACGGGCCCGTACTTCGGAGGGCGCATCGCAGTGGAGGCCGCCGACGGTGGTCCGGAGCGCTGCTCCATCCAGGGCAATCCGAACAGCGCGCAAGACGCGTACACCCTGCGCATCCACCACGACGAGTGCGGCTCAGAAGTGAACGACACAACCGTCGCCACGTACGTCATCGTGCAGGAAAACCTGCCGATACTCACTCACAGCACGAGAAGGTAGGTTTTGCATCCGTTCATTCATATTACGACAGAACGAACATGGACTACAATAAGCTACAGCCGGCCAGACTGGAGGCTAGGAAGGAGGAAGCTCAACAGAGTATGATGTTCAATGGCCACAGCTCAGTTCGTAGTTCGGCTGAACCGATTTTGACGGGACTTTCACTGGCAGATAGCTGATGTAACAAGGAGTAACTTAGGCTACTTTTCCGAGGGGTGCGTGATAAAACCGAATTCCACGCGGACGAAATCGCGGGCAACTGCTAGTATAAAATAAAATGCATTACTAATTCCGTGTGTGAAGGTGAAATGTCTAAATAGGCAATTATTTCACCGGCAACTACAGCTTTCAAATCAAAACACAATAATTATACTTGTCGGCAGAATTGGGTATGGTGGGAGAAGTATCCAAGGACGAACTTGGCATAAGTCAGAGTTAGATAAATTTGTTCTTTCGCCGTTATTGCTTCCATGTCATTACCGAATCTCAAAACTCCTCTGTTGCAAACTTACTAGCGCGTAAGACGCGCAGCCACTTAATGCGCATCTACCATGACCGACTTCAAAGTGAACACGGCACGACTGTCACAACTTATCTCTTATCGTACAAGATCTGGCGATACAAGACGTGGTAGGTTGGAGTCGCAGTCATTATTAGAATTGTCAAACAGTTTCTTTTCGCGCTACTGATCTTGAGACTCAAGTTAAAAAACATTCTCGAAACGCTTGGTTAATATGAACCTGGTTAATTGAGGGTGTTGACTGTCTACCTGGTGTGAAGCAACGTCCAGCTAGGTATTTTCGGCGTTAATAGTCGTAGTATTATAGGCTTACTACCTACCTACGTACGTAGCATACTACCTACGTAGGCTTTAGTTTCTCGGCTTTAATAGCCTCTTTCGCCCACAAGACGTACTTTTTTGTTTTGCCTAAAATGTGTCTGTGATCTAACCCTGTTCGACAGATCTAAACCGAACCTTATCCATCATACAAATGGCCTGATGCAATACACATGGCATTTTCAGATTCCTAGTTCTATGCACTTACAAACCTGAAACGCTGACCGTTCGCGCCGGCATCAATCTGCCCAAAGCCCACCCAGGGGACGTGCTGCTCCACACCAAACCGAGGCATGGGTCGGTGGAGCCTTACGAGAACGAAGACATGGACTACAATGAGCTGCAGCCGGCGAGATTGGAGGCGAGGAAGGAGGAAGCTCAACAAAGTATGGCGCATCTCATTATGAATGAATGAAAATTATTTATTGTACACCATTAAAATACAGTATAAACGTTAAAACTACTTAAGATACACGTTCAATGGGCGGTCTTATCGCTAAGAAGCGATCTCTTCCAGACAACCTTTCGATTGATAGGATTTAACTCATTATGTACATAACTATTATTATCTACCTACTTACAGTTCTGGTGACAGATACCTACAGAGAAGTGCGAAGATGGCCAGTTTTGCTTTATAGAGATGGTGACATGAAGGGATATTTTATTTTGGCCTTTAGCATCCAACTTCAGATTAGCCAAAATCAACCACCAAAACTGTGACCATCCAACATTTCTTTCAAAGTGGCTAACGATTGGTAGATCCTTGGGATATCACTCTTTATTACCTACCTCAAGCGGACTTGATATTCCTCAATAAAATGTACCTCGGCTCGTTATAACCGTAGTAAATAATATGGCCTAAAACTCTTTGAGCTGCAGCCAGAGCGATTGAAGGCCTTGAGGAAGTGCAACAGACTTATTATGACTTAGGAAAATGGTAGAAGGGTAGTAAAGATCTGTGACTATCATTTTAATAATCTAGGAACTCGTAGCAGACATTTGTAGTAGATGGTTTCTTTCTTTTCAGGTATCTTCGGAGAAGTGACCTTAGTGATGTTTCTAGTCGTGGCGGCATTCGGCGGGATAGCGCTCCTCATATGGAAGATGGTGCCTCAATCAGACAGAGACAACATATCCATCTCAACGATATCGACGTTGAATCGTAGCGGATTTTTCAGTAGGAGGAACAGAGACAGATTTTCTGACCAGAGTTCCGTCTACTCAGTGTACTCCATCACGTTGTCGGAGAAAGACGAAGTTAAGAAACCCAGTGACGGGGACAATACATCAGAAGCCTGATGACTTTACAAGCGATTTATCTACGTAATATACACACATTTAGCAGCGCTGAAATCTCTTCAAAGTGCTATTCAATTGCAATTTGCAATTATAGTTGCCGTAGGTACTTCCAAATTCCGCACCGAGTTATCAAGAGATATAAATGTGTGTCCATGTTGGGATATTAGTAGTTTCTTAAGCCAGTACCAATAGTATAGGTACCGCTGAGCGAAAGATCCGATCCCGCTCGGAAACAGCAGGACCAAGTTGCTCGTCGTCGCTCGTAGTTTTTCAGGGGGTTTGCCGCTCCTGACAACGAGAAGCTTTTCTGGGACCGAAGGTACGACACAGTCGGGGGTTATAGTCAAAGTCATGTCAAAAACTTTATTTCCATAAACATATTAAAAAAAATGGTTGTCTGTAAAGTCGGTTTACTGACGATAGTTGAACGTGTCAACGTCTTAAGAAAATACTGATGGAATGGTAGCATTTTTCAAAAGAAAATTTTAATTTCATTTGTTTAATAGATTTTTATGTATATATGCACTTGATACTCGATCAAAACATGTAAATGTAAGTATTAGCAGCTGTCCACGCAGACGCATCGCTCACTCAAGTAGGAGAGAGACGGATGTCGAACGCTGCCGAACGCAAAGGCCGATTGTGCTTCTTTGTCGCTCGTTCCGCGCTCTCGCTTGCACTTGCACAAGCCTTACATGGAACGCCTCAGAGCGAGGTAACGCCGCATGAGTCATGTTTTTTCGTGCGTGCAGCCGGCTCTATCGAATTATAAGACGTTGACACGTCAAAAATAAAGGTCACGCGTACTACTACCGCTATGTTTGACGCTTGTTCAAAACCTATTCGCAAGAATCCCCTGAAGGAGGGTCCTGTTCTTGCCCAGCCATGCTCGTGGCCTTCCCCAGGATTAGGCCTCAAGGTATATCGTGCGAGAAGAGTAATGATGTGTTCGCGAGCTGTACGCAAATACGGCAAATGGCCATAAGAACTTCATCAGCTGCACCATTAGTTGGCTATCTATTAAGAGCTGTTTGTTTCTTATTACAGTTGACCCTCAATCACTTGCAGTAGTTTTATACGATAGTAGACTAATGTCATCTTTTTAACTGATAGCAGCAACAATATCAGGTTATTCAAGCCACAAAATAGCTTGAATATATGAAATATAGACAAAAAGTTATCTTGGAGAGAGACAGAATTATTATGTATAGGTTATAACAGAGTATTTGGTATTTTCACGTCTCACGGCGATTTTTTGCCAGCTTCCTCTACGGAGTTTGTAGTAGGTAGGTAATTTACGAGTGGGCCAGTATGACGTAAGGTTTTGCTCACTGCGAGTGTTTTTGCATTTATGTAAGTTTTAATGTGATATAAAATTAGATATAATATTTAAATAGCTCTAGCTGGCAGGTATTGTAGTAACAATTGATAATTTTCGAGATATTGCTAAAATAGCTAGTGTTTTTATGTCTTAGATAATAAAATTAGAATTATCTATGTTGAATAATATAAACACGTTACTTAGCTTAATAAGCCAATTAGTGTTATACTTTTTTGAACTGTATTTAAGCCGTTACAGACAATTACAAAACATTGATTGGCCAATTACGCTAATTATCGATTGTAATTAAAATCGTAAGTAGTTAAATATATCGTAAGAGTTTGTTGCACCTTCAACACATATCAAGGTATAACATTATCTATGGTTTATAGATAGTATCAATTGTACCAACCTAACAGATAAAAAGTATAATTTATGATGTGTATTGAAAAGTATTTAAGTTAGTTATATTAGACAGTGTGACCACCACTAGAATATTGAAGTGAATAAAACATACAAACAAGCACAAGATTTTTATTTGAATACTATATCGTCAGGTTGATCCAAAACGTATATTTTTTTCTCCATTTGCAGTTCGGGTAACAATAATTGTTTGACTATGTCGTCCAGTTCTTCCAAGGCTATCTGTGCGTGGAGTCTTACGATGGAATCTTCGTTTTCGTCTCTGTATAGGAGTTTGAGAGTTCTGTATATTGGCAGTAGGTTCTCTTTGAGTTGTAGCAAAGTTTCTTTTCCCAACCCCTTGAGTAGACTGGATATGACCATAACCGCAGCGCGGCGGCACTCCACTGCTGGGTCTGTCTCTATGACACCCCAGATACATACAAGTAACTGTAATACAAAATATAGGAAATAATTGAGGCGTATATAGTAGGGGGGGGGGGGGGGGAGGGTGGATAAATAAATAAGCGGATTTTGTAAAAAAAGGAATTCATTGATTAAAACTTGCGTTGCCAATTTAAAAAAAAAAAAACTATTCTCGCACAATTGTGGCCGATTTTGTAAAACTTAACTCACCTCGTAAATAATGTTGCCTATTTTATAATGGAGCACCAAAGCGATTTCTGCCAAATTGGAGAGAGCTGATGTCCTGATGAGGGGGTCGTGATCGCGACACGCGGATAACATTGTGTTAAGAAGCTCCGTTTTGTGAACAATTGCCATCTCACCTGCAACGAGATACATAGTATTGAGTGCTTTCAGATGTACGAGTTTAATCTATACAAGTAAATAAAATTGTAGTGTCTGTTTGTAATATTAAAATAACCGCTTTTTACTAAGTGCATATGGATTTATACACGGTACATATACCAAAACAACATTTTTTACAATTTTTGTCTGTCTGTTTGTTTCGGCTAATCGCCGAAACGGCTGTACCGATTTTAACGGGACTTTCACTAGCAGATAGCTGATGTTATAAAGAGAAACTTAGGTTACTTTTAAAAGGGATAAAATAGGGGTGCGCGATAAAACCGAATTCCACGCGGACGAAGTCGCGGGCAACAGCTATTCTTCAATATATATATATATATATAGCTACCGCTAATAATAAGAAATAAAAAGTAAGTAAAATTATACGTAATATATTGTACTGTGTAGTCTCTGAATATATAAATATTATATTATGAGTATATAAATATTGTACACAACAATTAATTCTCACACAAGTCAGAAGCCCCGATCACCCCGCACTCCGTTCTGTGTGTGAAACTCCATTTGGAGGGCAAGCTATGGAATAACTGTGACCATCATTATTTTCCCCCTAAACTGTTTATCATAATACCCTCACCTAAGCGTTTCGTTACTTTCACTAAAACATCTCCAATTTTCATTCTCGTCTCTGAAATTTTATTCGCATCTTGTTTTGTGTCCATGTTAGATGACATTTGTAAGAACTCTTTGCAAAGAACATGAAGCACGTCTTCTGTGCAGAGAGTGCATAGCGCAGCGAGGCCGTTCACTGCTGACAGGTAAATGTACGAGTCTGAATCTTTCAGTTGCTCCTGAAATAATAAAAAATAAGGACATTTCACACAGCGTCATCAAGTCCCAAACTAAGCGTAGCTTGTATTAGGGAATATCTGATAGAATACTTAGATTTTTTTAAATATGTACATAGAAATATTACATATTTAACACCAAGACTGTTTATTTTTTACATATTAAAGCGAGCAGACGAGCTGGTCGGCCACTTGATGTAGAGTTGTCACCGCCGCCCACGGACATATGCAAATATGTTTGTCACACTACTACTTGTCCTGGATTGAATACTTATATACTTTATTTGTAAAAACATACTTATTAATACCCAGACACATCATCTATGTTCATCACACAAATATTTGTCCTGGGTGGGAATCGAACCCACAACCTACAGCACAGAAGGCACAACTGATCTGTGAGGGGAGCCAAATCAAAAGTAAACAAAATAGATATTAATAAAGTTCATCTTTAGTACTGATATATTAAAATCTGTTTTGTTTCATGAATACTCAAAGGACATTACAAACCTGAAATAAGCAAAAAATATAATGTTTCTTCGAAATAGTCTCTCGATCGTTAGCCTCAATGAGCTTTGTGAGCTGCATAATCCCATGCGCCCGCACAGGCAACAAGTTATCAAACGCATCAGAAATTGCTTTAGCGCACTCACTCTGCGATTCTACTGACACTTCTGAGGCTAATAAAGACAGTGCTTCTTTACACAATATGTGATTAAAGCTGGACTCATCCTCGGACATGATTTTCAATATTGGAACTAGTGTAACAAACCTTTTTTCTAACTCTGAATCTTTGTTACTGTTAGCCAAAATAGTATTCAGAAGCACAAGCGCCACAGATGTACAATCTTCATTGGAATTCTCTTTTGAGAGAAAGTGTTCAATGAAATTGATTACAACTGAAGGTTCCCTTTTCAAAACTGTCACTACTTTTGGTGACATTGATATTTCAGATAGTAGTTGTAGTATGGTGGCATAGTGCTCATCAATATCTTCCAATAATACTGGTTCATCTTCAAGAACCAACAAGTCCCTATTCACCTTCCTCTGCCTTTTTACACTAATGCTGATAAGTATATCGAGTGACGCTTCGAACAATGCTTTTACAAAATCATTTTCAGTGGATGAGTTGAACAGTGTTAGACAGTACTTATATTCTTCATTATTAGATGTTTTTTCTTGAGTTGATGTAGATTTAATGGCTATTCCTGATTCATATTCCTCTATGTTGATTTCAGAGCTAGCATTTTCAAATAATACTCGGTTAATCAAAGCATTAAGTTCAGGTTTACTCAATCTTTCGAGGCATTTCAGAAGAATGTCTTTTATCTTAACTTGCAGATCTGTATGCTTCGTACACTTTGAGCCTATGAGAAACAGAACATATAGATTTGGTGACACAAGCGTGATGGGCCAATCCAACTTTGCCGAGCACACACATGCATGTAAAATATTGACCTTATGATTTACTTCCTGAGGTGACACTATCACTGTTCCAGGTAAGTCTGATTTTAACCTCAAGTAGTTATAATCAAAGACTTGAAAAATATCTTTAACCATATTCTTCACAGAAAATGACTCAGGAAACTTCTCATAAAGGCTGATCACACATGCAACAGCAGTAGCCAAGTAATGGGTATTATTCAATGATAATATTTGTGCCAACTGTGCAGATATATTAATTAAATAATCATTTTCCGAAATAGTTCCATGTTTCGTAGATACTAGCCTACAGATCATGTCAATTTTCTTCCATTCAAATCCAGTATCAATATCATAACTTTCTATAAAACATCTAATGAGACTAATCAAACCACCGGATGCTAAAAGTCGTCTACTCATCTCTTTAGAGATTACTCTTTTCACAAACGCGGGAGGCGGTGGTTCCAATACACTCTGAAGAACCAACAGTTCCTTCATCAACATAGGTTGAAAGCAATTAGCTACCAGCTGTTCATAAATTGCTATGAAGTGTTTTCTTTCCTCACTGAGTTTATTATACATCTCTGTCGTCATAGTAAAGTGCTCATAAGTGCCAGGTTTCTTCAGGGGTGCAAATGAGAGTTGAATTAAGGCGGCCAGGTAGTCTGAGAGGTGTAATGTGACTATAATATTTTTAATCACTGGCACTTTGTAGCCCCTATTGAAAAAGTTGGTACAGTCTACCAACAGTTCATATTTTTCTTCATCTGTAAATTTTAGCTTCGGAAGCATAGTGGATGCTGAACATCTTTTTGATAGTGAAATTCCTAGTCCAGGAATTAAGCAGTTAGAAACTCCAACGGAAGTTACAAGCTGGAAACATGTCCTTAGTATTTTTTGATTCTTTACACTGATCAGTATGGTACTGTCTTTATGTATCTCAAAAGCTAGCTCGTCTATTGCGCTGATTATCTTCAACAGAAATGCTCGGAGTAGCTGGTAGGTATTCGTTTCTTCTTTAGTATATTCAATTCCGTTATTTTTATCCAACAAGTCACTAATAACAGCAAATATAAACTCAGACTGGCCTTCTGAAATGTAGATTTTAAGGATATTTAAAAATGTATTATAGAAAATATCATTTGATGTAGTAGGTTTCTTACATACCTCTTTGAGTCAAATTTTGTAAACGCCCGAAGATATCAGTAATTTTCTCCATTTTCTGAGTACGTTTTACTTATTACAATTTTATATTATATAGAACAAAAAAAACAAGTTTATAAAGGCCTGTATGTAGTCTTGTTTTTCAGTCCTTCTTCGTATGATTATGATAGCTAATTAGCTATTTGAGCCAATGTCTGTTTGTGATAGGTGTCAAAAGCTCGTTGGTCCTGCTTTATGTTTGCATGGAGGTAGTATATACTTTATCTTCTTCTTCTTCTTAATTGATGGCTACAGAGGGTATATGAGCCCACCAGTCTGCCAATGACCGCTAGTGATAGTGTCATATACAACATAGGAGTTCATAATCTATGGTTTGACCCCACGCTGAGCCATGGCATGTTATGTCACAGTCATTAGTCTCTCAGTTGTCAAAGTCAGGTAAAATTTACTATTCACTTCATATCCTTAGTACTGCTGTAATTCTTGTATTGTAATTTCAACAAAACAAAGAAAGTAAGCTTCCAAAGTTAATTGAGAAAAAAAGATCTAAAATATTTCATCATGCTGATCAAAGTCAAGGTATAACACACTTTATGTACTCTTTCCATAGCAAAATATGTTGGTAATATCAGAAGTCATTATAACCTCGTTTTATTTTGTAGACGCTCACTGGTAAAGAGATTGAAATTGATATAGAGCCGACGGATAAAGTGGAAAGAATTAAGGAGCGCGTCGAGGAAAAAGAAGGCATTCCCCCGCAACAGCAACGTCTTATATTTTCCGGAAAACAAATGTATGTACTTGGTTTCACTGCCTGTAAGTAGAAACTAGTTGACAGACTGTATTTTACGTCCCGATACCAAAGTGCCGGGTTAATGTGTTTGGAAACTGGGCACCACATTATTGTTGCTTAGATTAAGGACTTCGGTAAGGATAATGAAGTTACGCATTTATTTTTGTATATGTATAAGAAAGTACTTGCTTAAGCAGTACAAATACTAATATGTGTAAGGAAATAGAGCCAAGAAATACCCACATATTTGACTGTGTATTACTATCATTATGGTTGTGTTTGATTCTGTATTCTCTTTTTCTTGTTTATTTTACATATTTAATTACTTAACTATCTTATATCTAAGCAATGCTGTTGCTCGTACGGAACAATAGTAGTACAAAAACTGTGGAACAGTAAATCTGTTGTACTGAGGCAGAGCTGTAAAGTGCATGAGAGTGTGGGGCTCTGTGGTACATACCCTGACTCAGTCGAGCCAATCCTGATGAACTGGTAAACTCACTGGATGATCAATGAGATTTTGTCTTGAAAAATGTAATTGGGCAATATGATAGGCTAAACACGTTGAAGGAAAACATCAAGGAACTGATGTGTCCTAGAACCAAAAATTTGTAGACATGTTATCTAGTGCATAAAAGATGCCACTTTGAGGTGCACATTAATCCTTTCACCACACTGGCCAAAGGGAGTTAGTGACTCAATTAGTAGTAGTAGAGCTGGTAAATTATCAGGTTTATCAGTGTTTAACATGTGTTCCAGGCTTTTCTTAATTTAGCCTTTCTTTCTATTTCAGGAATGATGAGAAAACTGCACAAGATTACAAAGTTCAGGGAGGTTCCGTATTGCATTTAGTTTTGGCTTTGAGGGGTGGCGATTGATCTGGCTTGTGATAATCATCATTTATTTATAATGCTTAATTTAATTTTTATTTCTTGTATAAAGTGATAATGACACTTCGGACTTTTATTCACAGTTATGTTATAATAAGCTAATATGAAATTAATTAGGGCCAGCATCTTTCTCTCTGTCATACAGTAAAAAAAAAAACTCAAAACGAAATCGTAAACTGTTAATCAGTAATTTGTCTTTTCGAAAGTTGCATCGTAATACCTCTAGTCGCTAGGCCCCTCTGTGGTTTTCATTTATACATCTATATACAAATTAATAAAATTGGAGTCTGTGTGTAATATTAAAATAACCACTTTTTAATAAGTGCATATGGATGTATACACGGTACATATACCAAAACAACAGTTATGACAATTTTTGTCTGTCTGTTTGTTCTGGCTAATCTCTGAAATGGCTGGACAGATTTTGACGGTACTTTCACTGGCAGATAGCTGATGTAACAAGGAGTAACTTTGCTACTTTTCCACGCCGAATTCCACGCGGACGAAGTCGCGGGCAACAGCTAGTATCTGCTAAACCTGCGTTAATCTCCTAGTACTCCTAATAAATAGCTTCTTCCTTAAAATATCCTATACACACCAGACCCACCGACGGCCGGCAACTCTGCGACATGTATTACGTTGCGTCCGCTTCAATTATTGCCCGACTGTATAACATTGTCTTTGCAATACGGTTCTCAGCTAGCGCGACAAAGTTGGTCATCTCATGATTGTTGTTCCGAATTGGAACAACGTAAAGCCGCCGACTCACTCGCTTACAACAAACGCGCCGATGTGTCGGGACTGCGAATTTCGTCTGTAGAGAATAAGTTACGCAGTTTTTTTTTAAGTTTCTAAGTTAAGATACAACATGGGGTCATTCGAAAAAGTTTTTCCTGTCGGAATCTCTAATCACTGAAGATTGTACGCGACAAACGCGACGGTATAAAATATAACCGTTCATATACTTACAAGTCATAATAATAAATAAATATATATTGGTCGACATTCCACACACGACATCTAGCCTCTAACTACGCATAGCTTCTACTATGGAAACCAGATCCTAGATAATACTTATATCTATCCTTTTTTTGAAAAACATACTTTTATTACATATTAATACACAGACAGAACACACAAACACAAACTATTATATCCGTCTCACAAATGACTGTCCTAGTTGGGAATTGAAACCCACGACCTAAAGCGCAGAAGACAGTTAGGTACTAGCTATGCGCTTTGAATAGAGATATGAGGCCAGTCAAAATGGAGATGGGCCGGCAATTCATTAGCGACGAAGAAGGTAGAGTGGATTGAAGAATATCCTCTTTCCCGCTATCGCATATCCACCGGCGTTCGACGCTCAGCGATTATACATTCCGGCATCGTTAGTCGATGCCTCCTTGATATCAAAGAATTTGGGGTACATATGAAATGAAAAAAAAATGAGCTGTTAATTAATATAATTACGTCTAATAATGTTGTACATAATGTAAGTAATTCATTACATGCACACCTACAATGCACGTACAGAGTTTACATAAAAATAAAACATCTTTGGTTGATCACACAAACGACATCAATTTACTAATATTTTCCTTACATAAAACTGTAAAATTTATAATTACCACAAGCCTTTCATTACACATGTCACAATTAAACCTATTTTGAGCGTTTAACTACTCAAGAATTTGTAATCGTAGTAATAATTTGACTTACGAATTACTACAATTTTAGTGGGTAAGCACGCGGACTCTAGCATGTAATATTAATGAGGAATTACAAATCATAAGTATTTAGATACTTATCAATTATTACATAAAGAATGCTAAACGTGACAAGGTCAAATAGAAACTAAGGTGGAATTTTAAAATACATATTAAAATGTGTCCATTATTATCAAAAAATATTTAAATGACTTTGGGACGGAAACATTTCCTCTTATATTTTTAAGACTGATCTGACTGAAGGGGGAGGAATAATGATGTCCTCGTCAGTAGAGGAAAATTGAGCTTTGGGTGACATTGAGCATAACTTTGGCACAACTACAACAGAGATGATTATTTAATCTCTAATTTTCTTTTACAACATCGATAGAAGATAATTTAACGATAAAATTGCAGGATTTTTAACCGTGGGTCCATACTAAACACCGACTCGGCTTAAAAGTTATCATATCACTCAGAGTACCAGCACTTCCGACCTTATGCTTGATTGACAGCGTTATCCACAGATATCATTGATGGAGATAATTCTATTTTCATGAAAAGAGAATTAAAAATACTGTTTCGTACGTCAAATACTAATTACCTCATGTATTGAGGTTGAGCGAGAACAATATAAGTTTCGCTTCATTCCTTTTGATTTTGTAGGCACATTTTATTTATTTATTTGCCAAACCTACACTTTGAATGTATGTTACTAATACTAATAATAGGTGCATATATCATGCGCAAGCCTGAATTGAATTGAAACATCTAAAACAAGGAAGATTATTACATAATTATTTCTCTTTAGGCCGAAAATTGCCACAAAAAGTTGCAAAAAAATGAAATAGAAACCGCCTTATAATCCTAAGACATCTGCGTCACAAACCATCGTTATAAAGCAACATTTAGATACAATTTTAGGAAAATTTAATACATGAAATTGTACACTCGAACTCATTCGAATGTCATTGTTAACATCTAGTAATGTTTGTTCACCCGCCGTAATCTAAGTAGGTAAATGGGTATCACTAGTAGGCCAAGACCAATGCACTGTCCAATTAGAAATTATACGCAACTGATGCACTTAAAAGTTGCCCTCTCACCCAGTTATAGTCCCCGAGATCTCCCAGATTGGTGGACTGGAAGACGGTGAGAATTGTCCTCCAGTGGTAGACAGAGATAATTGTCCACCAGCTTTAGACATTGAGAATTGTCCACCAATGGTAGAAAGACAGTGAGAAATGCCCACCAGAGGGAAACAGTGAGAATTGCCCACCAACTTTAGACAGGGAGAATTGTCCACCAATTGTAGAAAGGCAGTGAGAAATTTCCCCCAGTAGGAGACGTGAGAATTGCCCACAAGCGGTAAACATTGAGAATTGTCCACCAATGGTAGACATACAGTGAGAATTGTCCCGCAGTGGTAGACAGTGAGAACTGTCCACCAATGGTAGACAGTGAGATTACTGTCTTGTTAGTGTTCACCTGCTGTGGACAAGCGGGTGGGCGATGGACAACGGGCATGAACCGCATGTAACATTCATGAACGTCTTCAAGTAATCAGTGCGGAGAGTAACACAGAGATGAGCATTATTAAAATTTCCACTAAATAACTAAAGAGATCCATTCTGTCTGCATCACGGTCAATCATTTCATCCTGAAAATAGAAAGAAAGAAATTAATTGTAGGTACGTGGAAGTTTTGGTAGATGTGGTAGATACTACTTTGCTAGGAGATATTAGCTGGTTTCCAAGTTTTTTTTTTAATATTAAATTTTAGATCATTCGGCCTGTCAAATACACGGGATATCCCTCGGAACGAAGCTTAGCTCACATCGTAAGCAAGTATTCTTCAATACTAATCCCTAGTTAGCATCAATCGCGATGTAGTTCCTTACTTATCAATATTTATGTCGTCCTAATAAAAATTGATTATTCTACAGACAATTACTTTTTACTTAACCATCTACAGTTTTGAATTTGTTGACTGTACAGAGCTATTCGTGACCCATTGTGATGGATGATGTATTGGACTGGGCAAGCACTCACGAAGGGTAATTTTGCTGATCGGCTAAATTGATTAATGGTGCAGTTACGAAATAGTGTGGCAGCGCCATATGTTCCACCCAAGAGTATATTTAGGCCAATGCTAGTACAGCCATTGTCACACGCCGCGCGTCGGACATGCAGTGCGTACAAAGGTATACATAGTTTTTGACTGGCATCTGGGCTCATTTAGTAGTAACCCTGCTTTTTACGCTGTAGGTCGTGGGTTCTATTCTCACCCCGGAAAAACATTTGTGTGACGAATGTCCGATTACTGTTTCCCGGTTTAAAAGATGTAGCTGCCGGTGAAACTACAGGTTCATGAGAAATTCATCAAAAAGTAGTGTAATCAGTAATTTTAAGAGCAGTACAACTCACGTCAAGTTCTAATTACAGGCACATGAGACATTCCACCTACCACGTATCAGAGTTACGGGCGCATACGATGCGTCTTCGGTCTTGCCGTACCTAGTAGGGGAGGACTCATGTCGCGTCGCTTATTATGGGCAGAGGTTACCACTTAGCACCAGGTGGGCTATCAGCTCGTTCCGAATTATATGACATAAGAAAACTTTCACCATAAGGCACCTAGTGCAGTCAGTGAGTGAGTGAGTGAGTATCCAAAGCGTACACGTACGTACCAAGTGTTCAACCGTCGGAGAGCGCCGGAGTGACCCAACCGTACTTGTCGTGCGTCTTGACAACGGACCGGAACGCGGCCTCGGCGCGGCGGCGCGTGAACTCGCACGCGTGCCGCGCGGGCGCGCGCGCCACCCTGCCCTGACCCTTCACCACGGACGCCGCGAACTGCATCACCACCGCCTCCACCGTGTACGCGGACGCCCAGCCGCGCGGCGTCAGCAGCTCCATGCATATCGCGCCGCCTGGAAACCAATACGATACGCCATTGTCACTCAGACATATAGCTTCAAAAAATCTATTACAGGAAATCTACATCTCTCTGGGACAATCTGTCTTAGGGTATTGTTTACCAATTTGGGGAGGGGCAACAAAAACGAAATTCTTGGAATTGGAAAGGGCACAGCGCTCCTTGTTAAAGGTTATGTTTTTTAAACCTTACAGGTTTTCTACCGAAAGTCTGTACACATCATCTGGACTTCTAAGTGTAAGAAAGCTATATGTGCTCCATCTAGTTCTCAAAAAACACAAGGCTCTCTCTTACAATGCTGAGCAGGAAAACTCTGATGGTAGAAGAAAGAAAAAAGTAGCTCCCATAGTCTTTACAAAAACAACATTCGCCAAAAGGCAATACTCAGGACAGTCATCCCACATTTATAATATTATAAATAGTGAACTAGGAATTTATCCACTTAATTACTTTCACTGTACAAAAACTGTTACCGACTGGATGAAGATCAAAACATATGATGAAATAGAGAGTATGGTACAGACAATGATGTTATAAAAACATACATACACACAGAGACACGCACACACACACACACTCAGCCACACACACACACACACACAGACACACACACACACACACACACACACACAAAATATTAATGCAATCACTAACGTATTCTTCATACAATATTTTCATTCATTTTTCTCTATATTTTACTTATAAATTTATGTAATCATGTTAATGGCAGAGCGGTTTCTCCTAACACAAGCAAAACAACTTTGCTTAAAAGGAGATTCCAAACCAAGAATGTTTCATTTATAAGTTAAGAAATAAAGAATTTATTATTATTATTATTATTATTGTAGCGCCTAGTGTGAGGAAGAGACCGTCCGCCGAGGAGAGTGTAAACATTAGTTTCACCTTCATTGGACGTTCAGTGAGTGTTATCGTTATGACGAAGGAGCATAACAATAATGAGCCAAGCGAGGCTCATTTCAACGGTCACACAGCTCAGTTTATTATATTGTGTGTATTTACTAAAAGGTATATAATAATAAAAACATAAAAATATTGGTGGACATTTCACACAGCGCCATCTAGCCACAAAGTAAGCGAATTAAAGCTTGTATTATGGAAACCAGACAACTGATATATGTAACTCACTTTATTTCGTAACACGTATCTATAATTCATATGGACACCCAGACGCAGAACAAACATCTATGTGACACACAAATGTTTGTCCTGGGTTGGAATCGCACCCACGACCTACAGCGGAGAAGGCAGAGTCACCAACTGAGCTGGCCTGTCGAGTAGTCGTGTTACCTTCCATAACGAAGCCCTTCTCTATCCGGGGCTCGATGACCCTCATGAAGGGCGGGTGGAACGGGAAGTTGTCCGGGAACACCAAGTGCAGCAGTATGTTCGGAATGTTCATATCGCGCAGATCTCCCGCCAGCTCGCTCTCCGGGTCGATTTGGTGAAGACGCACATGCCACTCGTACAGATTGTCGTTCACTAGCTCCACCTGACATACACATCACACAATGTGTCAAAACAAGTTTTTCATTCTGTCTGGACGGTAGATAATTTAGTGGGTAACCCTCGGCCGACGATAATGTTAAAGTGTTCTTGGATCTTAGATTGTTGTTGTAAATATTTTCACATACTGGCCTCATAGCTCAGTTGGTAGTAACTCTGCCTTCTGCGCTAAGTCGTGGGTTCGAATCCCACCCAGAACAAAATTTTGTGCGAACATAGATGTTTGTTTTGTGTCTGGGTGTTAATATGTAGTTACAAAAAAGTATAAGTATTAATCAGTTGCTTGGTTCCCATGATACAAGCTATGCTTAGCTTACTTTGGGGCTAGATGGCGCTGTGTGAAATGTCCACCAATATAATTAATATTATGTTTTAATGTACTATTTACGAAAAGGTGAATTAATGTAGGGGTGTGGACACGTTATAGCGTCACCTATTATTAAGTATGTCTATGATATATAATATAAATAATACATACTTTAAAACACGCCAACTAAGCGGTTCTAAATGATTTTTTATATTTTCGCTATGATGTTTAATCGGCAGAGGTGTCATCAGGAATAAATCCTTCAGATGATAGATAGGTAGATAAAAACATTTATTTCAGCACAAACATACAAGAAAAAGCAATATAACAAAAACAGAAGTCCTAATTTAAGTTATTAAGTTAAGTTGTTAAGTTATAAGTCCTCAAAAAGTCGTTTTGTGACTCAAATTGACGGAAACTTTTAATTGTAATTTTAAATCATGTATGTGTTTATCAATTGAGTTACAAATAAAATATTTTCTTTCTTTCTTTTCTTTCTTTCTTTCTTTAAAGAAAGAAAAAAAATCTATAAAGATAGATGAATCGCTTCGGTTACACAGTTAGACCTACATCCACACTTAATGTGTCAAATCACACCACAACCACAACAGACGGCATGAATTGCTTTGTTGTCACAACTAATTGGAACAATTACAGCTGAAACGCTATAAATATGACACAAATTAATTATTGAGTAACTAATCAATACGAGTACAAGAAGGAAGATGAACATTACGAAACAGATATTGCTGATGTAACTTTCTAAGTACGTATTGCATTTCGTGATAAAATTAAGAAAAATCTTACGAGAAATGCTCGTTGCAACCTTTATGTAACCCTCGATTGCAACTACTGAAACTAATGGTAAAATTATGCACAACCAGATGTACCAAGAACCGTTTAACAATGGCGTTAAAGATTTGAAAAGCTGCCAAGATGAAAAACGTGCTAGTTACATTTCCGTAAGTTTTGAATTGATGAATATGAATGATACCTTCGGGCACTTCTAGGAACTACAACTGCAGAATACAGAAATAGAGTGTTTGGAAACATTAACTACATCAGGAAATACTGGATGCAGCAGCAAAATGAAACCGAACGACAAAAACTTACCGTAAAAACGGGTTCTGGCTTGCTGTTTTGCACTCGCTGTATCTCCTTGAATTCCTTCATGAGTCTGCGTGTGCGTACTGCGGACGCGCTCTCCCGAGCCTCGCCCGGTCCTGCCTTCTTCTTAGCTTGGGAGGAGGCTGTGGGACTCGCCGGGAGGCTGGCCGCCGCCTCAGCGGGACTAACGCCATCTCTGCGAATTCAAATGACCTGGTAAGAGCCTAGAAACGCGCCGTCACACTATTCGTCGAGATCAGTGATCTACTATGAATGTTCTTTAATTAAATAATGGTGTATATTCATACAAAAGCTTGTGAGTAGATTCACAGGACGTTGTTTAAGGTTAACGGTGCTTTTGGCTTCAGGATAAGATTCAGAACTTATTGATAATCAATGAAATCTATAGGTACCATTACTTCGTGCTGTCTCACGTTTATGAATGACTGTAGTAACTTAATCTTAGATTCCGGGACTGAGTAGGTAGACTCAGTCTTCCCTTGTCTTATACCAAAATGTATCTAAAAGGGCCAAAGCGTCTAAATGTCATATACAAATACATAACATATTTATTTTTATTTTAACACATAAAGCTTCATGGTTATAAGTAGTTATAAGTACACTCAAAATGTATGTGGAGCTAAACGTGTACCTAGTGAAATTATTTTCCAAATGTGCTCGAAACTGAACATTTCATAAACATGCTATAAACCATTATAAGGACCTTAAAAAAGATTTACTGTACACTCTTGAGATACATATACCTGTTAACGCTTATACAGATAACGCTATAATTTTTTGACCCTTCGGAGTTTTTACCATACAAATTTGTGTATAGGTACATTTTGACCCTGTTTTAGTTATACAAAACCAAATTTATACATTTTGGCTATTAGACAACCAACTCTTTGAACACTTTGATAAGTACGAGTAGATCACTCAGTCCCGGAATCGAAATGGTTGTTACATATCTATATTTGCGTCTTTTTCATATTTATTTGTTTGCGGTAAGGAGAGAATTACGCGCAATTAACAGTCTGTTTACTATGACTTGTAAAGTGGAAACAGGTTCGGGAGAAGGGGTTTCATCTAGCTACATATAATGACATTAGCAGTCTGCAAACAAAAAATATACTATATTTTTTACCAAGCGTTATTGACTCAGCCGCGGATACCGGACAGTTTCTCAGAAAACTCCTCATTGTACAGACGATAGTGAACCTACGTGGACTTGAGGGCTCATCAAGGACGTCTGGAGCTTGAGTACGACAATACCAGTTGCCCTACCTTGTATCCGGTCAAGTGGAAGGAGTTATTGTTCAAGTAATTTTATAATAACAACTAGCTGTTGCCCGCGACTTCGTCCGCGTGGAATTTGGTTTTATCACGCACCCCTATTTTACCCCTCGGAAAAGTAGCCTAAGATACTCCTTGTTACATCAGCTATCTGACAGTGAAAGTACCGTCAAAATCGGTCCAGCCATTTCAGAGATTAGCCGGAACAAACAGACAGACAAAAAAAACAAAAAATTGTTTTGGTTATATGTACCGTGTATACATCCATATGCAGTTAGTAAAAAGCGGTTATTTTAATATTACAAACAGACACTCCAATTTTATTTATTTGTATAGGTTTATCATCGCAGCATTTAAAGGTTATGGTGGAATAACATTTTCAGTTACGGGTATTTACCAATGTACAATTGAACTACAGTAGTACTATTGACACGGTGCCCCATATTTTTTTATTTGATACAGTTACGGAACGAGCCAATGGCCCACCACCCACTGTGTTAAGTGGTAACCTCTGCCCATAACAACCGATGCGACTTGAGTATTCCCCTACTAAGTACAGCAACCCGTTCTCGTTCCCGTAACTATGAGACGTGTAGATGGAATGTCTCATGTGCCTGTAATTTCACCGGCAACCACACGACATTTATATATTTATTAGGTATCTCATCTGCCTATCTTAGTTAGAAGTGTTTGTAATCATTAGGCGGGTCCACACCGGACGATCCATCGCGCTCCGATCGCGCGCGGCAGGAGCGCGATCCAAATGTGCAGGCGGTGTGGATGTGCCGCGCGCGATCCATGCGCACGTATTGGAGCGCGCGCTCCTTGCTGCGCCCGATCCGTACGTTATCGGTTTTTTGCCAGCCTCAAAGGTGCCTCAGTTGCGTGGCGCGCGCGGTGTGGACGGTTGTGTGTGATTCGCGCGATCCACCACACCATGGACATCTCGCAAAGTCGCCGTCTGATATCGCTATATAAGGAATTTAAATGTTTATGGGACCCAAAAGATGTTAATTATACCAATAGAGGTGTAAGAGACGATGCTTTTGTTTTTTTTTTTTTTTTTTTTTTTGATTTTTGTATATTGTTTTTACCCAAAACCGTCTTCTTTTTTTTTGTGTTTTTTTGCGCAAATATTTAAGCAAAATAAAGGTTACTGCTGCCACGGCAATTCGACGCCGTTGCTGTACGTGTGACTCCATCTCTAGCAAGAGTTCGACTGAATCACGGATCGCTTATGGATCGCTTGGAGCGTAGTTCAGGATCGCAGTTTCAATAAACTGGATCGGCCTAGTACGATCCACGCTCCACGCATCACGATCTTGGATCGCGGATCGCGAGATCGCCGATCCATTTTGGATCGTCTGGTGTGGACCCACCTATTAAAACACGCTCATTAATTTTTAACACTACAAGTACTTAGTGCAGTTTTATTACGTTGCGTACCTAATTTGCATATGGACTTTCAAATCATATGAGTACTTAAGTAGGGCCTACTAGATACTAATCTTCCTCAAGCAACAATCTTCCAAAGCCTTCATCAAGCAACACCACATATTACGGACCAAAAACGTTTGAGATAACAATAAAACAAAATAAAACGTAGTAAGTCGTTAGTAGGTGCTCAAAATAAATACCAACTACCATTTATTATGTTTGTCGCGGCACTCATGAATAACTTATGAATAATTCATGTTTATCCAATAAAGCACTGTTTACAATTTGAATACTCAGACTAAACGACCTTAATCACGCAGCATAAACATCATGAATAACTGATGGGAGCCCTTTGAGAACTGCAAAATGTTTGTCAGTGCCGATACGCGTCTCTTTTCTCTTTCTGAACGCTCGAACTGCAAAATGTCTGTCAGTTCCGACACGCGTCTCTTTTCTCTTTCTGAACGCTCGAACTGCAAAATGTCTGTCAGTTCCGACACGCGTCTCTTTTCTCTTTCTGAACGCTCGAACTGCAAAATGTCTGTCAGTTCCGACACGCGTCTCTTTTCTCTTTCTGAACGCTCGAACTGCAAAATGTCTGTCAGTTCCGACACGCGACTGGAGTTTTAACTCTTTTGTGCTTCTCAACGCTAGATTTACCGTCTCGAAAATTTGACGGGGGCTTTAAATTAAATCGATTATTAGGGAGTAAACTTCAAAAAACCGAATTAATGATAAACGTCCGTTATACTGATAGTTTACATGGCGCATTGAATACATGGGCGGCTAGCCTTCATAAATATGTGCGTGTATGGTCAGGTATTCACAGAGCGGTCGTTTAGGGCAAGGAATGCAGTTGCAGACGATTCTTTGTTTACTTTTAAATAGTACTTTTAAATATTTGTTTTTTTTATTCTTTTATATGGTAGGTAAATAATAGCGTGCTCAGCTTAATTACTACTTTTCTTAAATTTGCCTACGTAGCAGTTAACGCATTACTGTGTTCTTGTCGAAGGTTGCTGGTAAAATTATGGGCACATGAGACATTTCACCTTCAAGTATCAGAGTTACGGAAGGGATACGATGCGACGATTACTCATTTATTATTTTTATCTGTAAGTTTGCAATAAAAAAAATTTTATATGTGACTTTCACCTGAAACTTCGTTTAATCATTGTTATGTCATCTGTCCCATTAATCAACACAAGTACAATAAGTACCTACTTATAACTAGGTACTTATAGAGCGGCTGTTTGATTACGCACACATTGGCATAATGCGAGAGTATTACAAAATCTCTGTGTGGCATGCAGTGTGACAGCCCGGCCGTGACCCCAAAGCGTATAACGAAAGTATAAATAATCTTCTGTACGTGTAGACTTCCAAACAATTTTGTTATTTTGGAATTATCAGATGATAATACTTAAGTTTTACTGATCAACATTTTAGTTAGATATTTTGTAACTTCTCGAAACCAATTATTATCTCAATATAAGATGTAGTCGAAACGTGTGCACAGTCAATGTATCTACAGTTTATCCCTGCCCGTTTATTCCCTCCACAGATAACACAAGTGTTAGGTAATGTTGAAATTAATAAAATATCTATTACTCTATTTTTGGACATCATCACTACCGCGGCACCGCTGGAACACTCGCTCGCTTCGAACTAATCTTATTTTTGTACACATTGTTGAAATAAAAATAATAAACTTATCCCGAATAGTCATTGTATTTTATGACTACAGTAGATTATGACTAGATTAGTATGACTTGTGACTTTAGGACCAAAAATCAATATGCAAATCAATAATTAAATAATAATTGATTAAATATTGGTGGATTCATTTCACACAACGCCATCTAGCCCCCCATAGCATAGCTTAGCAGTATAGATTGTACTATGGGAACTAGACAACTGACAGAATACATTTATATATTTTTATGTAAATACATATTAAGTACATAATGTATTAAGACTTGGACTTAAGACAGGTTTAGTGAAAGCAAACTAGCTTTAAAAATAGTTCAGCTTCTCGTCTGGAACTTGTTACTTAGCTCTCAGTTCAAGTTCGATATAACTGTAACTTAAGACTAAAATAGATATAACCACCTTGTACGACTGTTCTCACAACTTGTACCAGCCTTTTTATTGAACGCACACTGGCTACTCTCAATAGACTCTCAATAGGAAAGTTAAAACATCCATACATGTTTAAGTAAAGTTCTAGTTGTCAACGGAATTAAGAGAAGTACTGCCACCACACCTGGTAATCTGCCGCCAAGCAGTGATGCACTCGCGTTGCTGTGTTCCGGTGGAAGGGAGTGGGTGCCGGTGAAATTGCAAGCGCATGAGACGTAACATCCCCGTCTCGAAGTGATGGACGCAATGCAATGCGACTTGAGTCATCTCGTACTTTGGTGGAGAGGACTTGAGTCGTATTGCTGTTGTCTATGGGTGGCGGTTACCACTTAACATCAGGTGGGCCGTCAGATCGTTCTATACCATACAATACATAAAAAAACTATTTTAAGAAAAAATAACTACTTGCGTATATATGTAGGCAAATAAACACCCACAGCCTCCCACATTATGCAATTACCAAGTAAATATAGAGACTATAGCGTAATTACGGAATCTTAGATAATCGCACAGGTTAAATTGAGAAGTTTATTTTAGTTCATTGCATGGCGTTGAGCTTTCATAAATAACTGACTGAGAATAATAATTAGGGAATTCAAAATAAACGTATGATAAAATACGTACGTATATCGTTGGTTAGGTGGACATTTTTAGGGAAATTACATGCATCTGATACTCATGCTTCACAGCTGGATGAATATAATATAAATATTGGTGGACATTTCACACAGCGCCATCTAGCCCCAAAGTAAGCTAAGCATAGTTTTTACCATGGGAACGCAACTGATATAATACATTTTTTTTATAAATACATACATATAATACATTGACACCCAGACACAGAACAAACATCTATATTTGTCATATAAATGTTTGTCCTGGGTGGGAATCGAACCCACGACCTACAGCATGGGAGATAGGGTTACTGAGCTGCGAGGCCTGTCAAAAATAATATTAATAAATAAATAATGGTGAAGGTAATAAGTGTGTGCAGTCAAGCCCATTCGGTTGCGCGGAGGGGTATAAATATAAATTGGTATATAGGTACTTCACACACCGCCAGCTAGTCCCGGACTAAGCTTGTACTTTGGAACTGGATAACTGATATAATAGGAAATACGTTATAAACAGGCACATTCCAATAATAATTATATAATGAAAGCTGGCACTTTTTTTAAGATAGACCTAAAAAATCTGTCGCAAATGTTTAAAATTTACCTATGTACCTTCATCCTTTAAGAAGGGATAGGTAGTTAAGTTTCAGACCAAGGTTAGATCATACTGATCTATAGTTTATTTTAGGCCCGATCGTTGAGCCAATTTTACGATACTGCAGTGACATGAAAAATTGTGGAACTGTTTGATCAATAACACTATCTAGATATGAACGCATTTAACCGTTTAGTAATATTTTTATCGTTACCAATAAGAAATACAGACCTTGGTTGAGAATTCCGAAGAACGCTAGCCGATTGCAAGTATATTGGATAATAATGAGCGCAAACTACTGCCGCACCCGAGATCTACAATGTAAGCAAACAATGTCTTTGTGTATGTCCAATAAACCAGTAGAGTGACGCAGAATCGACTCCACGCTCCTTCAATTAATGCATCATACGTACATGCCATCATCAATGTGGCGAGGTAATGCGAAAGCGGACACAATGAGGAAACGGTAACTTACGTCTTTATAGACATTTATGCAACGGCCGTGAACACAAAGAGGGCAGATGATTATTAACACAAAAGATCGGTTGTTAGGCGGAAGCTTTTAATAAAGTTGTAATTACTTTACATGAGCAAAGATTAGTTTTAAGGAAAAACAGACTATTAAAAGGATGTTTCCGGTTTGTCGTGAAGAAAATATGTATATAATCTTATCCTAGGATTTAATTTATAGGTGACATGATAAATATACAACAAAAAAATCCCACAAAGATCAATCTTTTTGCCCATCGTTGGGAGAAACCCAGGTCTTTAACAACTTACTTATATAACTATCAACTAATATAAAACTAACCAGATTAGCAGGATACCAGATAGCAGGAATGGCACCGTTTTATAAAGATTCCAATATTCTTCATAGGATATCATTCCTTATAATTTTTTGACAACTTGGGGTTGAATTATGTTTAAATGCAGCGTGAATCCACATAATTTAAGAAATACCTTAACGACGCCATTAATAATTCGCTTAGTGTTCGTATTTAGCTGACCAATTAACGATTTACTAGTGAACTTTTATAAATACTTACCGAACGTGGCGTGCCAAATGTATTGAGTATTATTAAAAGTGGCATTGACCAGTGGTTTCAGCACTGCGCATATATCATAATGTACCTGATATACAGAGCTGTATCATTGACCTTAAACTAGTGTAATTATTCGATGCGTGATCTCTTCTGTGAATCAGTGCCTTGATCTAAATATTGGCAGTTATATTGAAAATTAGTACTATTTTAAGAACAAAACTAAACGTGGTTACATTTTTATATTATTATATTCTTATCGTATCGAGAGGTTTATAGAAATTTGATAGGTGATAGAAAATTTGGTAGAAACTCTACCTAGAGCTCTCTCTACACTTAAGCGTTTTGAATAAGTTTCAATTTTATCGTGGTAGGTAACTAATTGGTAAAAATGGGCTTCGCATGGTCTGGGTCATGGCTTAAAAATACAGCGAGGACAAAATCGTAAATAATTATTTCGTAAAACGAAACGCAAAATCCTACTTTATTGCCAATGAACGAGAATGATTCCTCATTATCTCGCACTGACGCACTATTTTGATTGAATAATCAAACTACTGAACCGATTTTTATGAATTTTCATAGGGACCAATCTTAAAAATTGACTTTTCAAATTAAATAAATGCTCTTCTGAATCGGGTTTTAAATGATGGAAATATGAGGTGACAAACATAAATACAAACGAATTGATAACCGCCTTTTGAAGTCGGTTGAAAATAGTATTAAATACCTTACGATAATTTCGGAGAAATGGGAAGGAAAGGCAATGTTTGCTTTATATAAAATGATGAGTCATTTTCCATCCTGGATGTTGATGATAGCGTATTTTTTTCTTATAAGATATTGATACTTATCTATACTAATAAGCTGCAATATTTAGTTTTTTAATGAATTGCGTCCTAGAGGTTGTGTAACTCCCCGAAATTCCATAAAAGTGCCCTAGTTAGAATGCCATCAGCAAAACATAACGCCAAAGAATAACTACTTCCAACATGGAGGAAAAAAACAACTGTCCAGATTTATAGGATACACGGGAATGCAAGTTCTAGATTAAGACTATATTTTTCTGGGCCCGATTGGCCTGAACTGCAATTGCTCGATTCACTATTCACAGTATGAAGTACTCGTATGGTTGCAGTGCGACAGATTTGTACAACTAGCTCAGTAGCTGTGTCATCTGCGCTGCAAGTCGTGGGTTCTATTCCCACCTTGTACAAACATTTGAGTGATAAATATGGGTGTTTGTTCTGTGATTTGATGTAATATATATATATAAGTAGGTACATATTACGAATACACATATATTTAGTACTTTATCAGTTGCGATGACAATGTGTAAAATGTCCGCCAATATAAAAGCATTCCTCAAATGTTTCCGCGACCGCATTTCCTCTTAAATTAGCCTTTCCTGATTCTTTGAAATGTTCTGGTGTGATTCATTTCGAATTACTCCGCGTTGTGACTCAGTCCCTTTATTACAAAGCGGTAGAATAATCCTTTCTTATGAAACATTATCGTACAATTTGTACAAGAATTTATCCTTTAACCGTTACTTTCATCAAGACTTTGTATCTTATTTTGTATTTTACTTTATCTAAGCTGCATCTATATTCATCCCCTAATGATTTACCTGTATCTATATAATAACTTAATAACACTTATATACACATCTGCAACATATTTATGTGTAGTCGCTGCTGGCAATGCTACCAATATACTACTTGATCTAGCTTGTACATAGCATAACACAGATCTCTGCCCTGGCGGAATCGAGCCTGGGAACCACAGCTTTGCAAGCAGGGTAACTACCAATTTGGTAATGGAACCTTTATATAGTAGAGATACCAAATCGGGATCCGCACATACAAAGATCAGTAGACAAATAAATTAATAGTACAAGTTGTACATAATAAATAACACTACCGCGTAACATCAATATCAGTAATTATATAAATTGTATGTAACATCGTTTTCCTGAATAACTTACGCGCAAGATGGTCATCGTTAGGCATATAATGGCAATTATTTATAAACTTCCGCTCTCAAAAGGTATTATTTATGTAACAGACTGACAGAGAGTTGGCTCACCTGATTGTAAGGGTTTGGCCACATATGCACACCCAGCATCGGATTTTTGCATACAATATCCCTTTCTGTAAACGTCTTTCACCGGCCTACTAATCCTGTAGAGTGCGGGAGCCCCTAAGCAATGTTTCTTGTTCTAATCTCTGACGCTCTAGAGATAAAAAGGGATATAGGTATGCAAATATCCGGTGTTGGGCGGTCAGATGTGGTCCAACCCTAAGTATGATCCTATCCTCGCAATACCCCAGGAAATTGCGGATAAGGTCTATTGTCGCACACATTAGGGATGCGTGTGACTTCAATTGTGGTCCTGTTTCGATTTCGAAAGATTTTATATTATTTTATGTTGTTGGAAATCTAAAGTTCTGCTTGAGGGCAGATGATCATGCAGCGAAATAAGATAAGAAACGGTGCGAAATGTACCTCATAAATATCTTAACTCTTTTTTATGTTCTCTTCAAAGCATCTGCAGTAATCAGCAATCTGTGTAATTTTTTATAGAATTAAATCACGGAATTGGGCTTTCCTACGTCCAGCTGGATGAACGTAGACCGCTGATGAATTGGCATCGATGAAACAGTAAACTGGTAACTGAATAAGCTACTTACACGTATGCATTTCCGGCATTTCATTAAACATGGGATGTTTTAACGAAATGCCCGGGGCTTGTGAGAGCGGCTCTACATCGCATTACTCGACTCGACTCGAATCATCATTATTCTTATGTCCATTTTTAAGTATATTATGAAAAAATAACTATGAACTATGAAATAATACCTAGTTGAGTGATCATTATTAGTATTATATCCATTTTAATGTATAACGTGAGTAAATAATGACCTGTAATTATTATTATGAGGAAATAACTATGACTATGAAATAACAGATTGGTATCCTTCGTGCTAAGTACCTGTGTCGTCTGAGCAATCCTCGTCGAGCCGGTGAGCCGCTCGGTCCGGCGCCCTCGTCGATTTTCTCCGCAGTTCGGAAGAACTTCTTGAAAGCGGCTGCCACCTTCTCCCTAGATCTCGACGTCATTATTGCACAGTAGATAACGCACAGAAACTTTCACACGTTGTGTTTACGAAATATTACTTCACAAATCTGTCGCGTTTGGAGAAAAATGACAGTTTGCCAATATTTAAAACGACAGGGCGCACTGACAGTTCGATTCAAAGAGGTCGCATCGGTCGAGTCGTCTCGCACGGGAGGGCTCGGAGACGGCCGGAGGCGCGTCTGGTGCAGCGCCCGTGCGACTACGGAGTGAGGCGCGAGAGATGAAATCGAAACTTGGCACTCGGAGGTCGGTTATCGCACCGCGGCGGGCGCGTGGCGCGGTGTCTCAGTGCGTCGGCGCATCGGCGGCGGCGCACTGCCGCTGTGCCCTCCGTGTGAACGAACTCTCCCAGATCCTTCTGTAGAGGTTACTTTGTTGATCCTGTTGCTCTTGACTTTATTTCTCCAATGGATCTCGTTCACGTCGCGTTCTGAAATGACAATAGCATGGTTTAACATTTGTAGAGTTCCGATACCGAAGATAAATCACCGGTGAACCTGATACAACCGCTCATTTAATCTTACGTATGTATTAATGATTGATCTAAGTTTGAAACAAGCAAGTTTTTGTTTTTTGCACTGAGAAAACATTTACTGTGCTGTTTTCCTTCAATTTATCAACAGTGTTAGCATTGTTATCACACAGCTTGTAGAATTGTAACCTGTTTGACATTTAACAATTTTTGAAAATTTAAATATTTTCATAATCAAAATGGTTATTCTATATGGGGGCAGTGCAATATTAAATAACAATTAAAAATTGTTATCAGTATCTTACTTGTTATCAGTACCTCAATTTAATTATGTCAGAAAAATTAATGACTATATTTTGATTCTATTTTCGTCCAAGCTATTTATTTTATTTCCTTGGTAAAAAAAATATAATGGCTAAAGTTTGATTTATTTGCTTTACCGCATACAAAAGCGTTATCGAAGGTTGAGTTTCCAAAGCTGAGAAAACAGTGGATTTTATAAGTTCATCGCTTTTCACTTCTATCACCACAACGATAGAGTAACCAACGCTGAGAAAAGCTCTGTCTACCTCTTTTTTTATTAAGGACTAGCATTTCTGTAATTTTGTAACTTTTGGTGCTCCGTAAGTATATTCAGACGTTTATTAGAAATTAATTTTAGTACTTAAATACTTTCTTGTAATGTTTTATCCTTTACACATATGACTGAGCCTGAATACCCGAGTAAATTAATAAATGGAGTAATGCCTAAGTTAGTCTGGTTACTCTTTCGCGCCCAAAGTACTGAAATAATTTACCTGTAATTTTGAACATAGGCGAAGATGACCTAAGTAGAATAACACATAGGCTATCCTTTATCTGGGTACTATGAGAGCGAAGCCGTGGGCACAAGCTATTATAAGCCAAAAAAAATTGTTTTATTATATGTTTTGCTTAGCTATTTTTTGTGTGTTTCTGATGTTTGCCGTTGTTGTGTACCGTGTCAAAGTCAAAGTTAAAGTCAAAAACTTTATTTCCATAGAATTCATAAAGAAATGGCTTGGAAACGTCAATATTCAAAACATAAGGTCACGCGTACTTATCGATAAGTTTGATGCCTGTTCAAACCCTATCCGACCCTCCATGGGGAAGAACAGACAAGAAACCCCTAATGGAGGGATTCCTTTTTTTTCGCGAGCACGATCCTTGTAACAATTGAGTACTTAGGTCTATGTTACATTTATGACTACATAATATACTATTACAGGATGTTTTGTGTGTCGTTGAGCAGAGCGACATCACACCATGGGGATTTGTCATTTATATAATCATTTACAGTGTAATAAGCTTTACTTACCAGACCCTTCTTTATGTATGACTTGAATTTTTGGGTCGGAAGCTTCGTTGCTTGTTCAGGAAGTTTATTATAAAAGTGTACACAATTTCCCATAAAAAAGTCGGTGAATAAATGTGTTCTTTCTTTCTTTCTTTCTTCTTTCAAAATCCAAAAGTAGCGGTTGATATTGAGTAGGTATACAATAGCCAAGCTGACGAAGTTATAAACACTGGCAACCCGCCAATTGATTTGGCGTACATTATTGACACCACTCCCCGAGGATTCGACAGAAAGTGGGATGAAGTCGTGGAATTGGATTTATTTTTATCTGTAAAAAGAGATTACGTCGCAACCGGTAACAACATCAGAGTTGAGTTGCGTAGTGACAAAAATAAGTATTCGAGATAATAGTTTATTTGATAAGAACTGTAAATATTTATAGGTAGGATATAAGTATTTATTTTAATTTGACGACATTTACCATCGCTAATAAGCTTAGCAAAGCTTGTATCATGGGAACCAGACAACTGATATAATACTTATATACTTTTTCTTTTGTAAATAAATACATATTAACACACAGACAGAACAAACATCTATGTTCGTCACACAAATGTTTGTCCTGGGTGGGAATCGAATCCACGACCTACAGCGCAGAAAGCGGGGTTACTACCAACTGAGCTGTGCAAGTGCAAGTATTTTATATATATATTGTATTTATTTCATCTCTATTTTATGTATTGTGTGCCATTACTATCCGAGCGCTGCCTAGGCTTGTTCAACATAAAAGTATAAACGGATATTATCATCAGTTCATTGGTTGGGGAAGGAACAACAGAAATAAATTTCAACACGGACAGTACACTCGGAAAAGCGCCTAATCAAATGTTTTATGGAAATTTATTGCTGAGGGGAGATAGGACAAGTGGTTTGTAGATATACTATTCGCCGTGTAGAGTTGGGGAAAATTGTGCACATATTCATTTGCGAGCCTTTCTCTGGTAGTACGAGAAAGTTTTGTTTTACATGTAATAAAGCTACAGAACGAGCAGATGGCCCACCTGGTGTTAAGTGGTAACCTCTGCCCAAAACAAGCAATACGATTTAGGTCCTCCCCTACTCAGATAAAGTAAGACCCAAAGCGCATCGTATGCGCCTTAACTTTGAGACGTGAAGGTGGAATGTCTCAAGTGCCTGTAATACACCGCAACCACACTTTCAATCCGGAACACAGTAACGCGAATGCATTACTGTTTGGCAGAAGAAATGGGTGTGGTGGCAGTATTTCCCTACACGAACTTGGCATAAGTTTTACTGCTAAACTTACACAAAGTCAACTTCGGTGTGATTAAAATGAAAAGTAACACAACAAACAATAATTATAACCACTCTATTTCATTCCTATTTGTCCAACCATATGCCAAACAGCCTCGTAGATGTAAGGACCGTATTATGTAGGTATAGTTTGTCAAACTACATAAACGAGAGATGTAATATAACAAAGAACCCCAAGGAGAGATGATCCGGGCGCCGACCGCTACCGGACACCGATTCCTAATTACAGAATTCAAGCTCGCTTTGAATTACTTTCAACATCGCTGAAGTTAATGGTTTGTATAAAGTATCTGTTAGGAAGCTAATAAATTGCTTTTCCTCACTTGTGGATTGTTTGATCCATTATCTTTGGGTAAATTTACAGCAGTCAGAAGTAGTCAGCAGTAACATTTTTGTATCTAGGGCCTAGATAACAGATACCAAATATTATAGCCTACATTCTAGGCTATTATATTTGGGATCTTGTCTTTGATATATGATTTGAGTGATCCTTTTATGACTGTCTAAGTCCTTTTGGAGTCCATATTTTAATCAAGTTGATTGTAGGGATTTGTCGGAAAATTTTGCCTGTGATTACACTTTTTATTTAGCACTTTATATCTATTTGTACAGTATGTGTGTAAGAACATATAAAAGACCTAGCGTAGTTTTCTTAGAATATTGTTGTTTGAAACTGGTATATATCCTACTTCTAGAAAAAGATTATTTTCGCGGGTATGGCAGTACGCAACCGTTATCTCACTTGTATTAATTGTAGTCAATGGAATGAAACAATACCTAGATTAGGTAAGTATTCAGGTACTTACGAGCTTTGACTTACGTGATCGTTGGAATCCTATTGAGAAAGAATTATTTGAGGTCACGGTCGCGGTCGAAAGAAATTGCTGAGAAAATTCCCAAAATGATTGGCGAAGCGACCGACGCGACGGAGGCATTTGCAGACTAGGCTCAGTAATGTGGCATTGTTTGCATTGCTTCAGTTAGGTTTAAATTAGGTTAGTTCAATTTAAAAAATATCGTTTCAAACTATTTTCAGTGAATGTTAGAGGGAACTCATGCACATGCACTATTCGAAGGTCTGTCACCAACTCAAGTTGTCCAATAATAAATAAATATTGGTGGACGTTTTACACAACGCCATCTAGCCCCAAAGTAAGCTAAGTAAATAGCTTGTACTATGGGAACCAGACAACTGATATATATTTTTTTTATGTAATCACTTTCATATTATACACATCAACACACAGAAACAAAACAAACATCTATATTCGTCACACAAATGTTTGTCCTGGGTGGGAATTGAACCCACAACCGCGCCAGAGGTAGGGTTACTACCAACTGAGCTGTGAGGCCAGTCAGTCCAAATAAGCACTGTGTTTATTAAAATCTATACAAATAAATAAAATTGGAGTGTCTGTTGGTAATATTAAAATAACCGCTTTTTGCTAAGTGCATATAGATGTATACACGGTACATATACCAAAACAACATTTTTTTAATTTTTGTTTGTCTGACTGACTGTCTTTTTTTTCTGATTTTTGTCTGTCTGTTTGTTCCGGCTAATCTCTGAAATGGCTGGACCGATATTGACGGGACTTTCACTAGCAGATCGGACGAAGTCGCGGGCAACAGCTAGTGGAATATATTACGGAGGAAGGTGTTTCTGATTTTTTTATGTGTTGTTTGCCAGGCGTTGTTTGAATACTTGACTTTGTTGGGTGCGTGACACATCAACATCTTTGCTTTCTTTCGCGTGCTACTCGTAAGCTATTTTTGTTTAGTTTTCTATGGAACGCGTTTGTCACGAATGCGGAAAGTGTTTCCTTGTTGGGTATGCGTATATACCTATTAATCATTTTTTATATAAAGAAGGGTCCAGTAAATAAGGCTTATTACACTATAAATGATGTTTTGTAATGGTACAAGGTCACCTTTGTCTTGTAGATGTAGGTTAAATATTTGGTGGATATTTCACATGGCGCCAGCTAGCCCTAAAGTAGCCGAGCTTGTATTATGGGAACCAGACAACTGATATAATACTTAAATATATTTTTTGTAAGACAGAACAAACGATTAGGTATCTTCACACAAATGTTTGTCTTGGGTGAAAATCAAACCCACGACCTATAGCGCAAAAGGCAGGGTTACTACCAACTGAGCTGTGAGGCCAGTCGTGTCATGCCAGAATGCCAAAAAATATGATGACCCTTTTTTGAAGAATAGAAATGTGATGTGTCTTTAAATACGAATCTGCAACGAAGGTAAATAAAGTAGCGTAATTTTGTTTATGGATTATAAAATTTTTGTAAATTTTCTCTGAAAGTTTACGTATCTAATTACAATAAAGGAGAATGATTACAAATCTTCTGAAAATCCACTAAAACCAAATAGTGGCCTCATTTTTGAAATACATAACGTTTCATGACAGGACGTGATCATATCACCCTTCGGGAAACATTTATTGCCTATTATGGAGACCCATTCTACCCATTTTCTTGCTTAGACCATTACATTATTATTTTTTTATGTTAAAACTATTGAGTGGCCAACCCTACCGTCAGAATTTTCAGATCCAAGTATTCAATGACTTATCTATTGGGACATAATAATATTTTAGCTTATATGAGACTGACAATATGCAACGGCAAATATTTAATGAGTCTTCCGGAACATTATGAGAGCTCAATAGTAAATACCCACGGGTATTGATTTGATGACGATGATCGCCTATCCGATTAATGACCATTTTTAACGTTGCTTCACTTAGTCGATCTGTGAATCACTGCGCACTAGCGATTTCCGTATTTCCACTTTTCCTTTTCTGTTTTTTGGTATTTTGTAGGGTACTACTGGGGTGTGTCAATTCAATGAGTTCGAAATTCAAATATTTTTTGCACACTACAGATAATAAAAAACAAATGTGACGTTCGGTGATATAATTTTATAATTGCAAGGAGTTTCTATTGGAACTCCCCTTAACTACACAAATGTGTACTCATCTCTAGTTTAGAACTTTATCTTATTTACTTTTCTGCAAGTTCATATTAAGCAATTAAACTTAGTGAATGGAGGCTGCAATTTATCGTCAAATTAATTAGAGTAGGGCGCTGGCTCATCGCAAAAGCTGATGGCTAGTCTACAGAGAATGCACAATTTTACACTGAACCGACACGACCACCGTAGGGCAACACGATCTTATGCTGTAGAATAAAAATAAAAAATAAAAAATAAAAATTAAATTATATGTAATATATATTATAGTATATATGTATGGACCTCTAAGAAGAGTTTATAACGATCCCACCGAAACGTCATGGTTTTTAAAGTTATTGCTAGCCCTTATCAGTTACTAAGATATTTGGTCCATTTGGTATTCGCAAGCTATTTCTTAGCAACAGACGTCGAGATATCCCTAATGGTGTCGTGTCGGCGTATCTACAGGCTCCCGTAGGGGAATGGGTGAGAGGGTGGACAGACTACCCTTCACGATGACGTCAGTGCAACCAACAAGCACAGATTATACAGCTCAGATGAATTTAGACGTATTTTCATAACAAATGGTAATCAAGTGCGAAATCTGAAACTGCCAATTTAACGATGTTATTAAAGTGTACGATATGATACAAGGTCACTCTACCCTCAAATAAATCAGATAATTTTATGAAGCTATATCTAGAAAGTAGTTGATGTATCTTACTTTATTGACGGAATAAATAACAGATATAAGAATCTTACTCCATTCGAGTATTCAGTAAAATATGAGTTCGTAGTGACGTATAAGTGGTGATTGACACTCTATTTTAAAAATTGATTGTGAATAGCTCTCATGACCTAGAGACTCATGGGATAGAGATTTTAGAAAAATAATGATAAGTATTTTGGTCAGTATGTCAAAATAATTAAAATTATGTTAGACACATATTAAAAACACCCACATTTAAAGAGAAAAAAATTACCTAACACCTCAATTTTAAGAGTTTTCCCATTGCATTACAAAAGCTAAACGCATGCCAAATTTCAGCGATTATCCGTTCAATAAATGCTGTAAGTTTTTTTGATATACTGAACATAAATGAGAACAAATGAATTTGAACATTCGCTGAACATGTGCTGACATTTACTGTATTTCCCTCGAGAAAACTTACTGTTAGAACCGATGTATCATTTTTGACGATAGAGTAACCAACGCTGAGAAAAGCTCTGTCTACCTCTTTTTTTATTAAGGACTAGCATTTCTGTAATTTTGTAACTTTTGGTGCTCCGTAAGTATATTCAGACGTTTATTAGAAATTAATTTTAGTACTTAAATACTTTCTTGTAATGTTTTATCCTTTACACATATGACTGAGCCTGAATACCCGAGTAAATGTAATAAATGGAGTAATGCCTAAGTTAGTCTGGTTACTCTTTCGCGCCCAAAGTACTGAAATAATTTACCTGTAATTTTGAACATAGGCGAAGATGACCTAAGTAGAATAACACATAGGCTATCCTTTATCTGGGTACTATGAGAGCGAAGCCGTGGGCACAAGCTATTATAAGCCAAAAAAAATTGTTTTATTATATGTTTTGCTTAGCTATTTTTTGTGTGTTTCTGATGTTTGCCGTTGTTGTGTACAGTGTCGGTGAATAAATGTCTTCTTTCTTTCTTTCTTTTTTCAAAATCCAAAAGTAGCATTTGATATAGTGAGTATACAATAGCCAAGCTGACGAAGTTATAAATACTGGCAACCCGCCAATTGATTTGGCGTACATTATTGACACCACTCCCCGAGGATTCGACATAAAGTGGGATGAAGTCGTGGAATTGGATTTATTTTTATCTGTAAAAGGAGATTACGTCGCAACCGGTAACAACATCAGAGTTGAGTTGCGTAGTGACAAAAAATAAGTATTCGAGATAATAGTTTATTTGATAAGAACTGTAAATATTTATAGGTAGGATATAAGTATTTATTTTAATTTGACGACATTTCCCATCGCTAATAAGCTAAGCAAAGCTTGTATCATGGGAACCAGACAACTGATATAATACTTATATACTTTTTCTTTTGTAAATAAATACATATTAACACACAGACAGAACAAACATCTATGTTCGTCACACAAATGTTTGTCCTGGGTGGGAATCGAATCCACGACCTACAGCGCAGAAAGCGGGGTTACTACCAACTGAGCTGTGCAAGTGCAAGTATTTTATATATATATTGTATTTATTTCATCTCTATTATAAAATAGAGCCTAGGCAGCGCTCGGATAGTAATGGCACACAATACATAAGTATTGTGTGCCATTACTATCCGAGCGCTGCCTAGGCTAGTTCAACATAAAAGTATAAACGGATATTATCATCAGTTCATTGGTTGGGGAAGGAACAACAGAAATAAATTTCAACACGGACAGTACACTCGGAAAAGCGCCTAATCAAATGTTTTATGGAAATTTATTGCTGAGGGGAGATAGGACAAGTGGTTTGTAGATACTATTCGCCGTGCAGAGTTGGGGAAAATTGTGCACATATTCATTTGCGAGCCTTTCTCTGGTAGTACGAGAAAGTTTTGTTTTACATGTAATAAAGCTACAGAACGAGCAGATGGCCCACCTGGTGTTAAGTGGTAACCTCTGCCCAAAACAAGCAATACGATTTAGGTCCTCCCCTACTCAGATAAAGTAAGACCCAAAGCGCATCGTATGCGCCCTAACTTTGAGACGTGAAGGTGGAATGTCTCAAGTGCCTGTAATACACCGCAACCACACTTTCAATCCGGAACACAGTTACGGGAATGCATTACTGTTTGGCAGAAGAAATGGGTGTGGTGGCAGTATTTCCCTACACGAACTTGGCATAAGTTTTACTGCTAAACTTACACAAAGTCAACTTCGGTGTGATTAAAATGAAAAGTAACACAACAAACAATAATTATAACCACTCTATTTCATTCCTATTTGTCCAACCATATGCCAAACAGCCTCGTAGATGTAAGGACCGTATTATGTAGGTATAGTTTGTCAAACTACATAAACGAGAGATGTAATATAACAAAGAACCCCAAGGAGAGATGATCCGGGCGCCGACCGCTACCGGACACCGATTCCTAATTACAGAATTCAAGATCGCTTTGAATTACTTTCAACATCGCTGAAGTTAATGGTTTGTATAAAGTATCTGTTAGGAAGCTAATAAATTGCTTTTCCTCTCTTGTGGATTGTTTGATCCATTATCTTTGGGTAAATTTACAGCAGTCAGAAGTAGTCAGCAGTAACATTTTTGTATCTAGGGCCTAGATAACAGATACCAAATATAATAGCCTACATTCTAGGCTATTATATTTGGGATCTTGTCTTTGATATATGATTTGAGTGATCCTTTTATGACTGTCTAAGTCCTTTTGGAGTCCATATTTTGATCAAGTTGATTGTAGGGATTTGTCGGAAAATTTTGCCTGTGATTACACTTTTTATTTAGCACTTTATATCTATTTGTACAGTATGTGTGTAAGAACATATAAAAGACCTAGCGTAGTTTTCTTAGAATATTGTTGTTTGAAACTGGTATATATCCTACTTCTAGAAAAAGATTATTTTCGCGGGTACGGCAGTACGCCACCGTTATCTCACTTGTATTAATTGTAGTCAATGGAATGAAACAATACCTAGATTAGATAAGTATTCAGGTACTTACGAGCTTTGGCTTACGTGATCGTTGGAATCCTATTGAGAAAGAATTATTTGAGGTCACGGTCGCGGTCGAAAGAAATTGCTGAGAAAATTCCCAAAATGATTGGCGAAGCGACCGACGGAGGCATTTGCAGACTAGGCTCAGTAATGTGGCATTGTTTGCATCGCTTCAGTTAGGTTTAAATTAGGTTAGTTCAATTTAAAAAATGTCGTTTCAAACTATTTTCAGTGAATGTTAGAGGGAACTCATGAACATGCACTATTCGAAGGTCTGTCACCAACTCAAGTTGTCCAATAATAAATAAATATTGGTGGACGTTTTACACAACGCCATCTAGCCCCAAAGTAAGCTAAGTAAATAGCTTGTACTATGGGAACCAGACAACTGATATTTTTTTTTTTTATGTAATCACTTTCATATTATACACATCAACACACAGATACAAAACAAACATCTATATTCGTCACACAAATGTTTGTCCTGGGTGGGAATCGAACCCACAACCGCGCCAGAGGCAGGGTTACTACCAACTGAGTTGTGAGGCCAGTCAGTCCAAATAAGCACTGTGTTTATTAAAATCTATACAAATAAATAAAATTGGAGTGTCTGTTGGTATATAATATTAAAATAACCGCTTTTTGCTAAGTGCAAGGTATAAGGATATGGCATATGGATGTATACACGGTACATATACCAAAACAACATTTTTTCAATTTTTGTTTGTCTGACTGTGTGTCTGTCTGTCTGTTTGTTCCGGCTAATCTCTGAAATGGCTGGACCGATATTGACGGGACTTTCACTAGCAGATCGGACGAAGTCGCGGGCAACAGCTAGTGGAATATATTACGGAGGAAGGTGTTTCTGATTTTTTTATGTGTTGTTTGCCAGGCGTTGTTTGAATACTTGACTTTGTTGGGTGCGTGACACATCAACATCTTTGCTTTCTTTCGCGTGCTACTCGTAAGCTATTTTTGTTTAGTTTTCTATGGAACGCGTTTGTCACGAATGCGGAAAGTGTTTCCTTGTTGGGTATGCGTATATACCTATTAATCATTTTTTATATAAAGAAGGGTCCAGTAAATAAGGCTTATTACACTATAAATGATGTTTTGTAATGGTACAAGGTCACCTTTGTCTTGTAGATGTAGGTTAAATATTTGGTGGATATTTCACATGGCGCCAGCTAGCCCTAAAGTAGCCGAGCTTGTATTATGGGAACCAGACAACTGATATAATACTTAAATATATTTTTTGTAAGACAGAACAAACGATTAGGTATCTTCACACAAATGTTTGTCTTGGGTGAAAATCAAACCCACGACCTATAGCGCAAAAGGCAGGGTTACTACCAACTGAGCTGTGAGGCCAGTCGTGTCATGCCAGAATGCCAAAAAATATGATGACCCTTTTTTGAAGAATAGAAATGTGATGTGTCTTTAAATACGAATCTGCAACGAAGGTAAATAAAGTAGCGTAATTTTGTTTATGGATTATAAAATTTTTGTAAATTTTCTCTGAAAGTTTACGTATCTAATTACAATAAAGGAGAATGATTACAAATCTTCTGAAAATCCACTAAAACCAAATAGTGGCCTCATTTTTGAAATACATAACGTTTCATGACAGGACGTGATCATATCACCCTTCGGGAAACATTTATTGCCTATTATGGAGACCCATTCTACCCATTTTCTTGCTTAGACCATTACATTATTATTTTTTTATGTTAAAACTATTGAGTGGCCAACCCTACCGTCAGAATTTTCAGATCCAAGTATTCAATGACTTATCTATTGGGACATAATAATATTTTAGCTTATATGAGACTGACAATATGCAACGGCAAATATTTAATGAGTCTTCCGGAACATTATGAGAGCTCAATAGTAAATACCCACGGGTATTGATTTGATGACGATGATCGCCTATCCGATTAATGACCATTTTTAACGTTGCTTCACTTAGTCGATCTGTGAATCACTGCGCACTAGCGATTTCCGTATTTCCACTTTTCCTTTTCTGTTTTTTGGTATTTTGTAGGGTACTACTGGGGTGTGTCAATTCAATGAGTTCGAAATTCAAATATTTTTTGCACACTACAGATAATAAAAAACAAATGTGACGTTCGGTGATATAATTTTATAATTGCAAGGAGTTTCTATTGGAACTCCCCTTAACTACACAAATGTGTACTCATCTCTAGTTTAGAACTTTATCTTATTTACTTTTCTGCAAGTTCATATTAAGCAATTAAACTTAGTGAATGGAGGCTGCAATTTATCGTCAAATTAATTAGAGTAGGGCGCTGGCTCATCGCAAAAGCTGATGGCTAGTCTACAGAGAATGCACAATTTTACACTGAACCGACACGACCACCGTAGGGCAACACGATCTTATGCTGTAGAATAAAAATAAAAAATAAAAAATAAAAATTAAATTATATGTAATATATATTATAGTATATATGTATGGACCTCTAAGAAGAGTTTATAACGATCCCACCGAAACGTCATGGTTTTTAAAGTTATTGCTAGCCCTTATCAGTTACTAAGATATTTGGTCCATTTGGTATTCGCAAGCTATTTCTTAGCAACAGACGTCGAGATATCCCTAATGGTGTCGTGTCGGCGTATCTACAGGCTCCCGTAGGGGAATGGGTGAGAGGGTGGACAGACTACCCTTCACGATGACGTCAGTGCAACCAACAAGCACAGATTATACAGCTCAGATGAATTTAGACGTATTTTCATAACAAATGGTAATCAAGTGCGAAATCTGAAACTGCCAATTTAACGATGTTATTAAAGTGTACGATATGATACAAGGTCACTCTACCCTCAAATAAATCAGATAATTTTATGAAGCTATATCTAGAAAGTAGTTGATGTATCTTACTTTATTGACGGAATAAATAACAGATATAAGAATCTTACTCCATTCGAGTATTCAGTAAAATATGAGTTCGTAGTGACGTATAAGTGGTGATTGACACTCTATTTTAAAAATTGATTGTGAATAGCTCTCATGACCTAGAGACTCATGGGATAGAGATTTTAGAAAAATAATGATAAGTATTTTGGTCAGTATGTCAAAATAATTAAAATTATGTTAGACACATATTAAAAACACCCACATTTAAAGAGAAAAAAATTACCTAACACCTCAATTTTAAGAGTTTTCCCATTGCATTACAAAAGCTAAACGCATGCCAAATTTCAGCGATTATCCGTTCAATAAATGCTGTAAGTTTTTTTGATATACTGAACATAAATGAGAACAAATGAATTTGAACATTCGCTGAACATGTGCTGACATTTACTGTATTTCCCTCGAGAGAACTTACTGTTAGAACCGATGTATCATTTTTGACGATAGAGTAACCAACGCTGAGAAAAGCTCTGTCTACCTCTTTTTTTATTAAGGACTAGCATTTCTGTAATTTTGTAACTTTTGGTGCTCCGTAAGTATATTCAGACGTTTATTAGAAATTAATTTTAGTACTTAAATACTTTCTTGTAATGTTTTATCCTTTACACATATGACTGAGCCTGAATACCCGAGTAAATGTAATAAATGGAGTAATGCCTAAGTTAGTCTGGTTACTCTTTCGCGCCCAAAGTACTGAAATAATTTACCTGTAATTTTGAACATAGGCGAAGATGACCTAAGTAGAATAACACATAGGCTATCCTTTATCTGGGTACTATGAGAGCGAAGCCGTGGGCACAAGCTATTATAAGCCAAAAAAAATTGTTTTATTATATGTTTTGCTTAGCTATTTTTTGTGTGTTTCTGATGTTTGCCGTTGTTGTGTACAGTGTCGGTGAATAAATGTCTTCTTTCTTTCTTTCTTTTTTCAAAATCCAAAAGTAGCATTTGATATAGTGAGTATACAATAGCCAAGCTGACGAAGTTATAAATACTGGCAACCCGCCAATTGATTTGGCGTACATTATTGACACCACTCCCCGAGGATTCGACATAAAGTGGGATGAAGTCGTGGAATTGGATTTATTTTTATCTGTAAAAGGAGATTACGTCGCAACCGGTAACAACATCAGAGTTGAGTTGCGTAGTGACAAAAAATAAGTATTCGAGATAATAGTTTATTTGATAAGAACTGTAAATATTTATAGGTAGGATATAAGTATTTATTTTAATTTGACGACATTTCCCATCGCTAATAAGCTAAGCAAAGCTTGTATCATGGGAACCAGACAACTGATATAATACTTATATACTTTTTCTTTTGTAAATAAATACATATTAACACACAGACAGAACAAACATCTATGTTCGTCACACAAATGTTTGTCCTGGGTGGGAATCGAATCCACGACCTACAGCGCAGAAAGCGGGGTTACTACCAACTGAGCTGTGCAAGTGCAAGTATTTTATATATATATTGTATTTATTTCATCTCTATTATAAAATAGAGCCTAGGCAGCGCTCGGATAGTAATGGCACACAATACATAAGTATTGTGTGCCATTACTATCCGAGCGCTGCCTAGGCTAGTTCAACATAAAAGTATAAACGGATATTATCATCAGTTCATTGGTTGGGGAAGGAACAACAGAAATAAATTTCAACACGGACAGTACACTCGGAAAAGCGCCTAATCAAATGTTTTATGGAAATTTATTGCTGAGGGGAGATAGGACAAGTGGTTTGTAGATACTATTCGCCGTGCAGAGTTGGGGAAAATTGTGCACATATTCATTTGCGAGCCTTTCTCTGGTAGTACGAGAAAGTTTTGTTTTACATGTAATAAAGCTACAGAACGAGCAGATGGCCCACCTGGTGTTAAGTGGTAACCTCTGCCCAAAACAAGCAATACGATTTAGGTCCTCCCCTACTCAGATAAAGTAAGACCCAAAGCGCATCGTATGCGCCCTAACTTTGAGACGTGAAGGTGGAATGTCTCAAGTGCCTGTAATACACCGCAACCACACTTTCAATCCGGAACACAGTTACGGGAATGCATTACTGTTTGGCAGAAGAAATGGGTGTGGTGGCAGTATTTCCCTACACGAACTTGGCATAAGTTTTACTGCTAAACTTACACAAAGTCAACTTCGGTGTGATTAAAATGAAAAGTAACACAACAAACAATAATTATAACCACTCTATTTCATTCCTATTTGTCCAACCATATGCCAAACAGCCTCGTAGATGTAAGGACCGTATTATGTAGGTATAGTTTGTCAAACTACATAAACGAGAGATGTAATATAACAAAGAACCCCAAGGAGAGATGATCCGGGCGCCGACCGCTACCGGACACCGATTCCTAATTACAGAATTCAAGATCGCTTTGAATTACTTTCAACATCGCTGAAGTTAATGGTTTGTATAAAGTATCTGTTAGGAAGCTAATAAATTGCTTTTCCTCTCTTGTGGATTGTTTGATCCATTATCTTTGGGTAAATTTACAGCAGTCAGAAGTAGTCAGCAGTAACATTTTTGTATCTAGGGCCTAGATAACAGATACCAAATATAATAGCCTACATTCTAGGCTATTATATTTGGGATCTTGTCTTTGATATATGATTTGAGTGATCCTTTTATGACTGTCTAAGTCCTTTTGGAGTCCATATTTTGATCAAGTTGATTGTAGGGATTTGTCGGAAAATTTTGCCTGTGATTACACTTTTTATTTAGCACTTTATATCTATTTGTACAGTATGTGTGTAAGAACATATAAAAGACCTAGCGTAGTTTTCTTAGAATATTGTTGTTTGAAACTGGTATATATCCTACTTCTAGAAAAAGATTATTTTCGCGGGTACGGCAGTACGCCACCGTTATCTCACTTGTATTAATTGTAGTCAATGGAATGAAACAATACCTAGATTAGATAAGTATTCAGGTACTTACGAGCTTTGGCTTACGTGATCGTTGGAATCCTATTGAGAAAGAATTATTTGAGGTCACGGTCGCGGTCGAAAGAAATTGCTGAGAAAATTCCCAAAATGATTGGCGAAGCGACCGACGGAGGCATTTGCAGACTAGGCTCAGTAATGTGGCATTGTTTGCATCGCTTCAGTTAGGTTTAAATTAGGTTAGTTCAATTTAAAAAATGTCGTTTCAAACTATTTTCAGTGAATGTTAGAGGGAACTCATGAACATGCACTATTCGAAGGTCTGTCACCAACTCAAGTTGTCCAATAATAAATAAATATTGGTGGACGTTTTACACAACGCCATCTAGCCCCAAAGTAAGCTAAGTAAATAGCTTGTACTATGGGAACCAGACAACTGATATTTTTTTTTTTATGTAATCACTTTCATATTATACACATCAACACACAGATACAAAACAAACATCTATATTCGTCACACAAATGTTTGTCCTGGGTGGGAATCGAACCCACAACCGCGCCAGAGGCAGGGTTACTACCAACTGAGTTGTGAGGCCAGTCAGTCCAAATAAGCACTGTGTTTATTAAAATCTATACAAATAAATAAAATTGGAGTGTCTGTTGGTATATAATATTAAAATAACCGCTTTTTGCTAAGTGCAAGGTATAAGGATATGGCATATGGATGTATACACGGTACATATACCAAAACAACATTTTTTCAATTTTTGTTTGTCTGACTGTGTGTCTGTCTGTCTGTTTGTTCCGGCTAATCTCTGAAATGGCTGGACCGATATTGACGGGACTTTCACTAGCAGATCGGACGAAGTCGCGGGCAACAGCTAGTGGAATATATTACGGAGGAAGGTGTTTCTGATTTTTTTATGTGTTGTTTGCCAGGCGTTGTTTGAATACTTGACTTTGTTGGGTGCGTGACACATCAACATCTTTGCTTTCTTTCGCGTGCTACTCGTAAGCTATTTTTGTTTAGTTTTCTATGGAACGCGTTTGTCACGAATGCGGAAAGTGTTTCCTTGTTGGGTATGCGTATATACCTATTAATCATTTTTTATATAAAGAAGGGTCCAGTAAATAAGGCTTATTACACTATAAATGATGTTTTGTAATGGTACAAGGTCACCTTTGTCTTGTAGATGTAGGTTAAATATTTGGTGGATATTTCACATGGCGCCAGCTAGCCCTAAAGTAGCCGAGCTTGTATTATGGGAACCAGACAACTGATATAATACTTAAATATATTTTTTGTAAGACAGAACAAACGATTAGGTATCTTCACACAAATGTTTGTCTTGGGTGAAAATCAAACCCACGACCTATAGCGCAAAAGGCAGGGTTACTACCAACTGAGCTGTGAGGCCAGTCGTGTCATGCCAGAATGCCAAAAAATATGATGACCCTTTTTTGAAGAATAGAAATGTGATGTGTCTTTAAATACGAATCTGCAACGAAGGTAAATAAAGTAGCGTAATTTTGTTTATGGATTATAAAATTTTTGTAAATTTTCTCTGAAAGTTTACGTATCTAATTACAATAAAGGAGAATGATTACAAATCTTCTGAAAATCCACTAAAACCAAATAGTGGCCTCATTTTTGAAATACATAACGTTTCATGACAGGACGTGATCATATCACCCTTCGGGAAACATTTATTGCCTATTATGGAGACCCATTCTACCCATTTTCTTGCTTAGACCATTACATTATTATTTTTTTATGTTAAAACTATTGAGTGGCCAACCCTACCGTCAGAATTTTCAGATCCAAGTATTCAATGACTTATCTATTGGGACATAATAATATTTTAGCTTATATGAGACTGACAATATGCAACGGCAAATATTTAATGAGTCTTCCGGAACATTATGAGAGCTCAATAGTAAATACCCACGGGTATTGATTTGATGACGATGATCGCCTATCCGATTAATGACCATTTTTAACGTTGCTTCACTTAGTCGATCTGTGAATCACTGCGCACTAGCGATTTCCGTATTTCCACTTTTCCTTTTCTGTTTTTTGGTATTTTGTAGGGTACTACTGGGGTGTGTCAATTCAATGAGTTCGAAATTCAAATATTTTTTGCACACTACAGATAATAAAAAACAAATGTGACGTTCGGTGATATAATTTTATAATTGCAAGGAGTTTCTATTGGAACTCCCCTTAACTACACAAATGTGTACTCATCTCTAGTTTAGAACTTTATCTTATTTACTTTTCTGCAAGTTCATATTAAGCAATTAAACTTAGTGAATGGAGGCTGCAATTTATCGTCAAATTAATTAGAGTAGGGCGCTGGCTCATCGCAAAAGCTGATGGCTAGTCTACAGAGAATGCACAATTTTACACTGAACCGACACGACCACCGTAGGGCAACACGATCTTATGCTGTAGAATAAAAATAAAAAATAAAAAATAAAAATTAAATTATATGTAATATATATTATAGTATATATGTATGGACCTCTAAGAAGAGTTTATAACGATCCCACCGAAACGTCATGGTTTTTAAAGTTATTGCTAGCCCTTATCAGTTACTAAGATATTTGGTCCATTTGGTATTCGCAAGCTATTTCTTAGCAACAGACGTCGAGATATCCCTAATGGTGTCGTGTCGGCGTATCTACAGGCTCCCGTAGGGGAATGGGTCAGAGGGTGGACAGACTACCCTTCACGATGACGTCAGTGCACCCAACAAGCACAGATTGTACAGCTCAGATGAATTTAGACGTATTTTCATAACAAATGGTAATCAAGTGCGAAATCTGAAACTGCCAATTTAACGATGTTATTAAAGTGTACGATATGATACAAGGTCACTACCCTCAAATAAATCACATAATTTTATGAAGCTATATCTAGAAAGTAGTTGATGTATCTTACTTTATTGACGGAATAAATAACAGATACAAGAATCTTACTCCATTCGAGTATTCAGTAAAATATGAGTTCGTAGTGACGTATAAGTGGTGATTGACACTCTATTTTAAAAATTGATTGTGAATAGCTCTCATGACCTAGAGACTCATGGGATAGAGATTTTAGAAAAATAATGATAAGTATTTTGGTCAGTATGTCAAAATAATTAAAATTATGTTAGACACATATTAAAAACACCCACATTTAAAGAGAAAAAAATTACCTAACACCTCAATTTTAAGAGTTTTCCCATTGCATTACAAAAGCTAAACGCATGCCAAATTTCAGCGATTATCCGTTCAATAAATGCTGTAAGTTTTTTTGATATACTGAACATAAATGAGAACAAATGAATTTGAACATTCGCTGAACATGTGCTGACATTTACAGTATTTCCCTCGAGACAACTTACTGTTAGAACCTATGTATCATTTTTGTTTCATCCAGACAAGGCTATCCGAGAGCGGTACCTATTCTCAGCACGTGATCTCGAACTTGTTATTAATTAATCACTATCAAATAACTTGTTTAAGCAATAAAGAAGGGATCATTAGACTTTCAATTAGGCATCATATCAATCCTTTACTTTTTTTTTATTGACATCCACTTGATCGGTGGACTGATAAGTCGGATCACAAAATATTTTGATTTACTGCGTCAGACTGGCAGTAAACTATCAAATGCGTAATGTAGTTAATGATATCGCAAAATTGTTCAACGAAACAGATCAAGCAGTAAAATTGTTCAAAATATTAGTTTTAGACATTAGTCGAGATTGCGAATCATGTGTTGAGAATAAGGCACTCGAGTCTGAGCTTTAGCCGGGTTCGTGACATTATGCATAATATATAGTCCAGTCATCATCGTTAAGAGAAAATGACAAAAGCGTCATCCGTAAATTGTAATGAAGCATGATTCATAATTGAGGTTATTGTAATTTTATGAAAGCTTTTATAAATTCAAGAAACAAACTATTAACTATAACTATTTTTCTCTCTAGCTGTACGAAATAGTGGTAGTAGTATTATTGTTATATCTATACTTATAAACAGCGCATCAATCGAACATAGGGAAGACGAATGTGACCTATATCTTTCAACAAATTGTAAGAATATCCGAGAGACTAGTGGTAATCGATCCGAGTATTACGAACAAAATCAATGCATCCGCGTTCTCCCGACTGACGACGCCTTATCTTTTACAGGGTTACTTAAGTAAATGTTTGTTTAATGTGTTACTAAATGCTTATTTAGAGGGTGAGTCACACTTACTTGGCCAAATATTGTTGGCTGGTACAACTCTAGTACGAAATAAAACTGGTGCCAGACAAGTAAACCTAAGTAAGTACAAGAAACACAATCTCATTTTTGCGTATCGGAGAGGTATGTTTGCCGTTGAAACTGGAGAGGTATGTTTGCCGTTGAAACTACACTTTAATGGGACGGCAATTATGAGAGATGGACTGAAAAATATTTGTTTGTGAAGATACCGACCATTGACGTTTCAGCACCAAAAATAGGTATGTGATGCTTTGAACCGCGCGGCTGCAGAGCAGAGAAAGTAGAATATATTTCGAATTGAAAATATGACAACGCGTGGTATATCATCATCATTGATAAATTTGTGTCTTGGTACAGCACAAAATGCCAGTTCTAATTAGCCGAGAAGTATCACAGGATTAAAAAGGTATAAAACAGAAGATTCGCAAACAAATCCACAAGTCGAACAATGAGGGTTTCTTTTTTAATCTCGTCGAAAAGCAGTTCCACAAATCTGGAGCAGCGCAGCTCTTAGCGACTACGAAACTTCAACTACGAATCTTCAGTTCAGTTGTCCGCTAGGCTTAGGTTGATCTTATATCAACTCTTATAAGAAGTGGAGAGGGAACTTATTGCTTCTTTTGCCAAGTTGCGCTGCACAATAAAGCTGTTCCCGATAGTGCTGGCGGAACTTTAGCGACACAACGAAGACGTGACGCAATTTCGAGACAATGTTGCGTTGCTTTCAGATACGGACTGTATTGTCCCCCGGGAGATACGTACTCGGAGAGTACCGTAACTTATAGTTTAGTTGTGGAGAAGCCCACGAAGCGCGTCGCAGGGTGGGGTCTTAGCAAAGTTCCGTTTTGTTATTAGGTTAGGTATAGTATGGTACTGTGCGGCGGCGTTTTGTCCATATTCAAACAATTTTCCAATTTTCCTCTAGATTTTGGTGTAGCAATTTTTTTTAATTTGCTATTTTTCTTATTTTTCATGATATGATATTGGCCACTGTTACTACGTTTAGGTGATTTTTTGATTTCCCATTTCCTTGAACTCAGCCCACTGCCCTTAAAATGCTAATAAGTAGTTTGTCATCAGAGTTTTAGTATGAAAGTGGTTAGGTGAAAATAATTCAGACATAAAAATCGGTATACATTAGGAGAAGGAAACAGGGGGCCGATTTTTGTGGTCTGATCTGCCTCAGATGTGGTTATTATTTGCTTAATATCTTACTGAACGCAGATGATAACACTTATTTGTTAGTTTCGTTGACCGGAACACAGTAACGCGAATGTATTACTGCTTGACGGTAGCAATGTGTGTACTGACAGTAAATTACACTCTAAATTTTACATATTTGATTGAATACATACCCTTTAATTCAACTACCTACCATGTTTAGTAAAGAAGAGCGCTTTAAAAACTTGTTAGCTTCACCGTCTTACTCCGACAGTATTGATATTCATCTATTCTGAATTCATACATATCCAACTCAGTAGTCGATCAGCACATACGAATAAATTGAATCAATCACAAATAGCATCCACAAATACGTGAACATATTTTTTATGGCAAATCGAATACGAACGAAACAAAGTTGAGACCAATAATGGTCGTCTGTAAAGAAATCTTGGGTACCTACCTATCTCTTATGCTACAGACTTAGGTACTGTCAGACGAACATTAATATAAAAATAACAATATAATATTGGTGGACAATTAACACAGCGCCATCTAGCCCCAAACTAAGCAAAGCTTGTACTATGGGAACCAGACAACTGATAGAATACATATATACTTCTATTTTGTAAATACATATTAACACCCAGACACAGTTGGTATAACCCTGCCTTCTGCGCTGAAAGTCGTAGGTTCGATTCCTATCCAGGACAAACATTTGTGTGACGAACATAGATGTTTGTTGTGTATGTATATGTATGAATTTACAAAAAAGTATATAAGTATTATATCTGTAGTCTGGTAACTATGATACAAGCTATGCTTAGCTTACTTTGGGGCTAGATGGCGCTGTGTGAAATGTCCACCAATATTTATTCATGAATAATATGGTAGTTGATTCTATTCGTGATCATGTTACTGTCTCTCGAGCCATGCGGTCCAAATATTAAAATGCGCTTCAAAGAAGTGCATTTCGTGTAATTGATTTCTTCAGATTGTTGGCGCTAGCACATGCCAGTTTCCTCACGATGTTTTCTTCGTGGTGTTCACATATATTTTTCAAGTTGAAAAACTCGTTCTTTGACTTTGGGATTTGAACCAGCGCAGCGACCTAAATAATTGATACTAAGACATGCCTAAGTAATTATTTAAGCTGTTTTTCACTAATGCAGATGGGCAGTGGTGTTTTCATGTTTAATGAAGTGATGGTGCAGATGGTCCACGTGAGATTTTAAGCCAAATCCTGTGCCATGTTTTTTCTGTAATCTCAGATGTACTGGATTTTGACCAACAGATATGTACAATGATCCACAAAGGTTTGTGTACCGATATAATTTATAGGTAGTCCTGCTGTATTCTCAACAATGCTCATGCGAAGCTGGGATAGATCGCTAGTAATTATATATCAGTTTTACGAATACTGCAATAAATTATCAATGATTAATATTCTCGTGGCTAGATGATAGTATCTACCGATCGCTCTTTGTCCGTACGGGCTTATTTGGAACAAAGTTCAAAATGTTCTATTTATCTCCTTAATTTTACTTTGTCAACCAAGAACATCTGGCAACTGTAACGGATTTATAACGTGTACTTACGTACACAGAACTAGGGTAAACATTGAGAATAAACGAATATTTTAAGACAAACTTATATTATTATGTTTGAAATATGTTACTAAAATGGATTTTAATAAAATATTTATATTTTATTTTGTCGTCTGGATTTAACATTTGGTTCAAATTATCCGTCTCCAGTCTTATCTCTTCCAACGAACAAAGCAGATTGAACTGAATTATAAAACCAATCAGTGAATGAAAATTAACAACGGTATCCTACGAAACATGAGGTAAACAGAACTATGTATGTAACTAGTTATCCATCTGAATTCAATTATAATTACATTTATTCTTATTATATTATAATTTACTAGGTGCGCCCCGCGGTGAATAAGTACCACGAGAACACTGCACTTCTTTTCCGGGACCAAAGTAGCCTATGTGTTAATCCAGGATATAAGCTATCTTGATACCAAACTTCATCCAAATCCATTCAGCAGTTTGAGCGTGAAAGAGTAACAAACATCCATACTAACTTTCACGTTTATAATAGTAGTAGGATTTTATTAATACGAATGAGTAATTAACCAAGTTACTGTAAAACTTATTCAGTTATATTGTAATTTTTTTAATAATCCTTTGACAAACTATTTTTATTATAGAGCAATGTAAATATTGACGTAACAATGCAAGAAGTACCTCAGTTCGGAGTCGGGTGCGGGTTGTAGAGTAGTGCTGTGTTTACACGAGACACGGCCGAACGGCACCGGTAGCCGCGCCAACTGCCGGCCGGTGTCTCCTCTCCCCCCGAGGGCGCCGGCGCCAACTCTCCCATCGATCCATCCCCCACCCCAACCGTCCACTCCCTCCGTCCCTCCGCCCACGGCGCAAAGCTCAAATTCACAGCTCTGACGTCCATAACCATTACCGAGCTTTCATGTCAAGTGTTCAGCTTAAGTGGATCTCTGGATAGCTTTGATAGCTTGGCAGTTTTTTAATGTTCGCGACTGAGTCGTCGATTAACGACAGATTTTAAAATTATTAATTAATATGAATACATTTTGGGTTAGTGTAAATATCATCTTATTATGAATGAATTTGCTTCGTAAGATATTCATTGATAAAATTCGAATAAATGAATGGTATTACATAAAAACAGACACCGTTCACTTTATTTTGCTGCCTGTACCTAATCTGATTAATAGGTTCCAATTTATTTTTTTATTTACCTATAAATAAATGTAGAATAAAATGTGCACTTTATTCTCGGCAAATCCTACTCGCCTTATTATTCTGGTCACGTACGTAGGCAGGCACTTAATCTTAGATCTCGTGCGACAATCCACAACATACAATGTAGCCAGTAGCAAGATCAAAGGGTCTGTAGAGAGATAATAACTTTATTAGCTTTAATAGATTAATAATAATAATGGTGGACATCACACAGCGCCATGTAGCCCCAAATTAAGCTAAGTATAGCTTGTACAATGGGAACCAGACAACTGATATAATATTTGTATACTTTTTTGTAAATAGATACATATTATACATATTAAACACCCAGACGCAGAACAAACATCTATATTCGTCACACAAATGTTTGTCCTGGGTGAGAATCGAACCCACGGCCTACAGCGCAGAAGGCAGGGTTACTAGCAACTGAGCTATGAGGCCAGTCCAGATTATTCACTATGTTATTCAAGTATTTTATACATATTTAGATAGTAGCTACTGGATCTAAGTACTGCGTTAGTATTAGGAGAGATAAGAAAAAATATAATAACAAATAATATAGCTTTATTATTATGAGAAATAGATAACTCATAAAATTTCAACATATACCTACAGGTCATCACAACGAATAAGGTAATTCAAACATTTCATTATAATTCTCTACAATTGACTATTTAATCCTATACCTACGGTTTATTAATATATATATTATATATAATTCAACATACAAGGTGATATGTTTCATCACAAATGTAAAAACCATCTCTCATTTTCTTGTACGCTCTATATCTCAAAACTATAAAAACATACAAAATTTCATCATTAGGAAGACACAAAATATGGTTATATCAAAATTTTGCAGGTAATTGTATTAGTTAACAGATAAAAAAAACAGGAATTTTAATACTCATACGGAAGCATTGAATATTAAAATAATACAGTCAACATTAGCACATAACTTTGTCATAATATTACCTACCAATATTTACAAGTCTCTAGGTTAATTATTTATATTTAGTAGGAAGATATCGCTGTCTGATAGAATATCAAGCAATTCATCGTAGTCGTAGAACAAAGGCGGATCTGCAATACAGTAACTTTACAGTGGAGCACTTTAAGGTTTTTTTGAATTAGAGTTGATGTGATATTTAGAAACCGGCTAATCCTATCATCGTCAAATTTGGATATGTAAAACTGTAATAAGATTTTCTGATGATATTTAAGGTCGATTACAAAGCAAAAACTAAATTTGAAACAAAAAACAAAACCGTCTTTGTTCTACGACTTTGACGAATTGAGTAATTGTAATTATTATTATTATTATTATTATTACAGCAGCGAAGCGTTAACCAAAGACTCTCATAATTTCATTGTGCACGATTTTTCCATTTGGTGCTTTCTTAATAAGTTTCAAATTTTTATCGAACAGCTATTCACAACACGAATATTTCATTAATACTTACGAAAACGGCTATATTTTTTACATATACTTTTGATCTATCAGTAAATACAACAGCATCGGGCGAACAACAATTTTCAGTGATCATATTTTCACTTAATCTAACTTCTAGATATGTGTCTTATTAATATAAAATAATTTGTACATCAGGTGAAATGGCGACAAATAATTAGGTCAGACATGACAAAGGGATTCGTATTAATTAATGTACCTACCTATTTTGATTACGAGTATAATCGCGGTGTTAATTCTTCTCTCTGGTTTTCTCGTACCAATGTGGTGAAAGGTTTTAAGTGCGCCTAAAAGAGGACTTTGAGGACTTTTTTTTTTACTTTCGCACTTGACACATCGCACGTTGAAAACAAAAAATGACACTACACATAAGCGTAATACAGTACGGCTGTTTAAAAGTTACTGTAATTTTTATGTAGTCTTGACTACTAATTCAAATAGATGTACTATTTTTGTTTTAAATGTAATATAATAATATAATATTGGTGGACATTTTACACAGCGCCATCTAGCCACAAGTAAGCTAGCATAGCTTGTATCATGAGAACCAGAGAAATGATAAATATAATTTTTGTAAATACATATTAAGACCCAGACACAAAACAAACATCTATGTTCGTCACACAAATGTTTGTCCTGGGTGGGAATCGAACCCACGATCTACAGCGCAGAAGGCAACTTACTACCAACTGAGCTATGAGGCTAGTCAATAATAAGAATGGATAGAATAATAATTCAGTTGTTTTTCTATTAGAATCTGGTTGATTTTATTTAAATTAATTGGCGCTGTAACTGTCTATATTTTGATAGTATCAGTTTTGCTTTCAACGAGTGAAATGTTATCGAATTTTTCCTCACGATATTTTCCTTCGCAGTTCAATAGAAAACAATTTTTTAAGCAAAAATCTTATTAGTACACATCGGCATTTGAACCAGCGACCACCGGATTGAAAGTAAGTCAGTACCACTGCGCCACCGCGGTGTCATTGCTACTGACATGGTGCGATATATCTCAAGGCAGACCGGCCAATACAGATTGGTTTAATGCTACATTCCATAATGTCATTCATAAGCAGTGCAACAACTCTAGCGTCATAAACATGTATACATATAAAACATGACTACATATACGTATGTAACACGAATAAAATGTAACGTGTTGATATTATTTAAATATTTAACTAGTTAGTTATTTTTAAATTTATATAATTTATTCTTTTACTTGCTTTTGACATAATACTGTATATTAAGTGTGATGTTTTTTTATATATTAATATTATATCTATGAATTTTATATTTTTGTAACAAGTTGGAATATTTAAGTAAGTTTTTTTTTAATTCTTAAGTTCAATAGAGACAAACATTTTATATCGAAAACCAACCATCAGTTATTTTTTCTCCGTTACCTACAACCCATCAAGAAGTCAATAATGACGATTCTAGTGGCGTTCAACTAAACTACAATCGACTTCGACTGCAGTAAAATAATTCCTGTCTCTTTTAATCGTACGGTAATATAACGAGAAGTCATTTAGTTTAGTCTGAACTGGCGCACAGAATCGGCACCGACTCATAATTACCCGAATAAAACTTATCAATAAATCCTACCATTCACTATCATCATGAATATATTTTTTTAAACATTTTTGAGAGCACCAATAAATTATTCGGATAAACTTCCGAAAAGTGCATACCGCCGATCGATCTGAAATTTGGTATAATAACGTTTTTTGACCAATTTGCGCCAATTTTCGTTATGATATTCGTAATCAGAGAGCAGGTCAAAATACGTTAGTATACCAAATTTTAGATTGATCGGCGGTATGCGCTTTTCGGAAATACACCCAATTATTCTATGACAGAGCGAATTTGACTATCGTATTCTTTTAGAACAGTATATTTAAACAATTAAAATATTTTAATTATTTCCTATAAATAAAATATCTACTTTATTAATATAAACTATTTCTTAATAGCAATATTGACTATAAAGTGTACTTAACAATGTGACACTATCAATTTATAATATAATGCAATTCACAGCTATAGTTATCATATAATGGAATATACCGGGAAAATTGTATAATATTATGTAGCATTAGTGCGGTGCAAGTTACCATTATATGTCAATACTAAGGTTAACTATATCCATTTGTTACCAGCGCATAAAATTTAAACTCCCGATTAGCGAGAGCCAATCGGCTGTAATCACCTTCTGTGCTACGGATTGAAGGATATAAACGACCCACCGCATATCACCCGTCACAGACTTGAGGATGGAATATCTGATGGGGTTTGGACAGCAATGCGTGTGCAGTACTTCCGCTACAGCCTTGAGGCAGAAATAGCAATGGTGTCAGCACTTTCCCGCTCAAACACCGCTCATAGAGTTGCTTTTACTGAGCCCTTACCCACTGTAATCGAAAACCTCCAAATTTTTTCATTGAATCCACAGTTAGTTGAACTACTGAAACTTATTTTGGTCTAGTTAACCGTAGTTTGATAGTAATTGGGCGCTTGTCCTAATACAGAGTTAATACATGCTAAAGGTCGAAGAGTGGATTAACATGCTACTGTTATCAGTCTAAATTTACGATCAAAAGATATCAAAATTGATATTACTATAAATTTGAAGTTTCTAATGAACAATGGCGAATTTACGACGGGATCTTTTCGCACATATCTATTCTATAGTTTGTATTACAACCCACAGGCCCTTTCTGAAAAAGCATTTATATTAAAACGGTGTATCTTTTAACAACACATACCTAGTTATTTACGACTAGTAAAATTACTATATTTACAGATTAAAATTTACCCACTAGGTATGGAGAAAATTAATTCCCTTTCACTCAAAGGTTAAGCGGTTAATTTTATTCCGCCATTATTATTCTGAATGTCGATTTCGTCGTTGACTTTTAGGTACGACACTTATAATTAATAAAGCTTCGTAACAATTACGGAAAATATAAAAGAAATAATTGCAACTTGATTTCATTGCAAGAATTCACAACAATAAATAAATATAATCTATTTTTCGCACTTGGTGTCTAGTAAAAATGATATTTGTGGAATTTTCTCCCTATAACCGCTGATGTAAATAACGCACAACTTATACATTTTCGATAGCTCATTATAACCCGCCCTACAAGAGTACTTCGTCATAAAACGCGGGGAAGGCAAAAGAGTTGCACCGAATGAAGTGCGCAGGACACGAGGAATGCCCATATGTGGGCGTACTGTGCCCACTGGGCACTATGGGCAGCGGGCCGAGCATCGAGACGGGCGCAGAGCGAGCAAGCGGGGTGCACGGGGAGCTCGCAATCGGTGCATATTCGTAGTCCGCAATGGGTGCAATCGAGTCTGTGTGCGGTATAGGCGCAAAGGGCGCAATACGCGCAAGGGGGGACGCAATATGCGCAAGGGGGGACGCAGTACGCGCACGCGCGGCCGCCACTAGCGCGGGCACGGTCGGCGCACGGAGCGCAAGCGCAGGCTGAATGCTATAAGCCCGAGCTCGCCCGCCACTGCTAGTCCCCCCGGTGCAGCCTCCGGGCCGCCGCTGTATTATGGCGGAAAAACCACACCTACGACAATTGTTCACAATTTACAAACTTTACTGTTCCACTCTTAAATGATCTTACTCCTTAATGATGATGATTAATTTCAGTTCAATTCAGTCGGATTTATATTACAAGTCTCGTAATGTATTAGACCCCGCTCTCACCTTTATACCACGACAGCTTGATTGAAAGGAACAAAATGGTTCATAAATTTCATAATCTATAGACAATGGATAATGTAACACGGGTGAATAACGTTTTGACGTCATGAATTCGTGAAATGCGTTTTTACTTACTTGAAGCAGGATAACAACGTCTAAGGAGACCTGGAGACTTCCACACACCCAGAACTGTGTGGGCGCCTCCCTTAACACAAAGTACGCAGTCTTGAACAAGTCCCCGCACGTCCACATAATCACCATGCTCACGCTGTAACGGAAACGTAACGGGAAACTATAGAGGACTGAAGAATTGACTGAAAAATATATGATAGCCGATACAGAAAGCTTTGTAAAGGGTCGTCAGTTCGAAAGCTGCGATGAGCTTGACGTTCTGATGATTTTGACGGACTTTCACTGGCAGATAGCTGATGTAACAAGGAGTAACTTAGGCTAATTTTCCGAGGGGTAAAATAGGGATGCGTGATAAAACCGAATTCTACGCGGACGAAGTCGCGGGCAACAGCTAGTAAATAAGATTAGGTCATTAGGACCACCCACAGTGGGCGGCATTATACTTTAGTAAACTCCTAGACGCAAACGACGCAAATAGCAGAGACGATACTATGCTTAATACGCCAGCGTCCATGACCAAAAGTTGACTTAATAATGTGAGTGCGCATTTGTAAGTAGATTGTGGAAGTCAAAAGGTTCAGTGTCAATAATGATAAAAGTCATTTACCTCATTCCTTCTGTACTTTTGTTCTGATGGTTCTTGGCTATTTGTGGGGCACCGAGCATAGCCTCTGTGAACACCGCGAGGAAGCCAATAAGCTCCACATAGGGACCGAATTCAATCATCAGGTATGTGAGCGCTGAACCCAACACCGAGAATACCAGCATACAGTCCACATAGCTTTGGAAATCTGTCCATGCCCAGAAATACTTTCTATCCATATCTGTAATAGATAGCAAATTATATGTTCAGTGCAGTATAGTGTGAAGCAAAATGCATATGTATTCTATAGTTGGAATGTTTATATAGATTGTTAACATTATTGTAATCTGGTAGTATGTTAATATGGAACACTTTGATTGTATACATACATACATAAGGGAATCCATCACCATGCATAACATCGATGATTATAATGTAAGTTTTGAATTATCTCATGTGTGTTAATATTATATTAATAATGAGACACTGTTTTAATTTTTTTCATTTATGATCTTAATTATAGCATAACTAAACTAACAATAAATAAATACTAATAATAACTAAAAAGATGGGTTTTTTTTCTTATGTCACATAATAAAATGTAATTTATAGTAAATATCTATTCTTATAATTAATGACATGGTATCACAGAACCATTAACAAAGTAGAATATCCATGCGGAAACAATATGACGTCAACTGATAAGGAACACTGACTCTTTGACCCAGTCGCACTTCATTCAAAGCCAAGATACGTGAGATACCAATATCTTTACAATTATCAGAGCAATGAACCCAGTTAGTGATGATGTAGTATATGCATACAATATTACATCTATATAATGCACTTGTAGGAACTTAACAGTTACAACAATTAAATGTTTAGAAATATGCCTCATCAGAATGATTCACTAGAGTGAAATATCATAAACATGCATGCAAAATTAGAATGACGAAACAATGAAAAATTAAAACAAATAAAGTAACATTTAATCTCCCATATCACATTCGAAATAAAACCACAGTGAGAAAAGCATGAGGTTCCGTGGCTGAAACAAAAACAAAACAAAATGAAAAGTATTAGGCGGTCATTATAATGCATCCACAATCAAATATTTGTATAGTACACTTACCATAGAAACGATGGGGTTTCTCCCCGGCAGATATGCTGCTGCGTTGGTCCAGCCAGCGAGCCGTCTCATCCGGCTGAGCTGAGCCATCGACACAACAACACAGTATATATAACATGAATATTGCACCTAATTTCACCATTCACACCAACCACCAAACAGAACATAAAATAAAATATAAAAATAATAATATACGAAAAATTTACAGTAATAATGTTGTTTAGTAAATACTATAAAATAAAAGTGTAAATAATAAATATTTTCCAAATAAATTACATAATGATATTAAATTAATTAAATTATTGCCAGTAAGTAACTATTTATGATAGGAATACATTTTTACACATAAGTAAGTAAATTATTGAAATAAATACCAAGAATAGGATTATCATTTAAAAGCTATTACAGATATTTCTAAATATATAATATGTGAATAATGATTCTCATACAATACTGTTAACAAGTTAACACAAGTGATACCAACCTGTGAATATTCGCTCCCTTGTCCTAACGATTTGATTCTTTTTACGAACAGACACACATAGGTGGATCATCACAAACATTGTCACATTCATAACTATGCTCTGAATTAACAATGGAAGCTCATAGCGTTTGCCGAACCTGTAATTGCAATGTAAAGATACATTTAGAAATTCCATTATTTATTTGTTGTACTTTTTTTTTGTTAGAAGTACATACCAGAACAATATCCTCAAGGTATTGGCAATGAGAAGTGCCAAACACACATATAGAGAAAACCCTTCAGCATCTTGTGTTCTTCGTATTTGTCTATACTGAGGAATGTAAGGGGCCACACCACCAATGATCATAGCGCCGGCGGCTCCCCAGCCCACCAGATGGCCTACAGTGAGGCCCAACTCGTCCGAAATTATCCAATCCATTATGTCGATAGCAACTCAAATTCGTTTCTAAATTTCTGTCTTATTAGATGCGACAAGGGATTTGATATGAACAAGATAACGTTGGAATCATAATTACACTGAGTCATCCATTGCCCCACGAATAATCAGTAATACGTATATCGTAATTTTTAAAGAAATCACTCAAGCACTATCTCACTTGACTCCATCCAACACAGAATTGAATTGACAGAACCAAATCGATAAGCCAGCCCAGCCGCCAGGCAAGGCGAAGGCTACGAAAGTTGCGTTGCGTTCTACTTGCTTGCGCTGTTTCATTTCAGGATTATTCATTTTTTTAAACAGCACGTCCTCAGGCTCACTCTTTTTCTTACTCCATTATATGCATTTGAGAAAAATAGTATAGAGATGTAAAACCATTTGGCTACTTTATGCAATGTTATAAATAATAATTACAACCTTTTCAGTACACATTTATTACTAGAACGCTCTGGTCAAAATGACATTGACAACTATTTGACGCAAGGTTCGCGATCAAAATCTAGTCAGCGATCAGCTGATTTTTGACGTTGACGCACGACGCGCCTATTAGTACCGAACGCTAACGTAATCTTTTCTTTCAATCGCGTGGTTTGCGCTGCTTGTGTTATTTGTTTTCGGTTTCGAAGGAGAGTTTAAAAGAATCTACATCAAGTACAAATCTAAATATTATACAGGAATATATGTAATTCCCAAAAATGACGATCATATCAAAGCTGCTGCCGGTTCTGCGAACCAGCGGTATGGCTCCTGCGATTATACAAACATCTAAATATAACTTCCCGCGCTCCTTTTCTTCGCAGAGGGACAGTAGTTTGACAAAAAGCCAGGACAGGGGTGATGTTTCAACGGACGTCAGACCCTTGGGAGAGAAAGTAAAAGAGGCTACTAAAACAGCCTCCTACACAGGAGTGATTCTGGTCGGTGTCGGCGTTACCGGCGTAATCTTCTATTATGTGTTCAGAGAACTGTTCTCGAGCAATAGCCCAAACAGCATCTATTCTGAAGCTCTAGAAAAGTGCAAAAATGTAAGTGGATGAGATGTTTTCGTTTGCATAACCTTGATCTGCCACACTGTAGTATTGATAATGTTTACATAGCTCACTATCTAATTATTGTCTCAGGTTACTGTAGCACATATCATATACCAATACCATCTACTATAGTTATATATTTATTTAATCATTGCACATGTTAGAGAACTTATTACTAAATATAAATAAGTATATGACATGTACCCTGTAAGGGAGTTGCAAACAAAAACGTTATTTTTATAACGTTAAACTTATAACTAAAATTGAAGAAGTTGTGTCATCAACTCCCTCAGCGTTTTATAAGTATAAAAGTGTGCCTCAAAGAGGTTTTTCATGAGCTTGATTTATCTATAAATTCTTGGTACTGGGACATACTGGTTTCCGCTCAATGTTTTTTTTAATAATAATGTGCACATAAATTTTAAAAATGCTTGGTGTGCATCATGTTTTCAATCTGCAACCTTTGGATTGAAACTCAGGTTCTGTAGCACTGTGTAATGCCACCATATTAATTATTTATATATATTATTGTATATAATTCCAGGATCCTCGGGTTGAGGATGCATTAGGAGCTCCCATCAAAGGTTATGGTGAGGAGACCAGTAGAAGAAGGCGGACGCATGTCAGTCATGCTATTTATCTGAGAGATGGAATCCCTCACATGAGGATGAGATTTTACATCAAAGGTATCAGAAATAAAGGAGTTGTTGAAGTTGATATGAAACAGGTGAGCTTTTTGTACCAGTAATATATCAGCTTTAGCTAAGCTCTGGGTCACTTTGTTAGCAAACGAATGAAGCAAACAACATTGTTCCACTAATTTTCAAAACAAAATGCTAAAGATTGTTCCGATGTTTGTTGCAATGGTACATAATGGTTTGGCCTGATTTTTTTAATACTGAGAGATGAATGTCCTCGAATTTTAAGAGCAGTAGAACTCACACCAAGTTTGTCCAGGGAAGTATTGCCACCGTGCTAATTTCTGCCGCCAAGCAGTAACATATTTGCATTACTGTGTTTCGGTTTGAAAGGTGTGGTTGCCAGTGAAATTACCGGCACATGGGACATTCCACCTACATGTGTCAAGAGTTACGGGCGCATGCGATGCAACTTGGGTCTTGTCGTACCTTGAAGGGGAGGACCCAAGTCACATCAGTTGTTATAACAAGTGGTAACCTTTGCCTGGAGGCAGAGGTTACCACTTAACACCAGGTGGGCTGTCGGCCCGTTCAGTTACTGATTCACATAAAAAAAAATATGTACTCAGGTTACTTTTATCCTGGTACCATAGAGGAAAACAGGCAGAAGCTATTTTTACAAAATAAATACGTATTTAATATTTTGATTTTCGCCTATTGTAGACACTTATTTCTTATAATAAAAATGATTCTCTTATGTTCTACTGGCCTCAAGATCAGTTGGTAGTAACTCTGCCTTCTGCGCTGTAGGTTGTGGGTTCCATTTCCACCCAGGACAAACATTTGTGTGAGGAAAATATATGTTTGTTCTGTATGTGGCTGTTAATATATATTATAGCTATGTATTTGAGACAGTATTAAGTATTCTATCTAATTATAATTATATTAATTATTAATTACTATTAAATATTCTCCAGTATTTATTAATTTATTATTTTCAGAATGAACATGGCAACTACATTTGCCGATACTTACTAGTCCAACTTGATGATTACACAGGAAAGACCTTTATAATCGAAGACAATAGAGCAGAATTGGATGCTAAGATGGAGACAAGTAGCCCATTTCCAACATTGACACTTAGTCAATAATGAAGAAACTGTACAATTTAGATAAGTAGATATTTTTGATTGTTATTGTTAAATAAAAGATGGTATTGATTTTATCATCTTTTATTCAGAAAATTAACGAAGTAGATAACTTAATTACAAGACTCCCGCTACACACACTTGCAATGTCTACCTAAATATTACTCCAGACAATCCATGGAGGATTATCAGCCACAAATCTTCTGTAACATAATGTATTAAGAACCGAAACTTGATACATGTTGGTCCTGCTGTTCAACCCTTAGTGAAAGTGGGTATTACTCTGTTATATAGATTGATCAAGTAATCATTATATCTTTAATATGGACGTGGAACATGATCTCATGCATTTTGTAACATGTGTCAACGAAAGCATCTCTTACTGTAGCAATTGGCACCATCTTATATGACTAGTATCGGTGGGTTACATCTATGATTCATGGTAGAGCATCATTTCTTCCACGGTACTACCTCCCAAGCCATAAGCAAACGTTTGTTGAAAACAAACCTCTTGATCCTTTCAAATATCCAATAGAAAATGAGTAAGAGTGAAAGGTACTGCGGCCAGGCCCATTTAAATTCTTGCATTACGCTTGGTGTATATCGAATTTTAGCTTCAGGCAGCCGAAGGTTTATTATAATGTCCATAGTTCCAGTATGCCCATTTTGGTTACTTGAGAAAATCTTCTTTGTTTGGGTTGTAACTGTAAAGAATTTGATTTTATAAGCAGATCATGAATTAAGTAGGTACATTCTTATATTAAACTTGAGTCAGATAGCATAGATTGACTGGCCTTACATTACAGTTCATAATTCTGCCTTCTGCGCTGTAGGCTGTGGGTTCGATTCCCACACAGGACAAACATGTGTGATAAACATTTTCAACAATTCTTATCACTTATCATTAAGGCAGTCTTTGGCAATTTCTGTTTACTCATGCGGTCTCGAACAAGGCTTCGGAACGTTCAAGAGTACGCGCTAAATGTTTCGCACTTGGCTTATGTTTGAAAATGTATGAATATGTTGGAAAATTGAAATGAAGAAAAAAGAAAATATATAAGAATGAAGAATGTCGTCAGACTTCCATATGCACTTAGTAAAAAGCGATTATTTTTATATTACAAACAGACACTCCAATTTTATTTATTTGTATAGACTAATAGAACTTATACGTACCATCTCGCCTAAAGTATTTCTCCAAGACAGAATCCACTATGTTCACATTGTAATCAGGTTGTGGTCCGAATAAGGACTTGTTGTAAGTATTGTCTAGAATATTCCAAACGCATGGTAAGTGCTTTGTTTGGTGCAGCTGAAGGTCTCCGAAGTATCTGTAGCTTGATGGCGGCACTGCAAACTCTTTACTAATGAATGCCAACGATTGCATGTGGAGCGGGCAGACGGTCTGAAAACGTTACGAGGTCTCAATATTAAGGTAAAATGGTAAGGTATTATGCACATCTTCACTCGCATTGGGTAACGAGCAGATGCCCCACCTGATGTTAAAGGTCAAAATACCGAATGAACCGAAAATAATGACCAGCGAAATTTTAAAAGTCCGGGCGAATGATCATTATGATTATGAAATATACAGGATACAAACTTTTAACTGATAATCCAACGCTAATATGACAAGGAGAGATGCTACGGTGTGGTGAGTCGGCACAATCAGGCGAAATTTAAATTCCATAATGTCGTTTATGCCATCTCTGCTGGTGTCAGATTCATGGACCTGTGAAACAATATTGAAGAGGAATAGTCAAATCCTTAAGACCAAGCTCTGACGAATTTCCTCTGATCTGAACACAACTTTTTAACGTCGTGTTCGGAAGCACATTAAACTTTATGCGGTAAAGTTACGGAATGAGCAGATGGCTCACCTGGTGTAAGTGGTTACCTCTGCCCATATCAAATAATACGCAATATCCCCAATTAGGTAAGACAAAACCAAAGTAGCATCGTATGCCCCCGTAAAACTCTGAGACGTGCAGGTGGAATGAACATCATGAGCCTGTAATTTCACCGGCAACAGGAACACAGTAACGTGAATGCATTACTGCTTGGCGGTAGAAATGGGCATGGTGGCAGTACTTTCCCGGACGAACTTGAAATAAACTCTACTGCTACCAAAGTATTATTACGCCAATAAAGAAGGGTACATAATAGAATTAATGAAAATAGATATCAGAATAAAGCCAATAATATTGATAAATACCCACGACGGAATCCTAGTGTAGGGACTACTGAACCTTTATCGTAAGCAATTATATTATGTTTATGTGACTCATTTAACTGCTCAATATTGTATGTATAATTGTACCTTTATGGAAACAAATAAATAATTTTGGATTTAATATACTAACTTGGTTTTAAGTCATGTTTCTGTCATATGTCTCACACACACACACACACACACACACACACACACACACACATGCACTCAATATGTCTGTAATTAATTTCAGTTTTTCTGGCCTATTTCTTTATCTAATTTTTGTCTTTGTCTCCTTTTTTATTTTTATTTTTATAGTTTTATTTTTATTTTCATAGCTTTAAGCCTTTACTTACCGTTGTGTTTCCGTGGAGTGGGGGCCTGGTGACTAGTAACACAGGCTTTTAGCCTACCACTAGCACCAGTCTCTCATAAAAACCCGTTTTTTGCACTATAATTTGTAAATAGTTTTATTTTTGTGAGAGAAAATAAATATATATTATTATTATTATGTTTTTCAGGGACGGTCACATCCCCTTCGTCTGATAGAGGTCACAGTAATGAGGGCATTTTTACGGCTTTATTTCTATCTTGTCATTAGATAATGCTACTGTTACTAGAGAGCATTTCTCGAATACCTACCTACTGACTAAATAAATACTGAACCTGAAATTCTGGACAGCTTTCTTCTCCACTGAGAGTATCTTCGTCTATGAACTCTGCTTCACCACAAACTATAGGTCGGCTGGGATCCTCCGTCTCTGCTACCAGCAGGTATTCATACGTGAAGCGTACCTTCGGCTGTTCATAGAAACTGTACGATCTGAGCCAAAACCCTAGAATAAATACAATTTGACAACCATGAAAAGTAACCCACGTGATATTTCAGCTAATACTATGCATTAATTAAAGTTCTGCGACTAAGTTCTTAAAGTATTTCAGAAATCACTTACCTCTACTCCTGTATGCGACAATAAACGGCAAAATGATATTCAGTACTGTTGTGATCAAAGTAAACAACATCGCTTTAGATAGCAGACAACTTTTGTACTGAATCTGTGCGTTACAGCTGAATAGTTGGTAGAGATTCATTGTCTCGGTAAAGATAAAACTAATATTTTATTACAAATTGACTTATTCACTTAATCAATAATTACTAAAATTGAAAAAAGGCGTGACTGCCCATTGCCTTTAACGTATCATATGACGTTTCTTTATTGATCAACAACACGGCGTAGCTAGGCAACAGATGTTGCTAGGAAGGAAAATACTTTCGGTGCTGCCAGTTTAAACGCAACATGAAAAAATAATTGAACGTTTAGTTTCTATTATTATTAGTATTTATAGTATAGCACATACCTTTTTTCGAATCGGATTGTGAGTTAAGAGTAACTGTGGAGGCAAAATACGAATGAAACAATAGTGAGCAGTCCGTAGACCCTCAGAAGCGGTGTCCGTTACCTACTATTGTTTTAGAAACAATAACAATGGTAGGTAGTCATTGTCCTAGTACAAAGCAGTCTGAGGTACCTAATATTAGATATATATTTATTTTTATTTAAATAGCATAGTTAAGATTAAAAAAAATGTTTTAGAGCAATAAATTCCACAGATGCAATTGGATTAACAAGTTTTCAAGTAGCAACTAGGAGTAGGCTAAAGGCTTGTTTTCTTTTTCTTATATCCAAAATTAGAGCAACTGAGCTGAGAATGCTCAAAATTCACTACAAAAATATGGTGTTTCCTTTCACTCAAAGAAATTAAAGCGTAGCACGTTTAACCGATGACATTAGTATACATATATTACAAATAAGCCATCAAAGTGAATCGAGTATAATTCTATTGTTTCTATCCCAGAAACACCAGGTATTCCACTACAACCAACGTTAATAGTTGCTAAACGCGTTCTGGTTTGAGCACAAGGCACTGAACACACACAATAGAATACTAGAAAAATAGAGCGAAGGCGCCTGCGACGGTAACTTGAAACTTATGTGGTGAATGATCTCTTACTTTAGACATCCTGTATAAAAAGGCATGGAAACCAACAAACGGCACCATTCGCTCTGGTGTGAGCCCGGAGCACAGTCCTCAGATTCAGGACAACAGTTCATCTATTTCTACGAACATATACGCCAATATGTCCATGGTTCGCCGATCCAGTATGGACAGGATGTCCTCCAGCATGACTTCCAGCATGACTGGAATGGGCCTGGGTGGCATCACTGGAATCACCTCCGGTATGAGCACCCTGAACTGCATGAGGGACCAGCAAATGACGATCGGCGGGATGCCATCAAACTACGTTCCGGGACTGTCGGCCTATTACAATATTTCTAGCTTCTGCCAACGCCCTGGACAAACTCGTCGCTGCCCCATGCAGCGAGCCGGACCGACGGCGCAGCCCCGTCCGGGACGCTCGCACAGCACGGGAGCTTTGCATCGCATGAAACACTCCATGAGGAATAGCCCCAACAACCAATACACTCACAACATGATCTGCAAGATGGCCGACCAAAACGAACGTAGGCGCCGCCAGGACACTCTCGAAATGATTCCTCAGAGCTACTACTCGCAGCAGCCGCTGAAAGTAGAGCTTACTGAGTTCTATTCGCGGGATAATTCTAAAGATCATCATACAGAACAGTATGATCTCGTCAATGACAATATTCTACCGAACCCTGTGTTGAGAAGAGGGCAGAACTTCTTTTTTGCCGTGCGGTTCGACAGGACTTACGACAAGCAACAGGACATGATTCGTGTGGTCTTCTGCTTTGGTAAGTAAAACAGCGATAGTGAGTCAGTTGGGTAATTTTAACAAAGTTACAATAATATAAAATTAAGCTATAAATTTTGAATTTCTAGATATGAAAATAATTAATTTCAATGTAATTTACTATCTACAGGTCCTAAGCCTAGTGTTACAAAGGGAACCAGGGTTGTATTGCCCGTCAACTGGAGCAACCAGCAAGGTGTGTTCCAGCATTCTCGTGATGCGATGGGAATGGGAATGGGCATGGGTATGTCTCGCATGCAGGACACCAGCACCACTATGGGGACCATGGGATCTATGGGTACAATGGGCACAATGGGTACAATGGGCACAATGGGTACAATGGGAACGATGGGTCAAATGGGCACCATGGGGTCGATGGGTCCTATGGGTCCGATGAGTGGCATGCGAGAGACCACTACATACGGAGTACGTCGCAGTTCGTTCAGCAACGAGCCGTTGCCACTACAGCATAGCCCTCTCAGCCCACATGGACCGATAGACAGGCCAATGATGGACCGCTATGGTGGAACCACACAGCACTCTTCATTCGGCCGTGGATATGGTTCACGTCACGGATCACGTCATGGCTCTATGCAGAATCTAGCTGCTCTTGCTCATGATATGGACAGATGGGACATCAGCATTCAGCGGCAGGACGGAAACACCATCACATTCCAAGTCCATGCGCCGGCAACTGCTCCAGTCGGTGTATGGAACTGCTGGATTCAGACCAACCGATACGGTCAGCGCGACAACCGCCAGGACTACAAATGTGACGAGGACATTTACATGCTATTCAACCCGTGGTGTCGCGAGGATTCCGTATTCATGGACAATGAGTCGTTCAGAAAAGAATACGTGCTCAACGAGCAGGGCAAGATTTGGTGTGGAACATGGCGCCAGCCCAAGGGCCGCAAATGGATTTACGGTCAATTTGATGACGCGGTACTGCCTGCTTGCATGTACATGCTGGAGCGTAGCGGTATGGAGCATTCGGAGCGTGGCAATCCAATTCGTGTCTGTAGGGCAATCTCTGCTATGGTGAGTGTATTTTACCCAAAGGAATTTTCAGATCTTTCTTCCGACGTCTGACAGATCTGATTGATGGTTATTTTCTTTATAGATCAACGCACACCATGACGATGATGGCATAATGGTCGGTCGTTACGACGGTGAATACAAGGATGGCGTGGCACCTCACGCTTGGACCGGTTCTGTGGCCATTCTAGAACGTTACCTAACCGATGGCGGCAGGCCAGTTGAATACGGCCAGTGCTGGGTATACTCGGGCTTGGTTGTCACTATTTGCAGAGCTCTTGGTAAAAATATGCAATCATTAGGTTTCATGCCGATTCGTTGATACTAAATTAATTATGCTGTTTCATTATTATTTTGGGTTTCTAGGTATTCCTTGCCGATCTGTGACTAATTACGTGTCGGCGCATGACACGAACAGGACCTTCACTGTAGACAAGTACTTTGATCGTGACGGCAACGAAGTGCCTAATGGTCCGGATGAGGACTGCTACGATTCTTGTTGGAACTTCCACGTATGGAACGATGTATGGATGCAGCGACCTGATCTTCCTCAAGGTACCTACATTGCGCAGCTGTATTTCTTTGTTTTATTCTTGTTAGAATATTACCACTACATCGTTTTGTTTGTGATCAGGATACAGTGGATGGCAGATCATCGACGCTACGCCGCAAGAAGAAGCGGAGTCGGTATATCACTGCGGACCTGCTAGCGTGGAAGCTGTTCGTCGCGGTGAAGTGGGCTTCCAATACGATACGCCATTCATGTACTGCCAGCTTAATGCAGAGCTGTGCCACTTCCAGGAGGAAGAGAATTCCGAATGGGGCTTCATCAGGATGGCTTCTAACCAATACCAGTAAGACACACGGTCTAAACAATTTTTTATTTATTTCTAGCCCATGAAACAGATTTCAAGTTTATTTTATCTTGCAGAGTGGGTCGCAAGATCCTCACAAAGAATCCGAATCGCGACGATGATGAAGGCGAAAGCGACATGCTTGAGATTACTCACGAGTACAAGACTGCGGACAGCTCGTCACCTGAGCGCCTTGCTGTCATCGCATCTTGCCGCGGCTACCAACGCATGCAGCAGTATTACGAATACCCAGACCGAAACTACGAAGACGTTTGCTTCGATCTCATGGATATTGACATCGTGCCTTATGGCCAGCCTTTCGATTGTACCATGAACATTCAGGTACTTAGAGTATACATATTAAAAGATTTTCCTAATTTTGGACTATGTTCCCGTGTAATCATGTTAGCTTTTTGTAGAACAAATCGCACGAGGACCGTACGATTTGGTGCGTCTTGACGGCTTCTGCCAGCTACTACACAGGAGCTATCGCATCTCGCCTGCGAAGAGCTCAGGGAGAGTTTATCGTTCGTGCCGGACAGCGCGAAGTTCTGAAGCTGCACGTCACCCCTCAGGAGTATATGGACAAGTTGGTTGATCATTCGATGGTCAAGGTTCACGCCATGGCTTACGTGAAGCAGACCCGCCAGGCCTGGTCTGACGAGGATGACTTCCCGCTTCACAAGCCTAGGATGCAAGTACAGGTACTACGAATTTCTAATTTGGCTGATTACTCAGCAGGTTTCATTTGTGAGCGGTATGTGACTTGAGTTTCTTTGTAGGTGCGAAGCCAGCCGTGCATCGGTCAAGAATGCGCTGTGACGTTCAGTTTCCAGAACCCGTTGAACGTACACCTGACCGACTGCTACTTCACATTCGAAGGACCTGGAGTTCAGAGGCCACGACAGGTATGACATTCACATAGTGATTTTTAGATCTTGTTTGATTTGTGTACAGTCAAGGGGATCAAGTTAATCGGTTCGGTTTTCAGATCCGCTTCCGCGACGTGAAGCCGGGTGAGTTCGTGAACTACCAGGACAAGTTCATGCCGCGGCGTCACGGGGAGCGCCGCATCGTAGTGACGTTCTCGTCGCGGCAGATGGACGAGATCTTCGGATGCTGTGCGGTGAACGTGCGCGGCTAGCGAGTCCCCGGGGCCCGCGCCTCGCCCCCCGCGCCCCCGCGGCCGACCTCGCCGGGCCCTACCTCACCCCCCGCACTCCAGATGGACCGCTCCTTCGTCTCTTACGTCGCGCCCGATCAACAACTCTACCAGGAGGAGGAAGTTATCGTTGTGAAAACTACCGCTTAAATCGGGCCGCGCATTGACTCTTAGTGTTTATTGTGATACGACGACTCAGCTCGAATATGGATTATGTATTGAATCACCTGCACAAATCAATAAAAAAATAACAAAAAAATGTTGACATACTCACTTCGATCACCGTGTGATTAAAATTAAGTTAATATATCTTAGGTTATAAGAAAAACCGATGCTTCAAGTGCCATTGCGTGTGTTGAATTTGTCCCTCGTATATGAGAAGGGATTAGGCTTAATTATTTATATTTATATTTATTATATTAATGCATGTATCGCCAATTGTTTATATATATCAGATTTATTTTTATTATTATTACTATTATTATTTATGATATTTATATTTATCACAACATAAAAAAATATGTAAGTATGTATGAACTGAATATTTATATATAGATATAATTGCACTGTGTTTGTGTGTTTTTGGGATCTCAAAAATAAAAAGCATTCACTGCAGTTCTTCTTTCATTTTTAGAACCAAACGTGATAGTTGGTCAATCCCACAGTTCTTAAAATAGAATCACTTCACTTAGGGAAGTTACAGCGTATTATTATCCCATGTTGACTAGAGGTCACTGACACACACCTAGGGCCTTCCCCATATGTAGCAATGTGGCCTGGATGATAAGCAGCGACCTAAAGTTCACGCACAGACAGTGATTCACTTTTGAATTCAATGTAATCAAAATTATAACTAAGTTTCAACTGGGGTCAATTGGGTTTAATATGTATTATATGTATGTATTTACAAAAGAATATAATATTCATTCTGTTGTCTAGTTCCCATAGTACAAGCTATGCTAGTTTGGGGCTAGATGGCGCTGTGTGAATTGTCCACCAGTATAAAATATAAAACTATACCTATTATATCGACTGGCCTCATAGCTCAGTTGGTTAGTAACCCTACCTTCTGCGCTGTAGGTCGTGGGTTCGATCCCCACTCAGAACAAACATTTATGTGACATTTGTAACATTGATGTTTGTTCTGTGTCTGGGTGTTAATATGTATTATATGTATGTATTTACAAAAAAAAAGTATCTAAGTATGTATATCAGTTGTCTGGTTCCCATGATACAAGCTATGCTTAGCTTACTTTGGGGCTAGATGGCGCTGTGTGAAATGTCCACCATTATTATTATTATTATTATTATTATTATCATTGCTTAAAGGCAAGCGTTGCTGTCATTAATATTTATTTTGGTGCCTATGTACCTACTTACGGCCTTTCGGAAGATGATTTAATCATCTTCCAGATTTCTGAAATTCAAAGAGTAAGTAGTATAGTTTTTACATATAATAATGTATTTAAATGAAATGAAAACAAAAATGTGTAATTAATTATAATTCAGTATTGCTCATCGAGTGACATATATAAAAAACTCCCAAAAAAAGGAGAAAATTAATGAAACATTAAAAAATGCATTTATAATTAAATTACTATGCTTGGATTGGCTGAAAATATGTACGAAAACTTTACAAATAAACCGTACTACTAACTACTTATAGGCAAGTTTACGCTGAGGTACCTGAAGATTGAAGATTTTTTTTAAGTAAGAGCTGTTTGTATGTAAATCTTATAGCTTATTATAGCTGTTGCTATTTCTGTATATAAGAGTTTCCTTACGTACAGCTAAGAGGTTCGGCTGGATACACATGGCTCTTACAAAGATTACAAAGTATTCGGCACGGGTAGGTACAGCAGAAATAACTGCGCCAGGCATCGATGGAATTGGAACGAATTCATGTTATCATACAGTCCAGAAATATCCAAGATTGTTATAACAATGAAATGTTTATTGTGGTCTCATAAATATTTTCTCGTACGTGCCTACGCCGTAGAATCTTAGGTTTCCTGAAATTTGTTTTATTAAACGGAACTTCACTGAACTTTTTCATGGAAATGACATTTAGTGTCCTATACCTATTTTAATGATCATAATAAGTCATGTAGGTACGCTGTTGGCGATCGACTCTAGAAATTAATAAATAAATATATTACAGTGGTATGGCCATTTCAAGAGCAGCAAAAATCACGACAAGTTCATCCCGGGAAGTACTGCCACCGTGCCTATTTCTGCCGCCAAGCAGTAACGCTAATGCGTTAATGTGTTCCGGTTTAAAAGGTGTGGTTGCTGGTGAAATTGCAGACGCATGAGACATTCCACGTCTCACAGTTACGGGTGCATACGATGCGACTTGGGTTTTGTCGTACCTAGTAGGGGAGGACCCAAGTCACATCGGTTACCACTTAACACCAGGTGGGCCATCCGCTCGTTCCGTAATTGTATCACATAAAAAACATTTCACTCATTGTTTATAATTATTCTGTAAATCTGATCCTGATTGAAATCACTACTTTACTACCAGTCATTTCACTGGCTCTCCTCGAATTAGTGAAATGATTTGATGACCTTTTGAGTTTTGAGAACGCTATATTGCGCATATAATATTTTCGAGTGATAAACACATTGATTCACGTCGGGATTTGAACCAGCGATCACCGGATTTGAAAAAAAAAAACTATTGTACGGTCGTATTAAGGTCATATAATCACATAATTAGGTAGGTACAGTTAGTTTCCTACAATCATGAACTATAGAAAACCTGAAAATCAATTGGGTCACTAGGTCTATGTTAGCTGACGTAGTTGGGCAAAAGGATTTCTCGGAGAGATGGATTCATTTTAATTCATGGAAATAGTAGGTGACGTCACATTTATTGAAAGAAAAAATGCAAGGCGCTGGTCACATTATTCACAGACCTTCGAATGTCCTTACGGAGATTAAGCGATATTGATCCTTGTTTCAAGGAAATATAGTAGTTTATCTTGTGAAGTTGGTCATGAACGTAGATCAGCGACCATCAGCATGGGTGGTGATGTCACACGTAGTAAATTACCATAATCGTGTGTTACATTATTTTCCCAGTGTTCATTGTTGACACGGGCCAAAGTACCTCATGTCGGCAAACTAATTGGGATATTAAGATTTTAACAACATTAGATAATAATAATAATAATAATATTGGTGGACATTTCGCACAGCGCCATCTAGCCCCAAAGTAAGCTAAGCATAGTTTTTACCATGGGAACGCAACTGATATAATAATTTTTTTTTTATAATCATATATATAATCATATATCATGGGAACCAGACAACTGATAGAATACTTATAAACTTTTTTTTTTGTAAATACATACCTACATGCTATACATATTAAACACCCAGACACAGAACAAACATCTGTTTTCGTCACACAAATGTTTGTCCTGGGTGGGAATCGAACCCACGACTTAGCAGAAGGCAGGTTTACTACCAACTGAGCTATGAGGCCAGTCATAGATATAAATATATCCTTTGAATATTTAACGGAACGGGGTTCAACGGAAAGCCATAATACAACACATCCCCATTTATGATGGAAAACCACGCACCAATAACCGATTGTAAGCGTTGATCGACGATCGATCGATTGGTGTGGTCAGATGCTAATAGCCTCTATACACTGATTCTTCTGACCCGCTGACATACTCCGGGGGCTTGAGATCTTATTTGAGATACTTTAATTGACCGGGAATATGTCCAATGTAAGACGCAACAACGCCTTTATTCCCGAAGCAGTGGACAGAGTTTCAGTGGGCCACTTTTCACCCTGTGGGTTACACTATCGTGGGAATGTAGACGTTTGACGTCGTTTTCTCACGAATAACTCGGCTAACACTTTATTCCAGATGTTTATACTCGTAATTTGTTACTTGTTTGCCTTTCTGTAAATCAATACTACAAAGCGAGACTTTGTTCAAACATAATAATCTCGGTCTGTCTACGTTACAAGATGCTCGAAAGACTGATAAGAAGGACGAAAAGAAGGATATTGTATACTGGTATTTTATTATTGTCTTTCAGTAAAATAATTCAAATTAATGAAACCTTGCGTATATCATTGGCATCTTAGAATTAAGAGTTTCATGCAATTCCTTTGCCTACGTGCAATAAGTTACGTTCTGAAATAAACTATTGCCTAACTGTATTTTCCATGTTCTGTTCTAGTTACGTCAAAGGACAACGTAATATGGCCTAAATGATTCATTATTAGGTTATTCATTTGTATGAATAAAATAAAGAGCTACTGTGGTTTTGTTACAATGAGCTGATAAGAGTCGCGTCTGCCCAGTCATTAGGGTCTTGAAGCTACGGTCCATCACAGACTAGGCCCAGACTCGTTGATAACAGCACGTTAATTGAAAAATATTTATAAGTTAGTGAAATTAATTAAGAAGTGATCGATTAAAACTGTTAGCCCCAGATCTAATGAAATAAATTTCGTGTTAGTGATTGTTGGATTATTTATTTCCATATCTTAAGAAATGGATGCTGTGAGTAAGATGTCCGGCTGGTGTCCCCAACTGTGCTGCATCAGAAGCGAAGACTCTTATGAAATAAAGAGCATGCCCCGACCTCCTCTATCGGAATCTTGTAAGTTTAATATGAATAATTTCTCCGAAACGATCATCAAGCCACAGTTAGAGTCAAAAACTTTATTTCCATACAATTCATAAAGAAATGGCTTGGAAACGTCAATTATATAGCTTGACTGGTCATTCTACCCTAAAAGTGTCGATTAGGTTAAGAAACGCTCGCGGCTGTCGATACTTAGAAGGGTGACCACTAATGAAAATGAAATACCTTCTTTCTTTTTCTAATGACAAGCACAACTAAACGCCTTTGTACCCCGGTGGTGAACGTAAAATAGTCGTTCCTGAAAAAGATCTGTAAAGGCTGTAATAGAACATCTGTATAAATTCTATTAAACCATGTCCGAGAAGGTGGTGTAAAAATACGACAATAGGATTGGCCATGAACCAACAGGCATTATAAAAAAAAACAGCCCACGGCGATTTCGCTACTGCGGATTCCGTTGAAATGAGGATAAGAATATTATTTTTAATAATATTATTTGAATTTTATTTTGATATTTATAGGATAAATTGTAAAAATATTCTATAATAGGTAATACAATTTCACACTCGCAACCTTTATAGTAAGCGGTCTCTATTATTATTCACTTTAATAAAAACTAAACAGTCTAGCAGTTCTAATCACGAATGCCCTTCTAAGACACATCAAAATTTAAGCTTCATATTTCGTATTTATTTTGACTTTGAACGAATGAACCTTTTAAATAATACCTAATAATAGTAATAATACCTTTTAAATAATTGCACTTGTCCTAATAGCGGATTATAAGTAGTATTCTTATGAGATTAATAAATATGTCCGAAGGTGATATTAGGGTAGTACACCTTTATGCTACCTCGCAAACGTGTATCTATCTCGAAAAATATTTTAATAGTATATTACATTAAAATCATATTAAATAGTTGTGAGATGGTAATGTTTTTATCAGTGTCTAAGCTAATGTTTTTAATAGTTACAAGGTATTATACTACTTACTATTTTAATATATTTGGGAGACAAAAGTTACTCGTAATATATGGTCGCTAAATAAACTTATTAGAAAAGTAAGGAATACTTATATGAGAGGTAAAAAATTTGGCCATCCAAAGTCAATTCAATTCAATACATTTATTGCTGTCATTATTGCTGTAGGTAGTTTCACATGTGAACCTTTTGTATAAGGTATAGCAGTTGGTAGGTAGACCGTCTAGAGAGAAGAACCGTCTAGAAGTCTAGAGATCGTATCCAATATGTATTTAATTAAATGCATTATTAATTAATTAAATTAATTCAATAGATACGTTATAGGTAGACACAATCTTGGAAGATAATTAATTCTTGTGACGATAGAGTCAACAACGAGTCAGGAAATACTTTTAATATTTATTATAGATTTGATTATTATGGTTATTCAGAATAATATTTAATATATTATTTAATTCACGACTTGTTCTCCAAAGGAGTTGCGAGTTGTGGGCTCTACGCAGACTTTATTTCCCACGAGTAACTCAGCCAACGCCAAAAAGCTACTTCCGCCAAATCATTCCTTAATAATGCGACAGCCAGGACCATTCCAAATTACGAGCATAGGCATACACATCACATAATTAAATAGAATGAGCAAGCTGTGCCCTGGCTGTGACATAAATACTTATAGCAATTCAAATCATTAGTAGGTACTTTATTTACCATACGAAATATTTGTAATAATTCATAATAATAATAATAATATTGGTAGACATTTCACACAGCGCCATCTAGCCCCAAAGTAAGCTAATTATAGTTTATATTATGGGAACCAAACAACTGATATAATACTTATATACTTTTTGTTTCTAAACCCATACATAATATAATACTTATGAACACCCAGACAGAACAAATATCTATGTTCGTCACACAAATATTTGTCCTGAGTGGAAGTCGAACCCACGACCTACAGCGCAGAAGGGTTACTACCAACTAAGCTATAAGGTCAGTCATCATATAGATATGGTTGTTCCTAAATTATGAACGGTCACGAACAAGAGTCTATTGATAAGGGTCACGTCACCAATCACTGAAGGTAATGATGACCCGGACCAGCACATGACGAGCTTAAACACGCTGAGCGGCGCACGCGCAGATTAAGGTCGTTGAAATTGAAAGTTTGTTTGATATATCGAGAAACGATTAGTAATAATAGCAGTATTGCTGTCTAACGCGAATCGAAATCAGTATAGTGATCTAATAAAGTAAAAAGCCGTGTTTAATGTGTTTGGTGTAAAGTGGCTGAATTCCAAAAAAATCGCGTATGAGAACCATTGTTGATTGATGAGTGAGCCATGGGCGCTGTGACGAGCAAGTTGGGCGGGTATTGCCCACCGAGGTGCTTCTGCTGGAGTCACAGAACTGACTCGTTTGATCTGAAAGAGTTGCCGCGGCCCCCTCGTTCAGACCTCAATGGAAACGGTAGGTCAAGGTTAAGAATAGATAAGGTTATCTTATTTACGCTAGTGATGTCATGAGAAACTTTTGCAGAATATTTTACGATTAATATTCAAACAATTACATATTGATTCATTTATGTCATGTGTAGGTATTATATTAACATTTTTCTGTTATTTTGCTTTGATGATTTCATCGGACAATGATGGAATATTTCTCAATAATTTTAAAAAGATTTCTCACTAAGCTTCTCTTATTAATATCTGGATGATTATTTCAATGTGTAGTTTCGAAATTCAATCAAACACAACAAAGATCAAGTACCCTAAACCGACGAGCATGCATGAAGAATGTGATGAGAGTAGATGAAGCTAAGGAGGTATGGCAGGATCGTAGCAGGTGGAAAACCATTATCTCTGCCTACTCCTCCGGGAAACAGGCGTGATTTTATGTATGTAGAACAAAGAAACCTCTAAAGAAAAATATATGACTGCCAGTTTAATTTATCACCATTTTGAAGTGGTTTATATATAACGGGCGGTTTTGCAACAGCTGTGTTCGAAGCGATTGAGGTCGTCTTTCAATAATATTGTTTGTTTGTTACTTAGCGTTTCGCGGAATCTAAGGAGTTAAAGCAGAGTATCGTATCACTACTGTTTGCAGAGTGGTTGGCACAAACACACTACTGCGCAGTCAATTAAGGTATAGTACTGCGCAGTCAGTTAAGGTATAAAATCTGTGTAACAACTGAGCATAGTCCTTTTCCTTAATGAGATATTTACGTACATAAAAATAAATAAATATAAAATAAAATATTTACGTACTAGCTGTTGCCCGCGACTTCGTCCGCGTGGAATTCGGTTTTATCACGCACCCCTTTTTTACCCCTCGGAAAAGTAGCCTAAGTTACTCCTTGTTACATCAGCTATCTGCTAGTGAAAGTCCCGTCAAAATCGGTGAAGCCATTTCAGAGATTAGCCGGAACAAACAGACAGACAGAAAAACAGACCAAAATTGTAAAAAAAAATGTTTTGGTATATGTACCGTGTGCATCGATATGCACTTAGTAAAAAGCGGTTATTGTAATATTACAAACAGACACTCCAATTTTAGTATAGATGTAGACGCGTGGTATTTTAATGATGGCAATTATATATAAAGGGCATGATAATCGATGAGATGGTTAGTTCTTACATCTTATCAGGTTAAATCTTACTTATAAGCTGTAGCAGTCTGAACAACAATTTATATAGTAACCTTGAATGGATACCCATTGAATGATTTTTAGCGCAACCTGATGTAGTTTTTCTGATTGACCTTTACTGCAATTATCAAGACTCGTGTATTGAAGCATTTGCACTACTGTTTTTAGGTTTAAATGGAGTGATTACCGGTGAAATTACAAGCGTATAAGACATGCCACTTTCACGTCTCAAAGTAGGTACGCGCTGTGCGCTATGATTCAGGATGATTTTATTATAATGTTTACTAAGCGTATTGGGCCCTCCCCTACTTAGGTATGGGAAGAGCTAAGCAGCATTGCTTTACGCCTGTAATTTTGTAGTAACCATTCCCCTCAAACCGGAATACAGCACATTAAGCCCCTGCTTTACTGCTTGGCGTCTGAAATTGGTATGGTAGCATTACTTCCCAGGCCTTAAACGTATCGACTGAAGTTTTATGACCATTATCAAATATTTACTAACGGATCTTAAGAACTTATCATTGTGAGTATTTGTTCAAGAAACAGGTTTTGTCATACAAATGCGCGGACGCATATGCCCTTACCATGTCATCTCAAGGTAAACGTGACCGAATACGATCTCTAACTTCGTAAGTTCGACAAATCTTACAAACCGCCTATACTAAAACCTAGTCAGGCATCACAAAGATAAAATAGAATGTAATTTATAAATAAACCAGGTGGTAGAGATATTAATGAAGGAGTTATTCAAAGTCAAAGTCATATACTTTGCTTCCATAGAATTCATAAAGAAATGGCTCGCAAACGTGAATCATATTCAAACATAAAGTCACTCGTACCTACTTGTTGCTTAGTTTGACGCCTGTTCAAACCCTATCCAACCTTCCATGGGATAACAGCCAAGAAACCCCTAAAGGAGGGATAATTTTTTACAAGCACGATCCTTGTAACAAATTGAGACATAGATTCATTTAGTGACTACATAATACTGGAATGCTTAAGATATTAAAAGGGGTTTTGGATCTCGTGAAGCAGTGGGACGTCAGACCGTGGGAATTTATCATTTAAATAATCATTGCAGTGTAGGAATCTTTATACACTATATCTAGATCTGCCGATAAACTGTAAGTATTCATTCACATTTCCGAGAGACAGGCACCGTCCATAGCCTAATTACTAGGTAACCTGAGGCCAGCCACTAGACAAAACAAAATTAATTCTAAAAAGGTTATAATTAAGTTAGCTCTAATGTAAGCAGTTACCTCATATCTGCATCTAGTTTACCTTCAAAGGTTACGGTACTGTTAGACTTTCAATCAGTCAACTATATGGACTTGCCATAAATAGGTTTGAAGTGATTGTGTATGACCTATGAGCTATCTCACAAGCGGCTCAAATATTTTTGCTTCATTAGGTTATTGTCATGACTAACCTCAAAGTTCATTTTGTAGGAAATCTGCCTTCTGCGATTTCATTTGCACCCAGGACAAACATTTGTGTGACGAAAATAAATGTTTGTTTTGTATCTGAGTGTCAGTAGATATGTATGAATTTACAAAAAAACATAAGCAAAATACTCTATTCTGCAGTAAATTATTTTAAGTTTGAGGGTAGATGGCTCTGTGTGAAATAGCCACCAATATTTATTTATTTATTAATTTGCCCGATAGTGATGTGGTATCATAATTACAGTAGGTTCATCAATTCTTGTACCACCATTTCTTATTACGAGGTTTATAGAAACTGACTCGCTTTGTAGTAATAAAATATAAATAAATAAAATATAATATAAACACATATGGAACTCAGACTATGTGACTTAAAATTTGGCGTGCCTTAAGAAGTGATGGCCCAAACATAGACACAATTAAAATATTACGTGGGAGTTACTTCTAATATTTTAATAAGCCATATGAAATGATTTTGCAATCCCGAAAAGGGATTAATCGGTATAGGTGGGTATATATCTAAAACTGTACTTCTACGTTAAGACAAACCTATTGTAAAATTACAAATAATAGCTCAATCATATATAGGAATCAGAATATATAGGTGAATATAATATAAAATAAAAATAAATCACGGATTAGTAGAAGTAGTGAGCAAATTTCAAGAGTCGAGAATCATGCAATTGTAAGATTTGTGATTTCATCAATAGATTATCGAACATCTAATAGAATAATATATTTTGTTCTTGATAGATTGTTCCATTTTACACTTGGCAATATATTGGCTCATACAGCCTATAAAAATAAGTTTTTTTTTCTACCTGAACGAAGTCTCCTTGGAAGCTTCATCTGTGAGGAATTTATCCTCGGGTATGGAACTTTCATTAGTATGGTTACTTTTAACAAAAGTAAACAGAAGTCAAAACATCGCAACCGTATTTTTATAAACAAATCGGGAAAAAATATTGAATAAATAAATTTACTCATGAGATTATTGTCATTGTCTCTGAAAAAATATGTTATAATGCATGATATAAAAGCTAATTATTCTATGTTGACGTAACACCTATGATAGGGCGAAAGCGGCCAGCTGCTTTTAATTTGTATACATACATTTCCGGTATCATTTTAACAAACATAAAATTCAAAATGATAGACTATCCAAATGATTTCAGTTTCATAATTATACAATTCTAAAGTTATAAGCCTTCACAAAAAATAATCTTGCTTGTTATGTCCTGTACGCATACCTGTACCACAAACCAATAAGTACAAGTGTTTAAGTTTAAGTACAGATCAGAATAATTTGGAAGGTATTACATATATTTATACATAAATACGGAGGAGGGCGCTGCTATGCAACACAGTTTTAAGTTTAGCAGCTTCTAACATTCATTGTTATGTGTTTAACCGAATAAATTAATTTTGAATTTTTTGATTTAGGAACCGAAGTGTCAGTGTTACGAAAAGACAAATAAGACATAGTTGAAAAACAAGTTGCCTTTGTAAAAATTACTATAAAAAGTAACGTAGTAATATTAATGCTTATTAGCAATTAGGTGAACAAAGACACTGAGCAATCGAATAAGGAATCAATGGAGATCCTCCTTGCAAATACGTCTGTACAAACCCACGCGTTACCAATTGCGGAGTGTGTAGGAATTAACTATTAATTGCGTATTCTATGACCATGAACAATATTCACCCACATTCATAATTAAGAGGAAGTTCTCGGCTGGCCAACAATATATCAATCAGCTATGAGTTATTTTTCAGCACAGAATAGTCTTCACACTAAGACAATGGACTTTGTTGCAATGTATCCATAAAATTACAAGTCGCAGCATTCAACTGGTTATCTTACCTTGCAGAATTAAATGATTCTTATTTGGAAGGCCACCTATAGTAATTTAAAATTTATCCAAGTGCTCCTAAAACGAGACTTTTTTAATTATACTGGGAATTAATTGGGACAATAACAGAACCAAATAAACCTTCCTTTGGTTTTGCATAGTCAGGTAAAAGAGGATCACTAAAACACATCAGAACTTCTACACTCTTCCATTTGGTTGGACATTTTCCACAACATGTTTAAGTTATGTTTGAAAATGTTGGATAAAAAAATATTTAATTATTTGAAATCCCTGAAATTATCTATGTGGACAAAGGTGATGCAATCACGTTTATGTTCCAACTGAAAAAAAATATAAAATAAGCCTTCAAATTTCTAATAAGCATGAAAACCGGCACCAAATGGTAAATATTTTATCGTGATTTTCATATTCGCATAAAATGGAAAAAATTACTGATCTCTTACATTACTAAGAAGAGAAATAATATTTAAAACAATCTCCATCTGAAATTTCCAAAAAAAAAATACGAAATAAAAAGAAAAATAATCATATGAAGTGCTATTTATTACGAACCGAAGCATATTTGTAGATGAATAACACAAATGGACCCCACTGCAGTGATTGACACATGATCATTTATTAGGTAGGTCGATGATACGTAATTAAACTGATTTGTGCATGTATCCTATATCTAGTTTATGTGTAACACAATATGCAGTCAATTCAACACCTTCGACTTTTAACATCATTATCCAAACATCTGATAGGTAAGCATTTTTAGCGTCTTCTTTACATTTTTGGACAAAATTTTGTCAAAGATTAATGTTTACATATCCTTGGTGTCTGTCAATGAATGGTTTCTGTTTCTCAGTACTGCTTATAGAGTTTCAAGTCTTATTGACTTCATGACATCATCCGTAGTGAGATCAGGAAGCCCACACTAGAGCCAGCAGTTTGTGGCTGAGACATCGTGGACTCAGACGTTTAGCACAATTAGCAAGTTATGAATTTAACTGATATCGAACGAATTTTGGATAGAAGTTTTATGGTATAGATAACAGTGCGAGAAGTGATCTAACTAAAGAATAAAAATGGAATATGTGAAGAATTGGTGGCGGTACTATTTTGAAAGGAAGCGAAAATACATTATAGTCCCGTTTCAACCAGGTGCGTTTATGTGCAGTTCTAAACGAATAAAAATAGTCGATGTGTATTTTTTATTGCTTTTTCTATGAGGTATTCCTAATTTTAAATATATCATGGTTTAACGAATGACGGAGCTTTAAATTTCGGCATATGTTTAACTTATTACATTTTGAGACGGAAAAGTGTTATCGAGTATCGACATTTGAGAAATACTTTCGGCACAATGATTGAGGTACTGGCATGGCGCCAATGACTCAAGGCGCGAAATTTTCATCGATGACGCGGATTTATTAGAACTTTGATCGCTCGAGAGTATCGTTGATTTTAAATGACTTGTAGCGTATTATTGTCCTTAATAAACTATAGAGGTTTGAAGGGTAATATAGGTAATATATGATTTTTCTTTGGGTCTTAATACATAATATTTCTTACGTAATAAAAAACTATCTATGTCAATATGCTGTAGTAGTGTATAAAGTCCGACATGGCTTTAAATAAATGAGAATGAGAGAGCTGATGGCGCACTGTTTATACAGGGTCAAAGTCGTACAGTAGTGTCGAAAAATGAGACGACTGCTAAATTTTAGTTTAAGCCGTGTCCAGCTTCGATTCTTGTTTCCAACTGTAGAAACGATAAGAGAAGTTTTAAAGTAAATATGTTACAGTCATAATAATTTTCAAGGTTTAATTTTCAATTTCAATTTTAATTTCAGATGTTGTGGACGGCGCAAGACAAGGTGTCCTATCCGTGCAAGGGATCGATTTCTGCATTGAGGCAAACGGCGAGAATCATCACACGAGCAAATTCAATCTCATGACAAGAAGCGTCGACAGGTGTCTGGTTATCAGACGTGGCCAGTCTTTCAAATTAGATATTCTACTAAACAGACCATACGACGCCAACAAAGATGCTATATCTTTCATATTCTACGCGGCAGGTATGAAGGCCATATTGTCATTATAATATCTACTCACGGTTATATTTATTTTGAGAGAATTCTATATCAGCTGCATAATTGAATGAGTTATTTCCAGATGTGGAGAAGCGTGGGCCGTCAGATGATACGTCAGCAGCGGTTCCGCTGTTAGAGAAGGGAACTGAGACTATGGGAGCTTGGAATGCAACTTACGAAGGTCAGATGGACTCCCACCTGATGGTGGCTGTGACGCCGGCGGTCAACTGCATCGTTGCGGCGTGGAAGATTGACGTCGACACCAAACTCTCTGGGGGTAGCTCTTTGAGTTACACGCATTCGCAACCGATATATGTGCTCTTCAATCCATGGTGTCTCAATGATAGTGTTTATATGCCAGGTATGCATTAAAGTTGCTTAAAAATTTAAAGAACAAATAATATGGTATTTTGTAAGATCTAATAGGTATATAAAATTCTCGTGTCACAATGTTTGTAACAAAACTCCTCCGTAACGGGTAGACCGATTTTTATAAAAAAATTTGTGTGTCGGTAGGTCTGAGAATAGGACGTAAACTATTTTTCACACCCCTAAGTGATAATGGTGGTCAACCCCAGAATTATTTTTTTTATTTATTGGACAAAACTTTTTTTACTTTTTGGACAAAACTTTTTTTTTTATTATTCAACATTAAAAAATACATACATTGCTAAATGCATACTTTAATAATTTTCAACACTCGGTGGTCGATTACAGATTAAATTTTTTTTCCAGTTTTTTTTTTTTCAGTTTTTTTTTTTTGTAATGACACTTTTACCTTAGCGTGACACTGCAACGCATGCCGGGTACAGCTAGTAAATTAATAAAATATTTCAGGTCACAGTCACCGTGAGGAATATGTGGAAGAAGACGGTGGTCTGATGTTCAGAGGTGTCTACAACCGGATCAAACCTACCCCCTGGAACTACGCACAGTACGAAAAGGATATACTTGACTGCGCGCTTTACCTAGTCAGAGACGTTGGAAAGGTACCACAGAGATATATATGATACACTGTGTCGATGTGATTGTATGTTATTATTTTATTTTAGAGTCTGGTGGTCTAGTGGTACTGATCTAAGAGCAGTAGAACTCTCGCCAAGTTCGTCCGGGGAAGTACTGCCACCATGCCCTTTTCTGCCGCCAAGCAGTGACGCATTCGCGTTACTGTGTTCCGGTTTGAAAGGTGTGGTTGCCGGTGAAATTACAGGCACATGAGACATTCCACCTTCACGTCTCACATTTACGGGCGCATACGATGCGACTTGGGTCTTGTCATACCTACTTTGGGAGGACCCAAGTCGCATCGGCTGTTATGGGCAGAGGTTACCACTTAACACCAGGTGGGCCGTCGGCTCGTTCCGTAAATGTATTACATAAAAAAAAAAAAAAAAAAAAAAAAAAAAAGACCCCGAGTTTCAATCCGGTGGTCGCCGGTTCAAATCCCGACGTGCACCTATGAGTTTTTCGATTGAAAGATTTATGTGTGCAATACCACGTTCTCAAAACGGTGAAGGAAAACATCGTGAGGAAACCGAAATGTCCTAGAACCAAACATTCGAAGACATGTGTCAAGTGCGTGAAAGGAGCCTCTTTGAGGCGCACTTAAAATCCTTTCACCACACTGGTTCGAGAGAACCAGTGACTCGAATAGTAGAATAGAATTTTATTGCACAATATTGTTGGACAATGTTTGTTTATTCAGGTGAAAGGAAAGGCAAGAGGAGACCCTATACGTACATCTCGTGCCCTGTCCGCTGCTATCAATGTGCAAGACGACAATGGAGTGTTATTCGGAAACTGGGGAGCAAAGTTGAGTGATTACGACGGAGGCACGCATCCTCTCAAGTGGGTCGGCTCTTTGGCCATCTTACAAAAGTATTATGAAAAAAAGAAACCGGTCAAATACGCGCAGTGCTGGGTTTATGCTGGAGTTCTAACAACAAGTAAGTGTAATATGATAATATATATAAAATAATTTTTTCTTTCTTTATAATATAATAATATTGGTGGACATTTCACAAAGTGCCATCTAGCCCCAAAGTAAGCTAAGCATAGCTTGTATCATGGGAACAACTGATATTGTACTTATATAACTTTTGCAAATACATATTAACACTCAGACACAAAACAAACATCTGTGTTTGTCCTGGGTGGCAATCGAAACCACGACCTACGGCGCAGAAGGTAGTTACTACTAACTGAGCTACGAGGCCAGTCAAGTAATGTTTGCTGCTCTATAATTAGGTTCTGAACGCGTTTTGATACAACTGTATTTATAATTCGATGACTCAATGAATTGCTTGGTGTGTTGTGCAGTATGCCGCGCGCTCGGAATTCCCTGCAGGCCTGTAACAGGTTACGACGCGGCGCACGATAGCCAGGGGAGTCTCACGATCGATATAATCAAAGACGATGATGGCAACACACTCGATGAGTTCACCAGGGATTCAGTGTGGAACTATCACGTGTGGAATGAGGTAAGAACTAGGTCAGATTTCAGCTGAGTTTCATATCTATACATATAAATAAAATTGGAGTGTCTGGTTTTAATATTAAAATAACCGCTTTTTACTAAGGGCATATGGATGTATACACGGTACATATTCCAAAACAACATTTTTTTCAATTTTTTTCTGTCTGTCTGTTTGTTCCAGCTAATCTCTGAAATGGCTGGATCTATTTTGACGGGACTTTCACTGGCAGATAGCTGATGTAACAAGGAGTAACTTAGGCTACTTTTCCGAGGGGTAAAATAGGGGTGCGTGATAAAACCGAATTCCACGCGGACGAAGTCGCGGGCAACAGCTAGTTTTCAAATACTAGTAGTACTAGTAATAGTGTGTGTACTGCGCTCAAAAGCATTATTAATATTATACACCTACATGGTGTATTATGATAGGATAGTGATTTCGACCTTGTTGAATTCCAACAACTGTATTCAAACCGAATGGAATAACGATAAGGGAATGAAAATAGATCACCTGTGTTATCTTGTTCTGGTTTTAAGAGCAATAGAAATCACGCCAAACTCGTCCGGGGAAGTACCACCATGCCCATTTCTGCCGCCATGCAGTAACGCATTCGCGTTACTTAGTTCCGGTTTGAAAGGTGTGGCTGCCGGTGAAATTACAGGCACGTGAGACATTCTACTCTCAGAGTTACGGGCGGATACGGTGCGTCTTGGGTCTTGCCGTACCTAGTAGGGGAGGACCCAAGTCGCATCAGTTGTTGTGGGCAGAGGTTACTTAACACCAGGTAGGCCGTCGGCTCGTTCCGTAACTATATCACAAAATAAAACCTACTTATGTTATAACTTGGAGCAGGCCTGAGATAACTGTGCGTTATTTCCAGGTATGGATGGAACGTCCCGACCTGGGAAACGAATACGCTGGTTGGCAAGCCATTGACGCCACTCCTCAGGAAACTTCAGAGGACATGTACAGATGCGGCCCAGCGTCACTGCGCGCTGTGAGGGATGGAGATCTACAGCGACCTTATGATGCTGCTTACGTTTTCGCACAAGTTAACGCTGATAAGGTAAATAACAATTGCAAAACACTGGATATTCTATGCTGCAGTTAATCAATTTTTGTGAAAGTAAAATCAAAGTCAAAAACTTTATTTCCATAGATATAATAAAGAAATGGCTTGGAAACGTCAATAATATTAATAACATAAGGTCACGCGTACTTATCGCTAAGTTTGACGCCTGTTCAAACCCTATCCGACCCTCCATGGGGAAGAACATTCAAGAAAAGAAGACGTGGATAGAAGCAGAAGAAGAAATGGAGGGCTTCCTTTTTGACGTGTCAACGTCTTATAATTCGATAGAGCCGGCTGCACGCACGAAAAAACATGACTCATGCGGCGTTACCTCGCTCTGAGGCGTTCCATGTAAGGCTTGTGCAAGTGCAAGCGAGAGAGCGGAACGAGCGACAAAGAAGCACAATCGGCCTTTGCGTTCGGCAGCGTTCGACATCCGTCTCTCTCCTACTTGAGTGAGCGATGCGTCTGCGTGGACAGCTGCTAATACTTACATTTACATGTTTTGATCGAGTATCAAGTGCATATATACATAAAAATCTATTAAACAAATGAAATTAAAATTTTCTTTTGAAAAATGCTACCATTCCATCAGTATTTTCTTAAGACGTTGACACGTTCAACTATCGTCAGTAAACCGACTTTACAGACAACCATTTTTTTTCGACTGTTTACTGTGTCCATGTGCTATATTGATATTATATATTTTTGCTATAATTGAAATTAGGCTAATCTTTATAAATTCCTTGATTTTCCAGGTTCTTTGGAAATATTCAGGTGAAATTCAGCCACTGAAACTTTTGGCGCGGGACACAACGTCGATTGGGCAAAATATTTCAACAAAAGCTATTGGAAGAATGGAAAGAGAAGTATGTGTTCTCTAAAAGTAGTTTTATAAAAAAATAAAAAATAGTTGCGTAAGCAGTGATGTTTCTGGGAAATAAACGGAATTATTTCGGTTTATGCAATCATAAACTTGGTGATTTAGCTCGCCTACCAGAATAATAGCCCATTCGCTCTATAAATAGGCCTAAAGTGGAAAAAAAAATAGGTTATCACTCTTTTGGGAGCATCCATGTATATGAACGTGTCTAATGTACCATCAGGGTACCTAATGGTAAAACTTCTAAAGGCCCTTACGTCAGATATTATGTTCTGGCATATTGCGGTAGATAAAACAGATTTATTTTTAGTTTAATACATTATATTTTAAGATCTTGTTACTTCTTGAAGCAAATAAATATTTGATTTGATTTATATAACAATCAAAATACCCATTTCAGGATATCACTAACACATACAAATACCCTGAGAGGACGTCGCAGGAGAGAGAGACGATGGAGAAGGCGCTGCGGAAGTCAGAGAGCATTTTTGCGAGATACTACTTGAATGACGCCTTTAATGACGTCACCTTTGAGTTTGAACTCAGGGACAACATTAAGATTGGACAAGACTTTTCAGTGGTAAGTTGAAGTATGGATATGGATGAAGTAATGATAAATATCTATAATATATTAGCAGTAGAACTTATGGCAAGTTAGTCTGGGGAGTACTGCCACTATACCGTTTATTTTTGCCGCCAAGCAGTAATTTGTTTACTATGTTCCGATTTGAAAGTTGTTGCCGGTGATTACTGGCGAATAAGACATTCCATCTTCACGTTTTGAGTTGCGGGCGCATAAGTTGCGACTTGCGTCTTGTCGTACCTAAATGTGGGAGGACTGGTAAATTTGATATTAACATTTTTTGAAAGATATATAAAAGTCGGTCAGACTAAACCCATGTTTTGTCATCTTAATGTGGTGATTATGTTTTAACTATTAGCTAATACAGATAGATATAAGCAGAGTCATAAGCTCATCGTTAAATGCTACAGTACTGATAAAAAATATATTTATAACATATGTTAGAAGAAAAAGCTTAGCTAGAAACAGCAGCGAATGAGTATTATTTTCATTTCGGCAATACTCCCAGGTGCTGCATATGAAGAACCGTTCGTCAATGAGCCCGCACCACGTAAAAGGCGTGCTCCGAGTGGACACGGTCACTTACACCGGCGTCACCGGAGACGGCGTCAAACGTTCCGAGTTCGATACCCAGCTCGCACCCGAGGGAAAGGACGCCATCAACATGATGGTGACCTTCGATGATTATTACAGCAAGCTGGTTGATCAGGTGTGTAATAGTTTTACCATCAGCCTTCCATCCACCTGACATATGTTCCAAATCTAGACAAAAGGGGCCATTTTATGTTGACATCGGTCCCCCTTATGCTTGGATCAGGCTATTCCCTAAAAACTAAATTTATTACAGGAATAATCATAAAGCTATTAAAAGTAATGGTAATCTGCCGCCAAACAGTGATGCACTCGTGTTGCTGTGCTCCGGTGGAAGGGAGTGGGTGCCGGTGAAATTGCAGGCGCATGAGACGTAACATCCCCGTCTCGGGGCGATGGATGCAACGCAATGCTACTTAAGTCATCTTGCACTTTGGTGGAGATGACTTGAGTCGTGTTGCTGTTGTCTATGGGCGGCGGTTACCATTTAACATCAGGTGGGCCGTCAGCTCGTTCCTACACCCGAATCACATAAAAAAACCAAAGGACCAGGCTAGTCCCGAAAAAAGCTATTAAAAGTATATAAGATTAATATTAACCTATATTGTTTGCAAGAAATGGACCCCTTGAGCCCCTTGACCCCCTGAGGACCCCTTGCTGAGTAAAAGCCTCCTCCATCTTTTTCTGTGCTGTGAGAAATGTCCACCAATAAAAAAGTATACTTCAAAAAGCAGATAAAAAAGATAGTTCTTGCGTCCATTAAATAGGTAACTAATAAAAAGAACCTCTCTTTTTATCGATTACCTACGTAATGCTATTTATTCAAATTGTGATAATTTACATGAAAATCTAGACTTGATAGCGTGGAGGCGTCATATTGCTATATCCTTATAAATATTTGCATCTTTACATATTTATGGGCGACAACCTTGAGACCTTTATAGAGACATACCTACGCTATTTTCTGTCTATCTTTTTTTTTAAATGATACAGTTACAGAACGAGCCGATGGCCCACCTGGTGTTACGTGGTAACCTCTGCCCATAACAACCGATGCGACTTGAGTCCTCCCCTACTATGTACGACTAGACCCAAGTCGCATCGTATGCGCCCGTAACCCTGAGACGTGTAGGTGGAATGTCTCATGTGCCTGTAATTTCACCAGCAACCACACCTTTCAAACCGGAACACAGTAACGCGAACACGTTACTACTTGGCGGCAGAAATGGGCATGGTGGCAGTACTTCCCCGGACGATCATGGCGTGAGTTCTACTGCTCAAAATTAGATATATGATAATGTGTTACAGGCCTCCTTCAATATCGCTTGTATAGCCAGCATCGTAGAAACGAATTTCGACTACTTCGCCCAAGACGACTTCAGGGTACGGAACCCTGATATCAAGATTACCATCGATGGCAAACCCAAGTCCCACCAAGAGTTCACAGCGACCGTTCAGCTGGAGAACCCTCTGCCCATCCCACTGAGAAGTGGCAAGTTCTATATTCAGGGTCCTGGTTTGGAAAAACAGCTGAAGATTGAATTAAAGGAAGTAAGTGTCGTTTATTCAGCTTTACTATTATTGTTTATTATCGATTCTTAGGTACATATCGACGTACACACGTAGCTTTGAGTCTGCACTATGATTCCTTGTGGTACCACAAAACTCAAAACTAGAAGAAATAATTACAGATTATGCAAATATTTGTCCCATACCGGAATAAAATCAGTAACCCTGACCGTAGATGACTCTAAACCTTGTATTTCGTTGAACAATCAAATTGTAAATCAGGCACAAATGTATGGTGTGGGAATCGAATACTACTAGCGCCATCTAACGCCGGTAACACACAACACAACATTTTCCTCATCACCATAGAGGTTGTCAAACCATGCGCCGGTAAAGCTGTCTATTTAAATTTTAGATAAAACCAAGGAGGGCGCTGTTTGCAACATAAAGCCAAGTCTATAAACATGTTTTTTCATTTAGTACTAATACTATTAATAATTGTGATTTTGTGTATATTAATTGATTAGCGTGGTAGTAGAACCGTAACTGTTGGCTATAATAATAGTGTATTATAACGTTGACACTTATACATACATGAAACGGTAATGGATTATATATTAATATTTTTCGCTTTTCGCTTTTAGCGATATTGTACCTATTGTAGTCTATTGTACCACTTTTAGTTTACAGCAGTATATTTATTTTGCTTGTTTTTACTTATAGTGTATAATAAATATATATTCTATTCTATTTATCAAGTCGACTGAAAACCATTCTATAAAGAAGAGCAATTAAGTAGAATTATTTAATTAAAGGATAGAGCGATTATTTAATTATTTTAATACTTTCACAAGTTTAGCTAGTCTTTTATTAATTCTTTTAATGAATAGTAAAAATACAGCTAAAAAATTAACAAGAACTTCACTTTTCAGAATGTCGCTCCTGGTGCAACGGCAAAAACAGAATTCAAACTTACTCCACCATGGGCGGGTCGTCACCAAATCTCAGCGAAGTTCTCCTCCAAAGATCTCCGTGACGTAGACGGCTTCCTTTCCTTCATGGTGGCCATGCCAGATTCTAATGGAGTGACGCCTGAAACTTATGAAACACGGCAGATTTAAAACGCGCAATTTTGAATAAACAGCTATCAATTGCAAAATAGTCATTTATGAGGTACTGACAATGGCAGAAACTGACAATAAGACTATAACAATAAACTAACCTACTTTGGAATTTATGTATAGGGAGGCCATTTATGTGTGAGTGAGTGTTATGTTATACGTATTAAATTATTCATCAGGTTATTTTCTTAAAATTTTTACTTATCTAAAGACTTTTAAGAATACTTATGTTGAGAGTATAATCTTAGGTAAGTAAATCAAAATCGTATTGTGTAGCTATACCTACTTATATAAACCACATAGTATTAACTACCATAAGAGTTTTTATTTATCACAAAAATATATTCGTACATCACATAAGTTATTTCTTTTATAATAAAAGCCATGCCCGATGTTCTACATTAAGTCAGGAACTTCAGGATTGTCCACAAATTCAGGAGATGGTTCTTTTACTTTAAATTTCATTCTCTGATCAATATAATCTGGTTTAGATGTCTGATGAGTCATTTTAGTGAAATCTAGCACATGATTCGAAGATCCTATTTCCAGGAACTCTCTTCTTGATTGTTCGGACTGGAATTGTTCAACTTTGTGACCTGTGTATGGTGTAGTCACAGATTTCTCTTCCGTTTCTGATTCTGGCTTCTTTATGACGATATTTGCCTTTGGCATTGTAACAATCAAACGACCAGTGGTTTGAGAACGCTTAGCGGTTGAGTTAGTAGTGTTCACCTCCTCCGGTAGATGGAGCTGAAATATTTTTCCTTTGATCATGATTCGTACGTAGTTCGGCTGAATGTCGATATCGACCAAACTTGTATCCAAATGTTTGTACACGGCTAAATCGAGAGTATAGCAACTGGGGTCCGCGTCACTGAACAAAAAATCAACTTTTCCTTGATTGATATTAAAAGGGCGTCCGTCGGGGGCGAAAAATTTGTACTGACGCTTTTCGTCTTTCTTATCCTCAGTGTCGTAGCTTTGCAATTTAAGTCGTCTCATTTTTTCTATTTCATGACGCACTTCAGGAGCATGCTCACATTTTTCAGCCCAAAATTTCTTATTTCTTTCTTCAGGGTCCATATCTTTGTATTCATTTTCCCACTTAGAGCTGATATCTCTTTCCAACCGTGTTTTTTGCTTTCTTCGCTGATGTCTGTAGTTTTCTTGTTCGAAAACAATGTCAGATCTGATTATTTTTAGGTTTTGTAATGCTCTTATGCGGTCGGAACGTTCGATATCAACGCCATCCAAAGATATAAGTTGAGGAAGGGTGCCAATGACAAATTCCCTGTAGTTATCGAAGTCAGTGCAGGGATTTCCCGTTAAATACAGATTTCCTAAGTTATAGTTATCTACAAGGTTTTCAACACTCACGATTTCGCCTATAAAATTCAGGGTGAGGTCCAATTTTTGTAAAGATTCACAACGTTCTAAATTTTCAATGATCTCTATATTATTGAGAGCCAAGTTGAGGTATGTGAGATGCTTGAGTTTATTGATGTTCTCAATTTTTGCAATTAGGTTGCTCTGCATGAGAAGTATCTTGAGTTTAGGACACCAGTCTTGGAGGAATTCTATTTTCTCAATATTTTCCTGATGTAATGCAATTTCTTCTAAAGGTGCGAGCAATTTGTCATGATGTTCTGCTTTTTTACGCACCAAATCTACAGTTATTCTCACCATTTTATACTTTGATTTACACAACTAGCTTTGACAATCACAGCACAATCGATTACGATTTGATTCTTATTAAATAAGCACAGATTTGCTAGTCAGTGAAACTTCGCCCAGTATCAGTTTTCAGCGTTTATTTGTTGTCATAGCAACTAAAGAGAATTCAACGCTGCATAACAACTGTTGCTATGCCGCTGCTTTGTAGCTGGAAGCTGTGCCTGGTGTACCTAGACAGAAGTGTAGGAAAGTATTCTTGGAAATTGTGCCCGAAGAGGTCCAATGGATTCCACAAAAATTTTATACCGAAATCAATGACGAATTGATCAGTAAGTAGCTTATTGATGCTCATCATTCATGCATCTTGATATGGTTATCGTAAATTTCCTACCTTAAATCCCTAACTCCCTAACAGACTTGTAAAGCCTCCAAGTATGTTGCATAAACAATATTGATTTAGAGTAATCGGCATCAGTACCTAGTCAGTATCCACAAGATCTGGTGCGGTTATCTCTCGATCTCGGCGCGGCGCGGGGCGGCGGCGGCCGGTAGGTAATCCGTCATTTAACATTCCAGCGGTGGCAGGCGACCGCTCCACTCAGCCGTACCAAATTAATATCGCCCTGATATACACACTACTAAAATATTTTAAGCGACGCCATTTATAACATGACATTCGAACATCAAGTCGCTACATATATTATTCCGAGAAAATGCCAAAAGACAATGAAGATGAAGGATTACTATCATCAGAGGATCGTTTTATTGTTGTTGTTTGGGGGCAGCTAAAAAACGAATGTCTGGTAAAAAACGTCAAGATGTACGGATGAAATGAGGCATGACAGAAAGACGTTGTTATTAGTCGCAGGGTGCGGCGCCCCGCGGTCTGTGTGTGTTTAGGGGGCGCAGCGGGGCGCTCCGACCGACGCGACGTGCCCACTTACTGAAAGCAGATAATTTAACATTTGGGTTTCAAACAAACACGCAGGGAACCTGAGTGGTCTAGTTATTGAAATTAGAGAATTTGTTAATGGTTGGCTATCATTTTTACTCGATCGTCTCCTCGGTTAGTTTCTTACATGATTGATAGATGGCGTTAACATACGGCTGAATTGAGTAAAACGGGACCACGACCAATCGAAATCCAGTCGAGCACTATTCTACTCTATTCGATTCACTGGTTCTCTCGAAACAATGTGGTGAATAGATTTTAAGTGCGCCTCAAAGAGGCTCCTTTCGTGCACTTGACACATGTCTTCGAATTTTTTGTTCTATGATATGTCGGTTTCCTCATGATGTTTTCCTTTTGAGATCTTCGTATTGCGCACATAAATCTTTCAATCGAAAAACTTATAGGTGCACGTCGGGATTTGAACCGGCGACCTCCGGATTGAAACTCGGGGTCAGCACCACTAGACCACCACGCTCAGCCGAGCACTCAATATCAGAAATAAGTGATTTCTGAGTTTCTTATTCGAAATCGCAGGCGCATGAGACGTAACATTCCCATCTCGGGGACGCAACGCAATGCGACTTGAGTCATCTCGTACTTTAGTGGAGAGGACTTGAGTTGTATTGCTGTTTTCTATGGGCCGCGGTTACCAGTTAACATCAGGTGGGCCGTCGGCTCGTTCTATGACATACATGGGATAAAAAATATTACAGGTGGCTTAGCAGACTGCACGAATCTGCAAATATTTTGCGGTCCGCCGATTTAATATGGGTAGAGTTCTGTTGCAGAGCGAGGTTCGGGAGGCGAATATGTCAGTACCAGTCAAAACAACCGTCATCACTCTGGGGTCCAAAAAGTAAAGGAATCTTAAAGAGGTTCGAACGCTCGGGTGATATTGTTATTCTGCCAGATGCGAAACGCTGATGCGATATGATTTATTAAAATAAACATAAATTAAAATAAATAATATTAAAATTGTACTCTCGTATTTATTATGGATTTGGTTTCTTTTTTTAAATGGTACTGGAAGTTTTGACTGGCCTCATAGCTCAGTTGGTAGTAACCCTGCCTAATGCGCTGTAAGTTGTGGGTTCGATCCAGGACAAACATTTGTATGACGAACATAGGTGTTTGTGCTGTGTCTGGGTGTTGATATTTATTTTATGTATGTATTTACAAAAAATAATTAGTCACATTATTATTATATCAGTTGTCTGGTTCCCATGATACAAGCTATTTACTTAGCTTGTTTTGGGGCTAGATGGCGCTGTGAAATGTCCACCAATGTTTATTATTATTATTATTTTATCATATCTAATTCTTATGAGTTGAACTAAGCTTTGCGACCAAATATTTTTATGTTACGTAGTACATAAAGGTATATATATAGAGTCCATAGAGTCGACACCCAAAGGTGTCCAACTAACATTAGCTTCAGATAGAGTTATTGTTCTTTGGCTAGAGTATGTGATGTTTTTATTCATATTTTTAACACACTAAGGGATGATATTTGACTGGCCTCATAGCTCATTTGGTAGTAACTGCCTTCTTCGATGCAGGTCGGGGGTTGAATATTTGTGTCGAACTTAGCTATATGTTGTGTCTGGGTGTTAATATCTATCGCATGTATGTATTAAAAATTAAGTAAAAAAATTAAAGTACAAATTATGTGTTCTGTTAGTTATCTGGTTCCCATAGTACAAACTATCCTTAGTTTGGGAGCTAGGTGGCGCTGGGTGTAATGTTCCACGAATATACTTATTTGTGATTATTTTGTTTCTGCAATTTTGATATAAAAGTTCAGTTCACAACGATTTTAGAAAACGTTCAATTCACACTTCAACTCGTTTTGGACCTCGTAGGCCTTCAATTTCTATCAATGCTTAGTATACGCTTACGTACTTTAAGAAATACACACCCGGGACAGCGGCTTAGTTGAATCAGTGAACAGTCGAATCAGTCAGGACATTCTCTTTTATAACACACGATGATGGTACCTAATCAGACCATCTCATAAACGAAGCTTAAATTCACAACTATTCCGTACTCATAAAACGCATAATGTACTTTTTATCACTCTCGTAATGCCGAGGTAATTTACATGAAAGGTAACTAATTAAAAACGTCTTAATACTGGAATACTAATTTGTATCAGAAAAAATAAAGATCACAAAAGTTATCCAGCATTTTCATGGCGGCTTTATTACGCTACGTTAGCACGTCCGTCACTCGATAAAGTATAGCAAGCTATCTGTAGCGGTCAATTTATCACGTACCGAGTAACTTATACTTGGATACTGTTGCCCGCGACTTCGTCCGCGTTGAATTCGGTTTTATCACGCACCCCTATTTTACCCCTCGGAAAAGTTTCCTAAGTTACTCCTTGTTACATCAGCTATCTGCCAGTGAAAGTCCGTCAAAATCGGTTCAGCCATTTCAGAGATTAGCCGGAAAAAACAGACAGATAGACAAACAAAAATTTAAAAAAAATGTTGTTTTGGTATATGTGCCGTGTATATATCCATATGCATTTAGTAAAAAGCGGTTATTTTAATATTACAGACACTACAATTTTATTTATTTGTATAGATGTATTAATGTAGGTACTCGTATAGCGATACGAGTCTCGTAGAGCCGGCCCGTCTGCTAGTTTCACTGCTCTGCCATAAAACAAATACGTGCAGAAGGAAAGCTTGTTTTGCATGTAGGTAACATTGCTCTCCTTGGATGTGGCTTAGCAGCTGGAGATGAGGGCAAACGAAGGTCCTTGTATTAGTGTAATTCTTGCTTAGTTTTTCGATATTAGTAATGGTCGTATTATTATTAGAAACTTTTTTTTTTTGATTTAGTAACTTTTTTGTTTATAATTCTAGTAGTAGTTAAAGGTGCATAGATGATGGTAAATTTGAATTTCACAGAAATACAAAAAGGTTCTCAACGTTAAGTATCTCGATGTGTTTAATTCTCTGCGTGTACAGCCAGCAAGAGCAGCAGAGCGTGAGCTGCAATCTAGCGGCGGCATCTCGACTCACGTGCAATCAACGATTCGTTCCGGCCAGGGGAGGGGAGACTGGACCATTCTCACGTAAATAATTACCGGCGAGTCTCAAATTACAAGGCGCCGCTACGGCCGCGGCCTGCCGATATTATATACATCACGTGTTTGCACCGCGCGTGACAGCTTCCTCAGCCCAACTCGGTGCGTGTTCTCGCAGACTCGAAAGCGTTAACGTGAATATATCAACTTCATTTCAGCCAATCACCGAAAAATGAATCATTTCATTAGAGAAATTAGTCCAATGCAGTTTTATTGAAAACTAGCTGTTGACTTCGTCCGCGTGGAATTCGGTTTTATCACGCACCCCTATTTTACCCCTCGGAAAAGTAGCCTACGTTACTCCTTGTCAGCTATCTGCCAGTGAAAGTCCCGTCAAAATCGGTCCAGCCGTTTCAGAGATTAGCCGGAACAAACAGACAGACAAAAATTGATTCAAATTTTATGGTATATGTACCGTGTATACCTACATCCATATGCACTTAGTAAAGAACGGTTATTTTAATATTACAAACAGAAACTCCAATTTTATTTATTCGTATATATTATTCAGATGTTTATGTTTTTTTGTTTTTAATGATTAAGTTTTTTTTTTGAAATTTTTGATAATTAACTTATGTTTTACTAATGTCTGTTTCGAGTTGAAATCTAAACTTTCCACTCACATAATTAGAAGTCAATCATCAACGTCAATGAATATCTAATTAGTATTACAGCAACTCCTCCGCCGGATGCGGGATAAGCGATAAATTATGCACTCCGAGAGGAGCACTAATTTCGATGCCGACAAATTTTCCACAACCGCGATTTTAATGTGTTTCAAATAATGTCTGTAGGCAACGTTAAATGATAAATCGCCGACGGAACGCCCCCGAGATGATTTCAGTGCGACCGAGCCGATGTCCCGCTCCCGCTGGGGACGAAGGAAGAAGACGGACTCGTCTGGTAAAAAAGGAATCGATCAGGTGAGGTTCAATGGTGTCGAGATAATAACAGTGTTCGAGAGCCGCGCCCGGCCTCGCCTTTGAGCGGCCGCTGCCAAATATCACCATTAGCCGCAATTTGAATATACGACTTGTGCGAAATAGTTTTCAATGCCGCCATCGGCGCGGCGGGGTGAAATAGAGTTTCGTGTTGGGGCTGCGTTTACACGTATCGTGGAATGTCTCGCGCCGGAAGGCCGGGCGGCGGGCGACGGGCGGGAACGGGGCGAGTAAAACAAACAAGTTAATTGTATTTATTCAAATGCGATGGAGAGCCGGGGATGGCGCGCAGCCGTCGCTCCTCATGAATATGCGCTCGCCCGGCCTTCCGAGCTATGTGCACCGTCATTGCCCTCGGCTGATCCTAAACTTGCCTGATATATGCAAATACTATGCGATATTGGAACTACGCATACCGATATGTTATAAATTGTCACCAATTTACATGGGCTCATTATATTTAGTAGAAAAGACATAAACGCGCTCCGAGTGCTACGAATGTAGCCCGAGGTCAACTTGTAACTAGCGAGATATCCACACTTGGTATTTACATATTGGCTTATTGTGAAGATGGAGTGGCGCGCTGGGCGGAGACCTGTCTGTGAACGTCGAGCTTCCCGGCTCACGATGATAATGCTCAAACCATTGTTCAGTCAGTTGAAGTGTTAGACACCATTAGAATGTTTGTTTTCGGTAGTGATAATAATACTGAACAACAGACTTGTTCGAATACAAATAAATATGTTTATACGAACTTTGTTGGACAAATAATACTTAAGGAACGAGAGATTTTTACCTTGATAAAAGGAATATTTATTTAGAAATATTATCCAAGACTCATTGATAAAGGTCTATATGTAAATGGACATTTGTTTTTTACTTTATATTTCTAGCAGAGCAGTAGTTATTGAAGACTAAAACTTACTCAGAATATTATTTTATAACTAAAACTTAATTAAATTCTTGAATTGACCTGAAGAATTATGTCTCAACTCTCAAGTACGCTAATAGCTTAGAAATACTTGAATAGGTAATATATAATAGGTTGAATACTTCATAGACGATAGTAATGTATTTAAATAAATCTTTTAAGCTTTAAAATCTCGTTATTTGTATGTGACATGCCAGCTTCAAAAGTTCCATACATCGAAAGTCGAAATGCGTTCATAGACTAACAAATCAGTTACTAACATATCAGTTGCACAAAACGCAGAACTAACCGATATCTGTCTCAATCTAATGACCTCCCGTTCCACTCGATAAATCCTACTTTTACTACATCTAATTATGGCATGATATCGCTACCTTACGCCGCATAATCCGATTTGCTCGGCTCGCTCTCATCCCCTGACAATACAAGCCAAATGTTTATTTGCACAAGATATTTAGCCACTTCCCCGCCGGATTAGTGGCGGACAAAGACGAGGGGAGCACATTCGAACAGATAAAGTAAGTGAGGCTAATACGAGGGGCGGAGTGCGACCCGACCCGACGCGACGCGACGCGACGCCACAGCAGACGTGCAATAATTGCGCAATTTGAAATGGATTACAACAATGCTCCAGTGAAGATGCAGTTGAGCCGTTATATAATCCTAGTTTAATTAAAAGTTAATGTTGCTCATTGTTTGTTTAGCTGAAATATTAATTAAAATTGTATCAGTAAAATTTCAGATAGAATTATGAAAAAAAATTACGCACCAAATTATTTTGATGGATATGCCTTAATGTTCTAGCAATATTTGAATCTTGAATAACTAAAACAAATGCAAATAAATATTAACAAAAAGGATAAAGGTACAGTGCAATTACAACAAATTCTATTATAAAAAGCTTTAAAAATATGCAACATTTGTTTTTTTTATATCTCTAGTAGAGCAGTAGTTATTAGTAACCAAAACTGACTCAAAATATTATAATAAAACTTAATTAAATTCTTGAATTATGTCTCAACTCTCAAGTACGCTAATAGAAATAGCTTGAATAGGTATACTTCATAAACGATAGTAATGTATTAGCTTTAAAATCTCGTTATTTATGTGTGACACGCCAGCTTCAAAATGTTCCATACATTCCCGTGTCCGGAAATGAAACAGCTTTAAAGGAATTTAAGACGTGTCGTCTTTTGTAGACGCACAACATGGTCATAAATAAGACGAGTTGTTTGGTTTTGAATATTCCCTAAACAAAATTAGAGGTGAATAGTAATTGTCACTTTGTCAGTGGTGGTGGACAGTCTCCGGGACAGATCCGGGCGGCACTCGGGGTGCTGTGGGATGACCGCGGGAGGTGACCGCGGGGGTCCAAACTCGCGCTTTTAAAACAAATTGTTATAACGCTCTTTAAATTTAAGGATTTTCGAATTTTATGTGACTTTAAAACTAAAGTATGACCTGAAAAAACAATTAAACGAAAGTTTTACAGTGCTTGTAACCGATTTTTGACTTTGACTTTAATTTGCTTGATGTAAACTGCATAATTACAGAAAATATCAGTGGTAATATCAAGTCGTGATCTTAAGTCCTCACTCATCAATCGAGCTTAGTAAGTTTCTTTTCTGACTATCTATTGGAATAGGTTCTCGACCAAATATCTAAATGAAGCAGAATTTAAAATCTTTGTCATCTTAAATGTAAATGTGAAAACATGTACCAACCTATAATATTTAACTTACAATGTCTACTTGTAATTTTTCGTAAGGTACGCGATACAATGCATATAATCAATATATTTTGTCTAACAAGGACGATAGTAAAGCTTATAAGTAATATAAACGTTGAAGATGAGGCTAACGTGTAAAATATATCAGACTGTTAATTTTCATGTGAACATTATAACCAAGTACTAAGTTCGTTTGAGCTGTCATTGAAATGATTTAAACTTTTGAGACTTCTGAAGTCAGTTTTTGAGTTGAGTTTATTGATTCCTATAGCCACGAATGGCCATGCCCATTTCTGCCGCCATGCAGTTACGCATTCACGTTACTGTGTTCCGCTTTGAACAGTGTAGTTGCCGGTGAGATTACATGCACATGAGACATTCCACCAACACGTCTCAGAGTTACGGGCGCATACGATGTGACTTGGGTCTTGTACCTAGTAGGGGAGAACCTAAGTTGCATCGGTTGTTATTGGCCGAGCTTACCACCTAACACCAGGTGGGCTGTCGGCTCGTTCCGTAACTGTGTCAAAAAAAAAGGTTATAACAAAGGGCACTAAAAAAATTTTGGCAATAATAATTTGTTCACGTATGCAAGCAATGACGTCGAAAATCATCAAAAATAGTTACAGCAGCTGTAGCAGACACAAAATCCAGTTTATTATTCTATTATTTAATTTGTCGTTACATTGTGTCCGCCTGTTCGCCCGACTCGAGTAATGTTTCCGTATTTACGATTACCATGCGGAATCCGGACAGAAGTTAAGTTTGACAGTGTCAACATGTCAGTGTGACAATGGCCGTCACATATCACGGGCTGTCAATCGAGGAGCATGAGAAGCGGGCGAGGGCTCCGGGGACGGGTCGACGCTCGTGGGACCAGCCCGACGGACAAATTCAAATGAACAAATTCTTTTCACTTTAGCTGATGAACGATCGGTCCCATGGTGACGTGATTTGGGGAACTACATTTAAAAATGCCGCTCTGGTAATTCGAGCAACTGAAAACTAAAGAGAAAAAGGAAGCCCTCCGTTAGGGGTTACTTGACTGTTCTCCCGAGAGGTCGGATAGGGTTTGAACAGGCGTCAAACTTAGCGATAAGTACGCATGACCTTATGTTTTGAATATTATTGACGTTTCCAAGTCATTTCTTTATGAATTCTATGGAAGTAAAGTTTTGACTTTGACTTATTGTCTTTTTAACTAAGATAAACTTTTTGGAACTCTAAGTCCAAAAAGTTTATTTCTCTCTCAAATATTTCATTAGTTAATGGTTATGAGTAGATTCTCCTGCTCTTTATTCGTTGTTAACGGTTTCTAATATCACCAGTTAGATTAATTTACGATTTGTATACATAGTTATGACGTACGGACTGTTATTCGCCCCATTTGTAAATTTCATTGTTGGGGATCACACCCAGTCGGTTGAGGACAATGCGAACGTTAAACGAGTGATGTCAGTGAATCGGGTCTCGTCCGCAAACAACGGGACGTCGCAGCGACGTCGCACAATGAGAGATTAATGGCCGTCTCTGTTATCGTTCGATGGTCTTTACGCGTTTTGTGGCCTCGTTTCACGGTTTATTTACTTGTTTAAACACCAATAACCGTGAAATTGCTGTGATAAACACAGCTAAACACAAACGTAACGTAAAAAATTGTTTTGCTCTCTCACATTTAAATCCATTACCGAGTGAAATGGCTTTTTGAATTTAAAATCATTTCAGATCTTGAGAAGTTATAAAATTAAGATTTAGTGCTGGGGAACTATTAGACAGATAGTTAAAAAATTATTAACGATGTCCCATAATGTCAGGTTGAGCCTTATAAAGCCTCATAAAATTGAAGTGTGTTGCTGTATAGGAATTCACATAAAGTATGTTCGGTGAGAGCTGGGCCGCGTGGTGCCCTCGGGCGATGCCACGCCACGCAACGCCACACCACGCAGCACGAAGCGCGCGACGCTTTTTTGGCTATAAAATGTGCGTTTTTTGTGTGTCGCGTTAACTGTCGCCTTATCATCGTGTCGAGTTGTCGACGCCTCCAGCCATCCGCAATCAAAACACCATTCGAAGTAGTCATTAAAAATGTTATAAAGTTTAATTTACAGCGCTGGCGGAGACGTCGGATTAACGGTTATTGGTAAATGTAATGTCCACAGTCACATTCGACGTGAAAATTGTTTTCTTTGTCGAAATAAAATTAAGATTGTTATTGCTTAATGTTGCTGGTGCTGCTCTCTCTTTGTACGCGCATTTACACTCTGCTGTATATTTAGTATAAAATAATTTTATGAAAGTGTACGCTCAATTTTATGATAGTAACCTTACGATTAAGAAATTAATGACATATTTCTCTTAACCGGAGGTTAATGTGATAAAAAATGTACGTATGTTTCCAAAAAAATCTAAGTTTTTGACTATAGGTGAATCAAAGTTACTCGCGTGGTTCACGAATAACGAATAAGTATACCTACATGCAGCAGATTTACAATATATATGTAAATGTATTACATATGTACATTTATTTCTATTCTTTACTATGTTTTACTACCTTTTTACCTCATATACTTACAATCCTTAATACTTTATACATGAAGTAATACGGAACGTTAGGTACGTGAGGTAAAAAGGTAGTAAAATTTAGATAAAGCAGAGATATTCTGCTAATAGTTAAAAACTAAACTTGAGAGAATGACCCCAGCAACTCTTTAGCCCACATGTGGACAAAACTAGAGCCTCCCATCGGGAAGGAATTGTTTACGAGCGTACACCACTTCTACTAGAATGATTTACGAACCGTCTGCACACATAAAAGCTGGGACAACGCACTAAAAGGCACAAAAGGTGCTAAAGAAAAAGTAATATATTTTAAGTTGGAGCAACGGGTATAAAAGTTTGGTGAAATATATCAGTTTTAGTGTTGGACGAGAGTGTTTGTTTATGGAGCCGATTACGCACGCCTTTTCATGCGCCTCGCTCGCTTCAGACTCTATGCGAGCATTCGTCACGAACCTTCTCACGCCACTCCGGGTCGTGTGCTCGACCTGTGTAGCGGAATACTATACCTACGATATCCAACAAGGTGAAGAGGTGGACATATTTCTCGGTTTAGTGAATATGAATTTAAATGCAGAAATAAAAATAATACTGTCTCAATTATTATATATTTTAAGTACATATTATTTGATACTTATAAAATACAATAATCGTAATGGCAGAGCGGTTTCTCCTAACATTGTTTGATACCTCTTTCAAATGCCTATCATCCAAATGATATCTAAGAGACTAACTAACCTTTATGGCTTTGTACTCGTGATTTATTTTTGTTTGAGGTAACTGGAATGTTATTTTTTTGTGATAGAGTTAAGAAACCAGCAGATGGCCCACCTGGTGTTAAGTGGTAATCTCTGCCCATAACAAGCACTACGACTTGGGTCCTCCTCCTTCCTCCTTAACTTTGAGACACCGGCAACCAGACCTTATCAACTGGAACACAGTAACACAATGCATTAGAAATATGGTTGAAACGGTTATGTTATACAGACCTGCACCTCGTTAATTGATAAAATAAATCGAACTCTCTCGTAGGACAACGTGTATTTTAGTATGAACGTATCTTGAAAACGCTCGGAAAATTAATTGGATCTGAAAGCTACGATGAAAGCAGGCGAGACAGCTCAGATGTAAATGGCAAAAGTCCCCGCGGTCTTGAATCGTGGCCCTTATATTGTTTAAGCAATGTGTCAAATTATACTTGTATGCATACTTAAGCGAAGTTATCTCTTCTTAACCGGCATCTTATTGCTGAAAGTCCTGTCTAGTCTGACTTGTTGATCACTGATGCACTAGTCTTTCATATACTTCTGTCCTCGGCGGTCTTAATACCCTTTTGATATTGGGAGGCAAGTGAGCGTCTTTACTAAGTCTGACAGCGGGTCTACTAAGGTGAGCGAGCGCGCGGTCTTTTCCTGGCGACCTGGTCAGCTACCATTAGCTTCTCTAGATTCAGGGTTTTAGAGCGACGTGTTCAAAATATCTGAGTATCCACTGGAAACAGATAGCGGACAGCCTTGCGGTGATTCCGAGCTCCTTTAAAATGGGTACGTTGGTTCGACGTGCGGTCCATGGAATTTGCAGCATCTGCCTCTAACACCACATAGCTAAGTAATATATTTATTTAAAAAACACTGCCCAAATAGCTGTACATAGTCTAGTCGATTTCAGAGTAGATTTAAGATGACTTTAGCGCCATCAACACGGCATCTCGCGGCGACTAAGTTTGTTTTTTCAGAGGTCCACATGTCGAATTCGGGCGTCGACGCAGGACTACCGCCCAGAACAAAAAATTCGTCAAATGCATTCGTACGCAATATAATCTGTGTGGATTTATTCCGAATGTGAAGGCCACCCACGTGGTGCCCGTAATTCTTCCTGAACGAGCTAACTTCATTATTGTGGCGCGAGATACAATAGTTAAGAGCACGATTTATAAGTGCAACACGTTAACTTCTGTTTATAGCTAGCGGCGGGGCGCGGGCGCGGGCGGGGGCGGGGGCGGGGATTACTTGCGTCTGCTTACCGATTTATGGCCCACTCTCGATAAAAGCTTAAATACTCTCAAGTGAGACTATTGAATAGGTTTAGCCGCGAGAGTAGAGAGAAGGCGTTGTGCGCCCGCGCACTGTGCGCTGCGCTCAAGCTCCGCGATACATTACTGCGATGCTCTCTATCAATAAGAAATTTCCGCGTCTTCCTTTTTATTAATTGAAATATTGCCAGTATTTTTTACAACAAAATATTTTTGCAAAATTCTCTATATATCTCGGAGAATTCATTAGAATAAAAAAGTTTTAAGTTGAGGATTTTTTTTTCCTTTTTTTAGTACCTACCAGTGTTTTTTTTTGTCCTTTTTGTAACCTTCGGCACCATCATTGTATATACACCAAAACATACTGACTAAGATTGATTGTACTAACGTATTCTCATGTAACATATCCGAAGAATATTTATTTTTACGGTATATAATGAGTATCAAAACAAATTGGCTCGATGAACAAATTGCGTACCTACACAGCATCAGGATACTAAAACATGACTTCTACGGAATTTCGGTTCCACAGACTAAAAATAAATGGGTCCTCCATTGGTATTGATAGTGAGCCGGGGCAGAGGGCGAACTATTTCTGTAGGGCGTAGGGAACAGGGAGCAGGGAGCAGGGAGCAGGGAAGTAAGCTGAAACTAATCCGGCGCGCGGGTGGGCGCAACCCGACACCGCGCGCGCGCAGCTTACATTTGTCATTTATAATGCGCGCGATTTGTTGCTCCTCACCTCGCCTTAGGTAATCCCCAGACGATCAAGCCACGTTTTTTTTGTCTGTGTTTGACTCAACCTCACTACAGAAGATCTATCAGTTTTGTACTCCAGAAGTGCGTGTATTCATTCTCAAGAATAAGAAAATCCCCTGGTTACAAAAAACATTATGTAGACCGTTTTTTAACCAGTAATATTGTAATTTTGGTAGAAAGCATATTGATGAATTCTGTTAGAACTTCGGGAAAACTAATTTAATTAGCTTGAACTAGCCTTATTTGTATTTTTGTAGGATAAAACTTGAACATACAATTTTGAGTAAAGCATGAATTCTATTCGTAGACGATGACTTGAACATACAACGTACAAGCAGCTTGACCGTCTGTGATGCTCCTAACAGTCAGATTGCAGGTCCCTTTTTATGTTCACTTATTTATTCAAATATTCAAGCCGTGTGATATGTGCAATATATTTTGTTACGTTTTATGACTTCAGTTATGTCGTTTATGAGCAGTGATATTTTTTGAGCAAGTTGTCTTAGGGTAGCAATTTACTGTTCATATTCATATCATACTGTTCATTGGTGTTATTTACTTACTGAATAAAAACTAGTTTTTTTGCTATCAAGCATATCTAGATTATAGATTATCTAGCTTATGTATACATCCAACAAACAAATATCTCCAGAAGAGGGTAATAAATCTTTAAGTATTATATCACCATAAAACCCTATGGGAAAAAATGTAATCAGTATAATAGACTATAATTCTCTCAACCAACCTTGTACCTGACTGCCCTTATAACTCCTTGGATGTGTCAAAATAGAGTTCAATCTGATTCACAAACCACTTAATGAAAAATTAGGTAAATAAAAAAAAAGTTGATTACTATTGAAAATCATCTCTAGGTAAAGCCTATCAAATTGTTTCTAGCGCGTCATGAATTGATTTTCAGAGTCACTCGTCGCTTGAGCGCTTCATTTCACGGTCGGAGTGTGACCGATGTTTCGTTGATTGAGTAAAGTTTTTGCAATAACTAATTTCAGCCTCTGTTCGTCTGTTGCACAATACGACTGCGGCCTGCGGCTTCCTGTGTGGCCCGCCAGCCATGTGTGGGTTCCGTTCTGAACAAATATTTGGTTAGCATTTCAAAAGCTCATTGACGTTTTGACGATGGATTTTTCGAAATGAAAAAATGGCGGCGCTGAGATTTCATGGCGCGTAACCACAGTTTTACTATACGCAATTTTCACACAATACGATCGAAGTATTGTGCTTGGCTCCGTACGTCCATTCCAGTATTTTCTATTTTTGTTGGCTTGTCAGTTGAGTCGATTTTAATAATGATATATGTGTTCCGACAGCGCGTACAATAGCAGTTGTGACTGCGCTTGAAGGATTAGGTCGGTGTGTTTACATCCCACATCAAATACTTTTACAAGGACGTTTTTGTATCGTCAAGCTTGTTAACACAGGATGTTTTCAATGTGGCATGATATAGGTACCTATCAGTAGTATTATATAGATTTAAATATTCAAATTAAAGTTAATCTCAAGATTAGATTTTTTTACTTATACAAATTTTTGGTCAATTAATGGTGTCGGCAGAGATATTTATAAATAATGAAAAATATTAATTAATACACAAATTTTGATCAAGTTCTTCTAGTAATACATCACCACACGATATTAAAATATCTATGCATATGGGAAGCAATTCCCATCTTGGCCTTGGTTCCTCAAATTTTATGTCAGAAACGAACTACAAGTAGGTACAGGGAATAAGACTCATTTGTTCATATGCGAAAAATCAAATAAAACGTAGAATTTGGTTACATCTATTCATATAGGGCACAAAAACAGTGGATACATCCAAGCAACAACCCCAGCCAATATTCAACGCCATACGAACTCGAAAGACGCCATTCCGCCAAATTGAAAAACATCTGAGTGCCTCATAATGCCTCTTAATGCTTCACGTGAGAGTTATAGCCGTTTAAGTACGCAATATTTTTCATATTTTCACGAATAATGCGAGTGTTCGAGAACTTTACGTACTTATGTACGTATCCCTTCCGTACGTACATACGCAGGTACGTTTTGTTCCCCTATGTGGAGCGCGGTGGAGTGTTTCGCGGTAATACGGTCACACAAGGCGGTAATAATTCACGGTTTATAACTATTACATGAATGCTCATGACGAGACCGAACGAGCGCTTTGTGCTCTCTAATTTTGCTTAAAGCCGAATGAATTATTAAAAACCCTGTTGTGTTTTGGCTTGGAGTTGCTCTCACGTCGGAGAAGACTGCCGTGCCTAGTATTTACTCAATACATTAATATCGTATTAAAAAGCTTAATTATTCGTGTTAAAAATGTATGAACCAGTTTTGTGTGACAATATGAATGTTTGCGTTGTGTCTCCGCTAGAGTTGAGTTTGGACGAGTAGTGGATAGAAGTTTATTAAGGGAGAGATTATATATAAGAGAATATTAGAAATACCCTCAGAAATATTCAAAAATGGTATACATTTTTTAATATATAATAATTCTAGCGTGTCTTAATTGTTGTGCTTTGCCTTGCACAACATTGTCATTTTATTATTCTGAATATTCAATGAGTCGTATTAAATGACTGACTGAATTTTATTCACGAAAATCGTTAATATTTGTAATTCTACTAATTTACTAACTTGGAAATAAATTACAATCGGTACCAACATAATAAGTTTTTTTTATTAATTCATAAAAAAAATGCTTACTACGATTGTTCTAGGCTTTTTAATGTGTATTTTGCATCGCCATAATATATTAGTCACTGACCAAAAACTAAATTAAATTGGGCTTATGCTTACTTACTTCAAATTTTTCAGGTCGCAAATTTCTATTAGCTAAATTTAGCAAAATTTGAGCTCTACCGACCTTAGGTACTACAACTTTCAACCCTCTCCTGATCGTGATGCATAATTATTATTGCTCTCTCTCTCTTACCTATTTAAGGACTATTTTTGATTTATAATTCTATTGTCTCATAATGATTTTCTCACTAGATTATCGTATCAAATATTAACAACCGATTGTTATTGAAACAGAAATTAATGCTAGTAACTTTATTGTTATTGAAAAGCGCAGTGTAGAGGTGGCAGCAGGGGTGGCAGGGGGGGGGGTGGTAGGGTGGGAGGGAGGGAGGTACGGCGACAGCGGGTAGAGCAGCCAGTGGCCGCGTGGTAGCGCCGGGGAGGCGGCCCGGAGCGCGCCCCGCCCGCCGCCGCCGCACCCGCGCGTCAGTCCGCGCTCAGACGCAGCCGCCCTCGCTACTGTCAAATCCGTTTAACGACGCGCATAACGATTTGTACTTCAACATTAACTACACAAGTGTTAATACATAAGTGTTAAAAAAAATGTTTTTGATCGAATAAAAATAAATTGAACAATGTATCGGACGGTACCGGTGAGATGGTTTACAGCCTGATCGGGGGCACAGCCGGGTGTTTGATGGATGTGGAGAGCGCGGAGTGCTGGAGGCCGGGAGCGATGGTGGCCGAGGAGGGCAAGACGAGGGCCACAGATTTCTCCATAGCGGCAATCATGGCGAGGAGTGCGGTGGACCGCAGCCCCGTCGCGCGCTCGCCGCCTCACACAGGTAGGCCTAACTGGCAAGTAAACACAAACCTTACCACTGATGATACTTGTTCGAAAAATATTCTATCAAATTGTAATTAATTAAAATAATTCCGATTCAAAACAATACCAAGCAATTAATAGCAGAATAGAATAAAATATGTCTTCATACTTCATCGTAATGTTATTGTTACAATTCCATAAGTAATTATATTTTATTCCTACTTAGTCCATCCTTTTGAAGAAAGGAATACAAATATTATTCTTTAAATTTAATATTTTGTCTCACCTATCGATGATATAATTTTAAATAAATATTTGTTTCTCAGACGTTTTATGAAATTCTCCGTAATATATTAGTCCTTAGTATAAATTACAACTTTAAATATCGTTGTTTACCAAGAGCCAGTGTGTAAAACGTTTATTTCATCACAATACAATACAATCAAAATATAAATAATCTTATAATGCTGCTTAACATAATTTTAAGTGGTCCATACCAGCCCTAAACTAGGCAAAAACCTGTGTGATAGGTACCAGTGTAGATGTGTCGTAGCAATTATGCAGCCTATATTGATACAGACATATGGTGTGTGCAGTTCGATAACCGTTAGTTCTTTGTTATTAACATTAAGTTATTAAAAGAAGTGAAATGTATCGTTTTTGTTCTTCGTTATGTATCGTTGGAAGTTATTAATATACGCCAGGACTGATGGTTTTATTTGGTAGATATTGCACTTTATCCCAGGCTTTTGCAGGTCCATACAGAAAAAGCATTTACAAGGCCAAAGTTAAGACCTGCATTGTAAAGCAGTAGAAGTGTGCAATTATAATTTGTTAATTTTAATTTCTGACGAGTATTTTGTGTATTAGTTTAGTAGATATTTAAGTGTAATAATATTGGTTAATAGTATAGTTAAATTTGTAATTGTATATATTTTAATTAATTAGTGTAATTGGCAGAAGCCGTACTGGTTAATAATAAATAAATAAAAATAAATAAAAGTGATGATCAACTCAAGTCACGTCTAATATTCCCACTACTGTAATTCAATTAAAAATGGGCCACGTGCCTCCTACACAAATAAGGCAAAACATAATGTACCTAATATTGAAAACATTACTTAAACGATCATAACAATCACAACATACGTCAACTTAATGATACATTGGTAATTCAGTTGATTATTAGGATGATAAAAAATGATGAAGATTTATCAGTAGCGTTATTATAATGTCAGGATCATGGGAAGGTGCGGTGATAGCCTGTAATCTGTGAAGGGGTAATGACACGAAGCAGAATTTTACACTAGGTAATGCCTGAGCTGTAATAAATATTTTGGGGCTAAATTTGCCCCTATCAGCCCGTTATAAAGTAAAGATACTTACTAAGCCCACAATCGTTGGTATTAATTATAAATATTGATTTCTATTTTAAGGAGAAACAAATTAAATCATTGATAGTCAAAATTATTAGATCAGTGATTGCAGAGTAAAATATGAAAAGATAATATATACGAGTATGTATTGTAAGTGTCTTATGTAAGGATATTTTAAGTTAGTGATGGATGTGTGCATGTTTGGATGACTTCGTTTTGTATATTTCAGTGTATTATTATTATAACAAATAATATTGTTTATTTAAACTGCATGTTACGAATAATATCACGAATTGTTTTTTTGTTTAATTATTATTGTGATATTTTAGCTTGCAATTTATGAAACGTTCTATGAATATGAAATCATTTTTACTAGTGAAATTTGTAAAACATGTGTCTCATCGAAATGTTCATAATATGAGTTTTTCTCTCCTTATATTTTAGTGATTCACATCACCGAATGCGATCCACGCTATAAAATGTTTCTTGCCACTGAAATATTACTTCGACATTTAATTACACTTCTTTGTTTACATTTATACCTTAAATTAAAATTATTACTCGTATACGTCTGCAAAACAGTATAATCTTGATGCACCATAATGGGATCGTATTTAATAATTTTTGGACCTTTTCGGTAGTTAAGTTTGATGATATAAATGTTTGAAATGCATAATGGAAATAGAGAGCTTCGTAAACAGTCTTTTATGTCTTCTTAGGTTTCGGTAGTCATTGTTTATGAAAGAATAAATGTATGTTTGTATTATTATTCATAACAGTTCCAACAAACCTTTAGGTAATTGCTTTAGTTAGTATTCATTTATTTGTTTAGGGTTGGGGCATAAATGTGTTTGCGTAGAAATAACTTATATTTTCATAATGACCTTAAAACTTGACATACGTACATGGGTTTATATTTTATCAATTATATACTATATATTACACTATTCAAAACACGTATTATCCATAATAGATAAAGGATTCTCAAGTAAAACATTAAAAGTAAGGCCAATAATTGATTGTTAAAATGCGACTATGTAATATAAAAAAATAAACGGAAAATCCTATGCACAATTTAAAACTGTTGTGCAGAACCATTTCAATATTTTTTTTGGGTTTTGTCACTCAGCCTCTATACCCAAAGTAAGCTAAGCATAGCTCGTATCTTGGAAACCAGACAACTGATATAATACTTATATACTTTTTGTAAATACTGACATACAATACATATTAAAATCCAGACACAGAAAAACATCTATGTTCGTCACACAAATGTTTGTCCTGGATGGGAATCGAACCCAGATCTACAGCGCAAAGGCAGGGTTACTACCAACTGAGCTGTGAGGCCAGTTCAACCAACTTGTAGTCCAACTTGTACTGTATTTTATTTACGATACAAACAAACATTTAACTGGCCTTACACATACAGAAACATTCACAACCGTGAACAAACTTACCACTTACGGCCAGGGATGAAACCCGGGACCTCTCGAAGGCAGGGTTACTGACGAGCTACGAACCCTCTGTTTGACATTAGACTTGTGAATACGGGACACACGAGAGCCATAAAACTCGTGTAAAATTATTATTTTGTGTATGTAAGCTGCGTGTCCGCCGCCCGCCGCCGCGCCCCGGCCGACGGGTGTCGATTGTGTTCCGTTCCGCACAATTAATCTGAAATAACGAACTGACCCGTAACTCGATGCCTGCGCATGAGTCGACCACACCAATTACCATTCAACTCTTTCACGTTCAGAGAAGTGGGAGAGATCAGCGAGTTACAAATATACATTATTTATCTATTAATTATTAAATTACACAATGATATTACAGATCTATCCAAAGTGCCCTAACGTTAGGTTGTCATGTATACAAATAAATAAAATTGGAGTGTCTGTAATGTACCTTAGTATTTGATTGATAATTTTATTGGTAAAGGCATTAAAAAGGCAAAGGCATTGCAAATAGGCATACCTATGTTGTTACCTAGATTAGATACATCATATGGTTAATGAAAAACAAATTAGTCACATTCGTATAGTGATTATCTACGACGCATGGATGGCTGCGAAGTTACGTGGATAAACTAAAAGATAATAACTCATTATCTATCTATATATATTTCTATATATATATGTATATAGCAGACACTCATGTAAGACTAGATTATTCCATTGAACTACGTACTCTACTACTACGTACTCTACGCTCTACCACCTCAAGTTGAAGCATGAGCTTATTTCCTAGTTCTATTAAAGGTAAGGTTCAGGTTAACTAGGTGTAAATAAAGGTATTTGTGCCTGGCTGAAGTGAACTTTATAAATAACTATAATATATCTAGGAGCTAGAGCAGAATTTGACCTAGATAGAGCATACTGGTGGCTGAAACCCCTTGTTTCGTTACGGGGATTTCTAAAGTAATACAACTTCAGTATATATAAAATACTACCTTTTTAAGAGATAGTTTTACGTTTGCTGTCATATTTTTGCAGTTTTTAATGCCAATTGACTGTCAAGAACTTTTCTGAATAAAATTGTTCTATTAAGTAAAGTAAATATTTGTGGACATTTCACACATCCCCTTCTAGCCTCAAACTAAGCATATCTCTTATGTAATTTTATGTAAATTCATACATATATATACATATTAACACCCAAACATCGAACAAACATGAATATTCGTCACACAAATATTTGTCCTGGGTGGGAATCAAATCGACTATCTACAGCTCAGAAGGCAGAGCTGTGAACCCTGTGATCTTTCTGTGATAAAGTATATTTTGTATAACGCATCAACTAGTCTTCTGATGCTACTTTTATTTAATGACCGTTTCATCCCAGCTCAGCAATATGAGTATGAAAACTGATACTGATAATATATGCAGCTATTGATAGTATCACTTTACAGGGTCGGTGTCGAGACAGAGCTCGCCAGCCTCCCTCAGTTCCCCTGCCTCCAGCTGTCGGTCTCCAGCGCTTGATGAGGATATCGAGGTGGACGTGGAACAGTGCTCTGATGGCGAAAGAGACGCTTCGGACCACGCAATACCTTCCCCTGCACCTTCCTCTGGTATGACGATTCTTTAGTTTCTATAGCCTCATAGCTCACTTGGTAGTAACCCCTTCTGTCGTGGGTTCGATTCTCACCTGGACAAATATTTTGTGTGACGAACAAATATGTTTGTTTGTGTCTGGGTGTTAATGTGTATTATGTGTATGTTGCAGTACTATATCAGTTGTCTGTTTCCAATGGTACAAGTTGTGATTAGCTTACTTTGGGCTAAATGTAGCTGTGTAAAATGTCCACCAATATTTATTTATTTGGTTGTTTAATTCAGACGTGCGCGCAATACTATCTGAATCTTGTTAGACACAATGACACGAAAAATATATTTCCATCTACAGACAAATATTATTTAGAATTTCTATCTATCTCTATTTTCGGAAAATGGCGCAACAATGTGTGTAACGGCAGCCATAAGGTGCACAACGTACAACTAGGTAATAATATAATAAAATTAATAATAATAATATTGGTGGACAATTCACACAGCGCCACCTACCCCAAACTAAGCACAGCTTGTACTATGGGAACCAGATAACTGATACAATACTTTTTTGTAAATACATATTAAACCCAGGTGTAGCTGTTGTGGTTTCACTTCTCTGGTGCCAACATTATCAAGCCAAGCTAAAGGCTTGATAATTTTGTAGAGCTAGCACCATGTTCTTTTCTCATTGTAAGAGTGGATGCTGTAAAATGGTCAGATGGAGGATAATGCATGGCTTGCTTCGCACCTTGATATTTACCAGTACATCTCAGACGATAATAGAATGTCTGACTGACATTTAAAATATGTTAACTGTAATAGTCTTTGTATTTTAGCAGTAGAACTCACGCCAAGTTTGTCCGGGGAAGTACTGCCACCATGCTCCTTTCTGCCGCCAAGCAGTAACGCATTCGCGTTACTGTGTTCCGGTTTCAAAGGTGTGGTTGCCGGTGAAATTATGGCACATTAGACATTCCACCAACACGTCTCAGAGTTACGGGCGCATACGATGCGACTTGGGTCTTGTCTACCTAGTAGGGGAGAACCCAAGACGCATCGCTTGTTATGGACAGAGGTTACCACTTAACACCAGGTGGGTTGTCGGCTCGTTCCGTAACTATATCACATAAAAAAATACTACTAAGGTCAGGATCACAATTCTTGATTGAAGCATTCTTATTTCGTTTGTTCTTCTTATTCTTCATTCATGCTTCTGTAAAACAGCATTGTTAACACTCTTAGCATTCAATGCCGTTTCATTTCCCTCAATTACGGTTTAAAAACGCCACTGCAATTTTGAATTCCAAGCATTCATTCTTTACAATACAGATTAACTACATCCATTGACGTGCAAAAAATAAATTAAACTGTGATCGAAGAACTGTTAGTGGCGTAATAAAAATGAGATTTCAAAGAAATAAAAGTATTTTCCCACAGTATGTGTCTACTTATTGATGAAGTGCGTGAAGAAATCTAATGATATCATCGTAGATATGCTACTGGTTAGAAGTGACATGATTTATATTTTCTTTTTATTTACCGACATGTTTTTACCTGCCAAAAAGATTCAGTTTTTGTTCAAGCAATCGCACGAGAGAGCGGTGGTCTAGAGGTACTGACCCCGAGTTTCAATCCGGACGTCACCTGTTCAAATCCCGACGTGCACCTATGAGTTTATCGATTGAAAGATACATGTGCGCAATACCACGTTCTCAAAACGGTGAAGGAAAACATCGTGAGGAAACCGAAATGTCCTAGAACTAAAAATTCGAAGGAGCCTATTTGAGATGCACTTAAAATCCTTCCACCACACAGATACGAGAGAAACAGTGAATCGAATAGAAGACTGCGATATTTTGTTTAATTGATTGATATACATTGTTTTGGAAATAGCAAGGATTATGTATTTGAGGGTCTCTCGATGATCAGTTAATCTGACCATCGACTTTGAGGATATAAATATCTGATGATCGTTACTACATATCGTATAGGATTCAAAGTTTTATAATATGCGTAGTTTCCGATATAGGTACTTATCATAAAGGGAATATTAGTCATAGATCCCTCTATTGACTAATATTCCCTATATACTCGTATATATTCCCATATTAGTCATAGACTGTGTGTAACTTTTATTCATCGGAAAGGTGCAATAAATACCTGTTTATAATATAATGCTAACGGATCGTAATGTCACAGAACTAGGAGAACGCGATACGCCATCTCCTGTGCGGCCGCTTCCACCGGCCACTTCTTGCAACTGCGAGGAACTGCTATCTGTGGACTGTCAGTTGGAGACGAAAGAACTCTGGGACAAGTTCCACGACCTCGGCACGGAGATGATCATCACTAAAACTGGAAGGTAAGAATCTAATGTTTCAAATGCAATAAATTTTTAAATGAGTTAATCGTGGGAAAACTCAAGCAAGGTGCAATGTGGCCTTGAGACTGTAATAATTTTGTAATGTATGAATGTAAATAATTATTGTTAAGAATATTCAAACGCTTAGTCAATTACAGTAATGTGCTGAAATCAATAGTAAAAGAATATACTTATGTATATTGAAAAACAATTTCAAAATAAACTTTAACTTGAGTATAAATCGATTAAGATGTTTATTTATTTTAACCATTTACAAATTAACATGAATATTGGAATATTTTTTCGAAGTAATCAAAAAATCACTAGTTACCAAATGCTATAATTAATTTTTACACAAAACATACAACATTTTCATCGAAAAGATGTTTCAATAAACAAATTCAAAACAATCCTTTAATTTACTGCTTCGCTCATCAACATAATGTAATCTTTCACTTCGCTGAGACCGAAGTCAAAAACAAATTAATTCACTCCACGATCGACCCCAGCGAGGGCTCGGAATGGATTCATCAGCTAAAGTGGCCAATTTCAGAATAATTACTTCGCGAACCCAGCCGTCCTTCAACCCTTTAACGAGATGAATTAAAAGTACATTTTTTCGAAACCGTCGGCGTAATGTCGAGCTATAAATTCACGAAACCCCAAAGACAACAAACAGCGCTGTCAGGGGAGGGAAAGATGTTTTTATAGTCACGCCGAGAGGTTTATCTAAATAATTGCGTAGTCGGTGGCGGTGAGCGGAAAATTGGCTTGTACACTGGAGCCAAAGCCACCCTCCAACTGAGGATGAAGACGACTACTCGAGAGACGTTTATATCTTACATAGTAAATACATTTTAATGATTTTTTTCTCGTGCTGAGAACATGACAGAAGATTATAGCGAGTGTAGCCATAGACGTAGCTCACCTTCGGCACTGCGGTTCGAATGTGAATAAAAGGAGCCTCTTAAAGGTTTAAATTAGATACCCATTGCGGTCGCGAATATTTGTAACCATCATCCTAATTTTAACGATTAAGCCCGATCCTTCCGAAATCCTCGCCATTTACAGCCTAATATAATAATATTGTTTATGACGATATTTTTATTCAATATCTGCAGTATTTATGACCTGTGTAAATTTATAGGTCGTCATAAAATACCTTATTTTATATCGGAACAGGTTTGAAAGGATCGATTGAGTGTCATACGTGAGTCGATGGATATCTAGTTAAGATAAAGCATGCCGGAACAAGTGTATGGCTCATGTAATGAGCATAATCTTCGCATTAGGCTCGTGTCATATGTTATCAGTTGGGGAGAGTCCCTCGCAACAAGTGTAGTTAGTCTAAATCACTACTCGGAGGTACTTGTCCGAAGCGTTTCAATCTCGGGGGAAGACTCCTATTGTTACACTCGTTGCGTATTTATTATTCGACTAACATGTTTTGATACATTAGGCCCGTTCAGCCAAGCCAATTACTATACTGAGTTTTAAGTTAATATGAATCCCAAATATGTGTTCCCAATAAAATGACTCAATTTTAATTGTATCTAACGGATAGTTTTTTTGTTTGATTTTTTCTGTTTACTAGTTGTAAAGATATTTGTGTAAGATACGAAAAGAACATACCTACGTATTTAAAACGAACAAAGATACAACGGATTTAAGACTGTATCAAACGGTAAGCCTAGCCTAGGCTAGTTATTAATTTGCTATGAACTCAATTGTCTAAATGTTCAGTTCGACTAGAAGGTTCCCACATGGTTACCGAATTCTGAAGCCGGGTAAATTGGCGCGCCCTCCCAAGCACGGAAGCACTCGTTGAACGTATCGAATGAACGTCATGATCGTCACTTAATTTAATAAACAAATAAATATTTTTTGATGGACATCAAACAGCGCCAAAGTAAGTATAGCTTGTATCATAGGAAACAGACAATTGATATAATACATATACTTTTTTTCTAAATACATGCATATAATACATATTGACATCCAGACACAGAACAAACATCTATATTTGTCAGTTTGTCCTGGGTGGGAATCGAACCCACGACCTACACAGCATGGAAGGAAGGGTTACTACCAATTGAACTGTGAGGCTAGTCAAGAAGTCGAGAAATATCGGACAAGACACGCTGCTAGTTCTTCAAAAGTTATATAATTCTACAAAAGGACCAACATCGTTAATCTGTACATCGAAGCCTAAACAAGATAAATCAACCCGTCCAATCAAAAAGGGATATCGGGGACAAATTTTATCAAGGGAGGGCGTCGGAGCGTGTTTTTAAATTGCTTTACAATGTTATATCTATTAATTTATTTAGGGACGTTTTATTTTAGACGTAAGCTCTTTTGTCATAATTTGAAATTAAGTATAGTCGAATGGCTAAAACGGAGTCAATTCTTAAGAAATCGTCAAAATATACAAGGAGGTAATAAATAAAGTTACTTATCACTCCACAGGTTCGTAAAAACATAAGTGACTACTCAGATATGCTAAAATTATCGTATTTTTTTAGCGTTTATCTATTTAGCGTGATACTCATCCTAATCGTCCGATTCGTCGGTATATACCTGTCCTATGTATACATAACTACCTAGGAAAGGTATACCTTTCCTAGGTAGTTAGTCGGTAATAAGGTCATTTCCTCCCATTATTTTTCACACCATGGATAAAAAACTTATAATAAAATACACTATTTAGGTACACATCGTGGGTTCGATTCCCACCCAGGACAAACATTTGTGTGATGAATATAGATGTTTGTTCTGAGTCTGGGTGTTTAATATGTATATAAGTATATAAGTATTATATCAGTTGTCTGTTTCCCATGATACAATCTATGCTTAGCTTACTTTGAGGCTAGATGGCGCTGTGTGAAATGTCCACCAATATTATTATTATTTTTAATTAAATATGATACGGTATAAATGTCACATCACCAGCCTCGCATGATTTTTAAGAGATAGTTTGAGCACCTGAATATTTTAGTTTCCTCAGTTTTTAAGAGAAAGTTTGAGCACCTGGATATTTTAGTTTCCTCAGTTTTGATTTACAATCGTTACTTTTATTGCCGTGTAAACTTTGTTAGAGGTCCTAACTGGAAGGCGATTTACGATTTGGACCCTCATGACAATGAGGCCATCCGAAATATTTGTGTGTTAAGTCATAAAGTTGATCTTTTTATGAGATACTTTTAACTTACTTATTGCAATGACGTTTTGCGGTTACCTTCAATGATTGTAATATCAAATCCTTAGCATATTACTTAAGGAGCTTTCAGAATAATGATAATAAAACATGGAGCATTGAGCTTATTTTATCCACACTTGATGCATTAAATATAACTTTCACATTGATGATAAACGTTAATTTCATTTTAATTACTCATTCCGTATCACTTTTTCAGTATTAAAAATATGAAATGTTCTTATCTGTTATTGCGCATTAATATTTAACACTAACGGCTTATTTAATAACTGAGGATATCCATTCTCGGACATGTCGATGTAAATTATCCATATCCGTAATTTTGAGCGATGCCTGTCCCGGATAAATGACTTTTATCGGTTTTTAATACCTCCACAATTACGAGCCGATGTCTGGTGTCGTGATCGGACCGGGGAATTAAAGACTGCAGGTAGGTACTTTTCAAAATGTTAAGAAAAGATAACCTATATCACAGAAACTTGCTTTGAGAGTGTAATGCCTTTTTGAATGTTCCCAATGCAGGGACTGCCTCTCGATAATTAAGAGTGAAGTAGAAAATAAACGTCAAATGATTTTTGAAAAACTGTGAGGAGTCGCGTGCACTCAGAACGTCGCCGAATGAATTACGTGATACAGTTACGGAACGAGCCGACGGCCCACCTGGTGTTAATTGGTAATGCCCATAACAACCGCTGTGACTCGGGTCCTCCCCTACAAGTTACGACAAGACCCAAGTCGCATCGTATGCGCCCGTAACTCTTTTTTTTCATTTCATTCATTTCACCGGCAACCACACCTTTCAAATCGAAACAGTAACGCGAATGCATTACTGCTTGGTGGCAGATATGGGAGTGGTGATAGTACTTCCCCGGACGAACTTGGCGGGAGTTCTATTGCTCTTCAAAGCTGGATACCAAACGAATGGCTAATTCTACTTTTCTAAAACTTTTGTATAAAAAATATAACTGTATCATTTGATACTAAGTAAATTCGTCTCTGAACTTAGTTCATCTACTAGGTATGTGACAAATGACCTTCAGTTATTCCTTGTTTGAATATTAAAAACCCTTTACCGACATAACCAATAATATTAAACGCGTGTTAACCTTTAGCACCTGGCCCTTTGATCAGCTCCTACGCTCCTTTGTCCGTTGAGTTCGCTCCAAAGGTGTGGACCGTTATAAAAAATACAAAACTTATGGCATTTAACAAACAATATTTAGTGCCGTTTTGACAGTTATTGTAGGCAATGATTACTGTTCATTATGAGTGGTTAGGAGGCACCTTTATCAGCGCGGAGGATGCTAGACAGGTGCTTGGAGTAAAAAAATATACATAAAATACTGTGTAAAAATTATCTAAGTAAATCTTCTAATCTTTTTTATTCTCTCAAAAAAAAATACAGGTTTATCGTAAAACTAGATGCAATAATGTAGGACTAGCAAAAATAGTTTTCAATTGACTAAAATATCCTTTTATTCATAATATTTGCTTCCAAATTCAATAATAATCGTTATAATAAAATTAAATGAAGCTACTCAAACTTTAACAACTGCATTATTCGGACGTAATCATAATTTGGAGATAAAGCGAACTGCCGCCGGCGCGGGCGATGATACAAGTGCGAAGTCAGGCGAGAGCGGCGCGGCGCGGCGGCTTAGGGTGTTTACACACTGGGCGTATTGTCGGCTAGTATAAGATCAATTTGTACGCGCAGTATAAAAACGCGTGTTCTGGCCACACATGCCTCGTATGAGCGCGTATGCACTTATCATCTCGTATCCGCTGGTATAATATATTGATATTGCAGTTAACCCAAACGACTTCAAACTAATATGCTGGAATAAGCTTTTACACGCGCGTTCATTTGTATTGAATTCGCATCTAAGTAAATAAAAATAAATAAATATAAATATTGGTGGACATTTCCACACAGCGCCATCTAGCCCCAAAGTAAGCTAAGCATAGCTTGTATCATGGGAACCAGACAACTGATATAATACTTATATACTTTTATTGTAAATACATATCAAAACTCAGACACAGAACAAACACCTATGCTCGTCACACAAATGTTTGTCCTGGGTGGGAATCGAACCCACCTACAGCGTAGAAGGCAAGGTTAAACCAACTGAGCTATGAGGCCAGTCAAGTCAAAAAGTGTAGGTACCTATATCATACGAGGGTTAAGATACGAAGTTATAATGTAGTGGCTTGAATATCACTCTTAGCTCGTATAGGTAACCGTTAATCGAGTGGATGGGGGCGGGAATGGGGGGTGAAATGCGCATTAAAGTTAATTGAAATTCGTGGCTACGCATTTGCACTAATGCACCTTTCAGGTTGACATGTGTTTGGACACACGCGGTCCACGCCTCTCCTTTAAGAGCAGTATAACTCTAGCCAAGTTCGTCGGTTGTTATGGGCCGAGGTTACCACTTAACACCAGGTGGGCCGTCAGCTCGTTACGTAACTGTAAATAAAAAAAGGTGATTTCTTTTGCTTAGTTCTAGCAAAATCTGCGATGAATCGAAGATCGAATATAGTAGGTTAGTAGTAGGGTTAGTAGTGGGACTTTCAAGAACATTTTGATATTATGTCACAATTTTGATAAAGATGATTTTTATTAAGCATAATATAATAATAATAATAATGAATTTGAGAAAGACATTCGTAGTGGAAAAAAGTTCGATGCCCGATCATACAATGGTAATATATAATTATTTGTTTTCAGTCTTGAATCTGTATTTGCCACAAACCCATGTTTTATTTTAATTGAATTTTAACGACTGTTTAAAATAACTTTGAAAGGTTAGAGAATCTGTAATCAAGTTTAGATAATAATCAGGATTTGAAATGTGTAAACATATAAATCACAATGTTAAATTATTTCATTATACTATTCATACATTATACACAATAGTTATTATTTCGTTTTAAATTTGACCAATAATTCATTAATTTAAAACGTCCGTTATATTGATTATAAGATGATGATTACAGTTCGTTTGCCGACTGCCTTTGGTGCGGAAACCCAGCCTACGTATTAAAAAACTAATACTAAACATATTCTTAAAGTCCTTGAATAAAGCTGGATGTTTATAATTAAAATAGGTAATGTGATAATAATTGTGATCAACGAAATTTTGAGTAAAAATTCAGAAAAAAGTCCACGTAGACCATTGAAGAGAAGACAAACAGTTGCATTTTATTTTATTTCAATTTATATTAAGTATTTATTGCTTTACAATATTACAAATTAATTCAGCTGGATTTAGAAAAGATGACATAACGATTGATAAATTCAGTTATATTCCAGGACCTCATGTAATACCTGGTGATATTATATTGGCATCCCATTGGACTCTTGGTGATTGTACGATAACTCGAGCAAGTTGCTCACATGTCTCAATAAAACGTAGGTTCATCATAGTCAGTAATTCGGGACTTTTTTATTGCGTGCTCAAAGCGGACCTGTAATAATTATTACATTTAAGTTTAAATTTAAAATGGTATATCGATAACTTGACCGTATTTTAGCCAAATTCTACTTTATTTATACTATATTACTAGCTGTTGCCCACGACTTCGTCCGCGTGAAATTAAATTTTATAACGCACCCCTATTTTACCCCTTGGAAAAGTAGCCTAAGTTACTCCTTGTTACATCAGCTATCTGCCAGTGAAAGTCCCGTCAAAATCGGTCCAGCCGTTTCGGAGATTAGCCGGAACAAACAGACAGACAGACAGGCATACAGACGGCCAGACAAAAATTTATACATTCATATGCACTTAGTAAAAAGCGGTTATTTTAATATTACAAACAGACACTCCAATTTTATTTATTTGTATAGATTAGAACTGATAATGCATTAATACTAATCTTAAATGATTAATGTCGAAAGCATTAGCTTCTGGTTATTGTGAGATGAATGAGAGAAAATGAGATGTGCACACAAAGTGGCACCCACGCACTTCGCGATCCGAACGTTTTGAACTGTCAGCTACCGTTCGCTGCGCCCGCGCCGCCCGCGCCGCCCGCGCCGCCAGTGTTCGCCCCGAGCCGCTCCGGCGAATGCACTGTCATATCAAGCATTCATCCTGCCCGCCATCGTAAAAATACTCACATAACATTTTACAACGGAGCAATTTAAAAGCTAATTTGAGCACAAAGATCGAGGCATATTTCTCAAAATGAGTTCGAGCCAGCTATCAAGAGGGTGGTCATTTAACAGCCATTAACGCCTAAAACATAATAAGCAACGTTAAATAATTACAAAAAAGGTGTAAAAAGCTATTGAATACTACGGAGAGTGATGCGATGCGCCCGCGCTCGATGAAAGGCCGACTGCGCGCTGACGGAGATTGATTACGTAATCATGCACATCACGAGATTTGGGGATTCTCATAGAGAGTAATCATCATTCATCTCACGGCTCGTTGACGTTGCGTTTGAAATGGTTATAACGTGAGGTTCGACCGCATGGAATGGTTTTCGAGTTAATTTTACGCGTCATTTGAAGGTCGAGGTCGGATATGAAAGTTGGTGCAGAATTACCCGCCCGTTTGTTAGGTTTCATTTAAATCGACGCTTGTTCTTGGTGTCGGTAACAATGCGCGGTGTCTCGCTGTCGACGCACAATTAACCCTCCATTGTGCGAAGTGCGCGGGCGCACACCGGCGCGCGGCGGCGCGGCCGCCTTGTTGATTTTACTCCTACGCCTATTGTGATCCAAGCGATCGCGCGCTTTACCATTCTACTCGGTGCGAGTCATTCAGTGGGTAGTCCCATACAATGAGATATTATCTCTGCTACTATAGTTTTATATTTGACATTTAACTGTATAATACTTTTCACACAATCCTGTACGCGACAGCTTTCATCATACTTTTTGTTTTATTATATGTTTTTGCTTAGGTTTTGTGTTTTATGTCTGGCGTTGTTTCTCTCTTTCTTTTCTAATAATTTAAGAAATAGATTTAGAAGTTAATTTATACTGACTGAATGCCTTAATTACATTTATAAAACGATCGCCCGTGGCTTGACTGTGTACTGTAGCTGAATGCTTTCAATTACGAAAATAGTAATGGATGTTTGCACGTGAAACAATGGACGGGATGGAATGTCGGTCACCAGCGCCGCGCCGGCGCGGGCGGTGGGTCACAGAGTCACAGGTCTCGGTACGCGCGCGGATGCTACAATACTCGCGTAATGAAGTGGGCTGGGGGCGGCATTGTGCCTCCGATGCCACAAAATGAGGCATTGTACCCGCGACCCCCCGACCCGCTCGTTACCGCGACTTCACTCACCGTTACCACCCCGGGATCACGTAACGCACGCGGCTAACCTCGTTATCCTGTTCCGTTACAGATTTTTGAACTTTATCACATCAATACTTGTCTGTTTGGTCGGTGACATGTACCGTTTTTGATCTACGGGAGCGAAGTTGGTGGTCCGTTGAACGTGCCTTGATTTGTGTCCAAAAGAGGCACCTTGGTTAATGCATTGACTGATTGAGTGTACTTAGTACAGTTTTTATCTATAGGTAGAACTTTAATAATTTTTTTTAATAAGCGGAACTTGAGCATAAGGTAGCCATAGTAAAACAGTTGTCCCGTGACTTTTTTAATCTCCTTCAGGCTAACAAATTAAACCATAAAAACCTAACATCTCTCACTTTCTTCTCCGTTCAAAACTAAAGGACAGCGATAGGGTACCGTCATGTGGTGTTACTTTTTCAAACAGGGTGTTAAATTTTCACAGTTACCCTTCGGCTAAAAATATAAATTATATTTATTTCGATTCTGGGTGGGTGAGGTAGGTGGTTTTTGTAACCGATACGTGGTAAATCGAACACGAGCCACGGAAGCTAGGGACAAGGGTTGATTGGAATGGGTTTCGGAATAACGAATGTACAACACATGTAGTTAATAGGTGCTTTATTAAAACCGGTGAGACTGAGCAGATTTCTTCGATACGTTGCTTAATAAAAAATACTTTACACCAAAAATCTGATAGTTAAGGTTACCACCTACAGCTCAGAACTTCTTCATATTTAGCAATCTACAGGTCAGTAATATCATAATGTATACCATATAGATTTAGGGTTCAAAACATTATAAATATCTCGCATTACTCTTCTACCTCTCATATTGACTGGCCTCACAGCTCAGTTGGTAGTAACCCTGCCTACTGCACTGTAGGTCGTGGGTTCGATTCCCCCCCAGGACATGTTTGTCCTTGTTTGTGTGACGAATATAGATGTTTGTTCTGTGTCTGGGTGTTAATATGTATTTCCAAAAAAGATATAAGTAGTAGGTATATCAGTTGTCTGGTTCCCATGACACAAGCTATGCTTAGCTTACTTTGGGGCTAGATTGACATGCCCACCAGTATTTATTATTACTGTTACCATATTTTGATGATATAATTTGCGTAATTTCACCTTCTGTCAAATAAAATTACTTACTCAGCTTTCGTTGAAACAAAAATAGTGGCAGGCAATCAAACAAACGACATTAGGCTCAAATGACGTCTAATGCGACCAAATTATATGCGCAGTTCACGTCGCGCCGCCCAGCTATGAAGTTATTATTTTCCATTTCCGCGGTGTTAAGTCGATAACTCGAAAATGACTGGCATTCGAGGGAATTGGCTACACTCGGTATAGGGCTGTCAAGAATCCGAACAAAGTCAAAGTGAAAATCACTGTTTTACGAATTCTTGTAAATAATACATGAATAAATCGTTAATCTTCGTGGCATGAACATACGAAGCTCAAGAACCGATAAAAATGTGTATACTCACCACATAAAGTTTGCAATGCACTTAATGATATATTACATATGTATTTCAGACATATTTTATATCATTGGTTGAATTACATCGAATTTAGATAGATAGATAGATGACACTTTATTGCTCACAAAACCAAAATAACAACAATCAGTAACAATATACAAAAGAGTGAAACAAAGGGCGGTCTTATCGCTATAAACCGATCCCTTACAGACCTTTGGATGGCAGAAATACTGGACTTTATATGGGGCTTAAAAAAAACATTCAAGTCGTTTAAACTTCCAAATTCATACAAAAATAATAATAAATTTTGGCACTGGGTGTGATGGACAGGCACAAGATATTACACGGGTAAAATACATATTTGATTTAAGTTAATTATTAACCTGAGAACTTACATCTAGAAGGAGTTAACGTTGGCTTCCTCACTAGGCTAAGCATGTATCGAGACTAGAGTACCTACTAATGAAATTTGCAGGCCTAACTGTTACTTGAAAATGATAGGCATTCGTTGCAGTAGATTAGTACGTGCTCATTACCATTTGTAGCTTTGAGTTGCACCAGACATCAATGTTTCGACAGTAAATTAGCTACGCGATAATTGTTGCGGAAATTTACAAAGTAAATCGTTTACTTAAACTACTTAGTGATTAGTAAAGAGCAAAGAGTAGCACATAGTAAGTATTAAGTATAACTGCATTGCAGTGCATACGGAATTAAAACTAAGGACTACTTTTTTGGTCTACTTGAATTAAACAAAAATTCAGTCTCTTTTATTTTAATAAGTGCATTATTTTATATAGTGCATATTATGTAAGTTTTTGATGTGAAACATCTATAGCCGCACGTAAAACCGATTTCTGGCTTGGCGACGCGTCGCCACGGCATGAGCGCTGATTGGTCCGTTCAAGGTTACGACAAATCATAAACATTATTAGTTATGGGGTACTTAGTTTCTTACAAAATAATGTCGATGTTTCACATCTGCCAGGCGTCTCGTGACGGCTCACATTTTTTTTATTTGATACAGTTATGGAACGAGCTGACCTGGTGTTAAGTGATAACCTCGGCCCAATACAACCGATGCGACTTGGGTCCTCCCCTAATAGGTACGACAAGACCCAAGACGCATCGAATGCACCCGTAACTCTGAGACGTGTAGGTGGAATGTCTCATGTGCCTGTAATTTCATATGTATATCATTTCATTGTATAAGTTAGTAGAAATAAGTAACATATTAATTAAAAAATATCTAAGTTACGTTATCTATACAAATAAATAAAATTGGAGTGTCTGTTTGTAATATTAAAATATCCGCTTTTTGCTAATTGCACATGGATGTACACACGGTATATATGCCAAAACATTTGTTACAATTTTTGTCTGTCTGTCTGTTTGTTCCGGCTAATCTATAAAATGGCTGGACCGATTTTGACGGGCCTTTTACTAGCAGATAGCTGTTGTAACAAGGAGTAACTTAGCTTACTTTTAGGGGTAAAATAGGGGTGCGTGTTAAAACCGAATTCCACGCGGACGAAGTCGCGGGCAACAGCTAGTACACAATAACGTGAAATAGGACACGGGTGTATTGGTGACGTCACGCAAGGCGCTCGTAAGCTTTGTTGCCACATTACAACTCATTCTGGGACTGACAATCTATGGGGAAAAAATAACTGCTTGTCGTTACTTCAGAATTAGCATGTCACATGATGTATACACGCGAACTAATTCCCACACTGAATGGAAGCCAAAATAACGCATTATTCGATATATTTTTTTAGATCGGGAATGTTTCGTTCATCGGGAGTTTACGCAATAATTCATTGACACGGGATTGACAGCTTCAAAAATAGCCGTATTTTATTCATAACCGGTTCTGAGTAGCGGTTTGTGAATATCTCAAACATTACTTTGAGCAAACATTTAATTTTTAGTGACGGTTCCGTGGCTAAGTGGTAGTGACCCTGTCTTCAATGCTAGAGGACCCAGGAGCGTAAACTTTGTTTGGTGAGCATTAAATCTTCGAGTCATGGATGATAGTGTTGTGTATGACGTACATAATTGTATGTTCATGCCACCTACGACACAACGAATATTAATATAGGTGTATGTAAGCATTTTGTTTGCGTTTGTTTATTCTTAAGACAGGATAGATAGATAGAAAACTCTTTATTGTAAACCACACAAATACATACAAATAGACAAGTTAAAAACAATTAACTATAGGTACACGTGACATACAATCGCCGGCCTTATAATAAGCAATCTCTTCCAGGCAACATTTGGATGGATTGGATTAAATGGAGTTCGTTTTAGCAAACCTGTTTAGGAACGAACTTTACCATCCTGTGAATGGTAGAGATCAAATGACATTTCGTCATTTGGCTTCCAACTACTTTCGGCAAAAAGGCACAATGCGCACGTTGTAGCAAACCCAGGAATATAAACATTTTATGACGTGAGAGTTTCCTCTGTTTTTCCGAGCAGTGCGGATATATATGTCGTACGGCAGGTGAAAGTGAGACGCACGAGCAGTGAGCCGCGGCGCGCGGCGCGCGGCGGCGGTTTCGTACATCGCCACCCGTCCGCGCCCGTAAGCTCGTAATTTGCCTTTCTATTAGAGCGAGGGCGTGAAAAAAGGAAAGCGTTTACGGCGTGTTTAATGGGAGCGAGCGGGAAGAAATATGGCCGCCGGCCGGGTGAACGGAAAATTCTGGTTTTCAGAGAGTTTTTGCGGAGATGTGCATCGGGTCGTGGAGTGCGAGGGGGACGGCGATGTTTGCGGAGCCGCTCCCCCGAATAATTAGCGGAAGTCGTGGCTTAGTTCACCCCCGCGCCCCCGCGCCCCCGCGCCGGAGGGCTGCGGGAAGGGAGTTCCTCTATTTGTCGTTTAAGAGTTAATCGGACGAGCGATTCGTCACCCTTGGGAGAACACGCCAACGGCAATATTATTATATCTTTATTATGAGTGTAGTAGTACCTACGAAGACCCGGGGGCGATTATACGATATCATGATTATTGATAACTTGTTTTGCGGTTACTTGTTTGGAGGGTCGTTAATACTGAATTCACCAACACAATTGCTCCATACAATATGTAGTTTTTCTTCTAATTAATGGTTACCGTATATGTTTTACATTCAAACATGTAGCGGTGGAATACAACAATGTTTGTTTATATTTAAGCTAGCCCGTGGGGCGAAGTAAAATATATCATTAGTAGAGGGGAAGTGACAAATAGTAGTAAACACAGAGCGTGTGCGGACTGTCAATTAGCTGTAATAGCACGACTCCCGCGACATATGCTCAACGACCGACTTTATATTTGTTACCCTTTTTACGATACAAAATTATACACACAGCGGTACCAGACTTCCTATACTGTTGCTGGTAGTTTGCGGTATCCTCACAGAATTCAAATGACAGTATTTTCTAAACTTAATCTTCTTTCCTATAAGAATGTATGATGATAACGATTGCGGCTCAAATAATATAGAAAATAATAATAATAACTCAGAGTTATAATAATAATAATAATAATAATTTTATTTCAGATAATAATCTATATACATAAAAAAATTTGTTACTTATTTAATCATAACTTATTTTAGATCCATGTTATTACATTCATATTAATAAGTGTTGTATGAAATGAAAAAAATCGCTTTCCAAGTATTTTTCTTATATACCATTCAAGGCCTAACTCTGCCACAAAGTGGAGCTAATCAGTTGATTTGCTCAACCCAATGGCGGCAAATGAGCGATGCCGGTAATTAAAAGCGATCGCCTTACTTCGTCAATAAACTGCTAGATGGAAATTAATTGCGAATGCGTAGGTACTCGATATGACCCGGATTATTTGCCAGTGAACGTTGATTCAACTGATTTGCTATAAATGCCAAGGTATATGATGATTATTATGGTATTACTTAAACAGTAGTCGGAAATTAAACATATTATAATATTTATTACCAAGCTTGCAATGATTCATGTTAGACCCATAAGATACCAGCTTTGAAACTTGTATTATAAATGCGAGAGTGATATCTTTGGATGTTTATTCCGCTGAAACTACTGAATTGATCAGGCTGAGTCAGGTCCAGTTTTAGACCAATAATAAAATATTTTTATAAGTTCCCATGCGGTAGAAATACTGCTTTGCTCTTATTTTACTCCATTTCCCAATAATTACAGTTAATTTTTTTGTATGACTCAGGGTGACTTTAAATAAATCTTTATTCACTGACTTCGTGCAAAGCTTAACATAGTGAGTTAGTATCTAATAAAAGGTTATAAATACACTCTGCCTGAATTAGGAAATACTGTATCTCAGGCGATAAAAAAAAGATAGACATTCCTAATCATTCTACATGCACTCAATCAAGACAAAACCTCTATTAAACGAAGGATAGTAAGTTATTCATTTCGGAAAACTGTATATTATATTACCTGTTAAGTTTTCATTTTATAACATTAAAAGTCGTATGGTCTAAAAGTAAACGAAAGTTTACATATAATTGGTCAGTCAGAACAGGGAGTTGGTAACCAATCTTGTTTCTTTTTGCTTTTGTTAACGTTGTATGTACTTGCACCATGCGTGTCAAATAAAATTTATTCTATTCTATTCTTCTAACCGCGTGTGTTTAAGTAGAGCATACAATACAATTCTCATTGGCAGCTTACTTTTACTAAACAACTATTGGATTTGGATCTGGTCATTTGGAGCATAAAAAATTGGAAACCACGTGTGTGGTAGAAACTTTGCACTAATAAACCAATAGAACATCGCAGTCTGTGTTGACTCCCCATAGGAGGCATTCTGGGAAGGACTTCCTCATGCAAGTGTAGACCATTAATTACGATACAATACTCAATAGTATTGTCGTGGTCGTTGAAAAGTTCGTGTCAATAGGCATTGACACATTGACAATATATATTTTTTTGCAAAAGTTTTAGGGTTCTGTTTCGTTACGCTCGTGCCAGAACTATTGGTGTGGACCATATAATTTAAGTTAAAACAAAGCTATTGTGTTTCTTTGAGGGCATGGTAACCAATTGTTACGGTACTTACTCGAATGAAAGGTACACCAACCAAATTTTATCTTTGAGAAATGTATGTAGTGCTCTGCTAAATAAGAACTAATAAATAAAAAAATTAAGTTTGGAGATTGGATTGGTATTCCTGCAGTCGGATAATTGGCAAAGGCTGGTCTTTTAGAGAATAGCCTTTTTATGTTTTACAGTTACGGAACGAGCCGATGGCCCACCTGGTGTTAAGTGGTAACCTCTGCCCATAACAACCGATGCGACTTGCGTCCTCCCTTACTAGGTACGACAAGACCGAAGTCACATTGTAGGTATGTGCCCGTAACTCTGAGATGTGTAGGTGGAATGTCTCAAGTGCCGTAATTTCACCGGCAACCACACCTTTCAGCCCCAAACACAGTAACGCGAATACGTTACTGCTTACTGCTTGGCGTCAGAAATTGGCATGGGCATATTAGTTTCATATTACAGTAATAACGCCCAAATATAATTTGTAATCCATCTCGACTTTTATGATTTATTTTCATTTATTATAACTAAACTAAAACGGACTGACCATGAGCACGTGAACCCACATTCTTCAGTTACTTAGTGACATTCCATTTAGGTAATACTATCTGAACATGACCGTGACAGGTCCATAAAATTATTTACACTAAAACAATCCGGTATCCGCGCTCAGTCACACAAACAAATAACATTCATCTCATATAATATTTGTCATGTTTATCGGAATGTGGTAATCGAAACCGCACTTCACTCCAAAGCTCCGCGCTCCTCCGCGTAGATCGTCATTCACATTCCTCTGTTATGTGTTGCATTTTCAAGTGTACGGAACCAGTTTTGTGATGTGCGGGTTCGCGGCTGTTTCGCGGCTGTTTCGCGGCTGTTTCGCGCGGCGTCGCGTCGTGTGGGTGGCGTGTCGCTCACAATGGTGTTTCGTTTGGCATTCGTCGCGGGGCACCGCCCGTCCGGCAGATGATTGATGACCACTTCCATAGTCTACTCTACGGCTTGCAAGCTCACTCGATATAACATTCTTTGGATGAAATACACATTTGTTTATTAAACAATTCGCTTTGTACTAGTAATTATGTGATATCTTCGTGCTAGCGATTGTGATTTAGGTATAAAGTAAAATAGAATAGAATTGAAATACAATTCGGTGGAGTGGACTTGAGTGGTATTGCTGTTGTCCATGGGCGGCGGTTTCCACTTAACATTAGGTGGGCCGTCGGCTCGTTCCGTCACATCAATGATATAAAAAATAAAAAATAAATTGCACAAATATTAAATGAAGTAAAATAAAATGACAATAACACGAAAATGATGAGAAAATTATATGCCTTAAATTGCTTTCTTTGCTACACTGTGTGGTCAAAAAGGACTGTCTCAGCATAGAGGTAATCCCAGGCGAGAAAATAGTATTCATGCCAAGCGCTGGTTAGTTAAGTACGTATAAAACCGACTATGTATTACTTTTAATTATTCCGCTTTCCCTTAAAAGTAAAAAGGATGATTATATTTCGACATATTGTCCAATAAACTGCGGACCTATTATTTGTTTTTTGTATTCGAAAAAATTTCATCTTGCTATTTAAAAACTTGGCTTACACTACAATTTGTAATATAATATGCGGTCGGTTGTCGAATCGATAGCACATTGAAACGTCCGGAGGGTTCCGTAAATAAAATATATTTCATATCGGGACAGGTGCAGAGTCGGGTTACGGAGGCATCCGAGGGTTCGCGCGCAGTCCGCTCATTACCATGCGTTGTATTCCTACGAATTAGTTCATCCGACGGCGAGTACAGGTGCAACCTGCCACATCAAACGATACAGCTTAGAACGTATCCCGACGTTATCTCCACACTAATCATGCCTTTTAGTAGCATAATAACCGCCACAAACATTTGTTATTCCGCCTATTAACTCGTCGATAAGGTCAGAGCCAAAACGGCTGTCCTAGACAATAATCATTTTACAATACGATGCTATTATGAAATGGTATTTACTTGTTTACCAATTCCATGAGTACTGGGAAATGAAACTGACGTGTACTAATAAACGGTTCTTTAAGACTTTACTTTCTTTAATTAGCTGTAATCTATACTAAAAATAAATAAAATTGGAGTGTCTGTTTGTAATATTAAAATAAACATTTTTTACTAAGTGCATGGCACATAGGTACACGGTACATATACCAAAACAATTTTTTTTACAAGTTTGTCTGTCTGTCTGATCCGGCTAATCTTTGAAATGGCTGGACTGATTTTGACGGAACTTTCACTGGCAGATAGCTGATGTAACAAGGAGTAACTTAGGCTACTTTTCCGAGGAATAAAATAGAGGTGCGTGATAAAACCAAATTCCACACGGACGAAGTCGCGGGCAACAGCTAGTGTTTGATAAGTTTTTATATTGCGCAGTGTAGCGTGACTGACGTCAATTTGTAGTACAATCGGGCGCTGTCCTTTAGTTGTAGTAGTATTAGATGTATGCATAATAATGCAGATAGATAAGCCGCATGTCTCACTTATTTTGCTTAACATAATACATAACTATACGGGTCCTTGTCGACTCAATGTACTATCCTCTGGGGCAACCTCTGGGGACTGGCCTCATAGCTCATTGGGTAGTAACCCTGCCTTAAGCGCTGTAGGTCGTGTTCAATTCCCACCCAGGACAACACCCCCACACAGATCAAACATCTATGTTCGTCACACAAATGTTTGTCCTGTTTGGGAATCGAATCCACAACAGCGCAGAAAGCTACCAACTACTACCAACTGAGCTGTAAGGCTAAATTAACGTGAGATTGTAAGAACTTCGCCACAGATAATCTTTGAAATTATTTACGCCTCCTACTTCTTAGTGCTGAGACGCCTCGCTTTTCACGGAGCCGCCAGGTTCTGATAATTTTCTTAAACTATCCAGAATTCCATGGGATTCAAAGCTTTTATCGTCAATTCACCACACAAACTCAATTCAAGTTTGAATACATTTTCTTAAATATTTGACCTAAAAATTGGAAAGGCATATAATGTAAGCTGTTGGTTTAAAATGTACGAGTAACTTGTCACCAAACGCTGCCTGAACGCTTATCGGTGACAGATCAGTGTCCTATAAAATCGTTTGGAATTTAAACTCTTCGTAATAACCATCAAAATATCAGTTCGAGCGGTGCTAGGTATTTTATACCTTATGACGAAAGATTTATGATATATTTTCCGTTTGGCCGTGGATGTAAATATCTCATCTGCGGCGGTCGCTTGAGGCACGTCACCCGTTTTGTACTCGTCGCCTGATCCCGCGCTTAGCTAACCGTTTTGACATGATTTCAGATGATGAGATACGAGTGTTGGTTGGGTTCTTTATTTTTTTGGAATCCGTGTCCATGCGGCGTAAAACATAGCTGTTTAACAGTAAAACAGCCAACACTAAATTATTTATGAGTCATTTCAAAAACCTAATATTGAGACGGTCTTAGGAATAACTTAGTATCATTAGTCATTAGTTCGCCAAAAAGTTTAAGTAAAACAGATGGCAATAGAAACTTAACTGGGAGTCTAACTAATGAAGAATTAGTAACGTATCTTCAATTAATCGATGTCGGATTAAAATGGTTTTACATTAAATCTCTTTAAAAAAAGCAAATGGCTTCCGAGTCCTAGTCCGTGAGGCGAGATAATATCGACACGGCAGCGACGGGCAAAGGGACCGGCCGCAGTGACAGCTCCTCACAATACAGTCGTTTAACACGCTCATCGCATTCGGAAGATCTTTTGACAGCTCTCACACATATCAACGTTCTTGGATTCGTTTTGGTTAGAAAACGTAAAGGTCGAAGTGGCGCGGTTGAACTCGTGTCAGACGGCGCGCAGTGTAAGAGGCAGATGAAGGAGCGTCGGGTGAATCAACAATGAGCGTAGGTGGCGGTTGTGCGCGAGGCGTGTCCGCGCTTCATCGATCGCAGCCTCCGACCGGCGCTTCTCGACGACGTCTGGCTACCCCGCGCGCACCCCGCGCGCACCCCGCGCACGTTAGCGCCCCGACCGAATGCATTTACCACCCGCTCGTACCACCCCCGCAACCTACCTGTCTACTGTGTTCGTCTGCTCCCTTATATTTTAACATATTTTGCCGCTCTATTATAATTCCAAAACTGAAAAATAAAGCCTGAAATCCCGTTTACGAGCTCACTTTTATGTTCCAATTTAGAGGTGAGGTGTTGATTCGTGTAGTGGCTCGGGTTGCGCGAACGCCGAGGTGCAATTAAAGCGTCTTCGCGAGCGAACTGTAAATGTTATTTGTGCTCATTAAAACCGAATTACGTTATAAATTTTATGTGCGTACGCTGTAGACTTTTTAATACGAGCAAGGAATTATCGAAACATTGTTACTGTTATTGCAAAAAATGTTAATGTCGAAGGAAGTTTGACAATGTTGCGGGTATAATTAGCGAATGCCACCGTAGTGGCGAGATTTATACGTATCTTTGGAGATGAATTACGCTACCCATCATCACGAGCGATAATAGCTTTATCTTTATTGAGGTAATAGCATAAAACATTAGTGGTCTAAATTAAATTTGTCGGGTATCGAGCCGGCGGCGGGCGGTCATTCATCATCGGTAATGGTGCTACACTAACGACCGTGCCCTCTCCGTGTCGTGGATGTGATGTCATGACTACAGGATCACATAACACCAATCAATGTCGTGCCAATGCATGAACAATGAGGTTTATTCGCATCATTCAATCCACATTCGGTGTGAAATAAGTTTCTATTGCACGAAAGTTATCAAAATAAATGTCTATTGCAAGAAAGCTAACAAAATAAGTTTCTATTGCAAGAAAGTTATGAAAATAAGCTAGAAAAATTTGATAATTGTTGAAAATGAATGAAACTGCAATTACTTTATTGTTTCTTGTCCTCTATCAAGTAATAAAATGAGACCTGACTCGTAAGTTTCCCTTTTTTTCGTTCATATCTTGTGATGAAATGGACTATAATAGAACATTTCAGCTGTATTTTCAATACTAGTGTTTAAGACTTTTAAACGTTAAAGATTGGCTTGCGCCAATGGAATTAAAAATTCAAACAAACAAACACACATATTAACTAATACAGTATTGTTTATCATAACGCACTAATACATACTTCACTTAATTTTTCTCAATGAGCCACTTTTCACCTTGTGGATTGCATCGAGGGAAAGTAGACATGACAAATGAGACCGTGATTGTTTTCTCACAAGAACTTCTTCGGGCCGAATGACGCCATTAAATTTAAATAAAATAAAGTAAGTCAATGCTATTTGACAGATAGATATACGAATACCTATCTATCTTTTTTCTCTATTTTTTTATTTGATTTAAGTGATGGAACTAGCTGACGGCCCACCTTATGTTAAGTGGTTACCGCCGCCCATAGGCAACAGCTATATACACACCTAGGTATTACTATTTTATTTTCTGTATATTTTTTCTTAATAACGCGCTCCCTAAGATTACTGTATTACCTTTTTTGGAGCTTCCTTACGAACTCCTTATGAATCAATTTTATTTAAAACCCCCGGTAGAAAATTTGATGGGTAGTAAAATCGAGTAGGTACTTATTACAAAACGCGTTATGTTGTAATAATTACAGTGACAATCGTACTTAAAGAGAAACTCATGTCTCGCGACTCGCTGAACTGACGCTCACATTTTTTTATTTTTTTGTATTTTTTAGTTACCTGCATAAAAATATCAATCCGTCATCAGTTTTTTTTTTATTATTTGTGAAAATCCGGACGGCAAAATTGATGCAACTCAAATGACATCGTGTGTAAGTCAAATGACATCGTGAAAATGTGCACCTAGTAATAATCTCAATAAAGCATGGTAGCTTTCCATAAAAATAAAATACGGAGATTTTCACACTACAGGCATAAACGACCATTGATTATAATAACCTAGTTGTTTGCAAGGCTAGCACACTCTTACTTCCACACCCAAGCAAATTATCCGCATTCAAGCGAAATTCAACAAGAACATAACGTTTGCAGTATAAATGTTTAAAGACTCAAGTTTATTACAAGTCCGGTACTCTCGTACATAGTTATAAACCGTTTGCATAGCATTTAACGACAAAGACACAGCTAAGTAAAATAGCTGGCTCACTGCATCAATCCCTAGCACTTTCTTACCGGTACAACATTTCAAGAGCAGTAGAACTCACGCCAAGTTCATCTGGGGAAGTACTGCCACCATGCCCATTTCTGCCGCCAAGCAGTAACGCATTCGCGTTACTGCGTTCCGGTTTGAAAGTTGTGGTTGCCGGTGAAATTACAGGCACATGAGACATTCCACCTACACATCCCAGAGTTATGGGCGCATACCATGTGACTTGGATCTTGTCGTACCTAGTAAGGGAGGACCCAAGTCGCATCGGTTGTTGTGGGCCGAGGTTACCACTTAACAGCAGGAGGGCCGTAGGCTCGTTCCGTAACTGTAAAAAAATTATTTCCTTTTATTTAAGTTTGAAATTCTGTGAATTCTTCTCGAACTCAAGTAATTACTACCGTTTGAATATAGTTAACGTGCTATTCCTCAAGCTGTAGCAAAAGTAAACACAGACTGAATTACTAGCGCCCGAAGCAATGACATTAAAGTACGCAGTATGTGGTCGCAATTTTTCACCATTTTCAATTAACAGTAAGAGCATACTGTTGATGTGTAAGAAGTGCAAGATAAATACTCTACCAGTGCGACCGGCGAGTCTGATCACTAATTACATCGGCAGCTGACTCCCGGCTAAGTGGCGATATCAATCTAACTCGGGCACACGGGAACGAGCCACACTCGCCATCAAAACACTGCTTTAATGCTCATAATTGGCGGAAAAGGGTTGTAATATTCACATTTGAAAACGCTTTTTTTATAATTGTTACATGAGTGGTTTTATAGAAGGCATTCATTCAAAGATTAATTTAACGGTTCCTGCACATTCCCAATTCTCCGTGACTAAAATGAAATGTAGTATGTTGCGGTTTATTTGAAGCGATTAGTTCTTAGGCGGCGGTTCGATAATCGAGAATTGAGAGTAAAATTTTCACGTTCACGTCACGTTTTGCCACATTTCGTTACATAAGAGAGAAGAAAGATACAACGTAGAGACAGATAGAAAGAGAGCTATATATTCAGACGCCAAGGTAGCGGAGCAAAAGAGAGCGTAACCATACACGATACAAAACGATAGATAAGATAGTGTCACGCATGCGCCCGTTGCAGTTTTGAAGAAGTTTCACTTCTATCACGTGTACGGTGCTGCACGCGCATTTTATTTTGTATACGTTACTATTACGTTTTTTAACGAACGGATAGCTAAAACGACTTGGTCCGTCGCGCCTGTAGCTGAATCTGAAACGTGGAGGTAAAATATCTTATGTGCCTTTAATTCAGCGACGTCCTCAACATTAAGTCCAATATGGAAATGAGTACTTCCTCGGTAGAACTTGGCACAATTTCTACTGCCGTGAAAATAGTAGTTTTTACAACTGACAAGTTGTTTGCTAATGTTTCTGTAGGGTTATTGTAAGAACCTTGGAGGTTTATCATTTTGATAATTACTGATAAAATTTGGTAACACTAACATCAATTAAACTTTTCTACGTTTTTAGACGAAATAATCTCTATTGCTACGCATTCCGTTACAAAGGTATACATTCATACGCAAGTAATTTTGGTCGCTCGCTCTTTCTACACAACGTTCTACAAGTCACAGTACATTGTACGTAAGATACATCTTTTACTTCCATATTACAAAGTACCGTACCATTACCGTATTATTTAAAAAAGAATAATGTCGGGAAAAGTAGAAAATACTAATGAAAACTTGTGCCCAAGAAACAATAGTAGGTAGTCATATTATGGCAAGAAATGAAATCTTAGATTATAGTTGATACCTGAGGCTCTCATTACTCTTTCTTTCGTAACTCCTGTTTTATATTTTAGCAGGTTTTTATGAAGAAATGGTTCATTAGGTTTCAGAGCATATGCGATGTTATGCAAATGTATAATCATGTTTTATGAGATGTTTTCTTCGTGCCCGTTATTTGAGTAATGATAATAATATATTGATGATCATAATAATTGATATATGTTAAAGAAACTGAGCTTAATGGTTTGGATCGAGTTTCTTTCGTACAATTATTTTATGTAAATATAATGAATAACTACTTTATGAAATACGCTTAGATAATACGTAACATTTTTATAGAACGTGTTATAATATGTGTTATAAATAAAGTGAGCATAGTAGGAATTCAAATATTAATTTCACAGGCCTCATAGCTCAGTTGGCAGCAACTCTGCCTTCTGCGCTGTAGGTCGTGGGTTCGATTCCCTCCCAGGACAAATATTTGTGTGACGACCATAGATGTTTGTTCTGTGGCTGGTAATATGTATATATATGTATGTATTTACAAAAAAGTATATATGTATTCTATCAGTTGTCTGGTTCCCACAGTACAAGCTATGATTAGTTTGGAGCTAGATGGCGATGTGTGAATTATACACCAATATTATTAATATTATTAATGGATTAATAAATGATTTGACTTTCAATCTGTTGGTGTCGCGCTAATGTTACTCACAACCATTGCAGTCATAATTTATACGGTGACCTGAGTGGACCGAAAATTTGTCAATATCTTCGCACGCTTTATCGGGAAGCTAAATGTTTGAAATTTATAATATTTTTTCTCACAATGGAGATGAAAAGTTGTTTCACACGAGAATAAATATTCCAATTTCGTTTCATTGGATGACGAGCAAAGAAAGAGTATGTATTAGTGCTAGCCAATACATACTCTATACTACATTACACTTTTTTGACAACATACATACGTATGTAGTCAAAAACATCACTCGTGTCAACTACCGAATTCCGTTTAAGTTGGGTGTTATGGGTATAAATTTTTTTATTCATATAATTCTAGAAAAGTTTTCATACAAAGTGAGAGTGAACCACGTACAAGCAAATACTTAGTAATTTCAATCGGCATCTGGTGATTAGTCTTCCTTATTCCTGGCGTCTTAATTTACTGTTTTACTCGCTCATAATGACTTCATTTCGCTACCTGTCGAATTAAAATTATAAGAGTGGTACATTTTTTTAATCTGTTGTCTGGTACATAGCTTCATCGATTTAGTATTCAATAAGTATTTACCGAAGCATGAAAAAGTTTAATTTAAGCGACGATGATGGTGAATGTTTTGACGTTGACTTTGACTTAACTTAATTGTATAGAACGACAAGAAGAATAAGAACGAAGTGCCTCGCTCCAAGTCTTCCTTATTCTATTTTTCTTTTGTAGATCAACAAACTACATTTAGAGCTTGTTTGATGAAGACTCTATTTATTTTCTGCAAAGATAACTATAATTGTGCAAAAAATTCAACTCGTTGATTTGACTTGCGTTCTCATTTCTGATAAGTTACACTAAGTCACGAATGGTTAAGCAGTTGTGTTAACCTATCACGTACCAGCAAATAATTACTTGGATCCAGGCCGATGCCAAACGGATGTTCTGATGAGGCTAATCAGTAGCGGGTTCAAGTCTCTACTTAGTGCGTAAACGAGAGACTCCAACTCTAGATAATTGTAACATCTGATCTAGTAACTTGAAAAAAGACCTGCAAACGAAAAAAAATGAATTACCTAGTGTACGGTAAAATATATTAGATTCTCGATTTTAAAGGTGCCAATAACACAATGTAATTCGAGTGTTCAAACGCTTAAATCGATATAATCTTATGATTTAATGCATCTATTTCAACATTTTATGGACCTATAAAAACATTCAGGGCCATTGAAGTTACAACTTCGCCTGAATTTTGAGGGGGCTACTGTAATTTACGAGGGTGAATGTTGCATATCAACAATTGAAGGTAGTTAAAGTTTATGGCAAGGCGGTGGTTCCGGCGGAAGAGAAAACTGACCCCACAGAGATTCCAAAGATAATCTAGAGGCACCTTGTTAATATTAAATGTTCTATGACTGCCTCGTGATTATTAATAATTAGTTTATTGTTGGGTAGAAACTTATAATGATATCGTATTTTTAGTTTTATTGTCAAAGTTTTTTTTCGGAATTGAATGAAGATTGGGTAACGTAAGCATTAAAAAAATACTATTTGGCTTGTAAAAATATTATTTTGAAACCACAACATAGCGTACTCTGTATTTGGCGATGAAGTTTAATATCTGTGTCGTTACGTTGCGAAAGCATTCCCTATTTTACATAAACTTAACAATCGGTGGGCCACCTGCTCGTTCCGTAACTTCGTAACATATAAAAAACTCTGTTATGATGACACCGATGTAATTTTTGTTATTAGGTTTCGTTAAAAAACATTGCAAGTAATTTGACATGACAGCTCCAAGCTTATGTAGGTAAATGTCAAGTAGATTAGATAGCTTAACTCTCTATTGCATACACCAGAAAAACATATTACACAAAAGACAAAAATACACTAAAATATTAGGCGGCATTATCACTAAAAGTGATCTCTTCCATGCAACCTTTGGATGGGCAGGATACAAAGAAGTCACATCGGCAGTAGGTAATTACCGTAATTATTACAAAACGTTCAATCGTTAAATCATTATTCTCACATATCAGCAAAATATTTTAAAAACGCCATGAAATTAACCTAATAATTAAAATAACAACCTCCATTAACAATGAGTTTTAGCTATTGCTAAAGTGTGAACAGAGAAACTCAGCGTGAACTGATTTACAATTCCGGTTTAGGAATTTCTCGCCTCAACTTTAGTCGGTTATTGTAAATTATCGTGTGTTAACAATAAAACATTCTTCGCATAACTATAATTTGTACGCAAAAACAAAGAAAAAATTTTTAATTAGCAAAGTGTTTCCCTGTTGCGTTGCGCCCCGCGGCGTTGCTTCTTTATGCCGCGTCGTACACTCGCGCGGACTCCAACTCGTTAACAAAACGTCACTTTTCACAATATTTATGTCTCCATTATTTGTGTACATCGTAAAATTGAATGCTGCCGATGTTCACATGATTCGATTTGCAGAATTTTCTGTTCGACTGTGATGTACGAGTGATTGACATTGACGATTTAATATATCACAATATTTTTTTATGATAAATTATTTCATTCGACCCTGTTATAATTTGAGGAATCGAGCTACTGTTGAGTAAGTGAACAGTAATAATAATGTATCCATGAAGCTTAACTATATAATATAAAACACCTTCGAATATTTGTTTCTGGAACTGCTCGCTTTTCTTTCATTACGTTTTCTGTCAGTACTGAGTATTGGTACTTGTAGTGCTGCCAATTTTACGAGTACTAAAGTACCAATACACACATATATAACTCATACATACTCTAATATATTTAATTTCAACACTGCTAACCAGCAAAGTCTATCATGTTTAGAAAGATTTCAATTCAAGTCATAAAACAAGATCAAACTCCGCAAATTTACCCGAGAGACGACAAAACATGTCAAGTGTCAATTTGTATAATTTACAAAAGGAATTAAAATGGCCGTCTGACAGATGTCAGATCGCGTGACGTGGCGGGACCTCCTTACGATCTCACGGTGGCCAAATTTTATATTTATTTAAGACTAACTGTTGCCCGCGACTTCGTCGGCGTGGAATTCGGTTTCATCACGCACCCCTATTTTACCCCTCGGAAAAGTAGCCTAAGTTACTCCTTGTTACATCAGCTATCTGCTAGTGAAAGTCCCGTCAAAATCAGTCCAGCCATTTCAGAGATTAGCCGGAACAAACAGAGTCAAAAATTTTAAAAAATGTTTTTTTGGTATACATACTGTGTATACATCCAAAGTGGTTATTATAATATTACAAACAGATACTCCCAATTTGATTTAAATGTATAAAGATGAGACTGATTATTGGTTTTTCTAAACTGTAGGTTGTTTTGTGATGTTCAACCATTTTCACACGAGTCCCCCCGTAAGTGGATACATTGTTTTGAATAGTGAGATTAGTGTCGATGCGGTCGCCATAACTCGACGCGTGAGGGACGGCGAACTGACGCGCCGCACGCGCCACCATGCACACCATCACTACTTACTTAACTCCACTTACACCTACTTCACTTTTTTTATTTGATGTAGTTACCGAACGAGCCGATGGCCCACCTGGTGTTAAGTGGTAACCTCGGCCCATAACAACCGATGCGATTTAGGTCCTCCCCTACTAGGTATGAAGGTATGAGTCCCAAGTGGCATCGTATGCGCCCGTAACTCTGAGACGTGTAGGTGGAATGTCTCATGTGCCTGTAATTTCACCGGAAACCACACCTTTCAAACGAACACTAACGCGAATGCGTTACTTCTTGGCGGCAGAAATAGGCATGGTGGCAGTACCGGGCGAACTTGGCGAGAGTTCTACTGCTCTTAAGCTTTCATTGCACAATGCTGCAAATAATCTCATAACATTTATATTGATATACATTTTTTAGAAGGTCAGGTATTACCTGTTACTATAATATTGATAGAGTACTTCATATATTTATATACAGCGCCTTTCCGTGTGATGACCTATTGCGTGCAGGCCTCGTCTATAACTGGATGACATTTCATGAAAACCAGCTATGTTTCAATTGCCATAAACAGTAAACAATATTTCTACGCAACAACACTTATGACTCCGTAATTGTCTTGTGTTCGTAAAATGTTTACTAGCCTTTCAATGATCAACTCGAACATTTATGCTTAAAACTTATCTCTTTAGACGGCCGCTCGTTGTCCACGAATATTGATAGCACGACTGATTGAAAATGACTTTTACAAATGATTGTAGAAACTGCACGATCTCGCATTACATCACGTCATACATAGTACGCATTATTTATAAATTTCATATTCTATTTTGTGAATATTTGTATGCCTTTAAACGTCCGATTTTATTGATTTTAGAATCTTTATACGAGAGTATGAAATTATGATTTAGGCTGCAAAGCTGGATTATTATTCTTCACTTATACATCAAAATATCATTGATAATGTATGTTCAAACAGTTTTTATTGTAAAAAGTTAACATAGTTAACATGACATGTAACAACAGGTATAAATGAGTCGATTTTATCCACTATCGATCGAAACAATCGATCAGAACACTTTGCAAGACATATAAACGTGTGTACAAAAGTGATTAAGTAAATACTATATATTGCTCGATAACACACGATTAGATCAATTGTTTTTTCGAATATGGAATGGTCACTGCTTGTTTAAATCACTTCGGTGATATTTTCTATGTACCTACTTGATTTTATTTCTTAATATTTGGGATATAATATATTAATAATGAAATTCTTCTCTTTAGATAGAAGCTTTCAAAAGAGGTCACTCTTAAATCGTTACATTTGTAGTTTATTCTTCAATGTAGTAATTATTGTAGTTACTTATTTGTATAAGCAGTTATTATAGAGAAGTTCGGAAAGGGGACGAATATCGCGCCTTTCGCCGGATGCGGTTATCCATAATTGGTGCACTTGTTCAAGTAAATTTGAGCTGCTTTCAAAGTATACTGTGGCTTTTACTGGTTTCTTACCGCAGTTGAAACACAATGAAACAAAATACACACATTTCCGAAGGTTTAATAGTAGCCTACATGAAATTTAAGTGAAACGACTAGGCTTTACTATTACGAACGAAACCATATTTAACAGCTGGTGCACTAACAGGTTCGTTTAATTATGTTGCTAACTATATGGCATAGCAACCTGGAATAAATGTATAATTATGAAGTGATAAGTCGTTTTAAAATATATTTTAATTCTAGTCAATGTTAAAATGTTTAAAAACACTTAGATTTCTTGGTAAGTATTTTCACATTAATGGTTTGTTTGAACGAGTCTAGCTCAATCTAGATTCAGATATCGGCAATCAAACTATTGGCTGTAGAAATCTAAGTAATAAGTAGTAAAGAAGTCTAACCGCATTTTTTAAGTAACTTAGTATGTAAGTAACTCAAAACACTTATTATTAAGATACGTCCATACAGTATTTGTTAAGCTTATCCGCGGGCATCGCGGAGCGACGTATATTAATGAATTATGTAAATGCGGCCGACCTACCGCCCGTTGGCCCGCTCTACCAACTTTATTACTTGCGAAATTCCCTTTAAGTATTGGTAGTTCTTACTTAGAGATTTGTGAGTTCAAATTTAACTAACTAATACAGCATGTAGAGCAGTAGAACTCACGCCAAGTTCGTCCGGGGAAGCCATCATGCCCATTTCTGCCGCCAAGCAGTTACGCATTCGCGTTACTGTGTTCTGGTTTGAAAGGTGTGGTTGCCGGTGAAATTACAGGCACATGAGACATTCCACCAACATGCCTCAGGCTTACGGGCGCATAAGATGCGACTTGGGTCTTGTCGTACTTAATAGGAGAGAACCCAAGTCGCATCGGTTCTTATGGACAGAGGTGACCACTTAACACCAGGAGAGCCGTCGGCTCGTTCCGTAACTTTATCAAATAAATATAATAAAACATAAACATCTCAACAATCTATACAAATAAATAAAATTGAAGTGTCTGTTTGTAATATTAAAATAACCGCTTTTTACTAAGTGCATATGGATGTATACACGGTACATATACCAAAAGACCATTTTCTACAATTTTTGTCTGTCTGTCTGTGTGTTCCGGCTAATCTCTAAAATGGCTGCACCGATTTTGACGGGAATTTCACTGGCAGATAGCTGTAATAACAAGGAGTAACTTAGGCTACTTTTCCGAAAGGTTTTAGGCTACTTTTCTGATAGGGTTGCGTGATAAAACTGAATTCCACGCAGACGAAGTCGCGGGCAACAGCTAGTTGTAAATACAATCTGTAGTTATCGCTAAAAATGACAACAGTGCCGAGTGACGTAGGATGTGATCACGATCGATTGTTATCCGTGATGGATGTTGCTCATTATGCGTCGCGCTGGGTGGCTCGCGGTGCTGGACGCTACGTCGCGCGACTCTCGCCCTAACGACGCTCGTAAACGCAAGTGACAGCGACTTATTGTCGTTACAACGAGAGATCCCGCACCGCCCGCGCCGATACGGAACCATTCAAAACGCAACGATTTATTTATGACCAGTGCTTAACTCCCGACGCACCTCCAATACTTCGCTTTATCGATCGACTATCACAGTGTCCAGACTCCGGTTTATAGGTTTCTTCTATTATTAGTTATAATATTACTGACTGGCCTTATAGCTCAGTTGGTGGTAACGCTGCCTTCTGCGCTGTAGGTCGTGGGTTCGATTCCCACACAGGACAAACATTTGTATGATGAACATAGAAGTTTGTTCTGTGTTTGGGTGTTAATATGTATTATATGTAACCCAAAGGAAGCTAAGCATAGCTAAGCACAACGTAAATACATACATATATATTTACAAAAAAGTAAATAAGTATTATATCAGTTGTCTGGTTCCCATTACAAGCTATGCTTAGCTTACTTTGGGGCTAGATGGCGTTGTGTGAAACGTCCACCAATATTATTATTATATTACTTTTCTTAGGTTTGACATCTCGTTCGCGTTTTATGGCCTGTAATAATTCTATCTTTCACTCAGCTTAGTAGCTTTACTGCTAACCCCGCAAGAAATCGAGGTATTTCGGGTGTCGTTGATATAAGTTGTACGATATCACCTTGTTATGTCCCTCATAGACATGTCAGATCATTTTATGGGTTGTTATACAAATTGATATTTTCGACCCGATAGACAGTTATCTAATCTGACAAGTTCTTGACTACTTGCGCGGTCTTCAAATTTACAAAAGTGGTGTAAGGAAAAAAAATATACTTAACATAGACTGCATCATAAATAAACGATGGCGAGATGTTATCGGCGTTCGAATGGCAGGAAGCGCTTCGGACTGTTTAGGGGTGCATTAAAATCGTATACATCATATTTGTTTGATTTCCCAGTTCACGTTGCACCCTGTAATTATACGAGTCACTGTAAGCGGGCGGATCTCTGGCGGTTTTTGATGCATTAATCATCTTTTTTGTTACGTCGAGCATGTGTTGGTCTCTTAAAACACTTTTGGGGATTATAAGCTTTTTGTATTCGTAATGTCTAATTTAGTTTCAGTCTGCTCTTATGAGGTCATTAGCGGTGAGGTCCGTTCGCAAGGATCGGGAATTTAAACGCGGTTAATAGTTGCATTATGTTAGACTGCCCTCACAGCTCAGTTGGCAGTAACCCTGCCTTCTGCGCTGTAGGTCGCGGGTTCGATTCCACCCAGGCCAAACGTTTGTGTGACGAATATTGATGTTTGTTTTGTGTCTGGGTATTAGTATGTACGTATTTACAAAAAAAAAGTAACTATTATATCATTTGTCTGGTTCCCATGATACAAGCTATGCTTAACTTACTTTGGGGCTAGATGGCACCGTGTGAAATGTCCACCAATATCTATTTATTAATTTGTGTTCTGTGTCTGGGTGTTAATATTTATTACATGTATGTATTTACAAAAAAAAATAAGTATTATATCAGTAGTCTGGTTCCCATGATACAAGCTATGCTTTACTTACTTTAGATGGCGCTGTGTGAAATGTCCACCAATATTATTATTAGTAAATTTTCTACATTTATATATGTAATTTTGAGTGTTTGACAAAGTTATTTTGTTGTCAGGCGCATGTTTCCAACGGTGCGCGTGTCGTTCGCGGGGTGTCGCGCGGAGGCTCGGTACGCGGTGCTGCTGGACGTGGTGCCGGTGGATGGCAAGCGGTACCGGTACGCGTACCACCGCTCCTCGTGGCTGGTGGCCGGCAAGGCGGACCCGCCCGCCCCGGCGCGCCTCTACCCCCACCCCGACTCACCCTTCTCCGGGGACCAGCTGCGCAAGCAGGTCGTCTCCTTCGAGAAGGTCAAACTCACCAACAACGAAATGGACAAGAATGGACAGGTTGGTGTACTTTAATCCTTCACCTCACCAGAGCTACGACTAGTAGTAGCAGCAAACGTTCTCATTATTTCTTGCCATTTTTTCGTTGAATGTTGACTATCAAAACATTTAACGTAATAATGAGCTGATAAAAAGTTAAAAGCTGCAAATCGTGATGCTGTGGGATGGTAGAAGCAAACGTTTTGTGCCAGGTATAAATTTATTTTGTGAAATATATTGGTCGTACTCGAGAGCCGTCTGCTCTTACCAAAAGCCCGTGTAAACGCTGTCAAGGCCATCTGCGGCCAAAAGTCAACTATCCATTCATAAAATAAAAAAATAATAATATTGGTCTTACAATATGTTACCTTATAATATTTGTATTCGATAGTAGATTAGAAGTCATATCACTCTAGCTGAACGAGATTGCGTGCAGGTATATCGTTCAGAATACCCTAGTTCAGAATGAAAATCTGGTAAAGAAGAATAGTGTTTAGTGGTCAAATAGTAAAGCTAAAATTGAGTCTATTTGAAAATTTTTACCTTAATATGACTGACATCTGAAACTTCGATATCTATCGGACTCTTGTCAGTGTTTTGCTCCGTCAGTTAAGATTTATCGCACAATAGTTAACATAATCAATCAACTAACTATATTTCATTGCATAAGTCCGTGAATCAACTCAGTTCTGCTCTAGAAAGTTAGTATAATACTCTACCGTACACTTCGCGCTTGCACTTGGCCCGGCTAAGTGCGTGTTCCGCTTCGCATCGAGATTTATAAATTATGTTCCCTTAACCCGTCCATATCTTCCATATTAAAAACTAATTTCAATAATTTATGATATTAACTGAATGGCAAAAAAATTATGGCATCACATGCAAATAATATTTCAATTTCGTTTGAGTGGCTGCAATTGTAACATGTTTCAAAAACGTAAATAAAATGTTATAAATTAACAACGAACGGAACACAACAAGTTGTCACAATACTCTTACGCTCCATTTAAATTGTGATACGTCCTTCGAGATGAGTTCCTGCCGTTTCAAGTATAATATACGCAACTTCCTCGTGCGTGTGGCAATTTATAGAATTACGGATGAAATTGCCGGTGTCGGCGACACCTCGGGCGTCGGCGAGACTATAATGAGTCGCTACAAATTAGTAGCACATGTCGCGACCGCGTCGCGTCAGCCGGCAGCTACTCACCTCCGCGCTGCAGGTGCTGTCGCGAGCAACCAAATGTCACTAGCTCACTCGACCACGCTACACGGAACCCTACGCACTTACGGCGGCTACTCACCGCTGTCCAGTAAACTGTGTCGACTACTCATGCAGAATACGACAGTTACGAAGAACATGTCTGATGCTGTCGCAAGCCACAATTGATTTCTACACAGTGCGAGCGTTTTGAGTTGTTAGATTCAATTCATTATACTGAATAAATGTTAGCTAATTCGAAACTTGTATCCGGTTGTTCTAAAATCAAGATCTGCCTATTTTTTAATGTAATTTTGAAGCATTAATTTGGAACATAGAGTTTGGAAAAGAAAATCAACGTAACGGAACGGACGAAGGCGGGACTGCGTGATGGATGAACCGAGCTCTGACCAAAAATCAACCTAATTGGCTTTCTGTGCACCAAACACTGACGCATGATTATTATCATAGACGCAAAGAGTAAGACGACGGTTGATATATTTTCTCAAAATGTAATAAAACGTCACACTTAAACTGTACAAGTTAAAGCTCCTAATTAACAATATATAATCGGATACGGAACTCGGTAGGTCACTCGTTATTCCGCATAAAATGTCCACCACGCAAGTCTACACGTTGCGTAGCGTGTCGTCTACGCCTAATTGTATAACAAAAACTCCATGAAACCGACGAATTAATCATCAGTTGGGTACTTAACTGGTATTCGATTATTACTTAACTATTATGAGCCTTCAGTGCCTTGCATGAATGTAATTATGAATATTATGATTTCCAAAAGACCACTAAATTGGCCAGGTTATGTAATATTAGTCAGCCCAAAAATTTGATTATCACTACGTCTTAGTGTAAATTTTGTAATAGACTTTAGTGCACAGTTATAATTAGTAATACAAGTAAACTGCTGATTGTTCTAAATTGACCTATTGAGAATTTAAAAGGGTTGATGAAAACATTTTGTTTAAATTACTTAATGTTCGCGCCATAGATTTTTACGACAAATTAACTTATACTCCGTCGTTTGGAACGACATTTTATAGTTTTTTGTTGAGCGGTAGGTAATTGTAAAAATATGTAAATAGGCGCATGCAACTTCTAGTCCACCAAATGGTAACTACGAACATTAAATGATTAATGAACGCCATTTTAGTAGTTTACTCAAATAATGAAATTATAATTACTGGTCTCGGTACTCGGTACCCAGATGAAATATGTTGATATGTAATGACACACCCGTAACTTTGGACGTATAGAATAATACTATTTAAGACGCCTCGTGTACTAAATTTTGATTAATTTTACCTTATTTTTCATATTAAAATATACAAATATTTAATTATGAACATTTCACACAGCGCCATCTAGCCCCAAAGTAAGCTAAGTAAATAGCTTGTATCATGGGAACTCGACAACTGATATAATAATTAAATACTTTTTTGTAAATACATACATATAATACATATTAACACCCAGACAGAACAAACATCTACTGTCAATACACAAATGTTTATCCTGGAAATCGAACCAACGACCTACAACGCAGAAGGCAGGTTACTACCAACTGGCCGGTCCGATATTAATTGTCACGTGCCACTTACTTATTTTCACTGTCATTTTCATTTGCAACTTTCACAAATATGAAAAAAAAAACATCCGCAAAAATCGTTTACAAAACCCCAACACTATGTAGGGGCCAGGCCCACACACCATCTGCTCGTTATCACTGCCATTTATTCCATTTATTAACCTGCGAATTATGTAGTTACAATTGTCATTACCAACTTTACTCAATTCTATGTCCGACTTAAGTAGGCTGAGCAATTATAATGCACTTAAGATATGTACACTGGAATACTTGTGTTGCTCTATTCACTTTTTCTGTGAAAATAGATAATTGTGCGCTTCGAACATCGGCGACAGTTAGCGGGTATCTTTATTTTGAGCTAGGTGATCCCGATATTGCCTAGCACCTCAAAACGTATTAGCCAGTATATAGCTAGCCGCGGCTTCACGAGTGGATATATATATTCCAGCTAAATATTTTCATTATTAATCCTTAATTTATAGCCGCGTCCAGCTGTACGAATATACAAGCCAATAAAATTTAATAAAACGCTCACCGTCGCCGTCGCAACGCCCGTCTTAATGAACAACGACAATCATCAATTCTCGGCGAACATTTGCCTTTTTAATTATTGTTGATATTTTTCACATCGTTAACGTATTTTGTAATAAGGTGATTATAAAATAAACAAGCTAGACAGGTGACGGGAGTCGGTAGTGGATATGGTTTAGGTGTAATATAAATTAATAATATATTTGTCGTCGGCGGGTCTCCCGTGGAGAGGCGCGCGTTCGCCATACCCTTACTTATTGGTAGGTAATAGAGTAGTTGCGGGTATAGAATGTCAATTTCATTTTAATAACATTCAGCTGACGCCGATTTATACAAAACTAGCTGTTGCCCGCGACTTCGTCCGCGTGGAATTCGGTTTTATCACGCACCCATATTTTACCCCTCGGAAAAGTAGCCTAAGTTACTCCTTTTTCATCAGCTATCTGCCAGTGAAAGTCTTGTCAAAATCAGTCCAGTCGTTTCAGAGATTAGCCGGAACAAACAGACAGACAGACAAAAATTGTAAAAAATGTGTTTTGGTATAGGTATGTACCGTGTATACATCCATATGCATTTAGTAAAAAGCGGTTATTTTTATATTACAAACAGACACTCCAATTTTATTTATTTGTATAGATACCTATAATAAAAAAACTGTTCACAATAGTATGATTGTCCTCAGAACGCGGTATTTTGAGCAATTAATATACAATATTGAAATTTGGCACAACCGAAAACATTTACAGTCATCAGTGAAAACTAGAAAAGAATTGTGAATGAGTTCTAATTTTTTTTGTGATTTCGATGACAGCAAAAGTCAGTGAAGATCTGAATTAAGCGTTTCAATCTTTAAGTTAGTTTAACATTTAATATATGTTCAAAATTCCGTTAGTAGATAAAGGTTTTATAATACGCAATAGAAAATCTTAGCAAAGTACGAGTAGGCATACTTTATTGAAGAAAAATATGGTTATCCACAAGAAAATTCATTTCATTCTACATCAGTCATAATCAGTGATAATGGTCCTTCTAAATGCGTGCGTGTTCGGACATCATAATCACCAACAGCTCCAAAATCTGATATCATATGCGACGTATCAATGTCATACCGCGGTATGGTATTTGTCGATATCTAGGACGGATATATAAAGTTGTCAATGTTGATATTCCTATCCATATCTTAATAATTACATACACTATTTTGTAGCTACATAACTAACGAACATAATTATCATAGAGTATTGAAAATGCTAGACTGCCCATGCTATTATATTTCTATTAAAAATGTTCCTCGCCCGTGAATTATATCAATTTTCGAGATTAATTTATAGTTAGAAACATATACGTAGGTAGACTTATCTACTTTCCAAGCGAACACATGACACAATAAAATTATATATGAATATGAATCTAGATAAGACGAACACAATTTTCGATCTCTTCAAAAACTGGGAACATATTTTATTTGGTTCTAATTGTGCAATGCAACTGCGATATCATTTGTATTTATGTTTCATATAATATGTACTCTTGCAACCGTCAAATTTAACATCCAACAGTTAAATAGATCCCTGTTAAAGGTACTTAAATTATTTACTAACTGCTCGTTAAATAAAATTATGCTCAAACGAATTCCTGACATAATTTTGTTAGCCGCAACGCCTATTTAAGCTGTAACTGTTGGAATGCTGTCATTTCGAGACAGGTTCTACGTCATTGTATGCAAATACGTTCAGCGCCACTGTGAGACGGTCTCATTTAGCAGATTTATGGTCCTCTCGTATCGTGATACATGATGCCAATGATAGTACCGGGTGTATTAATCAAATTATGAGGAGCAGTGGTAACGCAAGATTTGCTTTAATGGCTGCCCTGCCCCGCGGGGGGTGCCGCATCGACATAACATTTCCCACTTCGATTTGTAGTCGTGTTTGTTTTTCTGTTTCGTCGTCTCACTTCACTTCAATCAAAGGTTGTATTTAGGGTACAGTGTGTGGAAATAGAATCCCTGTGAATGAAGGAATAGTTTAGTCTAGCCATTATTTATTTTATCCAAAATTCTATTCAGTCGTAGAAGTTCTTTTTCTCGAGCCTCAAAGGTTGGCTGGAAGAGAACTCTTTTTAGGGTTAAGCTGACCTTTGTAAATGCATTCGGTATATTAGCTTATCACTGTTATTTTTATGTTACTATCTGTGTACAATAAAATAAAAAGGTTCAAAATGGTCTTAAGAGGGGTCTAAATCTTCTCTTTGCTTTATGGGCAAGTGTGTTATACGCTTATACTTTTTGTTAGATGTTAATTATGCTTCTTGAATTTTTCAATAATAAATTTTGTTGAATTTCAGACAATCCTAATGCCATCGGAACTCTTGATGTAGGCTTGACTAGCACTTGCCAGAATCAATGTAATAATATCTTTTACACTTTTTTACATTCTGAGTTGACGTTTATCTCGTCTCTCCGGGTGACGGCAAACGACGTACGACCTTTCTAGTTAAACGACGATTTACCGCGATCCATTCCAGTCCCCGTGTCAGCTTCTTAACGATCGAGTATTTTATTGTGAACTAGCTGTTGCCCGCGACTTCGTACGCGTCGAATTCGGTTTTATCACGCACCCCTATTTTACCCCTCGGAAAAGTAGCCTAAGTTACTCCTTGTTACATCAGCTATTTGCCAGTGAAAGTCCCGTCAAAATCGGTCCAGCCACTTAAAAAAAAAAAATTATTATTATTATTTCAGAGATTAGCCGGAACAAACAGACAGCCAGACAAAAATTTAAAAAAATGTTTTTTTGGTATATGTACCGTGTATACATCCATATGTTATTAAAAAGCGGTTATTTTAATATTACAAACGGACACTCCAATTTTATTTATTTGTATAGATGTTATGATGAACGTTAACGTAGGTACGCTGAGTTATTTCAGTGTCACATTATGAATTTGTGAACTCGAGAAGCCGAATGAATTGCCCACTAAAAGTTGAAATTCATTACGATATAAAGTAGAAGATGTTGAGTGTTTAATTTTAAATAATAGCTTTATTTCTTATCTTTTTGAATTGTTTGCTTGTAATTTTTTGTTATTATATATTTTTGTTTTTCCTAAGGTGGTTTCCATTTTTATATTTATATTTCTAAATACAATTAACGTAATTGTTCGGTATGAATTTTTTCGAAAGAAAATTAAAAAGCTTAGACTGAGAATTGAAAATATTATCACAGAAATTTTTCATCAATAAAAAATATTATTTCCCAATAGTCCAAGAAACTGTATTTTCGAGCATGCATGGAGATATTTAAAACTCCTATAAGTATCTTAAAAAGAATGATATACACTCCAATGAACAAGTGCAATTATAAGTGGGATTAACGCTCTGTAACACCACAATTGAGAATATTATAAAAATATCAATAAAAAAACTATCATTGAATCTTATTTGTTTATTTTATTGGGATAATATAAGGAATTGCCCACAAGGTGGCTCACGGATGTAAATGTGAAGAAATCCGCTTATTTAGTGGATCGTTTCTCATCGCTTACTACTGCAGTTGACCCTCGATGACACCACTGTACATATAATCACAAAAGTTTTAAAGAAAAAACCAGATTTGTAGTGAAGTTGCTGGCAAATTATAGTATTTGATTGACAATTCAAATAATTTTTACATAATTATTATGATAGAGATATTTATTTACACGAACATCAACATAATGCACACTAGCACTGACAGGTTTCACAGTATAATTCATAACACCGTGCCCGTGTGATAAACCAATCCATATTAAGGTCCCGATGTGGTAATGCCCATATTAAATCAATCTACAGTTGACACGTTGACACCTTAATATATTATATTATTATTAGTATTACTTCCTCGTCTCACAATACATATATATTTGACTGGCCTCATAGCTCAGTTGGTAGTAGCCCTGCCTTCTACGCTGTAGGTCGTGGGTTCGATTCCCACCCACGACATACATTTTTGTGACGAACGTAGATGTTTGTTCTGAGTCTGGGTGTTTAATATGTATGTATTTACAATGGTATAAGTATTATATCAGATGTCTGGTTCTCATGATACAAGCTATGCTTAGTTTACTTTGGGGCTAGATGGCACTGTGTGAATTGTCCACCAATATTTATTATAACTATTTTATATTATTATTTTTATATATATTTCATATATGTATTATTTTATATTACTATATTTATTAGAACAAACTGGATAAGAGCTCAGTAATTGTTCACAAAAACATAAAATGTCAACAACACTTTTGTACGCGCGTATACTCGCTCGCCCACGCGGCCATCTCGATCCAATCTGTTGACATCCCATATTGAATGAACACGTGCTGTTTGTTTTAATATAAAATCATTAATTTACCGTAACAGCGTGCAGAAACAATATCATATTTTAAATAAATAGTCGCTTTGACTACGCGAATAAAGTACTGAACGAGCAGATCGGACAACTATCGTACGTTATTGCTACTTTAAAGTTCTACTAGGTACCTAGTTTAATATAATGTGACATCACAAAATATAAAATTAGGCGTTTAAAATTTAAACAAGTGGGTACATCTAGTTCTTGTTCTAAAATGCGGACATTGGTAGCTATTTAAGTGGATTTTTAAATATTTGATTTGTTGATGTCAACATTATCAAACATCTATAAACATATTGTTCGAGATAACACTGGTTATTGTCACAATAAAAGGTACGAAACGTACTACAAAATAAGATGCACGCTATTACTATAATATCCCATCCGGGCGCATCAATCTACCGTGGTAGATGTAATGGTGTATGTACGTGTAACAAAGTAACAAAATGGATCGATAGAGCCTATAGAAGACGGCACAGCCTTGCGGAGTGGCGCATATTTTCTATAAAGTGAGCAATGGACAGAAATCAAACTAGCGATACCTCCGCACGCTGCGCGCTAAAACGAGCGTGATAAAACCGAATTCCACGCGGACGAAGTCGCGGACAACAGCTAGTTTGTAATAAATGCTGCGTTAAATCCACAAATCGGTGTCTTTGCAAGCCGACTGAGCAAATATAGGCTTTTGTAGAGTAAGGTTGTTGTGCGGTGAGTGACACAGAGTACCGTCACTGGCTGCAGTGGAAGGTACAAATGGGCCAATTTGTCGGCGCCAGTGTCGCGCCGGTGCCGAGGCGAAAATCCGCCGTAAGCCGACAGCTCGCTCGCTAATCGAAATATCGACGCACCGCTTATCGACGACGGTCATGTCAACCCATGTCTCTATTTCAAAAAATTTCATTGGTTCATTTTTATTTCACCGATGAAATTAATGTTTTCACGGATGAAATTTTAATAGTAGAACTCACACCAAGTTCGTCCGGGGAAGTACTTCCGCCATGCCCATTTCGGTCGCTAAGCGTTTTTTTTTAATGTAATTGAAGTCACGGAACGAGCTGACGGCCCTGATGTTGGTAACCGCCGCCCATAGACAACAGCAAAACGACTCAAGTCCTCTCCACCAAAGTACGAGATGACTCAAGTCGCATTGCGTTGCGTCCCTCGAGACGGGGATATTACGTCTCATGCGCCTTCACAGTAACGCATTCGCGTTACTATGTTCCGGTTTAAAAAGTATGGTTACGTAAATTGAGCATGCAATAATAAAATTGTAGCTGTAACTGGCCTCACAGCTTAGTTAGTTGTAACTCTGCCTTCTGCGCTATATATCGTGGGTTCGATTCCCACACAGGACAAGCATTTGTGTGACTAATAGGTATAGATGTTTGTTCTGTCTGAGTGTTAATATGTATTATCTGTATGTTTTTACAGAAAAAGTATATAATATTCTATCAGTCATCTGGTTGTCATAGTACAAGCTATGCCTATTTGGGGCTAGATGACGATTTTGAAATTACGATCAATATGTATTTATTTACATAGGTACTTATATAATTCGCTTTCCTATGAGTGTAATTTATATAAAAACTGGCCTTTCACACAAAATATCACAAAAACATGTAATCCCCGGATACCAGTTAACCCTAATATTTATTTAAAATATTCATTTGTAACGTATGAACGTGTAACGGGGGCGCCGACCCGCCGCCATCTGCCCCCACCGGCCGCCATGTTCCGCTCCTCCCCATACCCCTCCCAACGCCCCCCTCACTATCTGCCTCTTGCTCAGTCAAGCCACATGTTATCTTACGACTGAGATAATAAAGATTAATATCGCTCGGCTGTTGATACGTGGGGTGCTCGGGTGGGTTGAGCCCTATCTCTCCGGAGCGATCCGTGTCGTCGCCTACATGCTACGTGATACCATCCTCTCCTAATTATGATAATGTTTTAGTATCGGCAGTTCTTATTTGAATTCTATATATCGACGTGAAATATCCGACGATTTACATTTTACTAAGCAGAAACGATGAAAATATAGAAAAAAAAAATTATCTATCAAAGTAATGGTAAAGATTAGCAGGTTTTATTATGATAACAAGTGTGTTTTGACAGGAACACATGAGTCAAAGTTGAAAAAAAAATAATAATTTTAATCTACATAATTTCATACATGTGTCATCCCGTAACTGGGATTGTCGCTTATAGCTTCTACAACACCATATTCCGGTATTTAAGCCAGCAATATGTTATATAATGCAAATATATTATTGTAATGTAATTGAATTCGCCAAAACAATATGTAATACGCATGTTCATATATTATTTGAATGGCCTCACATCTCAGTTGGTAGTAACCCTGCCTTCTGCGTTGTAGGTCATGGGTTCGATTCCCACTCAGGAAAAACATTTGTGTGGAGAACATAGATGTTTGTTTTGTTTCTGGGTGTTCATATGTATTATGTGTATGTGTATTGTGTGTTTTTACGAAAAAAGTATATGAGTAGGTATTATATCAGTTGTCAGGTTCCCATGATACAAGCTACAATTACCTAGCTTACTTTGGGGCTAGATGGCGCTGTGTGTAATGTCCACCAATATTATTACTATTGTAATTTACATTCAATTTGCAAGTTCTGTCACTTTGCCCCTGTAACCACTTCAAGCGACCAGCTGCGGCCCTGTTAACGAAAGCCAGCATAGCTTAGAATTCTATTAAAATGTTCTACGTGTAAAAGATAATACCCATAATCCATTGTCCGTGATGCTGTGTAGCGGGCCGGGCGGAGGCGATAATTCATTAGAGCGCAGGTGTGGAAATTAGAGGCACGCTAATAGCACTCACCACGCCCATACGGCCGTTCACACACTCTCTTCTTACTTGCTTTGCCAGTTCTAGTAGAGCTCACGAGGCCGATAGCATATAAATATTATTGTCCGTCAATTGTTAATAATATAATTTCAATAAAAATATTTCTATAACAACGCACTAAGGGATTGGATTTTTACTGCCAAAAAGTTGATGGCTCACCTGATGTTGTGTTATGTAACGTTTGTCCCATACCAAAACAAAAACAATATTTGATTCAATTGAGCAAGACGTTTGTCATCCCCTAGTTAGGACTAGGACCCAAGAAATCCCAAGCTGCATCGTATGCGCCCATAGCTATGTGATTTGAAGGTGGAATGTATCAAATGCCTGTAATTTTCGGCAGCCCACAACCTTAAAACGAGATACAATTTTTTTTTTACTGCTGTGACAGGTCGGTTTCTGAAAACAGTTTCAATACCAAATGATTCCTTCGACTATCCTGTGATCAGATATTTAAATATTTCACTGCGTTGTACCGGATGAATTAGGGAATATATTTATATATTTTAAACGTCAGAATATGAGCAAATAAGTGCCCGAAATACGCCTATGAACACGCCTTTACGTAAGCGTTAAGCGAATTAGCTATTCTGAAATTTATGTTTTATTGAACAATTATGAGTTACTCAGAAATATTATTTTTCTAAATTAATGATTTTTTAAATATAATAATGTTTTTTTATTATTTTATTAATAAAGCTCCAATGAAAGATCCCAAGCAAAAACGAGTTGTATTGTTCTGTTACAATACACGCTATGTGAAATTGCAGGTGTAAAGCAAAATATTCTCATTAACATTGCAAATCAGCAGTCAACACTTCGGCATCTTAGCATAAAAGACTTTATTAGCAACCGCTTAACGATGCTACTTTTTAATATTTACCAGTTACCAACCTAGCTCGATAGTCCAGTGCTGTCTGAGCTGTGAGGCCTGTCAATACATATACTACTTCTTGAAACATACACATGTATGTTTCAAGAAGTAGAACTATATATAAACTAATTAATTTATTTTATGTTAAGTATACGCGCTGAGGCGTTAACGGAATAAATATAAAGCTGGCACGATAGACGGCAATCTATAGTTTGCCGACGGAGCAATCGGAGCTTTGCGTTCACAATTAACACGAATGAGTAATAAAAATAACTAGACAGTCGTATTAATTAATTTACAGAGTTTAATTATCTCATCAGGGCCGTAAAGTTTGGAACAATTTGCTGGCGCGTTGGCTTATCGGGTCATCAAATCGCCCGCCCGCCCGCTGTCCGACCTCTCTGTTCAATTAATTAATACTTACCTACACTACTTTGTGAGAAATCACCGAGCTCTGTTATATTAAGTATTGCTCTATGCACCTACAGCTAATTAATAACGTAACGAACTACGCTCAGGAACTCGGAGAATTTAATGAGGATGACAGAATGGTTTTTTTACATGAATTAATTACTTTGACTATATAAATTAGTCGGCTGTTTGATGTGTAGTCACTTGGTTAATTTCATATTAAATTTTAATGATTGTTTGCAGTACAGTTGAAAACAATATTAAATTAAACTAAATATTTGTATTCTCACTAGAACGAAGCTCACCAGAATATTAATAATTCTTAACTTTAAATAACGAGCGAAAACAAACTTTAATTGAGATAACACCGCACATTTCTCGAGTTAGTAGACTTTTAAAAGCGCGCATACATTTTTTTTCTTTGTAAATGATAGGACTGGACTGGTCATAGCATTTGGTAGTAACCCTGCCTTCTGCGCTGTAGGTCGTGGGTTCGATTCCTGAGCTGTAAAGCCTGTTGAAAATTGATTGTTTTGTTTTATTCTACAGATTGTGTTGAACTCAATGCATCGGTACCAGCCACGGATCCATCTCGTCAAGGTCCGCGACGGCGGCGGGCCCATCACGGACTTGACCCGGGAACAGCACCGGACCTTCGTATTCCCCGAGACAGTGTTCACTGCCGTCACCGCTTACCAGAACCAGCTGATTACCAAGCTGAAGATAGACTCCAACCCCTTCGCTAAGGGATTCAGGGATTCGTCAAGGCTCACGGACTTTGATAGGTGAGAACGAGCACACTTCATAACGGATTTATTCATAACTTTTTTCATTGGTAACTTTTATAACTTTTTTTTTATTTTTTTAAGTATTATATTAGTTGTCTGGTTCCCATGATACAAGCTATGCTTACTTTGGGGCTAGATGGCGCTGTGTGAAATGTCCACCATTATTATTATTATTATTTTTTTATTGGTGGACATTTCATGCAGTGCCATCTAGCTCCAATGTAAGCTAAGCATAGCTTGTATCATGGGAACCAGACAACTGATATAATACTGATAAACTTTTTTGCAAATACATATTTTTTTGATTTCATTGCCACCCAGACACAAAAGTTTTTTTTTATTCGTCATACAAATATTTGTTCTGGGTGGGAATCGAACCCACGACCTACAGCGCAGAAGACAGGGTTATAAACTGAGCTGTGAGGCCAGCCAACTAAGCTTCAAATGTGATTTTTTCTTTCGCAGAAAATTTTAAATTCATTTGAAGACCTACTGCTTAGCTAAAATTTACCTTACAATGCTGTAGAATAACATAATGATAGTGCATTTAGTGTACACATAAAATTGTTTTATTTTATAAGTATTAATTTGTATTGTGGTTTTGCAATAGTGTTATTGTATTGTATTGTATTGTGAGACAGGTAATTTCAATTACATCATCGCATTTACGTAGGCGACTACCTAAAATCGTATAAATTTGCCGATTAGTTTGCATTCTCAAGGTAAAATGAAACAAGGATCAACGATGGATGCGAATCCCACACGTTAGTTGATGTTCCCCAGTGTGGTATCAATCGTTTTGCGGCGCTCGGGGCGATTTTGATAAATTGTCAGGTTATTAGGAACAGTTGAAAGGCATTAGGTCGGCCGCCCTGCAATTTGCGCGCCGCTTTTCACGAATTTAAAGATTAAAAACTCGCCTCCTCGCTGATTGCACCTGATAGCTCCTAAAACGCTGATCGAAAAAGGAGATCGAGGTAGCCTGTTGTTATCCACCAAATCAGCTTAATCGAACGCCGTAATTACCGACCTACAAATATTATATTGATGTGGTATCTTGGGACGAATGCACAAATTATTTATAAATCTGCCAAGGTTATTTATCCCACACGTTAACCACATGTTGAATTTAAGTATCTTATGGAACCCGTAATGAGTGGCACAGCATTAGATGTATCTATAGCAAAGACTAACATAAATATTGACGTTTCGAAACATTAAATATACTTCACATGTAAGTTCATACATAAATTATTATAGAAGTAATGGTACATAATTTAACTAATGTTCTCATGGCATCGATAAGTCTTTACTAATGAGAACAGAAACATTATGATATTCAGTCATATTAGAATGGAGTATCGTTTATTGTATTGTGTATATCAACTAGGTGCTAAAAGCTAACGTGACTTAAAAGTCTGGTTTTCGCTAAAGGTTACTTCAAGGTATGATGTATTTTAATCATGATAATTCTAGTAATAATGCTGTAGGACTAAAAAATTACTAAATGTCTTACTAAACGTATAAAACAACTAGGAAACAGTTTCACATTAATAAGCAACTATTTTCTTACATAAATATTTATTTTCTATAATTTTAAAATTCTCACTTGTATTCCTTTTATGAATTGTATGTAATTAATGAACGGTTATGTAAAGCATTTTGTGCCAAAATATTTTTTCCGTTCATTAAGTCTCGAATTCTGTGCGAGGCGAGATTCAGCCGGAGGCTGTGGCGCGGGCGTTCCCATAAGCCGAGCGAGTTCCGAGAGCCCTCTCACCACTACCTTAGAACCTTGCCCTCACTTGCTATTCCCTGGGATTACTTCACATTTTGAAACCAAATATTTATACAGCAGAACGATAGAACAAAATCAGAATACATCTCTTTAATATTCTTCAAAATTTTACGAGTATGTAGAGTGTGCGCCTTTATCTATTTTTTTTAAGTTATCTACAAAATTCGTGTTATCAACAAGAAACATTGTTTTAAGGAAACTTGGAAGCTTTCATGTTTCGTTAAAACAATGTCACTTTTTCCATAGATCGAGCGGTTTCTTTATATATTCTAACAGTAAAACAGTGACTGAAATATACTGAAGTTCATATATAGCGAACTTATCTGTTAAAGATTTTTCTGCTAAGAACCGTTATTCAGTATCATTAAAGGTATCGTGTTAACACATTCGAGGATGCGTGGTTGTGTAGGGGCGGGGAGTGGCGCGGCGTGTGGAAACAGCGCATGTCAGCGCAGGCCGGCGGCGCCGCTCGTAATCACAGGGCTCGCCCTCATTATACCCTAAACGACAAATTAAAGCGCATTTCTATTATCTCACCATCCACCATCGCATCGGTGTGATGATGCGCAGGTATGCACACGAGACCGGTTCTCCGGACGCGAGGAACAGCCCTAGAGGGGCTCAAGTGTTTCGCACCGATGTGCGAAACACTTTGCATAAACAATTACCGATCCAAATTTATATGATGCTATCGAGCTGCGCTTTGTCACGTAGCAGAAATAAATTCAGAATTTGGCAGAATTCAGTTTACCAAGGCTTCATTTGATTTACAGTGGAACTAATGATAATATTGGTGGAAATTTCACACATCACGCCACCTAACCCCCAAGTAAGCTAAGCATAGCTTGTGTCATGGGAACCAGACAACTGATATATACCTACTTAAATACTTTTTTTTGTAAATACATACTTATAATACATATTAACACCCAGACACAGAACCAACATCTATGTTCGTCATACAAATTTTTGTTCTAGGGAATCGATCCCACGACCTACACAGAAGGCAGGGTTACTAACAACTCAACTATGAGGCCAGTGCCACTACTAACAAAATTTAACGTAATTGAGCTTAATTACAAATAAAGTACATTTCAATGTAAAAAGCTCTTAGCAGTAACTCGGGAGCCACAATTATGACTGATCATTGCACAAGTAAGCATTACTAGGTGGGTGGATGGCATGATCGACAGAATTATTGAACCTATTAATAATCGAATGCGCGTACCCGGCTTCCGATCTCGATTAATTGATACAGCGTCGGCGTTGGAGGTGCGATGATAGTTTGCCGCTGGTGATTGACGGCTAATTCGAGATGTTATCTATGCAATTGCCGCTTTTGCTCCTCCCGCCGCGCCCGCGCCGCCTCCGCTTACATCACCACTCAATAGAGCTGGATGGCTACCGTAGACTCGTTCGGTGTACGACTCAGTTAGGTGACCTAACCTGACTAAAATGCCAAGTAGAATTACATCTAGAAGTACCAGTCCCATTTAAATGAAAGAATGATACATTTTCTTTAGCAACGTGCATAACTTTATACAATTCCATTATCTAGGTAGCTAACATTGTAATCTATACAAATATAAAAATTGGAGTGTCTGTTTGTAATATTAAAATAACCGGTTTTTACTAAGTGCATGGATGTATAACGGTACATATACCAAAACATGTTTACATTTTTTTTGTCTGTCTGTTTGTTCCGGCTAATCTCTGAAATGGCTGGACCGATTCTGACGGGTCTGTCACTGGCAGATAGCTGATGTAACAAGTAGTAACTTAGGCTACTTTTCTGAGGGGTAAGATAGGGGTGCGCGATAAAATCGAATTCCATGCAGACAAAGTCACGGGCAACAGCTAGTTTACATTTAAAATTACTCACTTGAATAGACATTTCACTCAATGTGATAGGTGTCAGCTGGCATTGCCGCCGCTACTGTGTCGCAACTGACAACTCATTGCTAGTTCAAGTAATTTAGTAACGCGTAGGAATACAGATAAGATCTTAACGCGAATCATTCCCCACTGTCTGTCATAAAGGTTGATTTGACGATTGTACTTGTAAGAGCTTTTTTAAGTACCTACATCCTCATACACTTTGCGATTGAGAGTCGTGATATCTATGAGTTCTTTAGCTTACTGTGTTCACACCGTTATAAATGGATTTAAATGCTCAAAATTGGCTAGCGGCGCTCAGCATTAATGACTTCCTTCGCTGACGTCCGAAATCGTCAGACAATAAGTATGATGAATTGCCATTGTGTGAGAATCGGGCGGTGGAGTTATTTGGCGTTGCGGCCGACGCGGCTTTTCATCCATTCATTAATAAGGTACGCCCCTCGCTCAATCAGAGTCGATATTTAGCCGGCGCGGGCGCGAGCAGTTATATTTATGCTCACTCTTTTTTAATTGCATACTTACATATTCACTTACAAGCTAGGTGGGATTTGAATGAAAGCTCGAGCTCGAACTTAATAGTCAAATAGTAATTATTAGAGATGCGGTTATTCATAAAATTAAGAAGCTGGAATAAAATAAAATTTTAAGGTTTATCGAGACATATTTATCATGTACGCAATGAGTTTTATTGCAACATAATCGCGGTTAACACATCCGGCGTGCAAACAATGCACAACAAGCCAAGAAGGGAAATCATAATTCAAAATTTATCAGATATAGTTGCGTTTTGCATTCGCAGGCATACCGACTTATCGATAAGAAAGCTCGCGATATCGACGCGGAGCGGGGCGGCGCGGTGCGGGGCGGGGCGGTTCGGTGCGGCGTCCGAGAGCGTGCTCGTTCCTATCGGCGGCTCTGAGACGCCGCCGCCCTGTAATTTGCCATCGGAAAGTGTCGGCTATTACTTCTGATACCGAGATCATAATAAATACGCCATTAACGCCCCAACAGCACCCGAAATAACCATTCGATGTTACTTTCACACCTTTACGATACCAAATGAGCGAATAGATCGTGGACAGAAGTGGATAGGTACTGTTGTGAATTATGAGCCGTCGTAATATTGAAAATAAAATTATAACCTACATTTGTTTGTAACCGTCGAAAACCTATGAATAAATAATTAATATTGGTGGAAATTTTACACAGCGCATTCTAGCCTTAAAGTAAGCTAAGTAAGTAGCTTGTATCATGGGAACCAGACAACTGATATAATACTTAATTATTTTTTTGTAAATACATACATATAATATATATCAACACCCAGACACAGAACACCTATGTTCGTCACACAAAATGTTTGTCCTGGGTGGAAATCGAACCCACAACCTACAGCGTAGAAGGCAGGGTTACTACCAACTGATAAGGCCAGTCAATATTTGTAAACAACATAGAGAGCTGACAATAACTACGAATGTCGTAGGTGTGTTCTCTTCGTGAGAAATCCGGGACCCTTCACATAATACCGGGTTATGATTACAATAACACCTTTGATTATACGGTTGTATTCAAAATTGAGGGATTTCATAAAAAATGCTATAGCTAGCGTGTGTGGGCACTACCTGTTTTAATTCTCGGGGTGAGGTACGGCGCGGCGCCCGAGACCCGGTGATGGATTACATTCGACACGGCATCTCGTGATGTCACGCCAATTTATGACACAGATATACACAATAGTATTATCTTACAAAAGCTTTGATGCTTTTGATACTTTGTATTAGTCTATAGGAAATGTGTAAGCAATATTTCTGTTTGAAGGTATTCCAAAAAATGTTGCTTATTACGCATATTATACTTTCCCGAATAAGCTTGCGTTAGCTGCTTTAAATTTAGACTCTATTTACTGCGGCCCGCAATTTTGATTGAGGTGATGCATACTACTTTGCCTCCTAGACATCCTTCTTTACACCTACAAGATTTCATGATGTATGCTTGATGCCATTCCAAATATATTCAAGTCATTTAAAATATCTGAAGTATATGTGTCTAATGTGTGCCTAATAAAAATCATTCATTGATATGTTTTCATATGATACCAGAGATTCATTATTTATGGTTCGTAGATTAGCGTCTGTCAGCTTTATTTAACTTCAAAGAGTTCTAGTAGTCGAAGTAATATTGATTACTTCATAAAATATGGCCTATATTAAGTATTCGGGGATCGGTTATCCATTTAATGGAATTATACTTTGTTTCAATGGGTAAATAGACTGTATTAAATAGTCCCAGAGACTATTCGTAAGCAAACATAATAAATAATTTGCCTCTATTCAAAATCAGCATAGCTCATAAAAACAAACATTACCACACCACGAGAGAATCGAGAGAATTCATCACGGGGTATGTTTAACACTCCTCAAATTGAAACATCAATGTCTCTCAATCTGAGTCCTGTAGCGGAACGAGTCGCCGCAGAATTCTATCGAGCAGGCGTGAAAGATGCATTAGGGCACGGTGCAACACTCAATAGTTTCTAAGAGTTGCAAAAATAGCTTGTTACGAGAAGCGCGTGGCAGGCACAGCCTCCGAGAACCGATAAAGAGCAGAGCGCCAGCACATGACGCCGTAAACCCGCGACCACTCCGCCTCGTTAACTGCGGGAACACTCGTAAACCACTTCGCCGAATCAATCGACGCCGATATGCTCTACAACAGATTTGCTCCTTTTAAACGATAAATTCCGTTCGCAACGAAACTTGAGTCTTGCTAAATAAGATGCATAAGGAATATTTGTACTTTACACATTTTAAAAGGCTAAATTTAGAACTAGAGTTCGTGAATTATGATCCAGAATGGTGTTATAGTTTGAAAATAGTATGACGTTAAACTGTTTCGTGCTAAAACTATTTTTACTGAACACGGCCGATAATAACTGTTTATGGGATGCGACGTCACGCGGTAAGGTGGTCGATGTTCCCCGAACTGTTTTATTGACTACGGACTGCTGAAATCCAACCTAAAAGGCATATGGATGCATTCGCGGAACAAACGCAATCTTGCTTTCCACAGACACTTTCGTCATAGCACAACAAGAAAGTCCCAAGAAAGATCATACAAAAGACATCAACGATGTTCACATCTACACTTTGATGTGGTACCATTTTTCTTAGCACATGATTCACGGAGTCGTCGTCATTAGGCTACACGAAAATCGTTTTGATTTCTACAGAAACATTTCAAGATATTGATGTTATTTTATATGCATATGAAATATGAAACTTACTTTAAAGAAAAAAAAAAGAAATCATTTTCACTGTCACTCATTTTTCCGCGTGATACCTAAGTGCTAGCTTATCGCATTCCGAAGTAAGTAACGAATCTGAAATAAGTGCTGAAAGCTTGCTCAGCGGTCAGCACTTATTTTAGCGATCGCATCCTGTACTTATTAATTATATTGTACATGAAACCTAACATATTAATTTCAGACAAACAACCTGACTCAAAACAGTCGTATTAACAAATATCGTTTCTTTTCTCCACAGAGACCCGATGGAACTGATGCTGATGGAGCAACAGTTGCTTCGGTCTCCGTTACGACTGTACGCGGGAGGGGCTGACGAGGAAGCCGAGAAGCGAGCGGCGTGGGCGCGGACTCCCCCCGCGTTACAGCTCCTAGCGCTGGGCGGGCGGCCCTGGCCGTCCTGGCCGCAGCCTCTCTCTCTGCCCCCGGAACTGTGGATGCAGAAACCTCAGAACCCGGTGCGGTACTGCCCGTACCCGCCGCCGAGCCACGCGCCTTCCCCCCGACACCCGCTGTGAGCCACATTCCATTATGTATGTTAGTGCTGTGACTATACTCGGAATTTTGCTCCTACGGGGCTTAGCGTACGACGGACTTTTCGCCCGTTATCGTCACACACGCACTTTAGCTGTGCAAAGTTCGTGTGACGTGCAACAGTACGTCTTTTTCTCAGCCCTTAAATAGACAATTTATGCATATTCCGGAGTGATTAGTATTTAGATAAGTATTTGTATGAAATATTTAAGATATCCGATAGTAATTTCATGGTTCCTACCCGAATGTAATATTTCTCGTGTTTTTTAAGACAATTGTACTTATATGTAGTTACCTGCACAGTTAGATAATATCTTTAAATTTCATAAGTACCTATTGTTGTTTTATCTGTATTCTTATGCTAACCAAAGATTATAATGTCAGAACTCTTCTTTAAAATTATTTTAACCCTCTTGTCAATGGAATTATGAAATGAAAGTAAATAAAACAAACCTAAACAGTTTATTGAGATGATGTAACAATTAAAATTGTATCCTGATGTTGATTTTATTTTTCAAAAATAAACAATGAAACTCCTGCTAATGAGCGCAGTTTTTATAATACAACCGTAATATAGTATTTTTATCGAATATGTGGATAAAATGTTACTTTTCCATTTTGGGCTCAAAAATCAATTTTACAATTGAATGACGTGATGTGTATCATTTGTTGGTATATATAATGATGTGTTACGACTGTATTTTCTGTCATTAATTTATGATTTATGTAAAGCTATCTATTCCAAAACAGTGATAATATTTACTAAATAAGAATAATAATTACATAGTGGAGTAAACGTGTATATATTTAACTATAAGTTTTAAGAATATTTATACCTATTCCTCTAGAATACGAGAAAGCTGTCTGTATACATATTGTATAGTGATAGATTAAGTTATTTATTAGGGTATCACTGTAAATATTGGGTCACCTTAGATGTTATCTATAAAGACGTCTTAAAGTATTAGTAGATGAATTATGCGGTTGCTCACATTCTCTAAATAAGAAGATAAAACAAAATGTATTGCATCTTAATATTGAATTATAATTAATTGTCAATTTGATATATAAAAAAAAATACTAAACAATTATATAATGCTTTTCCTTGTATAAAACAAGTTTTTTGTGATTTTGTGATGCGAACTTTACTAAAACAATTTAAGTTATATGAATCATAACCCTATTGTATCGTAACAAATGGAGGTCGGTCAATGATAGCAATTAATATATCAGGGTGGGGGATGTCACAATAATAGCTTATCAAATTATAAGGCCCTCCCTGATGGTAGGGATGTCAGAGTAACATCCCTAGAATTTCCGGTACAAATTATTTATGGACGACGTTTTTTGCGAGGCGTACCTACTTGTTTAGTTTATGCATAATTGGTATATTTTGTGGTTAGAGATGGGTTAAATATGCATTACAAATAATTGTTTTAATTTCCTCTGGGAAATTATTGTATGTAACAAGAATACATTTACAGGGAACCCCAAATAGTTTCGAGCGGAAATGTCTTGGATTTGAAATTCGCCTCGGAGTATCTGAATTATCTCAGGTTTATATTTTCGCAATGTTACTTTTTATAATTTCCATTAATCGAACTGGTTTCAATTAACGTAATGGTGTAGCAACACATTTATATGGTGTATTTATAAAAAAAAGTATATATTTATGTATTCTATCAGTTATCTAGTTCCCATAGTAAAAGCTATACTTAGCTTGGAGCTAGATGGCACTGTGAATTGTCCACCAATATTTAGTCCACCAATATTTAATAATGAATTTTTTCTTATATCTTCAGATTTTTGACTTATAATTCAAAATATTGAAAATATAATCGTCAGAAGTTTTTGCTCGATACTGGGGGTAACCTGTTAATGTACACTCTTTCTACGTATTTTAATATTTTTCTATTCTTATCACTAATTTACCATGTGGATACTCCTTAACGATCTTAAAATAGACAGTTCTCTGATTGTACTATGCATTAAAATATAGAATTCAGTTTATGTATTGATTTCCGGCAAAACAATGAAAGTGGTACCAGTTTGTGAATGTGAGTAGATACTGCGGACAGTAGACACATATCAGGGTTGATCCCTACGTGTTAATAAACTGAAATCAAACTATAGTTTCGTTTTATTACTTTTCCTTTCGAAATATATCTATAGATTAGTATTCATATATCTTAATCCCGTTTTGAGATTTTCCCAGTGTAACCATTAGGGTCACCTTCTTGGTTTAGCCAAGAATATAGGTGAAAGAGTAATTTCTAAAATTAAGGTGTATGTAGATTGGATACTGACTCAAAAGAACAGCCAGACTTCGAGATCCTCTGATTCTTTGTATCTTGTTACTATGATTACACATGCCATAACAAATAACCAAAAAATATACATGCAAGCTTATCTAGATATAGAGTCTGGAATGAACTAATATTATAAGAATCTGAATGAATAAACATTTTGTTGACATTTCGAAATTTTGATATCGTTATTTCGTACCTTTCGAAAACATTTTACATATTTCGAATTCCAATTTCGCCTTCACTGCGTCATATTCGATAAGCTGAAGCAGTATTTACCTTAAAACTGTGTGACATTAAATTCTGACTGTAGTTGTGTTCTCCTTTATAACGGGAAAAGTCAGCAATTGGTTTAATGTCTAAAGATAAAAATCACTTAGCAGAGGAGAGAAATTGAACCTGTGAGTGATTTTATAATTACTGAAGAATAGTACCATTACAGTTCCATCTATCGGAATATTTAAGAACTTAAAATAAGGGTTACTTACGACGGAAAATATAACATTCTGCTATGCGAAGTAACATAGTACGATATTATACCTAATATCTCAGTGTAAATTAATAATAATATTAGTGGACATTTCACACAGCGCCATCTAGCCTATAATACATGTATACATTTTTTAAATATGTACATATAATAAATATTAAACACCCAGTCGCAGAATAAACACTTGTGTTCGTCACACAAATGTTTGTCCTGGGTGGGAATCGAACCCACGACCTACAGCGCAGAAGGCACGGTTACTACCAACTGAGCTATGAGGCCAGTCAAAAATATATATATCATAAATAGTGCAACAAAAAAAATAAAGTAGAGCCCAACCTGAATTATATTTATTTAAATATTTGAAACAGTTTAAAAAAAATGGCTATAAATAACCGCCACACTTTTATTTTTGCTCTTTATTAAGCGTCATTAGGCATTATTAAGCGCGTATATATCGCCGATGATCGGCCTTCCGTCCGTCCGTCCGTCCAGTAATTGCCGACGATGTGGCGGCCTACAAATTGAAACAGCCGGAGCCCCGGGCGTGCATTGATGGATACTCCACCATCGGGAAATTATAGCGGGCGCTTGCGACAGCTTCGCAAATTGTGCGTATAATGCTAGTAAATAACACACTGTTCGCTATAAATTCATAACGTGCTAGGACATAATAAGCGTACGTATCACACGTGAGGGGATGAATGTTACATATATCATATGCTGAAATGTGGCTTGTATCATTTATTTCCACCTGAGAGTTTAGACGATTTAGTTTGACGTTTTAATAAAACTCATCGAGTCAGGCCGAGACAGGAATATAATGAATGACACATTTTCAATTGACACACACAGTCCCCGAATGAAAATAAGGTGTCTTATCAAAAATTACGAGTAGGTACCTACCATTCATGAAAAAAAAAAAAAAAAATTGGTACTAGTTATCGAATTTTTCATTACTCAATCTAAGCATCACAGCTCAGTTGGTCACCCTGCCTTTTGCGCTGTAGGTCGTGGGTTCGATTCCCACCCAGGACTAACATGTGTGTGACGAACATAAATGTTTGGTTCTGTCTGGGTGTTAAGTTGTCCGACTATATTATGGTACTGTGTGAAATTTCCACCAATATTTATTATTTATTAACATTAAACTCAACTGGACCTCATAAAGGTTAACGATTGATTAAGTATAATTGTTTAGATTCTTCCCAACGAATTTATGTATATATGTAATTATTAACTTATCAATAGCTGGCCAACTCATAACTAAAGCTCTGACTTAAATAGGTAGAGCAAGTATAAATAAATAGTGGGAGTTGGCCATCACTCTTGAAGTCACGGAACGAGCTGACGGCCCACCTGATGTTAAGTGGCAACCACCGCCCATAGACAACAGCAATACCACTCAAGTCTAATTGTAAAATACTGACAAAATGAAACTACCCAAGTACTAATTAGTAGAGTTATAAAATGTGGAACGTTTGACAGCAGTTAGTGCATTGGCAGTGCCGATCTGCTCAGCTTTTGTATGTAAAGACATATATCCCAGAACGAGTTGTCTGTCCGGCGGCTGCATAAATTAGCGCGGGCACTCCGGACACCGACTGATTGACTCCTTTCATTACAGAGCTGCATTGTTCGCAGGAGAAAAATTGCATATCTCTTCGAAATCCCAACACATTTCACAATTATGGACTATTGTGGGCTTGTCGAGGCTAATATCTCAGGACTCCTCGCCCGAGAACTCGGAGATATATTGACACGGCGGCTGATCCCGTTGTAGCTCGCCGCGTTGATTAGTTTTCAGAACACTGCCGGGAAATGTTTAAGAATTTACGTCTAGAATGTATATTCAAGAAGTTATATTTATGTGTTACACTGTGTACGCTTAAATGAACCAGAATGTCATATTCACTCGTACAGGATGGTTTACTTGTCAATTGCTGTGCATCTTTATGCATACTCAGTATTATAACTAGTTAAATTTTAACTACTTAATGCTTAATTATAATAATATAATAATAATATTGGTGGACAATTCACACAGCGCCATCTAGACCCAAACTAAGCATAGCTAGTACTATGGAGACCAGACAAATGATACAATACATATATACTTTTTTTTTATAAATACATACTCATAATACACCTATTAACACCCAGACACAAAACAAACACCTATATTCGTCACACAAATGTTTGCTCTCGGTGGGAATCGAACCCACGAACTACAGCGCAGAAGGCAGAGTTACTACCCAGTGAATTGTGAGGCCTAATTATGTATTACTTATTTGTTGTACATTTCTTAACGCCTAATTTAGCTTTCAGGTTTCTTTTTCTGTGAAGGCAGATTCGAAAAAAAGCCAGCAGTAATTCCTTTTCAGTTTTACATCGAAACGTCTTACGCTGTGTATGACACCGACTGTACCATGAAACGCAATGCCACTTATGAATTATTACCACTAATTGCACTCATTTGTCGAGAGTTGGGCGGTATTGTTCCTGTGGCGGCAGATTATCAATGATTAAGGCCGATAGACCTCTGGGCTCATATGAGATCTCCGGCACGCCAAGCCCTGTTACAAGAGATCGCGATCAGGCCGCACCGCCCGCCACGTCGCCTATGGGAACTGCAATATTTGTAGAATTAAATGCAGCTTGCAGCGTGACTTCAACTTCAAGCGTGACTCGCACGAACCCATCGGTCCAAATCACAAGATATTTACGAAAACAACGGGCCCCAAACCAGAAATCGAACGACGTTTAATGACCGGACGTTTCAAACAATCGAGGAACGGTCTAGATGTCGAACATTCGGGCTGAAACGCACGAGGTCCGACGTCCAAACGTTTTTCTAAGTCAGTGGTGTAACGGTGTACTGTCGGACGCGTCCAACGTCAGCTGCCAGCCCGGACAGATCGGATAGACAAGTAAATAGAGGCGGGCTAATCGTCGCGTCCAGCGAGGGAAACGACGAATTACTCTGTCACGGAGTTCCCAACGATTGCTTTGTTATTGGCGATAGATACCCGTGAGATTGAAGTGCAATTGCGTATAAAATCAGCAACAAAAAATCTACCGTGATGACTAGCCTCATAGCTCAGTTGGTAGCCCTGCCTTCTGCGCTGTAGATCGTGAGTTCAATTCCCATCCAGGACCAACATGTGACATTTGTAACATTGATGTTTGTTCTGTGTCTGGGTGTTAATATGAATGTATTTACAAAAAAGTATATAAGTATTATGTCAGTTGTCTAGTTCCCATGATACAAGCTATGCTTAGCTTACTTTGGGGCTAGATGGCGCTGTGACATGCCCACCAATATTTATTTATTATTACCGTAAAACGTTCTTCCAAAGTGGCGTATGTTTCATTTTGCAGTATCGTTTACTCGTTGATAGGTGTGGATTAGTAATTCCACGGTTAGGGCAGTGAGTGACAGGGTAAGTTGGTGCAAAGTAGCATGATTATCGGCTGCGTGTGACGAGGCCGGTGCGGAGAGGTGCCGTCGAGACCTCGCAACGTGATCGACACGAGACAGCGTAACCGCTCGACACTGAGGCATACGCATTATGATATTAGGAACTAACCTAATATAAAAATAAAGAAGGCTGATCTAGCTTTTAGATAGCATATTAGTATAACCAAGCTTTTTGTAATTCGTTTATTCGCACTGGTGATTTCTTTTATTCTTTTGTATTTTAATTATGAGCAGTAGAACTTACACCATGTTCGTCCTGGGAAGTACTGCCACCATGTCCATTTCTGCTGTCAGTATGTATGCCAAACAGTACCGCATTTGCATTCGCGATTCTGTGTTCCGGCTTGAATGGTGTGGTTGCCGGTGAAATTACAGGCACATGAGACATTCCACCTACACGTCGCAGAGTTACGGGAGCATAGATGCGACTTGGGTCTTGTTGTACATAGTAGGGGAGGACCCGAGTCGCATAGGTTGTTATGGGCCGAGGTTGCCACTTTACACGGGTGGGCCGTCGGCTCGTTCCGTAACTATGTCACATTTTTTTTTTTACTTTTTTCCTATTGTTGTTTTCTTGAAACCACTTAGGTATTTCATATACAAGTTGGTAAACATTGTTTAAGCAAACAAATTCGCGAACCTGTTTCCAGGAGGACACTAGGCTAACGGCGAAAGTCTGACAGACAACGAACCGTGGCCGTTCGATAATAACGCTAATAGAGGGATGCCGCCTGTCTCGGCCCAGTTGCTTGGTTGGGTGTGTCAGCTTTCGCGTGAACTAAGGATTTAATGTTTACCAGAAGAATTTATTCGTTCGGTTCTCTCGAAACCAGTGTGGTGGAAGGATTTTAAATGCACCTCAAAGAGGCTCCTTTCGTGCACTTGACACATGTCTTCGTATATTTAGTTCTAGGACATGTCGTTTCCTCACGATGTTTTTCTACACCGTTTTGTGGTAATGCGCTCATAAATCATTCAAGCAAAAAATTCATAGGTGCACGTCGGGATTTGAACCAGCGACCTCCGGACCTCCTATGTGGATGTGATATGAATGTATTTTCAAAAAATTATATAAGTATTCTATCAGTTGTTTGGTTCCCATAGTACAAGCTCATTAGCTTAGTTAGCTTAATTTGGGGCTAGATGGCACTGTGTGAAGTGTCCACCAATATTTATTTATTTATTTATGTAAATGAATATCTTGGTATCCCATTAAAATTTGTATGAACAATGTTTACAATGTTTTTGTTATGGTAAATTTACTGAAAATTGAAAAACTTGCTAATATAGATCATGGACAATTGTATGAAAGTCACGATTGCAAGTGGGCGTTTCATCTTTCAACATGTATGTAAGGATGATTTCATATTGAGTGATTAAGGAACTTTAGTCTCTAAAGAAATATTTTTATGTATTTATTGTTAAATTACTTACTTTTTGGCGTGTAGCTTCATATTTTTTTGTTGTTTTAGTAATTGGCGCCATGTTTGGTGACATCTTAAAAAAAGAGAATATAACTTTATATATATTTTTACTTTAATAACACCTAATCGACTGACTCATACGTTAGTTAATTCTATGTTGGTTTTAAAAACACGTCAACATGATACAAAATAACAAATCACAACTTTGATAAAGCCCGATGCCCTTACTTTTCTACTTTTCTCTACTTACTTTCATACTCAAAAAGTAAGTTAATTTAATTCTAACGTTATAAAAACACTATAAAGCGTTAAAAGGCTCTCATATAAAATAATGTTTGTGTTAAAACTTTTTATAAACCTAGTTTGTGAATTGTAGCGAGGCTGCAATCATATACTTTGTAATTTTATTAGCGAAAGAAACTGCAATATGTGAAGTTTTTATTATTTGTGCAACGACGGTGTCTTCCGCGGAGCCACAGACCATTTTATTACTTATTAATTATAAGTTACTCCTCAACGCTTCGATAACTCGATTGCGTTCTTGTTTTCATGTATAAATGTCTACTGTTGAATGATACAAATCATAGGGTAGAGTACTTAGTCTACATTTTACTACAGTAATTAACTTTCTCTTTATATTAATAATATTCATATTTGTGGACATTTCACACAGCGCCATCTAATCTCAAAGTGAGCTAAACATAGCTTGTATCGTGATACTAATATATTATAGTTGTACTGAACTGATATACCTATAAATTTTTTGGAAATATTTACATATAATACATATAAACACAGAACAATCGATTAATGTTACAAATGTCAAATGTTTGTCCTGGGTGGGAATCTAACACACGACCTACAGCGCAGAAGGCAGGGTTACTACTCACTGAGCTATGAGGCCAGTCTAATTTTGTGTCTAATAATGTGTATATGTGTAATATACATGTATAATGTGTATTTGAAGGTGTTTTTAAATGTTGCAATAATAAACAGGAGCACAAAGCGAGCACTGCGTTGGCGCAGGATTTCCTCCGCGAGTGGTACGTGGTGCAGCACGGCGCGGCGCAGGCGCAGGCGCGAGGTGATCCCTCAGGTGCGCCCTCGGACTCCGCCCCCTTGTTTATTGCTTATTAGCGGCGGCACGTTTGAACTGCCGCTCTTTGTTCTCGCCGACAACCCCCCGCACCCCGCACCCCGCGCCCGGTCACGACCGCCCGCGCAACGTGTAAGCTATGCGAATCATAAATTCTTGCTATTTGACGTTACTTGTACTGGTGATATCGATCTCGGCGCAATGATATCATGTAGGAAGGAAGTGCATCGTAAATTGAGTGGATGCATGTACTTTGAAAGCGTTACTTACATTGCGCTTTTATGAACTTCGAGACTCATAAATCCTATGTACTTTGTGTGGAGTATTTTTCGTTGAATCGTCTATACAGGGGCTGAGTTTGTCTTCGTTTTCAACACACAATGTTGCCAGCTGCACGCGATGTGTTGTTTCATAATCGTCAGTCTTAAAATTGCAATTAATTATGGTACCTTCACGGGTGATTATCGATAATTGTCTTGCGGTTTCCGCAACATATTACCTGCATAATACATTGTTGAAAAAACTGCGTTGCATAATAAGCATATGACATAGTCTATATTAAACAGCTGGCTCATTTAAACAGATTTATTTTTGACGTGTCAACGTCTTATAATTCGATAGAGCCGGCTGCACGCACGAAAAAACATGACTCATGCGGCGTTACCTCGCTCTGAGGCGTTCCATGTAAGGCTTGTGCAAGTGCAAGCGAGAGCGCGGAACGAGCGACAAAGAAGCACAATCGGCCTTTGCGTTCGGCAGCGTTCGACATCCGTCTCTCTCCTACTTGAGTGAGCGATGCGTCTGCGTGGACAGCTGCTAATACTTACATTTACATGTTTTGATCGAGTATCAAGTGCATATATACATAAAAATCTATTAAACAAATGAAATTAAAATTACCTTTTGAAAAATGCTACCATTCCATCAGTATTTTCTTAAGACGTTGACACGTTCAACTATCGTCAGTAAACCGACTTTACAGACAACCATTTTTTGAAACACTAAAAGTACTCTCCTAGTGTTGTGATTTGTATAACAAGTGATTTTTATTTAACACAACGAGATGTAGTTTAAGAAAAACACCGATCAAATTGAAAAATTCCTATCATTGAGACGTGGTGTAATGTCTCAAATGCCTGTAATTTCACCGTCAACCACACCTTTCAAACCGGAACACAGTAACGCTTATGCATAGGTATACCATCTGACGGCAGATGGTATGCTGATGGGGGTGGCTGATGGGTTTGGTGGAAGTATCTACTTCTCCGGACGAACTTCACACAAGTTCTACTGCCTTAGGTAAATGTAGGACGTGTTTATCTACTACTTATTTCTCTATATTAACTAATTGATGTTTCACGTTTATTGTAATGATTTATAACTAAACATTCATTGTGTGTACTTAGAATGGTGTAATAATAGAGCGGTTTATTCCAAATTAAACCATTTTATTTCTTTCAAAGAAAATAATCTCAACCTAGTTTATAATAATAATAAAATCATTTACTTCAGACATTTTATACATAGATTCACACACATAAACACAAATATCAAATTTAAATAAAATAAATATATCGAACAAATTTAAATTTATGTCAAGGTAAGGTGTGAACCGGCTGACTACATTTGACCTGTGTAGGCGATGAGTGCAATCGAGCGCTGCAGATGTTTTGGATGATCGTTGGCAATTAGCACGCTTGCTCGCGACTTGTAACTACTGCTCATTAAGAAAATTCTGCTCAGTAACCGCTTATCTTAGGGTACCTATTAGTAACAAATGACCAGCTAAGAGGCGATACTGTTCACTACTTAGGTACGTATAAAGTAAATACTAGTTAGACTTAATTTGTTTGTCATCAGAATGCAGGTACATACATATTATATAGGTATTCAACACGTTAAAAGCAACGTACAAATTAAATAGTCCAGGATATGATCCAGAGATATAAATAAATAAATATAAATATTTGCGGACATTTCACACAGCGCCATCTAGCCCCAAACTAAGCATAGCTTGTACTATGGAAACCAGATGACATATATACTTTTTTCTCGTAAATACATACATTTAAATACATATTGATAAGTGTGTAAATATCAAAGTACAAAATCAAAATTCATCACAGTTTTCATGTGGGAATTGAATCTGTATATTTGACAGCCTTGCCTTAAATGGAAATGACAAGACAAAAATATCTTTGAATTTGAAGCACACATACCTACTCTTTTCAATACAATCAATGAATCTTGCTTTGACTTTTTATGATATTTCAAACAATGCAGATCTTCTAGGAATGAGATTTTATCAGGCATAATCAATAATGAAGCATTAGGCCCCAAGGTGTCTGGAAGAAACATTCCCCAAATAGCTATAAGGATCTAACAAGGATGACGTATTGACGACGAGTCGGCTATCATCGTCAAAAACGGCTGCATCACGCAAATTATTGAAGATAACATCTCCAATAGAAACTACTAAAATATTAAGAAAAAACTTCAAATATATGAGTCTCGTTTAGATACAATGCTCATCTGTACCCTGTCTCTGCTCGTTGAAAACCAAACCCTATTTCTGATGCGTAAAGTTGGTAATCGGGTGGTTCTTGTAGTGATGTATGATGGGATGCTCTCGCAAGCGATGCGGCTGATAGAGGCTGGGCGCGGCGGCCGCTAATGGGACAGATAGCATCGCTCCACGCCTCGATGCGATGCGATGGGATTTATCACGTTACCGCTTCGCAAAAATCTGTTGCAGGTGCATTTATTTCTTTACGTGTTAAAATACTTTTTCCTTTGAGAGTTGTAGATTTTTAATTTGAACGCTTCCTCGAAATATTTTGCAATAGATTGGGCCGGTGTTAGGAGGTAATTCAAATATTTCTGAGACGTTCCTAAACGTCATAGAGAGGCCTAGATTAATGCATGCATACACACATTAGAATACTGTACTACAAATTCATTAAACTACCTTTGTTATATAAAGAAGTGATATTTAGCGTAAGTATAAAATGTTCTTAAGTTTACTTAGTAAATTTATTCTTATTCTTATACATGCTATCAGGCGGCCTGAAAATCTTCTATAAAACATGTTCCAAGAAAGACCTTTATTTTGTTTTTGTTTACTGGCGATTGAACCTCACTGACACGAAGCCTGGCTATTCAAATACATATTTAAAAAAATCCGAAAAAATATTAAATAACAAAAACCCGAAAATATTAAATATTTAATTAATTCAGTTGAAATAATTAAATGTTTAATTTTTTTCGGGATTCTTTTTGTTTAATATTTTTTAAATACTTGCAAATACTTTAAAATTAACTTTACAATGGCCCGTATTTTCTAAGAAAATATGAGAGCAGTAGGGCAGACAATGTAGTTCAGTTTCCGTTCTTTAACCGCCAGAAATTACAGTAAGATAACGGTTATAAATATAATTTGATGACTCTCGTGACATTCTCTTGACCGCTGTGGTAATAGTGGTTGTTATATTGTAAGCTCGTGATAATTGTTAAAAATAAAATCGTTACATAGTTTATAATTTTATAGTCGATGGTTATCATTACTTCATAAATAACGCAATCTATGCAGTTTCGATAACTTATAATTGTTGTCTATGGTGCGGAATAAAACATGTATCAATTACTCTACAAAATATGAGCAAATATAAACTAAGCGGCTTCAGAAAACAGCAAATTTCAAGCAAATAAATCGTATTAAAAAACGTTAAAATCGATTTTAGCTCATAACTTGTAAGGGTTAAATGTAACCTAAACAGATGAGAGAACAATTGTATTTATCGTTTGCCCACATTATTACTTAAACTCATCGTCGTGGATGATCGTTTAAAGCTATTAGTTATAATTTAATTTGATTAACGAAGCGCGAAATGAAAGTAATAAATTCCGAATGAAACAAAGTAACAAAGTGTAGGTGTAGTGGGTAGTAGGTGATTGTAGGAAGTATTTCTCTGCTTACTTTCATTACTGTCATGAATTTATATATTTAAACGTGCTCATATTTTCAATATACCTAATCACAAAGAAACAGAAATTTGGGTCAGATATTTTGGAACACAATGAGTATGTAAACAAAATAATTAATTTATTATATAGTCGAAAATACACATATAGTCACATGTACAAAATACATCCAATATACAGTCAACATAGCAACGCTTATTTCGCTGTTCAGCGGAGTTCGAGTGACACATGTCTACATTGAGTTTACATCCATACTTTACATTTTAATAGAACCCTTATAATTGATAGGTGAGAGGGGATTCAGCAATAAAGTAATGAATAATGTGATAGTTTAATAGTCGCATCCGGAGACAGGAGGTTCATTAGCTTTGATGTGGCGCGGCTTAATAACAGGACACCTTGTATTGAGACTACTTGACGGCCGTTCATTTTTAATGGTCCATGAAATTTAACTGTACTAGGCAACGTGCGTGGACCCTTCCTATCCTTTTCCACTGTCTTGATAAAAAATCTTTTGATTCTGGGGTTTATTATTTCTGTTGAAAAAGTAAAGAAGGACCTATACAGCAATAATTCTTATGCAAACTTAAGATCTCGATTTTCAACATTGAACATCAATTTCATGCGTTGGTATTTCATTTTCTAAAAACGGAATTATAAACGTATTTGTACCGGTCGAAATTAAATATGAGCAACAATGTTGCCTAAAGCGTACTCAAGGCGGTACCGGACAAAGCAGGAAGGATATCGAAAGATGGTCGTTCGATAAGAGAGGATGCACCATTGCAATAGGTTCCCGCGATAAATGCCGTCTGATTTGAACGATTGGATTAGGTCCGTAGGGCTTCAGATAAATTGCAAATCTGCGGTTGTCTATTTCAGGGAATGGCTATTATCTCTTGTGGAAAAATGTTATCGGAATTGTACTCACATGATCGAATCTTCAAAGTCCAAAGGCACAGATGATTATTTTTATCATATATCATGAATATTATGTTATTGTTTAATTTGATTGACATAGTTTGAGATATAGAGACTTAGCTAGCCATTCTGAGCGAAAGTTTAAAACATTTTGATGGGTTAGTGAAATAAGAATATTTTTTGCTTGCATTATTTTTTACTCTGACAATCAAATCACATAAATTCTTACCAAAACCAGACCAGAGCTCGACAAAAAGAAACAAGCCATAGAAGAAAATTACGAAGTGTCATAACATGACGGAGCTGTTTACTCAGGGATATCTAATATCTCAAAAGTATAATCCGCATTATAAGTCCTCGGAATCGTCATTAGTGCAATCTGTAATGGCTTGTCACTCGGTGATACCATCGGGGCGGTGACATCGCACCTTTGCCGAAAGTTATCCAACCCACATCTTCGAACCAAACAAGGGCCGACAGAATACGCGGTCCAACCGTTGCCGAAATCAATCGGCCCGATCAGTGCCTCACCCCCTTACCTCCCTCGGAGGATGCAGCCGCTATCAATCATACACAAATCCTATAGAGGAGCCGCCGAGAAATCTGTCTATGACAGATCACACCGAATATATAAGAAGATTTAAATTTTTGTTTTAGAACATCCAGATCACTTCCCGTACACCTTACGTTATGTTACAGGGAGCAGGGGCAGCAACACTATTTAATAAATCTTTTTTGCAAATGAAAGTGTAGTAGGTATCGTGTAGTGTCCCAACTGCCACTAAGAGATTCAATCTTCATTTTCCAACTTTTTGACTTTCGTTTGCAAATACTCCAAAAGGCAGACTCACTTCGCCGATTTAATCTTGTTTAGTGTACACATAAAATTGTTTTATTGTATAAGTCATTTGTATTGTGGTTTTGCAACAAAGAGTTATTGTATTGTATTGTATTTAGGTCGATAACAGTAGATACACCCAGCTTTCGTCTCGTGTTACGATATCATACACTGCTAATGATTGCCTTCCGGCGGATGTTTGGTTGCATCACTCTCTTCGTTTTTAAACTTCCGCTTACTCGTGCGGTCCTGTATCTTAGACAAAGCTTCCAAACATTCAGGTGTACATGCAAATACTTTCAATTTAGTGTTTAGGTACAGAAGCCAGTATTTAATAAAGCCATGCATGCGTCAACAATAACTTTTTCAGAACGAAAATTAATCAGTAAAACGAAAAAAAAAAATACGGCAACGAAATTATTAACGATAAATAATCGATTGACAAGCAGTTTTATAACAAATATACAAGTTTGCACTTATCGCAAAGTTTTATTAATGCAATTCTTGATAATTTATTTCTTAACCAGAAATGGCAATATTAATGTTATATTTGCATTGAATGTATCATCACGCTAGCTAGCACCCAATTATTCATCGCAAATGCAATTACTGCAATGACATTCGCATAATTAAAAAATGTAATTAGCTCGTGCTCAGGTAGCCGTTGATTAAGTTGCTCGAATGAATTTCTGACCATCCTATTGAACAAGAAAAAGGCTTTGTATCACTTATATACTTACCCTTATATATTATATACTGAAATATGAGAAGATTACATATGAAAGAAAGAAAACTAAATTTTAGAAAATTTCATCGCATATTTACTAATATGATAAATGATAAATGATGAATATTGCTCACTTGAAAACTACATTCACTTTTCAAGTGAGCAGATTTGAAATGAATTCTTTTCTCGATCGGTATTATCCCAGATTGTGCAAAACCCAGCCATTTTATTATAAGTACAGTTCTAAGTAAACAATATTGACTAGTTGATTTATCTAGGAAACTGTTAAGCGTCAAGCGGAGTTATTCCAGCTAACGCTTTTGCTATTAAATGAAATGCCATTATTCACACGCGTCGATTCACCTAACATTCCGTCGCATCGAGTTTTATGAGCGCAACGAGACGCCCGTCTATCTCAATTTTCGTACAGCGGCACTGATTTTTTAGACCCTTTATGGTATTTATTTTGTTATAATCTTTAGTCTATAAAAATAAAATAAAAAAATAATCTTATTTTATATACCATAAGTGAATACCTGCTCCCTATTTTGTTTTGTTTTTGATTGTGCCGGGAGCTTGTCGTGATAAACAAAATACTTTCTTCTTTATTTTTCCCTAACTTAGTTTTTGCCACATTTCAATAAATTAATTGGGGAGAATATATTTAAGAGTACGAAATAATAAAAAAAATACTTCCATAGGATCGTAAGTTTAAGATCAAGGGAAAGCGCAGATGACAAAACGATTTAATTCGGTTTCTGTTCCACTTAATCGTTCAATTGGCACTGATCATCTACTTCATTGGCTATTATAGAGACAAATCGATATACAATTCAAATATTATTATTTATTCAATTTGTATAGTTTTGTTATCATGAGCCTTACTAAGAACCTTATATTACTCTTACCCAATAGCATACAAAACTGATTCATATATTTTCTCTTATTATATAAACTACTGAAAACAGGCATAAAATATCTAGGTATACATCTATACAAATAAATAATATTGGAGTGTCTGTTTGTAATATTAAAATAACCGCTTTTTACTAAGTGCATATGGATGTATACACGGTACATATACCAAAACAACATTTTTTACAATTTTTGTCTGTCTGTCTGTCTGTCTGTTTGTCCCGGCTAATTTCTGAAATGGCTGGACTGATTTTGACGGGAATTTCACTGGCAGATAGCTGATGTAACAAGGAGTAACTTAGGCTACTTTTCCGAGGGATAAAATAGGGGTGCGTGATAAAACCGAATTCCACGCGGACGATATTATTATTATTATTTATTATTATTATTATTCTCAACCTTTTTTTAATAATTTAGTTTTACTTCTGCTCGCCTTAAGTTATATATATAATATTACATGAATAAATCTATGACGTACCTAATAGACTTTTCTCTCAAGTCTGACTTATATTCTTAGAAAAAACATTCAAGGTAGAGATCGCTTTCACATCAGAATGTATACTCGTAGGTATCAAACTTAACTGGAAGATAATCTCCTCAAGGGCTAGTTCTAAACTCATCTAATTTCATCTCATTTCTAGTAGCAAAATATCTCACACTCGTTAATGTTAAGTGAGGTAACTTTGAACTTTACATGTATTTTAGTAGAGGTGAACACTATCTACGTGAAAGCTAAGTATAGCGTGGGTCATTGGTAACTTTATACAATATGATTTCACTGTTGATACCTTTGACGACTCTATTTTTATCCATTTCAATATATTATTCAACTTCATGGAAACCACTAGTATGACATCAAAATGGTATTCTATCTACTAGGTATAGGGTTCATTTTGACGTAGCTAAAGAATAAGAATAGATTGGTTAGAATCAGAGGGTTCTCTGATTGGGGTATCATAGAGTTGTAAGCGAAGTTTGAAACAGACAGGGAGACTGATACTCATTTCCGTAACGTCAGGGGTCATGCGGGTAGTGTGCGTTTGTGTGTACACGAGCAGCGGGGTGTGTGTGTGTGTGGGTGTGTGTTTGTGTGTGTGTGTGTGTGTAGGAGGGTAAATCACCACAGAACAAGTTCACTAGTGTAATTGTCGCGCGGGTGCCAGTAATTGATTTATTCCACGCTTGTATGCTCCTCGGCCGGTTCAATTGTTACAGTGATTGCTTTTATGAGGGCTTTCGGCGATTTCGTCCGATGTTATAATTTTATTGTTGTTCTGACACAGCTAAAAGGGTTGTTTCATTTATTAATAAACGGGATATTGGAGATGTTATTACAGTTTGTAATGTGCTTGATTGATAGAGCATAGTTGCAATATAAAATATATAGAGTAACTTGACCTCGACTTTGTACGCTTTTTTTTGCAAAATGATGTGATAATATAGCATAAAAAAAATATGAAATGCATTCTGTAATGAATGTAGAAAAACGTAACTAAAAGTCACGTCTGTATCTTTGCTTGCATCAGCAATCCCCTCCCTCATCCCGCTACCATTTCTAGAAAGCTCCTGTGTCAAATATGGAATGGATAAATGGATTTTATACGTTTTACATATTTTTTTTCATTACTACACGTTTTTCCAAGTAAGGTAATAATAAATATAAGAGCATTAGTAAATTTAGTGCAATGTGTCCACGAGGAGTTTTTCCATACGCACAGTCTTTTCAATATCTTTTTCCTAATTAATCTCCTTCTCACTGTTTTTGAGTTTATTTTATTTTTATCGTATATAGTATCAAAACAAGATTTCTACGGTATATACGTTGCTCGCTTGCACTAGTGTTACCACCAAACTAACAAAATGCTCGTACATTAACCCTTAGGTAAGGCCGTAGGTAAGTGCTTTTATATCACCTACAAAAAGTGAGGCCATTTCGATACAACGGCTATAAAACGCACATCACATTATAGCTGACATTACACATTACATTTCGTAACACGCAGCCAATATTCGATATAGTCATAAATATTTAATAGGTATTTTCCCACAATAGGGTGGCCGTTTACACACCCGCTAACCCACCAGAGCAGTAACAGTAGTGGAATAGTACCAATTCTGTTCAAGACAAATTGACGAGTGAAATTATTGGCTTGTCTCAATAACATTGTTATTGTCGTTTGAATAACGTTGCACTTGTTCTGAGGGGTGGAGTTAATATTTACTGTTATTGATGTGATCGGAACTAGTTCATTATTATTATTATAAAAATGTATCCAAAAAATGATAACATTAATATTATATAATATATTTGACTGGCCTCATAGCTCAATCGCTAGGAACCCTGCCTTCTGCGCTGTAGGTCGTGTGTTCGATTGCCACCCAGGACAAACATTTGTGGGACGAACATAAATTTGTTCTGTGTCTGGGTGTTTAGAGAACTTACCTTCTACTGCTTTTCTCATAACGTACTTCTGTATTAACCTGCATATTAAGTGAATATTAATAGAATTTAATAATACGCAACATAATTCAATAATCTGCCTTACTCACCGACGCTGTAATGAAATGCACAAAGGTTTTAAGATAAAGATCGACTCGAACAAAAGTTTAAGAAAGTGCAGTCGTCAAATCCTCCACATCGGCAGTTAAGAAGTCATCCGTAATTTACAACCAACTTAGTCCTCCCAGAGACCACTTGCCAATATTAATGTGGCTACCTGTCAAAATTACGCGAAAGGGGCTGTCAAGATCAATGGACTCGCATTATCGGAGCTTGTCAATAAAACATAGTTTTTAAGTTGTCAATCTGTTTCTGGGTACGCCTATCGCCTGTTAATTGCCACCTACGCTTATTTTGAGGGTCACTGTCTTGTTGGTACATTTGCATAGTCCCTGCCCATTGCTACCAGTAAGTGTATCGAGTTTTATGGTGTGATATGGACGCCCACTTATGTGGTACCTACATAAAAGTTGATCTATTATCCATTATTGGATATTTGCACCATTTTGTTTATCGTAGCAAGAGAGTGAAGTGGCAAATTACTGGCGCAGATTTCTTGTGATTTTAATGAAGTAGACAATGAAGCCAAATTGAAATAAATATATAGAACCACAAATGCAACTTCGCCATCGCCCGCAGCCCTATTCACGCCTCCAACTATCAATACACAAACTTTGACACCGAAGCCACTCAGAACTGATCCTCGTAGAATCGAAAACGTACTCTACTCACCTCCGATAAGGAGTAGTTTACTTTGCCGCGATAATTCTTTTCAATTTTCCTCAAATCGAATTTGGCTGTAACATCAATCGAGTTCCCACATTTTCCGGGAGCACTTACACAATATCAATCGGGTTTTATTGGTGTTGTCGGGACGAGGCGGGGGTGGGTGGGCGCGGGCGCGGGGCGGGGCGCGACTATTTGTATCAATAACCTGTCAATGGGCTCGCGCCCGCGGGACCTCTGCCCCCACAGACACTCGCGAGTGCGACTCTACCTATGACCACACAGATTTGATTAGAAATGCATTACGATACGCGTGTGAAATTCGCGTTATCGACGTCTGATTTATTGTGAGATGCTATTGGATTCTAATGTACCGTTTTAACGGACAGAAGCAGTGAAATGAGAATATTGAATGTCTGGTTAGATATTGATGTACTCTATTGTGATACTGCACCAGTGATTCACCGTCCACATTGATCCCAAGATTTTCCCAACTGAGACCTCTAAAAAATTGATTCTAGTACCGCCGCCACTTAAGATTTGCAGATGACATAGTGTTATTTGCCAAAACATCAGAAGACATTAGTAAAATGATAAGCGAACTGGCATCAGAGAGCGAGAAGGTAGGGCTAAAATTGAACCCGGAAAAGACAAGAGTAATGACAAATTCAGCTAAAAACACCATAAATTTAGGAAATATTCAAATTGATTACACAGATGAATACATCTACCTGGGTCAGTTGATGACTCTAAAGGATCCTGTATGCAAAGAAGTAGAGAGAAGAATAACTAATGGATGGAAGAGATATTGGGGCTTGAAAGAGGCTATGAAAGATAAAGAGCTTCATATAAATGTTAAGAGTAAATTATTTAACACCTGCATACTACCAGTCCTTATGTATGGCAGTCAAACATGGGGTCTAACACAGAATGTGACAAGCAAACTCGCAACCTGCCAGCACGCAATGGAAAGGAGTATGCTCAATGTGAAGAAGTCACACAGATTGAAAAACCGTGTCATCAGAAACAAGACAAAGGTCCTGGACATAACTTGCAAAATCAGAAGACTCAAATGGCAATGGGCAGGGCACTTGATGAGAGGACAAGACAAATGGAGTAAAACTGTGACACGATGGTACCCTAGAGAAGGTAAAAGAAATAGAGGCAGACCACAGAAAAGGTGGGATGACGACATCAGACAAGTGGCAGGAGTTATGTGGAACAGGGTCGCTCAGGAAAGACAGGAATGGAAAAGGTTGGAGGAGGCCTTTGCCGACTGGCAAACAGACTTGCAAACAGTGAGCAAAAAACAAATTTTAGAACAGATTTAGTTTTTAATTTTGTTCTGTAAAATATTTTTTCTGAATAAAGGCTATTATTATTATTATTATTATTATTATTATTGTGATACTGTCAGTTGCAGAAACCGGAATGGCAACATGTAGACTGGCAAAAATGACTTAGCGTGCAGTACTGCTTGCCTGTGAAATTGTTATAAAAAGATCTTGGATTGTATATCATACAGTTTATGGGTAAAACTTTTTGCAACGAAATACAAAAACAAGTAAAAATGTAAAATTACTTAAATGTATAAAATACAGTCAGAGGTAGGGAAAAAGGTTCCATTTGCAAAGTTCCCTCGTAACACTACATTATCTGCTATCAGTGGCGGTCGACAAAGTAAAATTGGGGACACCTTATTTCCTCGGCTGGCTTGCAAAACACGTTCACGCTTCCCACCTATCCCGACATCTCAACGCTTATAGATACTATCTGTTACACCTATTAAGGGATCGTACCCAAACTTGTACTTTTCCATTACGTATTCATCGCGAAGTTTGTTGGTGTCGGAATGCGAAATGTGTTTGAAAACCAGCAATGTGTTGGGAGCAATTTGGTTGGAGCGTAATTGGAGGTGTCGCTTACGAAGGTGTAACAGGATCAGGTGGGTGCCTTCTTCACGCCACCGCCGCCGCCGCCGATAACACGCTAATGCCCTCAACTTTGCACCGCAAGGGGAGGTCAGGGAGTTGGGCGGAGGGAGGGACAGCCATTCCTAAACGAAAAATGGGAAAAGTCGGATCATTCGCGTTATTGAACGCGAATAACTTTATTGACTTGCTATGTTATTAGCTGTGCTTTGTGCGGTAGGTATAGGTACTTAGAGCTCGTTTGTTTTAGGAATTATTAATTAAGCGCATAAACTAATATATTTTCAGATAAATAATTATAAAAAAAGTTGCCTACATTTCATAAATTTACATTTTCATTATCATTTCAGGTTAAATATTGTCGACTGTCAATAAATATTTTTTGGTGGTTTTCGATATTACAACAAATAGTATATATCTGTGTACCATATGCATGTTTCAGTAATGCAACGGATTCTGCACCGACTCCTAGTTTATGTCTGCATAGTATATGCAATGTTCAGTAACGCAACGGATTCTGCGCCGACACCTAGTCTATATCTGCGTACGATATGCATTGTTCAGTAATGCAACGGATTCTGCGCCCACTCCTAGTCTGTGTGCGTACTATATGCATTGTTCAGTAATGCAACGGATTCTGCGCCCACTCCTAGTCTGTGTGCGTACTATATGCATTGTTCAGTAATGCAACGGACTCTGCGCCCACTCCTAGTCTGTGTGCGTACGATATGCATTGTTCAGTAATGCAACGGATTCTGCGCCCACTCCTAGTCTGTGTGCGTACTATATGCATTGTTCAGTAATGCAACGGATTCTGCGCCCACTCCTAGTCTGTGTGCGTACTATATGCATTGTTCAGTAATGCAACGGATTCTGCGCCCACTCCTAGTCTGTGTGCGTACTATATGCATTGTTCAGTAATGCAACGGATTCTGCGCCCACTCCTAGTCTGTGTGCGTACTATATGCATTGTTCAGTAATGCAACGGATTCTGCGCCCACTCCTAGTCTGTGTGCGTACTATATGCATTGTTCAGTAACGCAACGGATTCTGCGCCCACTCCTAGTCTGTGTGCGTACTATATGCATTGTTCAGTAACGCAACGGATTCTGCGCCCACTCCTAGTCTGTGTGCGTACTATATGCATTGTTCAGTAACGCAACGGATTCTGCGCCCACTCCTAGTCTGTGTGCGTACTATATGCATTGTTCAGTAACGCAACGGATTCTGCGCCCACTCCTAGTCTGTGTGCGTACTATATGCATTGTTCAGTAATGCAACGGATTCTGCGCCCACTCCTAGTCTGTGTGCGTACTATATGCATTGCTCAGTAATGCAACGGATTCTGCGCCCACTCCTAGTCTGTGTGCGTACTATATGCATTGTTCAGTAATGCAACGGATTCTGCGCCCACTCCTAGTCTGTGTGCGTACTATATGCATTGTTCAGTAATGCAACGGATTCTGCGCCCACTCCTAGTCTGTGTGCGTACTATATGCATTGTTCAGTAACGCAACGGATTCTGCGCCCACTCCTAGTCTGTGTGCGTACTATATGCATTGTTCAGTAACGCAACGGATTCTGCGCCCACTCCTAGTCTGTGTGCGTACTATATGCATTGTTCAGTAACGCAACGGATTCTGCGCCCACTCCTAGTCTGTGTGCGTACTATATGCATTGTTCAGTAACGCAACGGATTCTGCGCCCACTCCTAGTCTGTGTGCGTACTATATGCATTGTTCAGTAATGCAACGGATTCTGCGCCCACTCCTAGTCTGTGTGCGTACTATATGCATTGTTCAGTAATGCAACGGATTCTGCGCCCACTCCTAGTCTGTGTGCGTACTATATGCATTGTTCAGTAACGCAACGGATTCTGCGCCCACTCCTAGTCTGTGTGCGTACTATATGCATTGTTCAGTAACGCAACGGATTCTGCGCCCACTCCTAGTCTGTGTGCGTACTATATGCATTGTTCAGTAACGCAACGGATTCTGCGCCCACTCCTAGTCTGTGTGCGTACTATATGCATTGTTCAGTAACGCAACGGATTCTGCGCCCACTCCTAGTCTGTGTGCGTACTATATGCATTGTTCAGTAACGCAACGGATTCTGCGCCGACTCCTAGTCTGTGTGCGTACTATATGCCTTGTTCAGTAACGCACACGTACGCGTAAATATTCCAAAGGGCACGCTCAGTGTTTCGCGTAAACGTCGGACCCACGATTTGTTCCGGTAGCGCCAGTCAGGTAACTACATCATATTTGCGGTAATAAACTTGAATTTATTGGCCGTTACGTTTTCAGTTCCACTGAAATGTGGAGAAATGCGTTCACGACATAAGCGCTGCCTCCCCTTTACCCATCCCCTATTCCGACACGCGTAACACTGGTACCTAGCCGAGGGGTATAGGGGAGCGACTTTCGACTTAAACTTCTACAGTGAATGTATGAACTAATAATTTAACGTTTTAGATTCGTAATATTGATATTATTTTCATATCATTTCGAAGATCAAAATATGAACTACGATAATTTAATTGTGATATCAAATTGGACCAATCCTAATGGTAGGTACTTACGTACCTAATAACACTGTAATTTTCATCGAAAACCTTTAAACCATGCTCAAAGAATTTCTTAGTCACAGTTTAACAACAAATAAGTATTATTTTATTCCACTGAAAAAATGTCTGTGTTGTGTATTTAATCATGCTTTGAATGGCGTCACAGCTCAGGTGGTAGTTAATCTCCCTTCGGCGCTGTAGGCCGTGGGTTCTGTTCCCACACAGGAAAACATTTGTGTGACGAACACAGATGTTTGTTGTACATCTGTATTAAGATACAATATTATATCATATCACATTTGTATAATAACAAAATACATATGAGTATTATATTAGTTGTCTGATTCCCATAGTACAAGCAATGCCTAGTTTGGGGCTAGATGGCGCTGTGTGAAATGTTCACCAATATTCAGATGGAGAACACTTGATCACACTCCCATGTACTCTGCCTTATCTCGATAAAAGGGTACGTGACGCCTCAAAATACCTATTTTCCGACGTCTGAGCTTCGTCGGCAAAGAGTGCAAATGTTCTCGAACAGAAGAAAGTAGACGTATCATACTACACACTGAGCCACGGAAGAACGCCCACGAAAGTTACAAGAACTAACGTTAAGAACAAGTAGAAATTTGGTTTCGCATACAAACTAACGCTGCAGCAACGGGACTTCTTCTTTGGAACGGGTTCAAAATTTACAGGATCAGGATTATATAGACATTCCAGTCACGTCCGCAACTCGGGCCCGCATTAAAAGGGGATTATGAGCCGAGTGGCCCATAACGGAGCATTACGTGCCCACGCGGCCAAGAAGCGCCACGCCGCGCCGCCGATAATCCACTATACATTGTTTCTATACTTGTTATTTTAATAATACTGTAAAAATAAGAGTTCGCAATAAATACTGTTGGACATTGCACACAGCGCCATCTAGCCCCAAAGTTGTTAACATACTCGTAGCTTGTATCATGGGAACCAGAAAACTGAGATAATAGTTGAAATTAAATGAAATTCATTTTATTTAGTAGTAAGCTTAGTCTAGGGTTTTTACAATGAATTTGAATTCAAAAAAGTTAGGCACATACTTTTTTTATAAAAAAATACATATAATTAAAATCGACAAGTTTCAATATCGACTCTTGACCGCCGAGTTATCGTAAGTTACAATTTTACCCAAATATAATTTTTGTCGAAAGTGATATTTTAAGCTATAACGACAAGATGTTGTCGGGATTTCCCGCCAAACTTGCGTTATTTAGAATATAGGTATAGCGAATGCAAAGTTTATCGTTAGCACGCCATATTTCACATTTTATTTCAAAATATCACTTGCTACAAAAAATGCTATTTGGGTAAAATTGTCGCTTACGATAAGTCGGTGGGTAAGTCGACATCATTCAGCGCAACGTCAGTGGATACTAACATCAGAACCAGCCCCCATCACCAAACAAATTTAATTATCACAAGAACGTTACCAACCCACTAAAATCAAATGAAATATTCAGTCACACGTTAAATTCAATCAGACTTTATCGAAATGGCGCGTCATCCTTACATTATCTGCGATTGGAAACAGTTTTACAAGCAATAAATTTGGCGAGCCGCGTCACTGGTATAACATTTATTAGCTCCAATCCAGATTAGATTAGCGTTGCATCCCGCGCCCTCCGCGCTCCGTGGTGCTCCCGAGGGACATGAAATTTGTCCCTGTAATGTGGCCACGCGCCGGTCTAATTTCATGTCAACGGACCCTTCTGTACGTTCACACTACGACGCCTTTTCTCTAACACACACGTATCCTTCGATTACATTGCGTGATGTTAACAAACGATAGGATGCGCATCCCTCTCGCACCCCGCAATGGTTGGAACATTTAACAATGGCTTTGATCTTGTGTGACCGAGGAGTCAGTATGTGACTCGAATCTCTCTTCGTTTAATTGAATAGTGCGAGGGTCTCTCGTTGTTTTCCCAAAGATAACTTGATGGCTGTTTTGCATAATTGCCCACCGTGTCGCACTAATTTGTTACAATCTGTCACGGTTAACATTATTTTTTTATTATCTTGATAATAAAAAAATAAGACAGAATAAGGCTTGTCTTGAAGTGATTATAATACTAATATTTGAGTTTGCACTGAAAAATATGGTAGTTATAGATGCCGGCAAACGACATGAAAAATGTTAATCGATGCGTAGAACTCATTTTTCCTACAAGTATATGCGCGTACAGTCCCCAACTTCACCAATTCATGTTCAAATTGTTTGCCGGCAACTACACCTATACAATGGAACCAAAACAATTAGATAAATGTTTTGGGACTCCCTAGCTCACGAAGATGGCGCATAATATCAAGGTTTAAAAAAAGGGAATGCATAATAGTCTCATTTTGGAATAAAAGTACTCTTAAAATATTTCTTGTCTACTAGAATATTTTTTACAAACATCATTCTTAATAAGAGATCAAACATGATGTGATAAATTTCATAGCCTTGTTTTATCTTTCAATCTGAGTAAAATTCCAAGTTAATTTCCTGATTAATGTGTCTTAATGAAGTGTAGATACGACTGAACATTATTGACCGAGAAAATCATACTTAGCTACAATAAAGATACTAAGTGTATCACGGTGAAAAAAGCACTTAGAATCTGTTACTTTTTACTGAGTGTTTGGAATTTATTCCATTTTAATTGATCAGCTGCCACTTTCTCTGCAACTCGTTTTTCTCTTTCGTTCGCAATCACCGCTAACTTATGAAGGCAGTATCATACTCTCGTTGTATTTTATTATATGCAATTTTTTTATCATCAGAGGTATTATTTTATTTTATTATTTTTTTTTTTCACTCTAAGTGATAATGCCGCCCATTGTACTCATTTTTAATATAGTGGTAATATTGTAATTATTATTCTTTGTTTTGTGTGTACAATAAAGAGTTTATCTATCTATCTATCTATCTATCTATTATAATTAAATTGTAAATGTATTTTCTTCAGATTACTCAATATGCCAGTTACTTTTCTCATTCATATAATCACATTTATTTATCCTACTTCAGTTTTAGTGCACTTGGTAGGAGGAGGAGGAGTACATTTTTAATTTGACGGTTAAACGCTAAACATGGACTGTCAGAAACAATTTTGTTAAAAAGAAAGTAATCCTTCTGTACGTACATACATAGTACATACATTACATAGTGTACGCACTACTATGTTTGTTCACTTATGTATGATTAGATATCTTTGTTGACATTAAAAAGATACAGGCACTTGAGACATTCCACATTCACGTCTCAGAGTAGGGGAGCATACGATGCAACTTGATCTTGTCCTTTAAGCAGGGGAGAAACTGTTCGTTATGATCAGATATTCCCACTTATCATCAGGTGGGCAGTCTGCTTGTTCCATACTGTAAACACATAAAAATGGTATCAACATTTTCAAAATGAACGTTTGATAAGAGATAAGTTTGATAAATATTTTTCATATATTAAAAAAAAGATGTTGTATATGTTAGGTTTAAAATTTGTAAGGTATAATCTGCATTCATACTTTTAAGTCTAGACCCAATAAGAATTAATGAATTAATTCACTGACGTCAAATTGTTTATAAAAACAGATAGGGCTAGCAACTTAGACATTGCATATCAAGATAATAAAAACCTTTTTACTATGTAGCGTATTTACCATAGATTCGCATATAGCATACCTCGAAATTTACGACAGCTACTGCCATCTAGCGAAATTTTACAAAACAAAAAACAGGTTGTGTACTGTCGAGGTAGAAAGTTGAAACAATTTTGAAGTTCCCATATTTTCTGTATATTGATTTTTTCTTCAGTAAAACCTTTTGTTATCCTAAAAACATTATGTTGCACATTGTTTCAGGATTCATTCAGGACGGAAATACTAGTTAGGTAGATACCCATAGTATACATGCATAAATTTTCATTTTGTTTTGGAAAAATCTTGTTATATGTTATATAACGGAAATACATAGCCTTCCAATTTTAAATTTGACAGATGTTTTTGATACATCACAGAGTTACTGTTAAAGTAAATTTAATGTTACAAAAATAATGTACCTCCTATCAGTAATTTTATAATTAAAATCATAATACTTAGTCTCGATTGGGTTCTCGATTGGCCAAAAAAATATTAGTAAATAACCATCGAACCATTAGGTATTCTTCGTCAATAAAACTATATAATATTAATATTGGAAATGAAATAAGACAAATTAACTACAGGGAATCATTTTAAGTTAATGTTCGAGACATAATCTCTTAATGATGAGCTATATCCAAAAATGAGTAAACGAGAATAAAAGCAGAATAAATAATGAAAATAGTCTCGGCACTTTTCGTACATTTAACTTCAGGTTCATTATATTATTTACCATTCAAATGAAACATACGTAGATTTCTAATAACATCGAAACCTCTCTAACCCCTGGAATAGTTGCCGGCAAACAACTTGGAAATGAGTTGGCGAAGTGGGGGTAAAGTTCGTACATGTACCTATATTTGTACGTAAAGTAGTTCCGAG